>OY728155.1:771888408-773138408 GCA_963277665.1 Viscum album | reverse complement strand
TAAAGTTTCTGTTATATGATATAAATGTTGATCATTCTATATGATATCCATTAAATAATGATTTTATAAATTTAATAATTTATTAAATATCGTATATATTATTTTAATATCATTTAAAAAAGATATAATTATCACCTAAAAAGTATAACCAAAATTTATTTGACAAAACATGGACCGAGGACTTATGGTAAGGGATTATTTTTTAATCTCATTATTTTCTGGGATTGTTTTTACCTATGAATTTACTAGGGTATATTTATCTTCCAAATTCATATTTCATAAATATGTATTATATAATATTATTTATATTCTTATACATTTTTTTAAAGTCAATTTTATTTGTTGGTGTGTTTTTATTAAGCTATATGAAAGGAATCCATTGTCATTTTCAAATACGTGGTAAATTTTGACATTTCCAGAAAATGTATTAGAAGAATGTTTTATTAAAATAGATTGTATGAACATATTTTTACACAATCATAACAACTTATTTTCATGAATGTTCCATTATAATGTTTCAAATTAATTTTTTAGGGAAATAATTTTCTTTTAAAATTGCCTGTTGTTTTAATAAACAGAAATTTCATTGAAGAAGTAAAAATATTTTCCTCAAGAATAATTTTCTAGTGTTCTATGAAAATTATTTTCCATCAAAGATGACATTATTTATTGAGGTTATGTTTCAAGTATACTATCCCTATTAAGTCTATGGTTTGATTATGATTATGATATTTATTAAATCTATTTGATGTTCCTGGATTATTTTTTTTTATAGAATGATGTTTAAGAAACCCATTTTATCCATAGGGTTATACTATGATGAGGGATTTATGTTTTTATGGAAAACATAAGAATTATTTATTTATTAGAAGTGTTGTACCTTTATCTCCATCCAATGTACTGGGTAAAGATTGATAACTCATGAGGTATGTATGTTATGATTGAACCTGATTTCATTTTCCCAATTCTATATGTGTACCTAGTTTTCATGTCCTTAATTTTATGAGTGGACCTGTTTTCCATTTACATATGTTTATGAAAGGTCCTTATTTCATTTCATTAATTTAATGAGTGATCTTATTTCTTTTTATACATGTTCCCACAGTCATAATATTATGCAACAATTTCATGTCTTATGTTAAAGTTATGATCTTATGTAGTGGGGTATTTGATTTTCCATGTGATTCATGTTTTTAAATTGATATACAGGTTTGGATCATTTAATTATATTATCACATTATCATACCCTTTATTCCATTATTTATGTTTACACACCACATTTTTTTCAATTACTGGGCATCTGAGATCAACCATTTATATGTTTTTCCAAAGGATTTGAAGAAGGGTATTATGTAAAATGTGTCAAAATGGGGATCTAGTTATGATGGATAAATTATGAGATGATGTAGATGTTCAATGAACTGGTTTTTTATTGTTCCCAGTTTCGAAAGTCACTAAACTAATACTGTTTTTGGGCGTCTAAGGGAAGGTGTATTCAACTTTTGGAAACTTGGATGTGAAAAAATTATTGAGATATATTGATATATTTATAAGGTATGTATAGGGATGTCCCTAAGGGTAACTCTACCTATAGTTTATCACCCTAGAATTACAGTAATGATCATGAATAACCTAGGATTAATCCTAAGAGGATAGAGATTAAATGTACCCCCCCTTGATAATGTTGTTTTCCTAGTATTATGTTTTCCTCTCGTACTATTCTTTTTGGGTTTTAGACAATAAATAGACCCCAAAAAAACCATGTTAACACTATATGTGATGGGAAAATTAATGATTGTCCTACTAAATAACCAAATGTTATGGGAGAATAAATAAGGAATCTTGTTTCTTTGACCACAATTCCAGCTATGCATCCAAATGACCCAAGGTGGGAACAACGTTCTCTTGAATATTTCTTAAGGTGACATCCACCTTATTTTGGTGGAACAATTGATCCTCTAGTTGTTGATAAATGGATTTTTACCATTGAAAATTTTATTTTCATTCTCTGTTGTTCAGAACGAGCAAAGGTTATGTTAGAAAAGCATTACTTGTAAGTTAAAGCAAATCTATTGTGGAAATTTATCAACAATACAAAGAAATAAGACAAAATTGACTCCATAGATTGGGATGACTTCAAGAATTTATTTTTATTATGTACCTTCCATGTATTCTTCTTACAAAAAGTGATATTTTAGTTTCTCATCTATCTCATGGTTATGATTAGAAAATAATGATAGAATTCAAAGGAATCTATAAAAATTATGATGAAAAAAACATTAGATTTTATTTATTCTCAAAGTGTGGATATAAATAAAGAGTAAATTGTATTAAGGGTACTAATAAATGTTTTATGTGTAAGAAAGAAGTCAATTGATCATTTTACTGCTGAAGTAATGGGAATAAAAATAAATCTATAAAGAGTGCACCCCCAAAAAGTAGGTTTTTAAAGGTAAAGAAATAGGCATTATGCTAACTAATGCACTAATCCAAGGGTTAATGATTATGATTGATGCTAACAACCTCTTTAGGAAAATGGAAATGTAATTTCACATGCGATCACTATTGGGAATTTTGAGCATGGAAATGAAGTAGTATAATGATTAAGTGTTTATGTAATGAGAATCCAGAATAATGTTGTAGAATCACTTTTATGGTATTATTGAATACTGAAACATCTACTTGTTGGTCCACTATAGCCTTTACTTAAGATCATATGCTGAATGGTACTGATAACCATGAAAAACAATTGAGGCAATAAGGTGATGCTTTGGGAATAGAAATGATTAAGGGAAGGAAAACCCTTAATATGATCATGATGATGAGATAATGATACTTGGACAAAGATATGCTAGATTTGAATAAATAAATTTAATGATACTTGTTACATTGGAACTAATTATCGATTTATTGAAAAGTGGATTATGCTATCATGGATGATGTTTATAGATTTTTAGACATAATAATAAGGAAACATGGATGTTTTCAACAAGTATGACGGCTAAGAGAATACATGATTAAGGTATTCAGATGTTTGGAATGCAACAACTATGAATTGCCTTATGAGATATGTTAGATAAATTTTAAAATGATTTAGTTCACATCTTTCTAATGTTTTAGATTTTATGTTTTTGGAAGGATGGTAAGTTTATCCATTTATGGATAGTATAAGTTATACTACGGTTGAAGTTTATTAGATTGATGTATTATCTCACTATTTATGGACTTATGCATATTTGATAACTTGTGATAACCTTTTTTTGAGATATATGGAATGGACTATCATTCTATTTATGGATCTTATAATCTACTAACACTTTAAGAATGAGAAACTGCACTTTATTTCTTTAAATTACATATGATGTGGAAATTGTTCAAGGCATGACTAATAGAGGGATTTTACTGAAATCATGTAAGTATATCATCTCATAAAAATTTGTTCAACATTAGAATAAGGGATCATGATGTAAAATGGTGTCTTATTATCATCATTTTTTAACGATATTATTGTCCTCCTTCACACTTCATTAGTTTATCATTTTGTTAACATTTTCTAGATCATTAACTTTAATTTAATCTATGATTTTTATAAATATATATGATTATTTATACTTTTCAGTCATGATAAATCCTCACCTATGTTCTCTTACGTAGATACCTAGTTATGATTGACTTGGGGTGACTATTATTTTCTGACAATTATTTTTTTCAACAAAAAAAGATGTTCTAATTTTTACGATGTGTGTTTATATCCTATTATAACCCTAAAGAATTTCCAAGGTGAAATTCATTTTAATGGGGGTAGAATGTAACACGCTAATATTTTACGAGATGAAATATTTTTAATTCTTTTAATGTCTTGTGTTGCACGCTACACCAAGATTTTCTCGTGCAATATAAAAATATGTCTTTGCTTGTGGTATACACAAAACTCTTGGTGTCTTCTGTTACACACAATTTGGAGTTCTTTTGATATAATCCATTTAATGTCATACTAAATTTAAGTGATCAATTTAATATTATTATTTTACCTTTGAACCAAGTCATTATAATGGAAGGTATGACCAATATTAACTTTCTTATGAAAAACTATTTAAATGGAATTAAAATAATGAAAGAAATCTTGATGGATATTGTTAATGTAATATATTCAATCTATTTTCTAAAATTTATATTATTTTTTTTCTATACAAGATATAAGAACGGATTTAGTTTTTCAGATAAAGGATGTATTTTTTTTCAAAAAATTCACTTTTTCAAAATTTTGAGGGCACACGCATTTTAAATCATGTTTTTAAATTTTTTTGTAATGTCCCATAATTCTATGTAATTTTTTTTAAATTAAATTGGATTTTTTTGAGTCCAAAATCTATGATGACACATGATTCCAAGACATAGATTGGCCTGAATGTATTTGCGAACTATTTTTTAAAGTTTATTAAATAATCATGCGAGTGGGATTTTATATCTTTTAAACTGTTTCCCGAATCAAAAATTATATGGTATCGGTAATCTCAGAGTTTCAAGATTCTCCTAAAAAAGTCCTAACATCAAAAATTGCTTGCCGACTAAAAAAGATAATTTTTGGACTTTTCGAAAGAAAAATAAAATAACTTATGAAGTTATTTAATTATATTTCTTTCTTCGTTACGTAATGACTCATCAGTGTTTTCGTGAAATGATGAGGTCACACTGAATCCTTTAATGATCCTCATTAATTAATCAGCATGGAAATGCTACAACATGTATCCCATCGTCCCTCTTTAATTAAACATGGATTTAGTGTTAACAAACAACCCTAGAATTCATCTAACGAACGATGAAGGAAACCTATCCAATGAAGAATGTTAGTGAATAAAAAAATGGAGACGACACCCTTGGAGAACAGATTTTGAACTAGAGATTGAAAGATGATCATCCTTGATAACTTTCCTTCTTATTAGGTAGGGGTCTGATACTTTTCTATGTGAATTTATTTTCCTCATTTCTCCATTTAAATGATGAACACAACTTAACTCACAAAAAAGTAAAACCGCGGATCAATCATTCACTCAGGATGAGAAATTAACATGTTGGGATTGGAATAAAGGGGATTAATTATCATATATTCCAAAGTCTATTATAATGCTACGAATGAAGACCAAACGAATAGGGATGACATTTATCTCCTGTGGTGTTCCTTGTGATCTCCTCCATTTTCTCTAGCATTCATTACCAGCGGACCCCCGAGGTCACGTCATGCCTTTTCATGGGGATGAGAAACATGAATGATTCCTTGGAGTAACTGAAGAATGATATGTAGCCCACTGCAGACTTCTGCATGGTCTGGAAAGCTCAGGACAATTCCTGGATTGGAGAATAGACCACCGAAGCACATCTGGTGGCCCGTAGAGAAGACTGACAGTGCGTGGGACCTACCAAAAACAACCGGTGGTGGATGGTAGGAAAGAGGAAGCACATCACAGAAAAATATAGATTCATAGAAAACAATTCCAGAAATAGTAGGGAGGTGGCGTGTGGGAAATGCACTGCAACGATGAGAGGGGCCATCGCACGGAGGTCGGTGGCCGGTCGACACTACCACCAGGTCACGATGGAGGTACCAGGTGGCACAATGATGCACTCTTCAAACTATGTCTATAGAGAATTGGGGGGCGGGTCATGTCAATCCGACACTTTTCAACATTGACAAGGTGGTTGGATAGGGCATCCAATCGCGTCCTAGGTGGAGTAGTCAGCTGCCCCTTTGGTAGCCCAGTGGGTGTACACGAACCGGAACGTGCCCAAGTGAGCCATGTTGGCTTTGTGGGGCCATAAATCGGCCAGTCTAGTGATCCAGGATAGTGGCTCGGACTAGACCCAGCCGATCTGGGCTAGGACCATCGGTACAGGTTGACCTGACATGGTCAGGTTGGGTCGGGCTGACCATGCCGGACCAAACTCGGACCCATTCGACCCCCTTTTCAGAAAAAGAGGTGTATCTTTCATAACAGGCTTCCATTTGATGCACTGTCTGTGATGTTGGTACCCTTGCAACATGAAGATCCATTGGGTACACACTGAGTAAGATTTCTTTTAATTAGAGAGATGACCAATGGATTTAAGAGTATAATCTCTCTAATTCAAGCTCTCTAGAGAGCAGGAATCCTATAGCTTTTTGTGACACAAAGGATATGAATAAAAGACCTCAATCATCCAGTAGCTGAGAAAACTTCATTTGTCTAGTATCCAAGTGGACCTAGATGATACTATAGATGAGAAAAACACAATTTTATAGTAGTTGATCAGTTCTTAGTGGTCTAGTAGTTGAGTGTACCTTAGTGGCCCAGTAGCCGAGTGGACCTCAGGGGTCTAGTGGCTGAGTATACCTCAGTGGTACATTGTCTGATCTGACCTTAGTGGTCCAATAGCTGAGCGAACCTATATGACCACTCAAGGATGTGTTCCTTAGTACTAAAAGATGATTCAACTTTACAAATGATAAATATTACTTCCTATACATTGAGTTATACCCTGTGTGAGTTGTCTTTTTTGTGGTCTTGCATTGTCGTCTCATTTTGTGGTCATTACTTTGTTTTTTGGGTCCATATTGAGTATTGTGTTACTCACCTCTGCATGGGCATCGTCCACACATGTCGTGTATCATGTAGGTGATCAACGCTTTGATAGAGATCTTGGTGGTCCGATACTAGGTGGTTCTCATTGAGACCTGACAAATTGGCATACTGTTATGGCTGCATATAACTACCCTTCTGGTTGGGTGTATAGTGGATGGACCATGTATCTTCTACTTTTTTTTGTTTTTGGTTTTTTATTCTAGACCCTTTGTGCTTTCAATGTCTACTATACTCTCATTTGTTTTCTTAGTGAGAGTTTTGATTTACTTTGTGCCTAAATTCTGTAGCTTGAGCATTGTACATGTCTTTAGGTTTAAATGAAAATACATTCCCTTTTGGGATATGCATACTCAGTTCTCTTTGAAAGTCCCGACCTATAGAAGGTGGGAATTGGGTTGTCATGACATGGGAACTGAGGGATGTGTCGTGACATGGGGCCAGGGAGTCTAGTGTGGGGACCGTGGACGATGTATCCATACACTAGGACCCTAAATTCAACTTTCCAACTCAGAATATGAAAACACTAGTTTCATTCATCTTTGAATATTTTATTGTGATATTTCTAAGTCAGATTTAGCTAACTAGGTATAATCTATTAATCATGATTCATATTTATCTCTTTAAGGATGCATCTATGCATCCAACCAGCTAGGAATGTAGTGCATTACCACGAGGATGGTCCATAGAGTTATGAGTCTTTGGTAAAGGTATGGTTTCCTGAGATGGTACCTTTAGGAGGTTTCCTAGAGATACAACCACCCATTGGTCAATAGTTACTACCAGAAATACCGGTAGAGGACATACATAGGCTTAGTGCCTTACAAAAGTTCTAGAGATAGAAACCTCCCAGGTTCAGGAGAGATACACATCCTCAAGTAACTAAGGATTGGATGCGGGTGGTGGAAAGAGTATTCTAATTAGTGATAATCCCACTTGAACATATGGAAGTTCTAGTAGAAAGACTTCAGTAGGGTTCAGTAGGGAGAAGGTGGAGTTTTACGATCCAGAAATAAGAGGAGGAAACCCTCACTCTGTTTTACTTCAATATAATTTTCAATGAGAAGTTCTTCCATGAGTTTTTCACTCATTGCACATAAAATAGAAACTTCATCTATAACATGGTTACCTGACAGTGGAATAGTACTTCATGAGGTTCACATACCTCTCCTATTACTTTACGGATATGGTACTTGACCCTTTCTTCATGGATAGAACTTTCAGAAGGGACACTGATGGGAGATCAGGGAATCAGTGATTTCTTTCAGCATCCCTATGCTAGATATTGTCATGAAGAAATCTCTATTATTGGAGAGATTCCTCATATGTAAGTCACCGATGGTGAGAGCTACCACTTGGAGAAAAGTGGACGAGTCATTCGTGGCGAGTATCCAACAGAGGATGCTGAGGCCAAAATGGTCCAGACCATTCGGACGATGACCCCATGACATAGGGTCAGTGGTACGAGGCTCCCATGGTAGAGGGAGTCATCAGAGGAGAAGAGTATGCAATGTGTGGATTGAACAGAGGAACATGGATCAGTATTTCCCAACTCACTGTGTAGTGGACCGATAGATGGTCTAGGGACGATAGATTCAGTGACAAAGATAAGAACTAGAGGGTCCACTAGGTGGAAGACGTGGTCAAGGTACAGTAAGAGAGGAAGGGGTAGGCATAGGTTTGTGGTACTACCACGACTACCCCCTAGTGGTCTACCATGAGCTCCAGGAGTAGGTGGACAATGGCTGGCTCAGCTTTAGGAAATCGAGGCCTACGATCCTGATGTCCTAGAGATTATAAAAGTTATGATTTTTTTCTTCTACAGATTAGTTGTGATTATTATAGATATAGTTCTAGTCACACTTTCATTTCCACAGACCTTGTTTGGAGCTCGTTGATTCCGTTCAAGTCGGTGTCTCAATCCTTGTGATTAGTGACTCCTATAGGAGGGGATTGGATGATCACACAATGGTGACAACATTTTGAGCATACTCTTCGAGGAAGGAGCTTCAACTGGGATCTTCTAGTAGTACCATTACGGCCTTATGATGTCATTCTGGGCATGGAATAGCTATTAGTAGTTCATTTTCAGATCAACTATTTTAGGTTCATAGGGCGGAGTTTCCATGGAGATGGGAACTAGTTTTCCTTTTTCTATGAGAAGGAAAATAGTGAAGCATATGATGGACCTGAATGTAGGAGGGTGCAACCAATCACTCATCAGTTGTATAGCATGACCCTTAGTGTAGTGTATGGTATGATTCCATAGTTTCCTACAGTGGTGGATGGGTGTGAGGATATCTTTACAGAGGATGTTCACGGACTACCTCTTTGTTGAGAGGTGTACTTATTCATTGATCTGCACCCCAGGATGACACTGATATCGATACCAACATATCGTATGGATTCTGCAGAGCTCTATGAGCTGAGGGTATGGTTGGAGGACTTATAGAGTAAGGGGTTCATAAGGCCCAATGTTTCACCATGGGAGCCACAGTTTTGTTTTCCAAGAAGGAAGATGCAATATTGAGGTTGTGCGTGGACTTTCGGCACCTGGACCAGGTGACCCTGATGAAAAAATTTCCTCTACAAAGGATTTATGACTTCATTGATCA
Organism: Viscum album; assembly: GCA_963277665.1. Classification (NCBI taxonomy): domain Eukaryota; kingdom Viridiplantae; phylum Streptophyta; class Magnoliopsida; order Santalales; family Viscaceae; genus Viscum; species Viscum album. The sequence goes on along the minus strand of OY728155.1, from coordinate 773,129,179 downwards.
GCTAAAAATAATGAGATGGTTCTCAAAGATAAAAATCATATTAGGATATCACAATCTTTGAGTATGAGATAAGGATATCTCGAAGAAGGATTTCAGATGTCTCTATGGACATTATGAGTACTTAGTGATGTCTTTTTTCATTATGAACCCATAGAAATGTTCATGGGACTCATGAATAAGATCTTCCAGCCGTGGTAAGACTAGTTTGTAGTGCTCTTCATTGATGACATCTTAGTGTATTCAGCGTCCATGTAGCAGCCATGGTAAGACTAGATTTTTTGTATTTTCTTCTTTTATTTTTACATTTTCATTAATAATGATTTCAGGTTTTCCCCAATTTTCCTTTACTATTTTGAGACCCATGATTTTTGTATATACATTTTATAATAAGAATATAAAAATATCTTTCCAATATTCTCCATCAACATCATGTTTTCTTTTGTTATAAAATTTTATTTCATCATGCTTCTAAATGGTTGGATATTCTATAGTAGTTTCAATAGTCACCTCCATGCCAAGAGACAGAATATTGGGTATTATTCTATTTTTATATCCATGATAATTTTTTCCATATAATATAGAAATATCTCTTCTATTAAATGAGTTGGGAGTGTCCCTAATTTGGAATAAAATGATATTGTAGAGGGAAAATTTATTCTATGATACCTCATGAGGTTCCATGGAATGTATAGACTACTAATATGAGGGGATTGGGTCAGCATTGATCATTTATAATTTCCTTTCATATGAAATTATCCTTTGTAACATGTTAGAGTGTCAATCATTACAACTTTATAACTCAAACTCAAATTTATGTATTTATAATAAAATAAAATAATGAAAACATGATTATACAAGGTTTATGATAAATATGACTGATTGTATCCATTTTATGTTGACTCCTATTAGTATACGGATATCCACTATATAATGAAGAGATTAAAATTGAGTCAAGTCCCATAAAACTCTATTTATATTCTGATAAGTAATTATATTTTCTCCCACTAGTTATATATTTTTTATATCCTTCTAAGATAACACAAAATAAGTACTTTAATGTTATCATAAAAAACTGTCTATGATATCTCTCTCTAGAACCTCTCCATACGATATATCTTCATATGATCTGCCTCTATAAAATTTACCTAAATCAGGTACTCCTTTATCTGATAATGCATTGTATCATATACGTACGTTAGGTTAAACTCTGTCTGATTCATTTCCTTAAACAATATAATCTCTAGTGGGTAACTCTTACTATTGTCAAGAAATATCTTATGCAATTTCATTCTTTTTTCTCTTGAGAAAAAACAAAAACAATTAATAACCAACAACCTATTTAAATAATAAAAGTTCTTCTAAAAATTAATGAGAACACCTGGGCTCCAATTTGAATTTTTACACTCAACACATCTTACATTTTAGTAAAATTAATATATTTAAAATTTTGGATTTATGTTACTTAATTAAAGGTTAAATAAATATTAGTGTCAATAATCTATACAAATCTTCCAAAAATATCATCTTGATTTATGAATTTTGAAAGAACAAATCAGCATAAACATGATCAGTAACTCTATAATGTTTATGTAAAATTAGTGAACTTTATTCTAGTTGAATAAACATCAATGAAGTTCCATAAAATATTCTATAGGAATTAAACATCCCGTTATAGTTATTATAACTACTCCATATTGAAACTCAATCTCTAATTTTCTCAGTACTGTAAACAGAGATTCCTCTATCTAGTTCCATTCACATATTTCTTATATCCTTCATACTCATAGAATGTTTTCTAGATTTATATGTCATATTTTTTCAAATCCTATTTATGATAAAACCACATTCATATATTCGTCCTCTAATATCTATCTGATCAAACTACATATAATCCACTATCTTTTGACATCACATTTATCTATCCAATTTTTCTCTATCCAGTGACCCCTTAAAAGAAATTATGGTCAAACATATGAAAATTTTAATTTTATAAAAATATATATATCTATATCTGGTCGACTCCATTGGTTTATCTATTTGATTTCATCTATTTGATCAGATTTATTTATAATACTCTTTTTGAATACTTCCATAAATCTACAATCTGTTAGGTCGACTTCATATTTATCCATTTGGTAAAACTATTTACCTATTTTCCCAGTAAACATTAATGATTATTCTTTCTTTTGTATATAAAAATACACAGTCCGGTCATTTTAGTTTTGATGGACTCCATATAGTTATCTTCATAAAGTAGGGAAATACATTACTTTGTTTCAAGAACATTGGATAACTGTAACTTTAGCCTTGTAATAGTGAAATTTGTATAAAAATCAAATCAAAAACATTTTACATCTATTTTTTCTAGAAATATAATCATGAACCATGATAAATATTTTTTAATCATTATTGAAGAAACATTTAGGATCATTAAATCATCCTCTACCTTAGTATAAAAAGTTTCATAAAATATCAAATGACAAAAAACTCTAATTTTTCAGATTCACAATAAAATATTTTGAAAATGTATACAACAACCATTACAAAAATCAAACCAAAGGTTCTTTATTATATGATTTACTAGAATAACATGCATGAGATGGATGATCCCACTAAAAGTTTTTTTTGTGATTTAAATCTTCCTCAAGATATTACTTATAAGGAATTGTCATTTTATTATTCCTTTAGTGATTATCATCTAAAACATGTCATAGTAGCTATAAAAGTAGAAAGGTATGCGTGTTTGTCAATTTGTTTGTATTTTTTTTATATTTCAAACAAATAGAGTTCATCGGTGTTACATATTTATTTATTATTTCATCATTATATAAATTTTTAATTTATGGGAAGATAACCATCACATTCTGTATCCCTCGCCTCTAATGAAATTTTCATATAAATATATATTTGAAGGAAATTATTTGGGAATATTATTCATAATTAGTGATTAATAAAGATTCATGTAGTTATCTTGGTTGGATAAATTTTGGTTTCCTCACTTGGGGGGAATTTATACAATCTTAGTGGTTATTCCAGTAAGTTTATCATGATTTTCACATTATTCCATTATTTTAACTAGATATATTATTTCGTCACAATGTCATACAAAATATATTTTTTTGGTATAGAAAATTTAACTTGAGGGTCATTATGCTCACATAATTAATTTTTAATTTATGTGATTAAACTACCTTTCAACTTTTGTACTTAAATTTTTATTATTTCAAATTATAGTTGTTCTAAAATTTGGTTTTAACATTATATTTGGATGTATTAATACTATGTAATTTATGTGATCAATAATAAGTGACCTTACTCAATAGATTTTGTCCCAGAGAGGTGAAATTATTTTATGATAATTTTTCCATCTTATTTCTTCAAATAAATTTTGTAAAAAAATAATCTCTTGATTTATTTATAACACCAAGAAAATAAAAATAAAAATTCAGAGATATAATAAATTTTATAACAAAATATTATAATTTATAATTCATGATAATTGAGAAAAACAATTATTTAATCATATAAAAAATATTTTTATTGAATTTAAGGTAATTTAGTTTAGAAATTTTTTATTCAAAATATATCTTGAACACTAAATTACTCCTTTTAAAAAAAATTATATTCACTTCTAATATTAAATTTTAGTGACCTTTTTTTGAAAAATCTTCTAAAACATAACATCTTAACATTATTGAAAAATAATTTCTCTTGTGATTTATACAATTTTTTCATATGGATAGAACCTTCTTCAATATAATATAACATTTAGTAGTTTTAAAAATTTATAATCATGGTGCATCAAAATTATTCATACCAGGTACCTTCCATGATATTTTCATACACTAAAAAAAATTATATTTATCAAAAATCTATTATTTATCTGTGAAAATGATGAATCTAAATTTTTTGGCCAATCAAATGAAGTATATAAAAAATTTAATTAAATTTAATAAATTTAATTATGTTATAAAAATTGAATGTTTTTAGAATAATTAGAATCTATAGAGGTTCATGGACTTGATTTTTCCTATTTTTAAACATAAAAATAAATGTTTTTATTTTATGTTTTTTAGTTCTCTATTTCACTATTTTATCCTTATATAAATACACCTTATTTTCTTATTATTAAAAATACATTTTATGATTTAATCCATTAAAATAAATTCTCACTATAAAAATATTTTCCTCCTAGATTGGGCTAAGATGCATACAATACTTTTTCATGAAAAATATATTATCAACTTTTAAATGGGAAGTGTTCCTATATCACAACCTCCCCCTATATGATCCCTTATACACCAATACTGAATATAGGAAAGACTCAAGATGCTCACCTATTGTAGGCCTTAGGTTGATGAATAGCACTAAGGGTATAAATCTCACATTATGGGTGTTATCTTCCCCATAAATCATAGGAATGATAAGAGAATCAAAAATTAACAACAACACCAATAAATGAATAATATTAATCTTTAAAATTGGCATTTTATTTCATAATGAGTCAAAATAAGATACCAAAATATAATATCTCATATGATGATAATCCAAGATCTACCCAATCTCCTTATCACAATCTATTAATTTATAGTACCCTCACCAACTCCATCATAAAAATATATAAAAATATTTTATTGAATATATTAGTAAAAAAATCATACTCACTAGGTTCCTCCCTATAAATTATACTGGAAATGTGGAGGATGTATACTAAATCATGGGTAAAAAATTAGTGAAAGAGACTCAATACTTATCCCATGATCAAATTAACCCATCCTCTCCAAGTATAACTCGCTAAATATAAATATGATACAAGTAATATAGTAATAATTAATTTATATTTGGAAAAGAACTCTATTCTGTCTCCCATATTGATATATCCACACTCATATCCCAATAGAATATGTCTTGAAGCTCCCTTGCCTTATATATTGACACATTATATCTTTATACCACATCATATACACATCCACATAACTAAAACTATAAATTAATGACACAACAACATCATAGCCACATTACCATAATATGATTTGGGTGAGGGAAAATGGGGGAGTGGTCATCCATCTATATCACCCACATTATGAATATAGGGGGTACACCTAAAACCAAATCCATGAATGAGAATCTATAAGTTACCTCGATTATGGAAGATGTTTTTTTTAAAATTCCTATCAAATAAAAAAAATACTCGAGGAACGAAACATACCAACCCCAAGGATTCTTCTCAAGGGAGTTTCAAACTGATTTAAAAACTTTCAATTATGTTTATTTTTGAAAATTTTTATTAAATTTTGAATTTGATGGTTTCGATGAAAAATAAATGAAAATAACTCAAAAAAATTTAATAAAAAATAAATAAAATAATATTATTTTTAAAACAAGACTATACTATTTGGGAAATTGTATCAAATAAAATTATATGAGAGAAGCATTGGAGAGGATTTGATCCTATAGACACTCCTAAAGTTTCTGGTCTAAAAATAGTAAGTAGTAGAATTTATTAAATATCATAAAAATAAATTCAAGAGAACACCTAATTCTACCCAAAATTTATACCAATACCTTGGTATGATTATTGTTCCTCCTATAAAATTGATTCAACTGCCTAAATACCACCAAGAAAAAAAAAACAAAATTGAAATCACTACTCTGAAATGAAATACCTTACCCATGAAATTCAAATAATGAAATGAATTTTTTTTCCTCATAGAATTTAGAACTATTAAATAATAAAAAGAAGTCATGTTCAATAAGTAAAATGATTTCCTTCATTTATAAATTTATTTTTCATGAAAATTAAAAAAATACAATATGAAAATGAATGACTCAAAAGTGAAATTTTTGGATCTCTACTACCAGTGGTCACTTGGGATTTTAGCCTATCATGTACAAATTATCTCCCCTTATCCATATTATCTTTGTATCAAGTTAGTCTACCAATAGTTGAAATATTTTATGGGTGTCTATTCCATCTAATTATTCCTAGATTCGTCCCCTATTTATTTCATGGCCTCCATATAAATCCATAATGGATAGAATAATATTTGAAACTTTTAGAGCCTTGAAATCATTAATAGGAAGATATATATACATGAATAAGTAATTCCCATGATTTTAACAAGGTTTAAGATATAGTGGATTTCTATTCCCTCCCATGGATATGGTGTTCACATGGGGTAAAAGCTTTAATTTATTTACTTGACCTTTAAATTTAACATTATCTATAGCCTCTATATCTACCTTTTATTGAATTCATCTTTTTGAGATAGTGTGGTTGGAAAAAATATAGTAATTTGGAACCACATATCCATGAGATTCCAAAAAATCCAAAAAGAATAAGGTAATATGTGAGAATAATATAAATTTCCTAAGACTTAATTTTGTAGTAAATCAATTTTGTAGGTCCATATAATAACAAGAGAATGAAATTAAGATAGAATTAGTTATTTAGAGAATTATTAATTTCTAATTCATATAATATTTCAGCTAAATTCATATGATAAGATACATTAATATGAAATAAAATTCATAATACATGGAAAATAAATATGAGAACCTCAATAAGTCCTAAAAATACATATATGTCATATGAAATTCATACAAAACAGAAAGTCTTACAAATTTTAGAAGACATACATTACTCACAAAAATTCATAAACAAAGAGTTTTTTGAAATATAAATGTATAAAGTTATTATAAAAGTATCAATAAATTCAATGAACTATGATGAAATTTACTAAATGTCATAAAAAATTATCCTTGACCAAAAATAATGCCTATTTATTATTCAAAAGATATTTTTTTGTCCAGAATTCATAGAACTAAAAATGAAAGCATGGATTAATAAAATAATTCTAGATATGATTGAAAACACTTAATAATTAAAAATTTGTTTCATTTATCTAACAAACAAACCACCAAAAATATAAAAGTGATATAATTCCTTTTAAAATACAAGATAATGGGGGTTAAATCATTAATAATCAAGGTAAAATTAATCAATATATCAACTCTATTAATTAAACCACACTTATCACTTGTATTCTTAGATAAGTAAACATAAACAACCCCAATGTAAATTCAAAGGAGAATCCCATGAGATCCAGTATTTCAAAACCCAAACAATCATAACTATCATGCATCAAAAAAAATTCTTAGTTCTCCATTCGGTTCATTTAATCCACGTCCTATAGTGACCCAAGCTAAACATACACATTTATTTCATTATTTTACTTTAATAATCATTACATATAAAAAATAGTATTATAAACCAGAGAACATAAGTTTTAATGCCCTTCAGGAATAACTACACAAAAATAACATGTCAAAATTTCTTCTCAATCGAACCACTATATACTCCCTTTAATTTTTCACATTTGTTATACTCATCATCATAACTTGGGGATGTGATACATAAGAATGGGGGTGAACTCTAAATCTATGTAATATAAAACATACCAATATTTCATCATGGATTTTATTAAAAGATTATGAGAAAACATGGATAGTGGATACATTTATTATAAAAAATAACTTATAAGAATAATTATTTTCTCTAAGTCATGATATATTGACAGGTAATTTAAACTTAACAACCAAATTATTTGGAAAAAGTGTATAGAGAAATGATAGATAAAATATGATTCAATGAGACTAATTATAGTATGATGATTATAATATAAAAGTTTGGAATAATAAAAATCATTGAAAAAATATATCAAGGCTACCATTATTGATATTCAACAAATAGTAGCATTAGAAAACCCACATTTGTACCTTCTTGGGATTGGGATAACCATCATGTAAATCCTTGTTCTTGGGATAAAACCTCACATGTACCCCTTTTTCATTGGAAAAATATTATCATATACTATGTGTATTTAGATAGATCTTCTTACATATCCATTTGAGCTTATGAGACATAAAAAATAACCATTTCATTGGAGAGAGATATTGGATCTCACCCATCAACATCCATATATATGTTTTCTATTAAAAATAAAATAATTAATCATAACATGAGAACCCATGTGAAAGAAAAATATTTTTATTTATCATGTCATAAATAATATATGAAAAATAAAAATGGTCATTATAACAGTTCAATATTGTGTCACTGAAATTGAAAAAAATAAAGTAAACATTTGATAGAAAAAATTCAATCATCCAAATAGTATTTCACAAAAATATTTAGTGGGAGATTAATGAAACAAATAAATGGAAGGAAATAATTTATATATTAAGAGGAAATTTTATAGATATCATAAAAGTGTTTTTAGTAAATTATTTTATCTTTTTTGTAAAATATGGTGTTATGGTCACTTTTCAAAGAAATTTTTTGTGTGGTAGGTCTTGATAAATTTAAAAGAATGCATTTTTGAAATCATATTTTGAATAAATTTCAATAATAAATCATTGATAATATATAATGGATTAAAAATAATTATGTAAAAACACTGTGAAAACTTTTACAGATAAAAAACAAAAATAAATGGTCCTTTAAATGATATTAAGGTTAAAAAACTAAATTTGGTGTGCATGAAAAAAATTATTTTGAAAATATATAAAACCATTTTAATATTTCGAAATACCTTTGATAAATACCCACTACTTAAAAAGAGTAATGAAACATAATTTTTCAAAGATGAGAAGATAAATATGAATGTCACATGAGAACAATATAATTTGGTATTTCATATACAATGGATATTCATGTTAAATAGAAAATATAGACAAGGAGGGGAAATTTTCAATTAAGAGGATGAAAATTATTCTTATAATTATTGTATTTTCAAGAAGGAAGATAACTATTCAATAAGGAAGATATTAATTAAAATAAATATCCAAAAATGAAAAAGATTACACCATATATAATAAAATAGAAAGATCATGCAGAAACACTACAACTCAAGAAATAATTATTATAAATGAAAAAACTTATATTTTAGGAAAGATACCAATCATAGAGCTAGATAAAGAAAATAATTAATGGATTATAATGTCACAATTTAAAAAATAATTTATTATGTTATATTTAAAGGGGTAGTATTTACACACCAAAAATAAATATTGGTGTATCATACGTGATCATTACTAAAAAAATGTGATTAAGAAAAAAATACTACAATATTAATAGAATATAAGTAATAACATCTTGAAAGGGATATATTTAAATTAAGCATAAATTATGATAAATTAAATTTATTTATTAATATAATATATTAATTTTTTTGTACATACCCCACATATAATTAATTCAGTGCGTAATACAAAATAACTCTCATAGAGTAATTTGAGATGGAAACCCTTACCTTGGTCCCGATTGTTTATTCACTTACCCCAAACATCATGAATAATTTAATTGTTTTTATTAATTTCATTCCTAAGAGACATATTCATAAAATTAACCATTTATAAACTTCATTAATAATCATTTCATAAAAATATATTTTAGATATTTTTTACCAATTTTCAAACATTTGTTGTTTTATAAATTTAATGGTTTATAATTTTTTGCTTGGAGAAGTATTTATATTTTTTTATTTCAAATATTATCATTAAAAAATAACTAAAATTATTATAAGGGATGATTTATTATGACCATTTATGTTTCAATTTACTTTCATGATTTTTTTCATTCATTATTAAGGAAGATAAAATCGATAGTAAGTTTATTTCAGTTATTCTTAAACAACAAAGTGTGTTATATTAATTATTGAATTAAATATAAATTTATTCATTCCAGAAAAATATATTAATTTTTTTATATTAATATAATTTTAATTCATTAATTAAGTTCTAATTTCTATACATAATATAATATCATTGAATTTTTGCAGTAGTTGGTGAAACTGACCCTAGCATGAACATACCATGACAAATGGAAGATTATGAGGTGATTTAGTTTAATATCAATAAAATGGTAACAAAATTATATAATATCATTTTTATTAGTGTGAAATATCATAATTAAAAATTAATATTAATAATATGTATTTAATTTGAAAATATTAGAAAATATGAATAAAAATTTATCCTCTTAGAACGTTGTTTTAAACAATTGAATTAATGATGATTTATTATTGATCATATCATTAATGGGTTACACAATTTATAATAACATAAATTTAATGATATAATAAAAATAATATTTATCAATTAAACTAATTCCCATAAGAATCCATATAAGTTGGTGTTGAAAAAATTAAGAAATACATCATTCCATGTAGGTGGTAGTCCACACGTACACATGGTTGGTGATTTATTTTTCAATAGAATTAATGGTGTATGTAATATATTTTATTTTTTCAGAATCTATAATATTTTCATAATATAATCCTTATTTTCTAAATTTAACATTAGTACCATCTATGTATGTTGGTTTATAAAAACAACACATGATATTTTTTGGATGCAGTGGTCCACACACATACACAAATATGTTTTCCATTTTTATTAGAGAAAAAGGGAAGAATTTGTTAATGTTTATTCCCTAAATAAAAAAAAATATAAAATAAATATTTATTTAATAATTTAATATTTTTAAAATATATTTTTAATTCAATGATAAAAGGAAAATATGTTAGAGAAATGATTGAACATATATTGAGAACATTGGCCTTATCATGAAGGATTCATTAGTAGGGAAGGGTTTAGAATAATAAATGGTTACCAGAAGATTATGAGTATGAAATTTGATGATATTGGAAGGAAAAATGGTGGATAATAAGGATAAAAAATAATTTTCACAAATTACCTGAATGGTTGTGAAAGGATCCTTCTTAAGTAGTTTGAATATACTTTTTTTAATATTTCAACTTAGCATAGAGGGATAAAAGGTCAAACCTATCATGTGGCTCAAAAAATTTAAAATAAATTGAATTAATGTGGATATAATATCAATAATATCTCAACAAATCAATTTAAATCTTTTTCTAACCATGTTTCAATCCCATTACCCATTGAATTATTACTTCCTCTATTTAATATTTTATAGTGGCAACTAGTTTGTTCCTAAAGTGAATTCCTCTTTATTCCAAAAATTTTAGAAGTCCTTGTCATATAATTTAGACCCATGGATTATAAATTTTAAACCATTTCTTAATATTCATCATTAAAAATAGTTAAAAATTAATTTTAATATAATAAATGTATAACTTGTTAAAATTATTTATGAGAAAAATATTACTTTAGCGTTAATATATATTATAAAGGTTTAAAAATATAATCAATATTTTAGAATCTATAATATAAATATTAAAATATATATTATTTCAAGAAAAAATTTCCTAAATTTTTATTTCATAATCATATACAAATAATGATGCAGATGGAACAATATTATAAAAATGACATACTATACTATTCACCAAAAAATAATTTTTATAGAAATATATTATAAATTATTAATATTATAATTTTGAAATTGTAAATCCAATAATACATTTATTTTTATATAATTCATATCATAACATTTATAAATTTATTTTTGAAATGAAAATAAAAAATATAAAGGAAATATGTTTCAAATGAAAAGTGATGTTTTAAATCATTAAGTGTTCTTAATATTATTTAATATAAATTTAAAATTAATTATTTCTTCTACATCATTTTATATATTGAAAAATTATTTATTTTAATTTCATATTGGTTGTTTTAATTATTTATAGAAAATATACAATACTTTTAAAAAAATATTTTCTTGAATGAACAATTCATTTTAATAATAAATCTCATTTATTCTTTAACCTCTATATGGTGAATTTTTTGGTTGATTAATATAAATTTATATACTAGTGGGTTTTAATTTTGTTACAGTTTTATTAATAATATTTATATAATATCACTAATCTCTTTTTAGTTTGCTTTTCCATGTAAAGCATGTTATCAATATACTATTTAATTAAGGGAAAATATTTTATAAAATATCAACTTGCTACCTTCTCCCCCCATAAATATTTTTCATCCTCACGATTATAATTTTCACTAACTATCTAAATATTTAAGTATTTTTTAAATATATAAATCATTGATGATTTTATTTATAAAGAGATGTCAACCATACGAATTTGGGAAACATATCTCTTTCCTTTGAATAGGATTCTCCAAAATATTTATTTTTCGATAACAACTAGGTCCAATAATCTACTATTATTTGGTATCAATACCCACATTATATAATTTTTTATAGATGGTATTTGTTATTTTTCTTTCATTTCAAAAATTTATTTGGTTAATATGAAAATTGGTTTCCTTACTCAAGATAATTGTTCGTCTGATTAGAGGAAATGAATATATCATTCACGTTAAAATTATATAAAGGAAAGATAATCATATTTACACAAGAAACATTCCTATATTATTTTACACAGAATAAAATAATCACAATAGTATAATATTTCATTTACAATTAAATAATTTTGGTGGTGATTTATTGATCTTGGAAAATTTATTATATATACTAGATTTCCTATAGTCAAATTCTAGAAAGACATTTACAACTCTAGATTAGAGATTATGTGTAACTTAAATATTAGAGTTTACTTCAAGAGTAGTTATTGTTTTGAAAATAAATTTTACTCTTGGTCTTAGGGATCCTGAATCTCATCATATTTTGTATTCCATTGATTAGTTTTTTGAAATGGAAAATTCCCACGTACCCCATACATAATATGATGAATTATTAATTTTTCCTTAGGATGAAATATATTTCTCTCAACATTGTTATCCAAACTCATCATTTTTCATTAATATTTATATTTTGGATGTCCCCCTCTTCAATTAGAGAATCATCTTTCATTCCCCATGATACAATTACCTTAGTTTTTCTTTCAATGTTTTTTCTCATATAGGAACTTGAACATTCGTTTCTTCATTATCCTCATCACATGATCTTTCATAAGACTCTAAGATTAACTTCATTGGTGTTTTATTGACATTTTCCATTTTTAATTTTTTATCAAATCTCATGATAGATAGTTCGGAATAATAAAAATGCTTCTCACTTCATCTCTAATTTATATTTTCTATTCATTGAGGTTAACTCTACATGGTCCCTAACACCAATGGTTCCATAGTTCAAAATAATACTAATAAAATGTGTTTACATGAGTTTGAAGAAATATTATTACAGTTTTATTATCATAATCAATAAAATAAAAGGTATTACATCTTAAAATATCATATTCATCCACCTTTTCACATTATATTGTAGTTCATTTTATTCAACCTATATCAATCATAGTTTAACAAAGATTACATTAACTTGGGTATATCATACTTATCAACCTAATACCTCAATGTAACTAGGTAATCAATCCACTATAGTGTTTCATAAAGAGCGTGTGATCAAGAAAAAAATCCCTCGAGAGCATCTATCTATGTGTGAAATATTAGGCCCATTATTTATACATAGGGGTGATGATAAATTCAACGATCAACCAACCCTTCTTAGGGTGATTAATACATGGTATATATATCTCACTATCCCATCCAATTTACTGTTTCCACATAGGGATGATTTACTTGAAAAAACACATACTCAAAACTTTAGAAATATTTTAACATATCATCCAATAATTAGACTCTTCATTTATCTTTTCACTATGGTTTTAAAACATTAACACAAAACGGGACTAATATAATACACAAAAAACAACTAAACCCCCCATTGATACCATCAACAGTGACCCAAGATAAGCATACACATTTATTTAATTATTTTATATTAATAATCATCCCATCTCAAAAATAGTCACATAAAATTGATAATGAAAGGTTTATGGAATTTTAGTACTAGCTACAAGAAAAAAAGATGTTTACATGTATTCATAATCCTACAACAATAGACTAAATTATAAAATTATCATAATTTATACTCATTTTCATAACCACGTGAAGGGAACAATAAGAAATAAATTATCCCAAATTCCCATTAAGAGAAAAAATATTGTAATATCATCAATTATTAGATCAAAATAATATGAGAATAAATTTTCCTGGGATAAAATTCTTATTATAAGAACAAAGGATGAAAATATTTGTTCATAAGTTATGATATTTGTATTTCTAATGTCAAATGAAAAAACATAAGCAATAGAAAAAAGTATTTAGATCCATTATACATTATACATGAGTCATGGAGTATAATTATTGTCATAATATTATGATATAATAGAATGGAATTTGAATTATTATAGAATTCATATGCCCAGGATACCGACCAAGACATTAAACACATAGTAGTATTACAATAACTACACATGTACCTTTGGGTATTAGGAGAAATATCACTTGTACCCCTAGGTATGGTATAAAACTAGTCATGTACATATTTTCCTTGGGTTAAATACTCCCATGAACCCATTTACTTAGGATAAATCATCTCATTTACACCTTTTCCATGGGATAATTCCACGTTTAAACACTTTTCATCTGATAAATACCCTTGTGTACCCTTTTCAACTCATGATACATAAATATAATCCAATGAATTTTTTAGGGGGATATAGGACTCAACCCATCATCATCTATATATATGAGGGACTCTAAAAAATCATTCACCATATCATGAATAACCTTGGTAAAGAAAATGGGTTTCATTCATAACATCATAAATAATATATGGAAAATAAAAATGGGTTTCACAAAACTTCAATATGGTATAACTGAAATTAACCATATGCATGTGAATGGTTATAACGCAAAATAAAAACTCCAAAATATCGTTTTATAACAAAATTTAGAGGTGGATTCATGAAAAATATTTTCTAGACAAAGGATTACTTTAGAGAGAAAGGGAATATGGTAATGAAATCATAAATGATATTTTATAAAATTATTTAATAATTATAGTAAAGTATATAATTCTTCTCACCTAAAAAATAAATTTTAGGAAATGAATATTTTTAGAAAATAAAAAAAATCAATATTCAAAATCAATATTTGGAAGCAAATCTCAATATTAAATCCCTGAAAAGGCATAAATTGTTCATTAACATTATATGAAATCACTATGAAAAGTTTTTCTTTTAAAATGAATCTTCATTATGAGGTACTTGAATTTACATAATTTTTTTAATAATTAATTTGGAGTAGAAGAAAAAAAATTAATATTTAAAGGATTTTAAAAACCATTTTACTATTTTTAAATTCCATTTTGGTAAGCCCACAACATAAAAGTATTAAAAATGTTTTTAAAAGACGATAAGGAAAATAAAAAAGTCATTTAATATGAAAAATAATGGGTTTTTCCAATATAAAGTAAAAAATTGGTGGAAAAGGGAAATATCGACAAGGAGGAAACTTTCATTTTAAAGGTTAGGAATTTTTCTTAACATAGTTTCATTTTTATGGATAAAGGTACCTCATCAATATAAAATATTTGAATTAAAATTTATCCCAAAAGATATAAATAGGATATAGCATATGAGATAAAATATTAATCTTAAAAAGATACATTAAAATTATAGAAAGAAGAATCAATTATGAAAAACAACCCTTAATCATTATATAAGATATAAACTCGATCCCACAACCATAATGATATTGAATGGAAGTTAATTTTCTAATTTGAATAATAATTTCTAATATTATAAGTCAATGGGATATAGTTACACCACAAAAATGAATATTTGTGCATAATATTAAAGCATGCCTTAATAAAGGGTGATTGAGATGAAAGCCCATAAGACATGATGAGCCTTTAAATAAAACCTCTTGAAAGGGAAATATTTAAATTGAGATTATTTACCTTGAATAAAATGTATTCCATTATATAATATCTATATTAAGAAGTATATAATTTACATAGTTTAAATTACGTGAATAATACAATATTTGTCTGAATTCATTATAAAATTTCACAAAACATCCTAAATAATTAAATTATGGTTATTAATTAAATAACCTATAACCGCATTCATATATATAAACTTCTATAATCCTAATTTATAACCATTCCATAAATATATATTTAACTTTTTTTTAAATTTTTTTTACAACGCTATTGGTTCAACTATTTTATCCTCAAATTCAGAAATCATTACCTTGAATTCATATTCTTCATTATATTAACCATTCCATGAACATGTAGTATTCATTAAATGTTTACAAAAAGAAACTATTAATAGTTTATTATCAAAAAAATCTTACTATAATGAATATAATATTAAGGATTCTCTATTTATAATCTATGGTTTCCACTCTTTTTGTGATCTCATGGAAGAATGTTCTTTACTAAAACAATGTAGCAGCTCTGGTTCTTCTAGGTTGTCTTGAAATTTGAATATCTCATAAGTTTTGTTTTCTTTGTATAATATTTTTTATAAGAGATCTAATTTTTCATCTTCAAAATCAGGATTTTCACATTTAATTTTATTCAAATAAAATTTAAACAAATAATTTTATAAATTATCTTGGATATCTACAATCAAATCAATTGTAAAATCTATGGTAATGACATAATTTGAAATAAAAATCAGGTCTAACCCATCCCTTAACTCATACCCATATGGTTATTCAATTGAAAACATTGGTGGGACAAGTTTATCCTTCTCTTAGTCTTCATTTTATGTTGCTAATTAGTTTAATTACATTAAATAAGTAGAGAAAATTGATTTTTCTTAACATAATTCTTGAAGGATTATATAATTTTAATTCACTTGTTACTTCAAAAACTATTACATACATAATATAAGTAATTGTTTATAAATAGGACAAACATCTGATAAATCACTATAAAAAAACATTGTTTGAATGAAAATAAATAAATAATATTAGAAAACCTACTTGAAAACATTCCTAATAGATGGAATAATTTTTTTAAAATCACTATATAACAAATTCATACCCGCCTAATACAACAGAACAGCTTCTGGGTTATCTCTTTAGTAGGAATTTGATTAATTTTGTAGCTATACTATTTAAAAAAAAAATAAAGGTGGGTATATTATGGTCTCGATTAAAAATCAACGAATGAAACAAAAAAATAAATACAATTAAAAATAGATTAAGGAATATTATTTCCAACACAAGACAAGATGGGTAGGAAATAGGGTAGAATCAAATTCTAATAGAACAACAATGGATATGTTTTTTATCTATCACGAATTCTATTTTATATATAACAAAATATTACAAAATTTAATTTATAAATGTGCATCCAAAGACCATTTAGTGAAGACAAGATTATTCTTTAACATCAAACCAATACCTTGGTATGATTGTTCTTCTGCCTAAAAAATGATTCTAATATATTATGACCACCAATAGGTAAACCAGATTGATATAATTCTACTAAAAATAAATAACCCAATAATTCTATTTAAATAGCGAAATAAAATATTTTACATAATATATTGTATAAACAATTAATAAAATTATAATAAAGAACGTTCCTGAAAGAAAACAACTTCCTTCATTAATAATTACATTTTGAAAAGAAATTAAAAAATGTAACATTAAAATAAAAATAATCAAAAGGGAAATTCCTTAAATATCTATTTCCCAAATAAACTAAATAGTTTACACTAAAATGGTTAAATATTGATAAATTAACATTCTTCTCTCCTAATCTCCCTATTATGACTTCCCAAAACTAATGTTGTATTATATATGTATCTCTTTCAATTGATTCAATCCAATATCTTCCCCCAATTCAGTTCATCTCCTATTTATACATTCATTATAGAGGAAATGTAATTTAAAATGTTTTCATCCATAAAAATGATATTAATTCCCATTATTTTCACTAAGTGACAGTAGTAACAGTTTTATATTCATTTTCACGCATGGGGTGTTCATAAGGGGTAATCATTAATTTATAATTTATTTTTCACTTTAATATCCCAAAACCCATATACACTTTGTCTCCCATTTATTTTAGTAGGATTGGAGTGATCGTGGGGTTGAATAAAATATAAAGTGTAAAATCTATTATTCATTAGATTTCTAATATTTCATAATGTTTAAATTTATACATATGATGTCAACCCATTTTTTGAGATTCTGTTCTATAGGAATTCCATTTCACCAGAATTTATCATTCATATGTAATGAAATTAATAAGGGATTGGGGTTTTTAAATTCTGAAAAAATTTAAAGTCATGCAATATGGAAAAGTTATATGGAATTAAAGTCCTACGATAGGTAAAAGTCTTTTGAGAACCATTAAGAGTAATGAAAAATATTTATAAGCCCTATGAAATCCATAAAATTCTTATGAAATTGAAAATATTATAGTTTTTAAAAGTTTTATGTGGCTCATAAAAATTCATATGGTATAGTCTTACAAACTAGAAAATCCATATTGGATTCTAAAATAACTATAAAATTTAATAAATTCAGAAGAAACCAAGATTAAAAAATCCTTCTTATTTAATTTTCAAAAATAATTTCTTCCTAAGAATTTGTAATCTCAATAATATGAACAATTATTGTTCAAATAATTCATCAAACGATTAAAACAATTACAAATAATGATATTTTTCTATTTTCAAAATTATATAAAAAATTCACCATAAATAAAAAAATGAAATAATTTGTGTGGAAATGTTAGATAGTGGGAATTAAGTCTTTAAAATTAAAATTAAACATAATGAAAATACCGGTTATGACACCTGAATTAGGTGATGGTACATATGAAATAATAAAACTATAATGAATATATATTATCGTGAAAACCCAAACTAGGGCCAGCTTCCCACTAAAAAAAAATCTTAAACCAAAACCTATCAATATAATGTAACTTTCAGAAAATATCAAAATCATTATCACCACTAGACTAGTAAAAATATGACACTCTAATCCCCAGAAAAATTGAA
This sequence comes from Viscum album, assembly GCA_963277665.1. Classification (NCBI taxonomy): domain Eukaryota; kingdom Viridiplantae; phylum Streptophyta; class Magnoliopsida; order Santalales; family Viscaceae; genus Viscum; species Viscum album. The sequence continues at coordinate 773,110,355 of OY728155.1, read as the reverse complement.
CAGTATCAATAAAACTTCTTCTACATAATATTTATTCAAAAATTATAAAGATTATATGGATAGTGGTGTGTTGGTGTACCCAAAACCTATACTCAGGTTTTTTTATTACAATATTTAAGCAAGGATCAACGATAAAATAATAGAGATAAAAATAAAGAAAACAAATGTCACTATCGAATAATATCAACAATATATTGAAACACCAAAAAAATAGTGTTTTTGAAAATCTAAGGCCACTATAAATCAAATAATGTTTATTAATGACATTCCCCATTAAAATATATTCTCTCTATGATTCCTTAATATGGAAAATTTTAGAAAAATATCAATAGACAAAAATTCTAATGATTTTTCTTTCATTTTATTCTTCCATTTCTAATTTCACTAACATAAACTTTTAAAAATGACAGCCATCAAATGTCACATATCCCAAAATAATTTTCCTTAATTGTTATCCATAAGAGTCAAATTAATCCCCAAAAAAGTATTAAATATTTCTCAAATCTATAATATTTGAAAACCCATATTATTTTATATTCCACAAAATTGTGTCATGAAAAACATCATTTTGTGGGATTTTCTTTTATTATCGGGTCCTTTAAAAATAATGACGTCAAAGTAACTAAAAAGTCATGTAAAACTATATTATATTGTAATGATTTATTTCATTATGTATGGTTCAAATATATAACTACTTATTCCATCAATAACGACATTAAAGTTTCTTTGTGAGTTATATCTTGAGTCAATTTTTTTATAGACTTAATTTACGTAATAATATTCTTGAAAAAATATCCCATATTAAATCATCTCGTCATCTCACTATATATCATTGAATAATTTCATTCCATTATTCTGTGATTAATCCTCAGCTATCAAACATCATTATTATACTATTTGAATATGATATTATGTTTAAACCACAACATACAGTGTTGAACCCTTCTTGTCTTGTAAATATTATACAACATCGGTTATGGAATGATAAATTATAAATATGGAATAATATTTAATTCGTCATGAACTAGGAATCCTCAACAATAATTATGGTATTTATAATAAAATGTAATTTTGGTTTTTTATATTTTTTCTAAATCTCCCTAAAAAATCCTCAGAGATTCACTCAACTTCTCCAAGAATTCATATAGTCATAGTATGTCCAAAAAAATTATTTTCAATAAGAAAAATAATTTTGATAATATATTACTAATATCATATTGTATATAATTTATTCTTAAATTCTATATAACTTCGGCTCTAATATTCTATACTACACAATCTTAGGGTCCATTATTCTCCCCCTTTTGGGATTATTAGAAATCCAATGTATCCTGAATAGCCATCATGAAATATTAATTCAATAACTTCGTTATCAATCTTATTCTATGTGTTCAATTCTTCTTATAGAAAAAAATAGACCAAGGGATCATTAAATTCCCTATTTCATACCTCTTAACATTGTCTCTAACCAAACTCTTTTAATTCATAGAATTTCACATAAATACACATGTATACACTCTATCATCAACCTCACTCCTTATGAACTATATCTCCCCATATATATTTTTATAATGAATCCTTTGGATTGATATATTTAAACTCTTTGATATGAATAAGTCCTCTTTTAATCCAGTTATTGATAAAAAAATTTTACATAAAACAATTAACTTTCTCAATCACTATGACCTCAATTTCAACGAATTTATTTGGTTTCATTGGAATTCCAAAAATTCATTATCCAAACATGACAATGAATTAATATATGGATATGGGTTTTAAAAAACTCTTCAATAAAATTAATAAGATTGAGGAAAAATAATATATTGATTATTATTAAATGAAAATGACACTAAAGTGTTAGTAAATAATTTTGTTAGCCCAGTAGGTGTAGAAAAATGACTCCAGAGGGGGTGAATAGAGTTATTTGAATTTAAATTACATTTAAAATTAACATTTTTACCTTAAATGAATCTTTTTCACAATCCTCAATTGGATATTTACTAAAAATAAAGTATAATAATTAAGAAGTATAGTATTTATAGTTGTTTGTGGCACAATTATCGGATAGTTTACTCCACCAACACTCTCTTTACGAGCTTAATGTTTTTTCAATATGTAGGTTCATTTCCTGGTGATCTTGAAGTTGAGTTCAATAACCTGACACTTGTTACAAAATGTATTAAGATCATTCATCTAGGTTATCCCTTTTTTAAGACCCTTCCTTGGCATTCATACAATTAGTACATGGACTATACACTATACAAAGAGATAGATATAGAAATGATTGTAGTTTCAGAACACGGTTGCAACCAGAAACTAAAAATTGGTTGAACCTCATCATTTAAATAAATAAAAATTGAATAATATTAAAATTATTCTATCCTTATATAGATATACCATAAAATATAACTATAATAATATATTTATTTTATTCAGTCTCATAGAAAAATTATTATTAAATGTATAGTATAAAAACCTTTTTTGTTTATGAATCTCTTCTTAAATTTATTTTATTTCAAATTTCCAATAAAAAATAATATAATATATGAAAATTAATTGTATATCTTTATAATGTGACTTTATTCTTGAGAAGTTGAAAAATAATGGTAGCTATTATGGAGTAATTTTAGTCATTTAAGTAACTATATATCATATTCTAAATAAATTATTCAATTAATATATCTTTTTCTTATTCATAGATATATACTTCTAATAAAAATGATGTAGTTGAAATTTCTTTAAATATTTTAATGTAATAAGCTTCATGAAATCACAATAATGTATCATTAAAATACTTTTCTGCATGAATCATTACATTGTAATTTCTGAGGTTTCATATACCTTTTTGATTTTTGTATAAGTCAATTAGTATAATTTTTTATAAATTGTATGTCTTTTTAAATTTCCCATTAGATCATAAAACATTTCTATAAATTTAAGAATTTACCATAGTATATCACCATGATAATTATTTCTTGATTTAAGACTTCATCATAAGCCTTTTTTAGCACTAAAATTCATTGTAAGTATTTATATAATTTTAAAAATTGATCTTAAGAGTTCTCATGATCATAAAACATGAACATAAGACTTTTTTTAATCATAATTATTGAATTCAAAACATTTGTTAATGACCATACATATAGAATTAGAAAAATATTTGAAAATTGTAACTTTTCTCTTACATTATAATGATTGTAAGGCTTCCACAAAAGGATTCAGTTTTCCTATGACTTGAATGTATTAATTCAAAACGCAAAGAAAATTATTCAATTGGAATTGAAAATACAAATAAAAATATAATTAGAACCTCAAAAATGATTTAAACACTTCAATAAATAATTATTATAAAAAAAATTAATAGTTTCTTAACATTAAAACCTTGTATAAAATGGGATATGGTGGAACAATATTAATGTGTCTAAAAATTACATCATTTTTAATGATCAAAAAACCCATAAAACAATAAACATAATATTTTATATATTTTCATAAGATAATATTTGAAATTAGTGTATTTCGATAATTTATTGGTAAGCATACACTACAATATTAAAATTGAATAAAATTTCATGTTTCTTACACTTTATTCTCCCCCTTTTTTGAGATCAAAAATTATGTTTAAATAATGGTTAATATTGTTATATAATTTCAAAACTAGAATAATATATAACCAAAAGAATGTGAAATTTTTAATTGATCTATGGAAAATGAGTAAAATATAAATGGAACTAAAAAAATAGGAATCAATATTAAGAAACCAATAAAATATATTGAATATGAAATTAATGAGAGTAAATCATTAAATTTTATTGAATGAATAATAGAATTACAGTGAGATAAAAAATATGAACTTGGAAAAAATAAAGGCAAATTGTTTCATAGGTTCATTATTGGCTTGGCTTAAAGGTTCATGATGAGGGTTCAGAGAAGATTATGAACTTTGATCTAGAATTCATCTCTGAAAGAAAATAAGATTATGTAAAAATGGGATATTTTTAGATCTTATATCCCTATGAACAATTTTATCAATGTCATTCCATATTAGGACTAATATAATTTCATCCAAAATTCTTTAGAGTTACTTCTCATCATCCTTATAAAGTTAAGTGTAAAAAATTATAGTCTTTCGTGTTTTCGAACTACTTCCAATAATTTATTATCTTTAGGAAAAAGATGTATCTTTCACTTCATCAAAAAGATGTAATTTGATAGTCACAAAACAGTATTATATATTTTTTATGGAGGAAATATATATTTTTCATGGTACATCAACCATAAACATGCTACTACACATTTTTGTAAAACATTTCTATCCACAATCAAAATTCATATATTCCCATTTATAGAGTTGTCAAGAAAAAATATATACACAATGATGAAATCATAATTATTAATCATCTTCATTTCTAAAATATTTGAAATGTTATAGATGAAATATTCTCATACATTTTATTCTAATGAATTAATACATTAAATTATATGAAAAATTATCTCCATAATTATGATATTGAATTTAAAATCTTCTTCATAAAAAATATATTGAGAAGTAAAAGGTTCAATATTTTCTAGTTTTGAGGGTGGAAAATCAATGATAGGAGTGAGAGTGGTAAATAAAGTTTGTGTAAGAAAATGGATAAATCCATAGTGAGTCTCTTACGGATTCTATGAGTTCAACAAAATCTCTAGTATATTACTTCGTCTTGTACACTTGTTCATAGTATCAGTAGTGTAGAAAAATCATAAATCCTTTTCATATATCATATTTAGTCACCATTTAATGTATCCTTGTAAGCTCAACATGTTACGCATAATCTTCTATAATCTTCATAAAATATTATAGATGAGAATCTAATAGAACTGGTAGATAAATAGAATTTTTCTTAGGGGGAACTACCTATTCTTTTCCCTTATAGACATATTTTAAAATGTTAGATAATTTAATATGTGACTTGTCAAGGATTTGTCTAGATGTTGAAAATAAATTAATTTTAATTTTTTTATAATATCTTTCTAATTAATTTCCCGAAACATAAAATTTTCAGCCATGGTTTCATCCTTCCCCTTTAACATCTTAATAATGGTGTTATTCTTAGAAATATATTCTTTAATTTTAGGGGTGATATCTATTGTAAACTATTGTGAAGTGTCTATTGAGATGGTATAATAATATAAGGATTACCCCTATAATTTATAATATGTACTTCAAAAGTAGTAATTTTAATTTTTTTTCTTAATAATGACTTTTCTTAATAGAATATATTTGAAACACTTGAAAGAACAAGTTAGAAATCCCAGGGAATTTCATATTGATCTCTGAAAAAATACCTTTCAACTCATAAAAATCTTCCTTTAATATGGGATTTAATTGAGATTGAGGAATAATTTTTAGGAATTCAAATTATGATATATTCATATTATTCATAAAATCAAATTCATTCATTGAAATAGAATTATCATTCAATTATTTCAAATTATCTATTAATGATCTTACATTATATATAATTTCTATAAAAATTTGTATCAAAATAGGTAGAAAATTTATTAGAATTTCATTTTCATTATCCATCATATCCATCAAGTTAAATAAAATAGTTTTGGTGACAGATTTAACCTTTTTGAAATTCAACACACCCTTAAAATCTCTATGCTCATCTTTTAGATAATTTATTTAATCATTTTCATTCTCAAAATTATTAAAAAAATCTGTAGAAAAGTTTTTAACATAGTAAAAAATTCATAATGAGTGCCATTATTATTGACTGAATTTTTTATATCTTATAATTTGTTAGTTTTAACATATGGTAGTTTTCTAGTGTAACTAGTTGAAAGAAACATTTCACTGATTTCTTTTCTAACTGATGAAACTATGTTGTCATATAGAACATGATTATGTTTTCTTACAAAATAAACATTACCACTTCAACATTATAAATACTATAATTCTCCTATTTCCATCTTAAACAATGAAGATTCATCTATAACTATTGTAAATGTTTTTACTAAAATAATTTATCTATCATTAGTTTCAGGTTTTAGATCATGAATAGTTCTAACATCAAGTGCCAGATTCATTTCATTAATATCTGGTTTCACAATAAGAGAAATATTAACTATTTCATGTTCTTTAATAGTATCACATTCAATTGTGGAAGTTATTGGATCAAGAGTAACAACTCTTAAATTATGAGGATCTATGTCTCCATCATTATCTCCCTCATTATGATCACAAACTTCAATATCAACATCATCTTCTACTTCCTTATACCATTTATTTTTAACATTAGAATTATTCATAGATGAATTCTAGAATAACTACCTGTTCTTCAAAAGGCCTTTAGGTTGAGTGTGGTGTTGTTGATACTTGGTCAGTTTGTAATTTGTCTGGTAAATATATTTTATAATGAATATTGGGGCCCAAATTATTCTATATGGATAAAATTTAATCCTCATCTTTGGTAAAAATAAATGAATTTTACAACGAATAATAAATCTAAGAATGTTCACAATCTCATCGTTCAGAAATATATATATATATATATACCAAATTTATTTATTCAATGATCACTTTCTCAAATTATGTGTTTCTATGAGCAATAATGATAAAAATAATATTGTATAGGAACATATGGTCTGGTTCTCAGTCCATTAGATATTTATGTTCAACATTAAGTTTACCATACAAGGATTATATAATGAATGATTACCTGATTTCATCATCATGGATCAAGGAGTGATTTTATAGGTACTTACTCTCATGGGGACAATGGAAAACATAAACTAACCCTTTATAATAAATGTTGAAGTCTTTCATAATCACTTTTTTATTGAGTAATGTCTTTATCTAAAGAAAATATATATTTGGAATTCACATAAAACTCTCATATATCTTTTTATATAGAGATAATCTATTCTTCATATTAAAGGACCATTATTTCTTTTAAAAACATGAAAATCACTTTAGCACATGTTGAGTTTGATTCATCCAAACAATATCCAAGGATCGTCTTTGTAGGACCCATATATCCATACCACATGACATAAATTTCATCAAATATCCCAAATCTCAATCATCATATCTTTTGGATTTCACCAAACAAAAAAATTGTTTAAGTGGTTGATAAAGAAAGGAAATAGATTTTGGATTCAGGTGAAGGAGATGGAGAGCTCTAAGGTCTAAAATTAAGTGGGTTCGAGTAAATGATAGAACAACATTAGATAAATAATTACTAATGTGAAATGATTCGATTAAATTATTAAACTACCATATGATTTATTAAATAAAAATTTAATCTCAAACCACTAAATCAAAATCAATACATAAATTTTTTAATATGGAATATAAATAATCCTGTCTAAATATATAGTATAAGAATAAAATAACTCATAAAACTTCATTAATTAAGAATCATAATTATATAATAATAAAATAAATTCAATTCAATTAATCATAATTCACTTTTTATGAAATTAGTAAGTCTACTGGTAAGGGATTTGTAAAAAAATATTCTAGAGGTTATTTATTAGTAATTAACTCTAAGGAAATATCTTCCATTTATAAGTGATATCTTAATAAATTATTCCTTATATCAATGATTTTTTTCAAGAAAATATTATTAGGTTTTTTAAAATGTTTATAATTTATGTTTAATTTCATTTAATTACAACATAATCAAAATTGAATCGAAAATCCATCAATGGGTGTTTCATCCATGACACTTGTGTACAAAAACTACCAATTGCAATGTACTAAATTTTTATAGTTGATAAGGTAGAAAATTGTTTATTTCATTAAGCCAAAAAACAACATAATATCATAGAAATTGGATGGTTCTAGATATACTCTTCATATCTAACCCACAATGTCAAAATTTTTCATCTTAGTGTGAAATTAAAAAAATAAAAGTTTTTGTAAAAAGTGATGATAAATAAATTGTTAATTTTAAATAAATTAAAAAAAACTTATGTTACTAAATATAACCCTTTATGGTTTTCATTAAATATAGCACATAAATACAACGAAAACATAACATTTGGTCTACTTTTAGTTAGAAAAATAAATCTAAAAATTATTCTACTATATAGATTATTATCAACCAGTTTTCTTGGTATATCCAAATAAATCTTGAGTTCATAACTCATAGGATTTTGATAAGTCTAACTATTTTCAAGTATATATATTTTAATTAAATAATATTTTTTTTATTGATTTAAAAATTTCCAGAAATATTTTTGGTAATTATGAAAACCAAGAAGGAAATTTAACTCACCCATCATACTCATTTCAAATGTTTTAAAATGGGTTATGAAAATATCACTTTACAATTTCTAATTTTTTTAATTTAAAACTAACATCATTAACATAAATTTGGACTACAAATTTACATTGATGAAGTTTTATAGAAAATAGTTTGGTATTCAAAACCTACAAGAAAATAATATAATAAAATAATTGACTTTAACCATTATAATAACTCTAGGTTTATGTTTCAGACTACAAAAAATATATAGTGATTACAAAAATAGAATTTGGAAAATTTATATCTTCAAATCGTATAGGTAGTTCATTATAATTTTCATTCATTAAAAAATAATTTTAAAATTTCTATTTTAGATCAGTATAAAATAATTTAAATGTAATATATGATGTATATTCTAAAATTATTCTAATGGATTCTAATCTTGAAATTGGGGAAAATGTTTGTTCATAGTCTATTTCATCTTCTTTGTTCCAAATATTATCAACTAACCTACCCTTATTTATAATGATCACACCTTGATTAAACTGTTTATTTATAATTACTTATTTATTTATTATAATAATATAATTATCGAATTTATCCACTAAATCTCATACATAGTTCCTATTTAACTAATTCGATTCATTTTGCATGGAAACTACACAAGTCAAATATTTCAAGGAATCTTATATGGTTTTGGTTCTAGATAAAATATAATTTAATCCCAAAAGGAATTATTAAGGACCCTATAACTCCATGCATTACTAAATCCCTCAACTAGGATTCATATAATTGTCTCAAACGGATGGTTTTTGTGGGTCTTAGGTTGTTAAGCAGCGCACTTTCCAGATATTTGTATTCAATCATTTCAAGACTTGATTTTTCATGATAATGTTCTATATCACTATCATTTTTTTAATCCAATTGAGGTTCAAGTCACATATAATCTAAATAATAACTCATGTCATTAATTTTAGTTTGTTTGGGATCAAAGGGATCACCTTCTTCAAATTAAAATAAGTATATTCTTAAAAAACCATTGACTTTTTATTGAAAACACTATAGTATTTAGAAGTGGTGGAATATACTAGGGTGATTCCTTCATCATACATTAGATTAAACATACCAGTATTTTATTAGAATTCAAGATATAAATTTTTTTTCCAGCAAAAAAAAATCATATCACCATTAATTTTATGTTATTTCATACCAGATAGTGTGTACTCTTCAAGATAAGTGTAATTAGACCTCTATTGATGACATAACAAGTGGTGTTAACAACTTCCTCCCAAAAGGGACTTGTAATTCTATATTAACAAAACTGTTTTAAATAAATCTCTTATATTTATTTGTTACTCCTTTAAAAAAATAGCATTCTACTATGTTATCCAAGGGACAATGAAAGTTTTTTTAACGCCATGTTTTGAGAAAAATGAATTTGATTTATGATTTCCAACATATCTACCATTATCAATTATAAAATTAACAATTTTAGATTTTTTTCATTTTTTAATAGCTTCTAATAACAAAACCTGATTCCATATTAATTATAAATAAATAAATCTAAGCTAATCATAAAATAATCTAAAAACATAAAATTTTATTCTGAACCAAGTTTTAAAACTCTAGAGGTTCCAAAAAAATCCATATGAATAATTTATAATGGTCCAGAAGTTTCTTCATCAATTGGTTTGAAATATAACTAGTGTTTCTTACTCATTTAACATCAATAAAATAGTCATTTTTGTAAAATTTATGTTAATAGAAATCGGAAATCAAATTTATTATATACAATTAGTGAAGGTTATAAAATATAGGGACTCAAATGTCTTAAACAACCACTGCCTATAGAAAAATTCATTTATCTTCCTATTCTTTTTTCAATAATTTTTTTAAAAAGGTGGTTTTTTCGTACCGATATTCTACTATGTTCAATATTTTTTACTATTACAGAATTGGAAACCTAAAACTTATTATAATTTATCGAGTTTCCATAATTTCCGAAAAAATTAATTTAATGATAGATATATTTCTAGAATTAATATATTTATTAACACCACATATTGATTATATGTTATAAAACATTATCATAAATACCATATGTACCACGGATAAAACAAGAAATACATGAAAATTCTATATTCATAGAAATGGGAAAAAAATCATATACAACTCTTGTATTTCACCATTACTTATTATGCCTGATTTAGAATTATTTTCATTATTTATACCAAGGATTTGAGGGAAATAATTACATCCCATAGTAAAAACACTAGTATCATCATTTGAATCCTTTAGTTTATCCATTAATTCAATAATCTTGTTTCTGTGGACAAAACAACAAGAATTATACCCATCTGGATTAAATTTTTGGTAAAAAAGATATTTAGTTTAAATTAATTTTTTCATTAATAACACCATCCTATGATTTTATGATAGTATTATACATTTGATTCATATAATCAGAGATTCCATATAAAATTGAACAATACACATTTATTTTTTTAGAATATTATTTTACAATATTTGATTCATATTTAGAAGAAGAATTACAAAGGGGGTTGTTTCCGACACTTTTGTCGGGGCGCGCACGTCCGTCTCATTCAGGAACAAGGGGTGCAGTTTTTGTTACACCGCATTTTCACTTTCCAAAGGCGGGTGGTATCCACTCCTTATTCAGGGATGTCTGCTCCTGGATCGAAACGAGATGATTGGATGTCGATTATCCCTTCCATGGATTTGTCCTCAGAACTCGTCACCTAGTCCGGGTCTCCCTCATAGACTTAAGACGTTTTTCTTGAAACTCTTCCTGGAGCCATATCTTCATGGAAACCAGTTCATTACACTGCTTCTGTCAGGACATTCGAAGGGGTCTGATCAGGGCAGCAACCTTCTGTTAGGGGAGTAGTCACATTGGTCATCACTGGCATGTCTGGACGGTGGGGGATTGGCGTGTCTATCTTATGTCCCTTATTATAGGGCTTCTCGAGGTCGCGGAAGCCTGAGGAATCCCACATTGAGAACAGGGAATCATATTCCATGGGCATGTATCTGATGTTTTCCTTAGAATCCCATGTTTAACACGGGGTATTCCACATGTTTAACATCCGGCGGAGACGGATCATGCTGATCAGAACACTGACTAGAGTGGATCAGATGGAGGAACCACCTAGAGGGAACACCGACACCGGGGCCATCGTGGGGGTGGCCCCCCAAATGATGTTAAATGGAATGGGGAATGGGGTGGCATGATCCCACCAGGATGTAGTGGCTTGGGTAAGGATCAGGTTGGATGATGGAAGGTTCCGTGAAGGGGATGGTGAATAGGATGGAACCTCCATGAGGATGACGATGGTTTTGGGCTTGAGCCTCGAAGAGACAACCTAAGTATCCCCGTGGCAGGGAATCAGAGTCCATATAGTTCATCTAATGATGTCTTACCACTGATTGGGGTTCAACAGTTTACCACTGGATGGGCTCACAACGGCTTAGCCCTAGATGAGGTCGCAACAACTTACCTCTAACTAAGGCCAATAGTTTAAAGTCATGCAGGACGAGGGCGGACCAACGTAAAGGGGGTCAGAACTGCTGGGTGTCGGGCTTGATCCTCAGGGAGGCTTCATACGTACCTTTCCATGGCAATGATCAAGGTCCAAATTGTTCAGAATATGGTGCATTTGGGGATTACGATCTGAGGCAACCCATGGTGTTGGTAAACTGACGTAAAAGGGGACCTGTGGTCCAATGGTTGGTCGGATTCAGCCTCAGAGAGGCTTCCTACGTACCCTACCTTAGCAAGGATCAAAGACCACATAGTTCAGCTTTTGGTGAACTGACGTGAATGTGGTCGGAACGACCGGGTTCTAGTGGGCTTGAACCTCAACTAGGCTTCCTACGTACCTTGCCTTGGTTAGGATCAAAGTACACGTAGTTCAGGATGGGGTGTGGGGCATACCATCTAGGCTACCCAGAATGAGGCAGGAGCCAGTGAACCAATGTGAATAAGGACCTGGGGTCCAGGTGGATGGAGGGCTTGAACCTTAGGGAGTCTTCCTATGTACCTTGCCTTGGAAAAGATCAAAGACTATGTAGTTCAATATGGGGAATGGGGCTTAATCTCTAGGATGATAAAGGTGTTGGTGAACCGACGTGAAGGTGGTCAAAAAGACCGGGTGTTGGGCTTGAACCTGAGGGAGGCTTCCTAGCTACCCTGCCTTAACAAGGATCAAAGACCTCGTAGTTCAGGGGGTGTCGGAAAATCGACGTGAAAGTGGACCTGGGGTCCAATGGTTGGTGGGCTTGAACCTTAGAGAGGCTTCCTACGTACCTTTCCTTAGAAATTTTCAAAGACCTCGTAGTTCAGGGTGGTGGCATGGGTATTACACTCTAGGCTTCCCAAGATGATTTCATAGTCAGTGCTTACTATAAGCCCACGTGAGTCATGCCCGGTGTGAGAAACAAGGGGCAGCAGATACCAGAAGATCACGTCATGAAAGGTGATTCTGTGGGAAGTTGAGTGGGGCTTACACGGGATCACATCCCAAAGAGTAAACATGGGCTTATGCATGGTTAGAATCCCGAAGAGGAAATAGAGGCATATACATGGTTAGAAGCCCGAAGATTAAAAAGGTTATTATGCGTGGTTAGCATCCTGAAGAGGAAACAGGGGATTATGCGTGGTTAGAAGCCCGATGTGTTTGGGACTTACTCCATGAGGAAGGATCAATGGCGAAAAAGCGCAGTAGGAGAGATATTTGGGATAGAAGAAATGAGAAGCACAGTTCCCCATCATGCCCTTTGCTAGCCCTGGGGACTGAAGAAGAACGGAGGAGCAGGGATGTTGCCTCCTACAAGAAAGCTATGGGCTTACACCGAGTTGGTTGCCCTTTCCCCGCAGAAAAACGCCAGTCCCATAAATAGAATACCATCCCCTGTGGATACCAGTGGGAATAGAGAATGTCCTAGGTGGGGGTACCCTGTGTGCGGGGCATGGGGTGAGGTCACAGTTTCACATCATGTGTTGAGGATGAAGTTTCTTGGTAGTTTAACATCCGGTAGCTCGGATGAAGTGGGTTTTCTTCGCACCCCTAGGACTAAAATAACAGGTACCCTCTGCTTCCTGGTGTAGAGAGGGGACATGAAAAGTTGTGGTGAGGGGGTGTTGTGGAGTGAACCATAAGGGGGGTCCACGTTCGTGTGGCTATGAGAAGAAGGAATATCCATTAGTGTGCCTATGCGGAGAAGCATAAGGCGAAGCAACGCAACTAGTAGTATCATCCAAGGGACTTTGAAATCAAATCTTGCAAGACTGTAGGGTCACACGGGAAAAACGAATTGCAAAGTAGAGGGGTTCATAGGCAGGGGCCCTGTAAAGCTCTACTTCTCTGCATGGCGGAGTGTACTTGTCAAGGGTTGTTCTTCGTGAAGTGGGGAGCCTCAACCTAAGCAATGGGAAAAGGCATGTATGGGAGGTGCTTCACGAAGTGGAAAGGCATTATCTTAGCACTGAGTCATGGAGCAAAGGTTCCTCGTGAATCAAGGTGTCGTGAAGCAATGTGCTTCATGATGTATAGTGACCCTACCTTATCATGTGGATCATGAGTACAGGAAAGGTGTTTCAAGAAGCATAAACGCTCTGCGATGACCCGGGTCCCCTTGGGGATCCCCTTCCTTTGCAGAGGCCCTTATGCTCCACAAAAGGAATCCCTCTCAGAATAAGGGCTCAAAATAAGACAAAGGGGAGGCACTTCACAGAGCAGAAGTACCTCACATAGCTCATGGTTCACAGAGCAGAAGGGTCCCTTGTGATTCGGGAGATCAGAACTGGAAAGGTCAGATTGTACGTGTTCTGAACATGGGGGGAGGCTGGTATTTATAGGGGATAGGCACCACGAAGTAGTGCACGCTTGACGTGAAGAGAAATCCGTTTTCTCTATAGCGTGTTGCGAATATCATATGTGTTCACCGAGTGTTACTGTCGCCTTTCTTCGTAGTGGGATGCGAATGTCAAGGGATGTCGTAGAGCGTTACCGCCTTCTTGCTTCCCATCGGGTCACATACATCAAGGGTGGTCACAGAGCATTATTGCCTCCTTGCTTCGCAGTGGGTCACGAACGTCCAGGGTGGTCGCGGAGCATTACCGCCTCCTTTATTCGCGGCGGGTCGCGAACGTCATGGGAGGTCGTGGAGCGTTATCGCCTCCTTGCTTCGCGGCGGATTGTGAATGTCAAGGAAAGTCGTGGAGTGTTACCTCCTCCTTTCTTCGCAGCGGGTTGTGAATGTAAAGGGAAGTCGTGGAGCATTACTGCCTCCTTGCTTTGTGGCGGTTCGAAACGTCAAGGGAGGTCGTGGAGAGTTACCGCCTCCTTGCTTCACATCGGGACACGAATGTCAAGGGAGGTCATGGAGAGTTACCTCTTCCTTGCTTCGCAGTGGCACGGTGTGGCCGGTTCTCCGCGAATGGGATTCGCGAGGCAACCATCGATTCTTGTGTCTTCTTCTCGTTCCCACATGTTGGCATCAACAATTTCCCCCCTCATACTTGGAGCCTCAAAGAAGTGAAGGGTTGAAGTATGGGGGGTCAATCACCAAAATCTGCAGTCATTCACGAAGCTACCTCACGAAGAGGGCTCACCAAGAGGGAAAGTGAAGCTCTGGATAGACACACAGCGAAGCAGGCTTTGACCAGGAAGCACCGCGATGCTCCGAGGGTCCCTCTATTATAAATAGGGGACCTAAACACTCTTTTCCCTCTTTTCGTCCCCACGATTTTGGACTTTAGCTCTCTCGATTCGCGAAGCTCCGCATACTCCACGACTGCTCTCTTTGAATCAGGACGTCACTTTACAGCGCACAATGATTTTTTACCCCGCTACAGTGCTTCACAATCTAGTTCTTAAAGGCATGGGAAGGACTCCACGAACATGCTTTGAAAACTGTCTCCACAAACCGGTTTTGTGAACGCTCTCCGCGAATGAGCTTCGCGAACCAACCCGAAAATATTCCATGTTCTAAAACTGAATGGATCACCAAGAAGCTACTGAGTGGGTTCTTGTAGTTTCTGCCTGAAGGGATGAGATGGTGAATAGTCTGGGTCTGGGGGAGTTGGTATGGAGCCACTCGGACCATAGTTCATTGGTGGAGCTGCTATCAGAGATCCAGAAGGACTACCCGCTTTGTAAGAGGATACCTTTGTACGAATTAGGGCTGAGGGACGACGTCTTCCTCCCCAAAGGAAGTCGGGATGAACCAACTTATTGGTTCAAGATCACGTCGTGCCAGCACTGATGGTTCAGGGTGGCTGATGGCCATGCCTCGGAGGATTTCACAACTGTCACTGTTGATTGCTTATAAAACAACCTAAATAACATGGATGGGAAGGCATTGCAGCCAGAGACATCTCCTCCTCTGTACCACACAATACTTAAGGCATCTTCGAGGAACCCGAGGAAGGGTTGGTCCGAAGAATGGGACCAGCGCCAGGGTGGCAACTTCATGGATAATTGGGCATGTGCCTACTGGGTAGGTGCCTCGTGTGAGGAGTTTGGGGATGAGCTGAGGAGAGTGGGTTTGTATGAGGCAGCTTGGGCCTCTCAATTCCACATATATCAACTGAAATAAGAGATTCTGGAGCTGTTGAGCATATGTTTGTCGAGGACCAATACCTTCCACTTATACTATAGGGAGGTCGGTATTAGCTTGTGGGATGTCCACCAGATCTCAAGGGTACTGATACTGGGGGGTGATGTACGACAAATTCCTCCCTGTCATTAGTGTGTGGGAGGATCCAAAGCAAATGCCACAGCTGGAGATGGCATTTATGGAGCTTTTGCTTGGGGAGAACAAGGAGGTAGTAAGGGATGTCCACTTCAAGCGGTGGTTCAAACAATTCTTGAACTTCCAGGAAAATAGGCACATTCCGGCGAGACCTCGGACTTTTCCAAAGGGGACTCGATGGGGCAAGGAATACTCGTACTGGAATATTTTGGAGGATAGCTAGTGGAAGACATGGGTATTTATCGTTAGCATCGATAAACAACCAATATTTTGGCTGGCGGCATTCATCGCGGCTCTGATCTGTGGAAGGATCCTTCCTGTGAGGGATACCAACATGGGAGTATGCCCAAGAACATTCATCATGGAGTCCACATTTGCGATAGGAGGGTGGGTCAACCTAGAAATCTCGATGCTCGCCAAGCTGTATAAGGTGATGTGGCATATTAGAGAGGGAAAAGGGCCATAGAGGGTATGTGGGCCATTACCCCTCTTGTATGGATAGGTAGCAGCACATACCACGGGGTTTATGAATACCTAAACCCTATCTCTCCTTCGGGCTCAAACTTTCCCCCATCAATCCTGAACACCGCTAGGAGATTCCCAACCAAGATGACCACACCATCGGTTCTGCACTGGGAGTGGATGGTTGAGGAATTTAATTTCCACCTGTTTCAGTTGCTGACGGGGGTATTTACTGATGATGGTCGAGGGACGAAAGAGCATCGGGCTTATCTTCTGGCCTTTCGAGGTGTAGTCCTGATGGAGGGGGTGGACCGTGTTCCCCTCTACGAGCCATATACCCCACACCAGTTTGCAAGGAAATTCTGGTGTATGCAATAACTGACCCCACATGTCTATCTGAAGGTGCGCTATGATCAACACCCATGCGTGATGAGGCAGATGTGTCTCATTGTAACACCCTAGGTAAATAAAGAATATGGAATTTTTATATTTATCCATATTTGTGAATAAAATTTTAATATTAATTTAAAGGGAATGCTATGCTTGATGGCTTACCCAATATGCAACAATGAGTTCTTTTGAAATCTTACATTGCACTCTAATAATAAAATAATATTATTTTAAATGGTAGTTAACGCCTAGCCATTGTAATGGTGGGAATGAACAGAACTAACTACAAAATGATTATATATGTTTGTCAAATATTTTTACTTTTTACAATAAATTTTAGAGGATTAAAAATGTAAATGAATTCACATTTTAAGCGTAAACATTCTAATGTTCTTTAGAAGGTCGATTAACCGCCTTTTAATGGCGAACCTCTTTTAAATCCACTTTTTGACAATTTTATGTGTTATATTTGACAAAATAAAATTCTTCTTTAGAATAGAGACATCAAAATTTACTTTGTGTAAATTTTTGGTATCTTTCCGATAAAGTTCATTTTTTAATGAATAGTGAAAAATGTTGTATATTAATTCAAAACCACTTTTTAATCTAATTTATTTATATCATTAGATTATCTTTTGAATTGTTTTTAAAGTAAAATTAGAATATATTTTTACCATTTAATCCAATAGTGGTCATTGGAATTAATTTCACTTTGAAATTGGACTTAAACTATTGTCAATCTTTTAATAGATATTGTTTCATAAAAACACGCTATTTGTTTTGACAGCGGGAATTAATTATTAAATTAATTAATGAAAATTATATGTTTTGAATTTTTTAAAATAGACATAATTTTTGAGTTCGGAATATCGAATATAGCTTAGGGTGAATTTTTGGTATTTTTCTGAAAAACTTCAATTTTTGATGAATAGTGAAACCACTAAGTGGTAGTTAAAGAAACTGATTTTTTGTTTAAATGAAACTTTGTCACCTCTGTGTTTTGAATTTCAAAAATCCGACATAGATGGTTTTCATTAAGAAGTAAAATCTGGTTCAATGGGATTAAAATAATTTTTTGGTGAATAGTAACTTTTATGTTCTTAATCGCGATTAGAGGTAATTAGTGTAATTTAAGGTAAAAATAATGTTTTAATAATGTGAAATGACCTAGACACATGTCCTACCCTCATTGGATGTATCATGGACGACCAAGACAATCCATGGGTCAACTTGGGGACCCCATAGAGCCACTTTGGTTGGAAAATGACATAAATAACTTTTTATTTAAAGTTAAAATAAAAATGTCACAAGCATGAGATGTTTCACTAACAAAATTTTTAAATGGGGTTATACAAGTCATATTTTTGACTATAAATATTCATTAGAAATCTAAAAAGATTTCCTACATCATGATATTTTTTTATAATTTTTAGAAATTAAATAAATTAAATTATTTATGACATCATGATGATGCAGCGATTACCTCATTAATAAACACTACGGCAAAAAAGGCATTTAGCGGCGGTTTTTTTTCGTTTCACTGCGGTTTAAACCACCGCTAAATCGATTGGTGGCGGTTTTGAAAAACCGCCGCGAAATCGTGCGTCAGGAAACTATTCGCGGCGGTTTTCAAAACCGTCGCAGAACGTTTCACGGATGTTTTTTAGCAGCGGTTTTATTATTATTTTTTATTTTTTTTATTTTTATTTTTTTTTATTTTTAATTTTATATATTAATTTATATATTTATTTATTTATTTATTTATTTTTTGTATTTATTTATATATTTATTTCGTATTTATTTTATTTATTTATTTTTCATATTTATTTATTTATTTTATTTATTTATTTTATATATTTATTTTATTTATGTATTTTATTTATGTATTTTATTTATTTATTTTATTTATTTATTTATTTTATTTATTTATTTATTTATTTATTTTTCGTATTTATTTATTTTTCGTATTTATTTATTTTATTTATTTTATTTCGTATTTATTTTATTTCGTATTTATTTTATTTATTTTATTTATTTAATTTCATATTTATTTTTTATTTTTTTATTTCATATTTTTTTTATTTTTTTTATTTCGTATTTATTTATTTATTTCGTATTATTTTATTTACTTTATTTATCAATGAATGCACATCCCATGCACATGCACATCCCATGCAATATAAAGAAATTATGCATTTGGTGAGATTTGAAACCCTAACCTCTTGCATATTTTCCAAAGACTTTACCACTCCAGCAAGCTCGCCATGTGGTTAATAAACAGAATTTAATATACTTATATATATTAATTGAAAAAAGAAATAATACATAAATAATAGATATAAGCTCAATAATAATAAATAATAAATAATAAATAATAAATAATAAATAAATATAAATAACAAATAATAGTTAAATATTAATAATAAATAATAAATAAATAATAAATAATAAATAATAAATAAGGAATAAGGAATAAGGAATAAAGAATAATAAATAATAAATAATAAATAATAAATAATAAATAATAAATAATAAATAATAAATAAATATAAATAACAAATAATAATTAAATACAAATAATAAATAAATAATAAATAATAAATAATAAATAATAAATAATAAATAATAAATAAAGAAAAATAATAAATAATAAATAATAAATAATAAATAATAAATAAACATAAATAATAAATAAATATAAATAATAAATAATAAATAATAAATAATAAATAATAAATAATAATTGATAATTAATAAATACATAATAGATATAAATAATAAATAATAAATAATAAATAATAGATATAAATAATAAATAATAAATAATCAATAATCAATAATCAATAATAAATAATCAATAATGAATAATAAATAATAAGTAATAAATAATAAATAATAAATAAATATAAATAATAAATAACAAATAAATATAAATAATAAATAAACATAAATAATAAATAAATATAAATAATAAATAATAAATAATAAATAAATAATAAATAATAAATAATAAATAAATATAAATAATAAATAATAAATAAATATAAATAATAAATAATAAATTAATATAAATAATAAATAATAAATAATAAATAATAAATAACAAATAATAAATAATAAATAATAAATAATAAATACATAATAGATATAAATAATAAATAATAAATAATAGATATAAATAATAAATAATAAATAATAAATAATCAATAATGAATAATAAATATTAAATAATAAATATTAAATAAATAAATATAAATAATAAATAATAAATAATAAATAAAAAATAAAAAATAAAAAATAAAAAATAAAAAATAAAAAATAAAAAATAAAAAATAAAAATAAATAATAAATAATAAATAATAAATAATAAATAATAAATAATAAATAATAAATAATAAATAATAAATAATAAATAAATATAAATAATAAATAATAAATAATAAATAAATATAAATAATAAATAATAAATAATAAATAAATATAAATAATAAATAATAAATAAATATAAATAATATATAATAAATAAATATAAATAATAGATAATAAATAATAAATAATAAATAATAACTAAATATAAATAATAAATAATAAATAATAAATAATAAATAATAAATAATAGATAATAAGTAATAAATAAATATAAATAATATATAATAAATAATAAATAAATATAAATAATAAATAAATATAAATAATAAATAATAAATAAATATAAATAATAAATAATAGATAAATATAAATAATAACTAATAAATAATTATAAATAATAAATAATAAATAATAAATAATAAATAATAAATAAATATAAATAATAAATATAAATAATAAATAATAAATAATAAATAATTAATAATTAATAATAACTAATAACTAATAACTAATAAATAAATATAAATAATAAATAATAAATAATAAATAATAAGTAATAAATAAATATAAATAATAAATAAATATAAATTATAAATAATAAATAATAACTAATAAATAAATATAAATAATAAATATAAATAATAAATAATAAATAATTAATAATTAATAATAACTAATAACTAATAACTAATAAATAAATATAAATAATAAATAATAAATAATAAATAATAAGTAATAAATAAATATAAATAATAAATAAATATAAATTATAAATAATAAATAATAACTAATAAATAAATATAAATAATAAATAATAAATAATACATAATAAATAAACATAAATAATTAATAAATATAAATAATAAATAATAAATAATAAATAAAAAATAACCAGTTACAAATAATAGATAATAAATAAATTAAAGTATATTATAAATAATAAATAATAAATAATAAATAATAAAGGAAACACATGAAAAAGTATGAAAAGACATGATAAAGGATGAAAAATCATGAAAACACATGAAAAAGTACGGAGAAGCATATGAAGAATGAGGCATTAGAAAGAATGAGAACGCATGAAAACTCGTGACAACTCTAGAAAACTCCTTAATAATTCAACATAATCATCATAATAACCCATAAAAAACCATTGATAAAGATAACAAGTCATGGAAACCCAAATAAACAGTAATTAATGGAGCTACCGTTAAAACCCGTCAAAACAGTCATAAAGATACAAAAACATTGGACTCATATTAACAGAGATAACTTATGATCCGAGAGTCCGTTTTAGATCCGCGACCTGTCAAATCAAAGATCCTGAAACGATCTTCGACCTGAAAGGTGAAAGAGTCTGAATGGACAGGCGGATCGGAAGTTATGACCATTTAAAAAAACTGATGGGGAACGGGTGCTTGAGACGAGGCATTGAAAAACATAACAAACCCGATACCCACTAAAAAGGCCATAACATATGATCTAGGAGTGCATGTGGGCGCCGCGACCAGTCAAACTGAAGCTCATGGAATGAGCTATGATCTGGCAGGTGGAGGAGGACGTACTGACATGCGGATCGAAAGTTAGGTCTGTTTGAAGAAAAGTTCGACGGGACACCGGTGAAGGAAACATGATTTTATGGGCCTTCGGAGGGGTTTTGGGGTTAAAAAACATGACATAATCTTTCTTTTGTTGATCTGGTGTGTAGATCTCTTCACTGGATTCAATTTGATATGTGGTAGATCCCAAACGGACACCCGGAGCGAAAGTTATGGTCGTTTGAAGTTGGATAACTTTTTTCAACTTTCTTATAACTCTAATATCTTCCACACATTAGACCGTCTCACGGTTTTGATTATATGTTCCTCTATATCTCTTCATGAGCTTCGACTTGACTGGTCGTAGTGCTTCAACGGACGCCCGGATCAAAAGTTATGGTCGTTTTAGAGATTTCGGGGTTTCTCGTGTTTTTTTATTTTTTTCATTTCATTTCGCGGCGGTTTTACCGAAACCGCCGCTATTTCGCGGCGGTTTTTTAAAAAACCGCCGCTAATTCTCGAATAAAATTTAAAAAAAATTAAAAAAAATTAAAAACAAATAAATTTCTTTTTGCCATTTAGCGGCGGTTTTCTTGTAGTGAAAGGATTTAAATAAAATGAAAATATAATGTTAAAACTATAACATACACTTGTCAAAAACCTATTGGATGAGTATATTTCGAACCCTTACCACCTTATCCTCGAAATACATCAATGTGGGACCTTTAAAATCCGAAACTCATTTGAAAATAAAGTAACATTTTGTAACTTTAAAAGAGTGCCCCTCCTCTCCTCTTATAAAAGGCCCCTACCTCTACCACCTTAGCCACACCTCTCAAGCCTTTGGCTCGGCCAACCCCTACTCATTTTTCCTCTCCACATCCCTCTCTTACTCCTAGAAGCCTCACTTTGGGCAGAATTCTTCCCAAGGAAGCCTTTGAGCTCAAATCAAAAAGAGTTACTCGATTTTAAGGACGTTAAAGAACGATCGAGTCAAGTCGGACCCGAGGTAAGGGATCCTACTCCTCTCTTTCTTTTTAAGTTCACTCTTTTATGTCATTCCTTTTAAACTCATCTTTCTTATGATTGGGGTGTTCTTTTATACTACTCCTACTCTACTTTTTTATGTTAATATGATGAGTGACCCTATTTTTTCTCATAAATCCATTTTGGAAGTTTTGTGTGGCGCCGTTAAGCTGCCGAATTTTCGTAAGAGATCTAACCTCTCTCTTTCTTTTTAAGTACTCTCCTTTATGTCACTTCTGTTAATCTCCTCTTTGTTATGATGGGGGATGTTCTTTTATATTCCTCTTGCTAAACATTTTATTGTAATATGATGAGACACTATTTGATCTCATTAATCCATTTTTGGAAGTTTTAAGTGGCGCCGTTAGGCTGCCGAGTTTTTGTAAGGGATTTTTCATCTCACTTTTAGTCCCGTGCGATTTATGCTACATTTTCCACCATTTCCTTTGAGTGGTGTATGTACTTCCCATTATTATAATCTTTGTGTATTATAATTTCATTTATGGGTATTTACATATTCATTGTATGACCCTTCTTCAATGGGGTGTATGTTTCAAAAGTTACCCAAGTCGGTAAGGGAACCTTTCACCCTCCACTTTTTAAAAGACTTCTTTTGTTATGTCTTTTAATTCACATAACATTATGTTGGGATATGTTCTTCTATATCCTTAGTGATTTAAATTTTATGTCCAAGTGATGAGATACCCTTTTTATCTCTCATCAACTCATTTTCTGAATTTTGTAGTGACGCCGTTAGGCTGTCAAATTTTTGCAAGGGAACTTCTTAACCCAATTTTGATTCTTTGGTATAAGCTTGTACTCCTTGAATATTTCATTCTATGAATATGTGTGAATAACCTCTGATTTTTTTACACTTAATATCCACTTATATTTGGTGTATTAGTTTGTCACACATAATTATGTAATTGATTTATCCTTAATCCAAGGATACCGTCTTTGTATGGGACTTCGTCTCAATCTCCTTTCATTGAGGCATATTTTGTTTTATACACAACCTTCTTTAATACGGTGTATAAACCCCTTTGACTTTTACGTTTATCCTAAAGGAATCTTTTTTATACAAAGCATTTTACTAAAGGACAAAAGGGAATGTTTTTGTCGTACGTATGCGGCGACAACGACTTCTCCGCCGCCGTGACCATTATTTGAGTTTCGGCTTCCTCTACAAGCCATACCTTTTTTTAAAAGAAAAATAAATACCATGTTTTACTTTTCTTTTATTTTGATATTGAAAATGGTTTTCATAATGTTTTTATATCAATGTGTTGTATTGATATCTTGTGATTGAAAAGTGGAAATGTTATGTTTCCTTTATGCATGTTTTATGTGATACGATTATGTTATGGTTCTTGGGAATTATTATGAATACGATTGGTTCCGTGATAAACTAAGGGCGTGTGAGCCCGATATAGCTCTCCAATGCATTGGGTAACACGAAGGGGTTAAACATTAAGGTTTCTCCGAAGATATTTAGGGAATATACTGTGATGGGTATTCCAAACGTAACCAAGAGGGTTACTCCCTACGTAAGAATGTTATGAATGCCTCAAGTTACCTTTATGTCTTATGATTTCTATGATTTATTCATGATTTTTATGAGGTATGTTAAAGTTCTTATGTTTTATGGGTAAAGCATGATTTCATTCTTATGTATACATGTACTAATGTTTCCTTTCCATATTTTTATATCCCTTACTGAGCTTTTTATGCTCATCCCAAGTTTTTGAAATGTTTTTCACAGGTCAAGGGAAGGGTATATGATATGATGATATTGTCAAGTAAGTGTCAAGAAAGAATCCATGTTTTATTTTAAATATGTTTCCGTTGATGGAAAAAATGAATACTATATTTTATGTAACCACTTTGTTTAAATGTGGAATGTAATGAAAGTTTTATGATCTAATTCTCTAAAACTCTAAACCTGAAAATATCCTCAATGTGTAATCTTGTAATAACTCAGGATTAAGTAAGTTTTAAGGCTGGGGCCTTATACTCATGTTCACACGGGAATATGGGAAAATGAAAAATATGTTTCCTCCACCGACCGCTGTCCACAAGATGGTAAAAGAATATGACCAGATATGGGAGGCGGCTTATCCAGGGTAGATGTTGAAGAAACCAACTATTCAGGTCAGTGATGGTGTGCTTTCCCGACCTCAGGGTCGGGGCCGGAAGGCAGTAAGGGCATCTCGCGGTGGTAGGGTTGTCGTGGCGGTGAGGCCTTCACCAGTTGAGGGTGAGGAAAAATCCATAGATCCTGCAGTGGTAGTGGACCCTGCAGTTCCAGTAGAACAGAGAAATCCAGAGGGAAGGCCGCCGAGAGGATTCTGCAGGATACCTACCCAGGATCCGGGGAAGCGACTATGCTATATCGACATGCCGGAGGATGTTGTCTTCTCGGAGGCCTGGGACATCTAGGAAGTCAATAGGCAATTCCTCAGTCATGCCAAGTTGTGGCAGCACCTGAACTTTATTGGGATGGATTTACCAAGGATAGGTCCTATCCGGTCTGGCTTTGTGGTGCCCCTGGTGGAGGTGGAGTGGTACCTGGCAGAGCTGGAAGACTTTGTGCAATCCCAGGGTGCCCCTCGTCCAATGATAGATCGAGTCAAAGTGTCGCTCGATCACACTACTCCCCCACAGTTGTCGGCCGCTGATTTGAGAAAATGCTTCCCTCTACTGTAAGAATCAGTAGAGTCCTACTGGGGGGATGAGGTCAGGAGAGGGAGCCTGTTGGAGGTGGGCGAAGTTTGAGGTCAATACTTGGATCATGAAGAGTTTGCAGAGGCCCTTCAGGTAAAAATCTGAATCCCCCTTCTCCGATACTTGCTTTAAGGTCGTTCCAGACTTTTTTTTAACTCTGATCTTATGCAGGAGGGTCTTATATACAGAAATCACTCTCTTCCCTCAGTGGATGTAGATTATGGACCTTCGGGATCCACGCATGTCTCTACATCTATTGATGTGTCCAGTAGGGCTAGGAAAAATGAGGTGACCCCTTCATAGTTTTCAGACCTTCTGACAATATACGGGGGGAAATGCTCCGGGGTTCCGATGGCATCAACCCAAGAGCATGACCAGGGATTTGATTTCTGTAAGTCCCCTCTACCGATTTCATGACTGTCATCCCCAAACCATGCTTACGGACATCTATGTCCTTTTTTTGGTGCGTACAGTTCCTCAATTGGTGTGGGTCACCTTGGCGGGGTTGGTCGGGGCTTCTGGAGGCGTCTTTATAGGGGAATATCAGTGGTCGTAGAGTCGGAGGTCCAAACCAACCTAGTGGTGGTGCTCCCAATCACTGGTGGGACTATCAGCTGGGCAAAACTCAAGATCATCGAGGTACGATCTGATGATGAGGATCGATCAGATACTCCAGATTCCTCCACCCCCAATCAAACACCAGATGTGGACCCAGTTGAAGAGTTCTTGGGGGTGTTCCCCACGTATGATCCCACCAATCGTTCCAACTGGGATGAGACGGCCTCTGACGAAGAGGATATAAAGATAGTCTATCGCCGATCGTGGAAGTTGATCACACGGTTCATCAATGACACCCCCAAGCTCTATGGTTGCATGAGATGGAAAAACATCGCTCGTGACTGCACAAACTGTGTCCTGGTGGAGTGGATTCCCATCATCCTCACATTCTCATCCAAGATCTTATGAAAGAAATGACTTGAGAGTATGACTGTGTCCTAGGTGTGGGTTGGCAGTAGAGGAAGGAGGTAAACATCAAGAGGCTCCAAGAGGCTGAAGATGAGGTCCAACGACTACAGAATCAGGCGGACGAGCACTCGACCTCCCTCGATGTGAAATCTGAGCTAATATTGTGATTAAAGGCCCAGCTAGAAGAAGCCGAAGAGGGCCTAAAGCAAGACTCTGAGGAGATGACCTCTCTCCAAACCGATGTGGAGTGGGCCCAGATTTCGTCCAACAAATTGCAACCTCTCACTGCAGAGGAGGAGAGGGAGCTGAACGGCCAGTAGCAACTCCTGGACGCCACTAGCCAGAGGGTGGCGGAGCTGCTACGCTCTTTTGAGGAGGTCAACTTGTCCATGGGGGGAGTCGACCCCCAGGTACTGTAATGATTACAAACCCTCAAACATAGTTACTTTCTATGATTTTTTTGTTCCATATTAGGCATGAGTTCCATTGTTTACATTGGTTTGTTTCATCCTTGTGATGTTCACGGAGCATCCAGCGATCATTCCCTAATATCGTGTGGGTCGGGTCGGATGTGAGAAACAAGGGAAGAACACCTTATCATCCCATCCAAACATTGGGGTGAAAACCAAGCTTCGGGCATCCGAGGCTTGAAAAACCGGTCTAGATTTCCAGGAAGTAATGGTAGAGACCTGACTGGAGAATACAACTCTCAGAACATCTGAATTACTATTTTCCATGTTCACTCTTGTGCACAAACGGGGTAATTCTAAGGGCACTAGAATCCATCCAAATATATGGGAATGGGAGGTGTGAATCACGATACCCATGATTCGGAACATTGTGGGGGACGATGTGACAATAAAGGATAATTGTTGACCGCATTCGAAACATAGTATCCTTATTGTATTAGCCTGGAGTGGGGATTGCAAATGAGTGTCAACCACTAACCATGTTCGAAACATGGGTCCTGACTCAAAATGTTATACGTCAGTCTTCCGAAACATTGGCCTAGGATGATAGGCAGGCCATAGGCCGAGCATCCATACAGTTAGGGGGTTCCCTTATACATTAAAGAGAAAGGGGGTCTGAATAAGGGGTATGAAAATCCTGTAATGTGGAGTGATGGTTTGTTCGAACAGAATCCAACACTCAAAATTATGCCACCGTGGTGGGAGCACATTAGATGGGCACATCGGTTTGATCATGGATCATTCCTTCTTTTAGACAGGACCTCTCTGGAGAGGGATTTGTCACCTCCCAATGTCATCATGGGGAATCCTGAACATGTTCAGGGAAAAGCTTCAGTTACATGGTTCCCCACAAGGGGTCAATCCAGGGGCTGGAAATGAGGAGGAACAGAATTTATGATTCTTGGGGCTGGACCCAAGGTGAAATTCCTGGGTGTCTCTACGTATCCCATGAGGATGGGAATCAATCCATTAGTAGTTCTAGAAGATGTCGTGCAGTATAGCATCTTTCAGCAAGGATGTAGAGTGGTCTTAGTCTATGGTCATAGAGCTCAAACCATGGATGGTAGGAAACGTGGGAGGCACTAGGTGGGGCAATTATAAAACTCGACGTGAATGGAAACCTGGGGTTCCGACCACCATGTGTTCCCAAGGAAGGTTTTTGTTTAAGGGACCAGAAACGAGAGTTAAGCTGGGCCTGTGGGGGAAGCGCTCGGGAGTTCCAACGTATCTTATGAGAATGAGAATCAATGTGCACGTCATTATGGATGTGGCATGGAACGGTGCCAGTTCCAGGGATAAAAGGGGTGTGCGGGTGTGGCCCGCTCACCAAAAGAAGAATTATTTGATAAATCTTGTTTGTCCATTAAGGCGGTGGGTTTTTTTGTGAAGTGACCGTCCTAGGATAGAAAGTCTCGACATCACCACAAGAATCAAGCCTTATGCAGGCATTAACAGACGGTATGGTGGGTGTCTAATACCAAACATGGTGTCCCCTTGAGTGAGGAAATCATAATACACTTTTGTTTTTTGTAGTGCATCCATAACGATAAAGTCACAGTTTAGGGTCAGGTGATAGGACCAGGCATGCATTTTAATGTCACGCGGCACAGATGTCGTAGAGACAATGCTAAAGGTGGAATGTGCATGGGGCAATAAAACATACCCGATGTGAATGAGGACATAATCCCATACCACACCGTATGCAATTCTAAGAAAGGAACCTCAGGGAAAGGGGCCTAAATAGATGTTAGAGGGTAAGGGGTAGGAGAAACTAGCTCCCAATTGAGCTGAACCCGAAGATGAGATGTCTGGGTGTTCCTAAATATCCCATAATGATGGGAATCAAGCCACACGTAGTTCTAAATGAGATATTGGTTTATGGTCCTAGAGCTCGAACCATGGAGAAGAGAAGTTGGTGTGGAGCCTCTAATGATGCCTTTAAAGCGTCTTTGTCCTCCTAACATACAAATGTGCACTGAGGGATAGTGTCAAGAGTACTAAAGTTCTACTTGGACATGATGGGGTGGAAAATGATGTGGATCATGTAACCAATATTCAAGGCTTAAAGGGGTTTGCGTGATGATAGAGGATTACTGTTAACCTTGTTCGAAACAAAGCATCCATATTGCATTAGCCTGTAATGAGGGGAAAAAATGAGTGTCATCCAGTGACCATATTCGCAATGTGGGACTTGTATTGATTTGTTGTTTGAAACCCTCGAGGACGTTGTCCAGTGATGGTAGAAGAGCCCTTGGGCCTAGCATTAATTCCATTCGGGGGTCTGTTCGGGTGTGGAAGATTACGGAAGCCCAAATGAAAGTGAACACGAAGCCTGAAAAATTGGCGAAAGCTTGTCCATGCAAAATACAACACTCCAAACACTGAACCAGAGTACTCTTAAGTAGATTGGTGCATCATCGACAAGGCTCGAGGAGGTTTCTCAACATGAGAGTAACCAATTTGAAGGTATGAGTATAGAATACAGTGATAGAGAACTCTCAAGAGAGAGAGGTACGTGGTGAGGTCATTAAAAACCTGACATGAATGAGGACATAGTCTCATACCACACCATAGACCCCCCGAATGGGTAGGCCATGAGGCCAAGGTGAAAGGGAGGTTTCTGAGAGATATAGCTGGGCCCTAAGTCCAGATGTTCAGGTGGTCTTATGTATCCCATGAGTATGGGAATAAATCTATAAATAGTTCTACGAAGGGGCAATACAAAAAGATCTTAGTTTAAGGTCCTAGAACTTAGACCATGGAGAAGCGGGACTACCCCAAGTAAAGGCGGACCTTAACCCAATCCCGAAGCCTACGTGATTTGAACTCAGTGTAGGAAACAAGGGGCGGATAAGGTATTCACATTACGTGAAATACATGAAAAGGGGGAACTGGTGAAGCCCCGAATGATCACCTTATCATGGCTTTCTCCTCCTAGCATGTGAATTCACACTGAGGAATAGTACCAAGAGTTTCAAAGTTCTACTTGGACATGATGAGGTGGAGAAGGATTTGAATCATGTAACCAACATTTTTGTCTTAATGGGGTTGGTGTGATTATGGAGGATGACTATTGACCATGTTCGAAACACAACATCCATATCATGTTAGCCTAAAATGAGGACAAACAAATGAGCATCAGCTAGTGACCATATTCGCAACGTGGGAGTTTTATCAATTTTTTGTCTGCGACCCCCGAGAATGTTGGCACGTAATGGTAGGAGAGCCCTTAGGCCTAGAATACATGCCACTTGGGGGTCCCTTCAGGTGTAAAAGGTGATGGAATCCCTAATGAAGCGGATCTTAAAGCCTGAAAAATGGTCAAAAGCATGTCCGAGTAGAGTCCAACATTCCAAGTACTAAACCAGAGAACCCTTAGGCACATTGATGAATTTACAAAAGAGGGAGGAGGGGCCTGGATAACAGGGAGACCCCTATGAGATGGGGCTGGACCTGAAGACGAGATGCTCAGGCGGTCTTACGTATCCCATACGGATGGGAATCAATCCACATGTAGTTCTGGAATCACATATAGGGGTAAGATACCCTAATGAGGGGGGTGTACGAAATGGTGAGGAACCCGACGTGAATGAGTACATAATCACATACTACACCATACAACCCAAAATAGGAACTTGGATCGGGGGCCTGAATAGGACAAGGGGCCTGAGGCTGGGCCTCGGTCAGAAAGGCCTGACCAATTTGCAGTTTAAAGTCTTGCAGTGAGGACGAGGAAAAGGGTAAGGTTTCTCATTCGGGGATGTGTACATCATGGAGAATAAATGGAAACTAATGAGGAAATAATCCCATACCACACCATACAATCCCATAAGAGATAACCTAGGCCAGGGGCTGAAAAATGCCAAGGGGCCTGAGGCTAGGCCTCAGTTAGAAAGGCCCGACCAGTTTGCAGTTTAACGTCTTGCAGTTAGGACGAAGAGTGGAGTAAGATACCCCACATACAGGAGGTGTATGGTACGTCGAGTAACCAGATGTGAATGAGGACATGTTTCTATACCACACCGTATAACCATAAATAGAAACTTGGCTTGGGGACCGAAGAGGACAAGGGTCCTGAGGCTGGGCCTTAGTCAGAATGTCCCGACCAGTTTTCAGTTTAACATCTTTCAGTGAGGAAAAAGAGAGGAGTAAGACACCCCACATAAAGTAGGTGTATGGTATAGTGAGTAACCCAACATGAATGAGGACATTGTCTCATACCACTCCGTACAACCCTAAATAGGAACTTGGGTCGGGGGATGAAAAGGGTCCAGGGGCATGAGGTCTGGCGTCTCGACTAATGGTAACCATACAACCTCTTTTATGGTTACTGCCTTATCATAACTCCTAAGCCCACGTGAGATGTACTCTGTGTGGTAAACAAGGAGCCAGTCTCGGCTCTCCCCGTTATATGGGGTCTAATAGTTGGCTTTGCCCGAAGGGAGTTCGTCACTTGGAGATATAGAGGGGTAGAATAAACCACTACACTCAATGATTGGGACATCTTGGGGTGGTTCCATTGTCACAGGATAGCTGTTAACCATGTCCAAAACACAATGTCCCTATAGTGACCTGAAATGGGAACAACAAATGAGCATCAAAAGTTGACCATATTCGCAATGCGGGACTTGTATCGGCTTGTTTCTCAACATTCGTGAGGTCGTTGGCCCAAAGAGTTAAGATATCCCTTAGGCATAGCATCCATACCATTCGGGGGCCCTTCTAGATAGAGAAGATGATGGAGTCCCAATCAAAAGAGTGGGTGAAGCATAGATGTACCCATCTCTGAAAGAGGCGAACGTCTCTAAGGAGCGGGACGTATGGCCGGATCGAGATTAGCTCGATGTGAATTAGGGAAAAATTCTACACCCCACCATATGTCTTGACCCGAGTGGAAGATTCTGGCGTTTGGGTTAGGCCAACAAACAAAATGTCTGGGCATTCTTATGTATCCCATAAGGATGGGAATCAATCCATACATAGTTATTGAAGGCCATGCAGTTTAACGTAATTTTGTGGGGATGTGCGAGGATAGAAGAATGGGGAGTGGGCACCTGGTGTGACCGTTATAATCATAGTATGGGTGGGGCTAAGGAATCCTACAACATATCATACAAGGACCCTCCGAGAGAACTATAACCAGGGGCATAGTCAAAGGGAAGCATTCAGGGGATGGGCTCAACAGGAGGTGTCTGAGAATTTCTACGTATCCCATGATAATGGGAATCAAGCCATATGTAGTTCTCAAGATACAGTTTAACGTCATGTAGGACGATTCATAGATTAAAGTTTTGTAGGACTAGACATTTTAAGGTCATGATGGACTGGCGTGTAGTTTAGGGTCATGCGGGACCATCCAGTTTAAGGTCGTGCAGGACCATCCAGTTTAAGGTCATGCAGGACCATCCAGGATCAGGCAAAGTATTTCTTGAGGAACTTGGAATTAGAGGGAGGATTTATACTCTCACGATCCATGGTCACCAAGGAGTATGCACCATTGGGGTAAACCTTGTGAATTATGTATGATTCTTCCCATTTGGGCTCCAACTAGGGTGGTTTCCTACTAGGGATCATTGGCGCCTAGAGGGCCAATACCATGTTGCCTTGTAGGAATGAGCGGTGGTGAACCTTTTTGTTGAAGGTCCTAACTATCTTATTCTGATTCCTTTCCAGATTGTGTAGGGCACGAAGCCTATTCTCCTCAAGTGCTTCCAATTCAGCTAGATGAATTTTGGCTACCTTATCTGGCACCTGCTGGTCATAGCCTATTATGCATAATAAAGGTAGCTGGATCTCGATTGGCAGGACAACCTCAAATCTGTACACCAGGGAATAGGGGGTCACCTGGGTGGAATTGCGAGTCGTCGTTCGATAGGCCCAGAGGGCATTGAGGATCTTGTCTAGAAAACTTTTCTTGTTCTGACAAACCATTTTTTGTAGAATGTTGTAGACGGTCTTGTCTAATGACTGGATCTTCCCATTTTCTTGCGCCTGATATTTAGAGGTATGGTTCGAACAAATGTTGTACTTTCTGTACAATTTCATCAGCTCGGCTACTCATAAGTTGGTGCCGTTATTGATGAGGAAAATGTGAGGGACTCCAAACTGGTGGAAGATGTTGGAGATCACAAAGTCAATGATAGAATGGGCCTTGACCTCCTTGATCGGAACTGCCTCTACCCACTTAGAAAAGAAATCCGTGGTGGTCAGGATGAACATACATTGGCGAGATGTCGCCAGTGGGTATTGTCTCATGACATAGAGTCCCCAAACCGTGAATGGGAAAGAGTACTTGGTGGAGTGGATAGGTTCTGAAGGCCGATTCATGAAGTTATAAATAATTTGTCACGCGTGAAATCTCTTGGGAAACTCGATACAATCATTGATCATGGAGGGCTAGAAGTACCCCAGTCTCCGGATCTGATGGGACAGCTTCAGACCAGTCTGGTGAGCCCTGCAGGAACCTGCATAAACATCCTACATGACCTAAGAAATCTCAACTCTTTGGATGCAACGGAGGAGAACACCATCAAACCCACGCTTTTAAAGGATCTTCTCAATACTAGGACCACTCTGGTGGGTAAACTGCAGTATGCGGCGTCGGATTCGCTTGCGCTCGGCCCGATCAGCTGGGAGACAACCATTTTGGAGATACTTGAAAAAGGGGGCTCTCCAATCAGGAGTCACTATAACCACTTCATCTGAAGAACCTGTGGGTCCTGACGTGGAGGATCTGGCGGTATGATGGCTTACTCGTAGGCCGTCATCATCATCTGGGGTGACGGGAGCAATGTCTCTCTGGTGTGCCACATGTATAATCAAATCATCCTCATCAGTTTCTGCAAGTGATGCAGCCAAACCGGCCAGGGCATCAGCTCCACCATTCTAAGACCGAGGGACATGAGTAACCTTCGACCAAGATGGAAATTGGGCCATGAGATGGAGGGTGTGCTCCCACAATGGTATGAGCTCTGGATTTCTGAGGACATAGGCATCATTGACTTACATGATGACTAGTTTGAAATACCCATTCACATGAAAATGGGGCACATTGATCTCAAAGGCCAGCTCGAGGCCAGTGATAAGAGCATTATACTCAACCTCATTGTTAGTGCAGCCTTCCGACAACAGGAATGAATACGACAGAATGGATTGCGTCGGGTAATGAAGACAATACCCAGGTCTATTCTGTTGATTCTGGGATCATTAAGCTTCCTTTTGGTGGGGATATGGGAGGTACCATCAAAGTGCATCTGTCAACATGGGAGGGAATGATCTAATGAGAGTATTTCCTCGTCAGAAAAAAAAATCCAGGTCTAGGGACTGGTCCGCAAGGTTTGGATGGGAAACAAGAAAACATGACAATGATTGTCCTTTGATATCCTTATGAGGCACGAACCTGATGTCGAACTGATGGAGGATTATCGCCCACCATGCTAGTTTACCGGTCAACAAGGGGCAGTTCAGAACGTACATCTGTGGGTCTACCCGGGATAGCAGCTGTACCTCATCGTGTTGCATGTAATGTCACAAATTTTGTACTGTGAATACTACATCAAGGTAGCTCTTCCCGATGGGGGAGTATTTGGTCTCCGTGTTGAGGATCATGCGGCTGAGGAAGTAGAGACTGTTTTCCATCCCCTCATTTTTCTTTTGGGCGATAAGGGCACCGAGAGATCATTCCAGGGCAGTCATGTACATGATCTCTGGTTTTTCAGAGATAGGTGGCATCAAGACCGGAGGCTGGAGCCGATACTTCTTGATTTCCTCAAATGCGATCTGGCACTCTTCGTCCCATTGGTAGGTAGAACCTTTATTCATGATCCATGAAAGGGGATTACACATTCCTGCAAGATCCTAAATGAATCGACGTATGTAGTCTAAGTGGCCTCAGATACCTCGAAGCTCCCGAATATTGCTTGGGGGAGGCATCTGGTTGATGGCCTTGATCTTATCTTGGTCGATCTTGATGCGTCGATACCTTACATCAAAGCCCAGAAACATTTTGGAGGTGACCTCGAAGGCACATTTCAACTGCTTTATCTTCAGGTGGCAGTAACGGAGGAAGCCGAACAGTTTATCAAGGTCCTTGAGATGGTACTGGTGCTTGCGATGTTTGACCACTAGATCGTCCATGTAACAGTCCAATAATGTCTTGAGGATTGGAATTAATATGCGGTGCATGGCCCGCTGATAGGTGGCACCCGCATTCTTCAGGCGGAAGGGAATAACCAGGTAACAGAAAGTACCTTGGGGCACCCTAAAAGTAGTGGAATCTTCATCCTCGGCAGCCATCCAGATCTGATTATATCTAGAGTAACCATCCATGAAAGATAGGTCTTGGAACCCAGCTGTAGCGCCGATCAACAATTTTGTCACTAGAAGGGGAAAATCATCCTTTAGGCAGTGACGATTGAGATCTCAGAAGTTGATGAAGACTCTAATATGCCCTTTCTTCTTCTTGACTGGCACAATGTTGGCTAGCCACGTGGGGCACTGGACCTCCTTGACGATGTTCGCTCTGGTGAGCTTGTAAACTTTATCCTCAACCATGGCACCTTGAGAAGGGTGCGTCTTTCTGGGAGGCTGCTTGAACCCGTGATGATTTTTCAGGATTCCGAGATGGTGGACTGCTACCTAAGGATCTAGTCCTAGAATCTTGTTGTAACTCTAGGAAAACACGTCATGATGCTATTTCAGGAAACCTATGTACCGCTACTGCTCCTCGAGGGACATAGCGGCACTGATAAATGTGGGTCC
Organism: Viscum album; assembly: GCA_963277665.1. Taxonomy (NCBI): domain Eukaryota; kingdom Viridiplantae; phylum Streptophyta; class Magnoliopsida; order Santalales; family Viscaceae; genus Viscum; species Viscum album. Next base: position 773,074,634 of record OY728155.1, on the reverse strand, counting down.
CAGATCTGCCTCAATACCAAGGTTCACTTGTACCAGTTCATCGACCGTGGTCGAGATTCCTTCTTCAAAGGCGGGGGAGAATCCTCCATATCCTCTTATTCACTTGAAGAGGAGGTATTACCTGTAGGAGAAGCTTCCTCTAGGTTGGAAGGTCCTGACGGGAGGCTGGTACCAGCCTGGACAGTAGTGTACAACATATAGGGATATTCACGTGCTGTATAGACCATAGCGATGAGGGAAGTCGATCCAATCCCATCTGGTCTTTATCCCAAGGGGCCAAGCTTGATGATATCAAAGCAATAGGGGCGCTTATTCTTGAGCCGATTAATCCTATCCTGGTGAAACAGACACGTATGACGTACTTCTATTGCCATGGGGCAGACATCCCAAGGGTGTAGGAGGCTCCGGGATCACCTGATTCTGATTTGTTCATGAGTATGAGGTGATTTTCCACCATCAAACAGACTTGGGAACATGATTTCCTCTTGTACTAGAGACAACAAAACATTGACCCATTTTGGGGATCATGGACTCCAATCGGTGGATCGGGAAGATGTAGGCATCATCCAGACCTGCCCAGGGTTCAATTGCGACCGTGACGGGTTCAACCTCACTCGCCTGAATCTATTTGTCCTTTCTCTTGTAATAGTCAGCATCCAGGTAGCGGGCTTCCAAGAAGAAAAAGGAGACACATAACCTTGTAGTATTCCTACTCTACCATTTAGGGAGTACTTGAGGAACTGGTGATACGATGAGGGGACCACCGCGTGCTGGTGGAGCCATGGTCTGCCCATCAATGCATTGTACGCGGTGTCCTGGGAGACAACCAAAAACTCGGTACTTGCAACTAATCCACCAAAATAGGTCTTTAAATGGATCTTACTAACTAGTGGTTTCTCTTTCCTATTGTTTCCCTGGATTCTTAAATTGGAGGGAATAAAGTCATCTTCAGATAACCCTAGCTTTCATAGTATTCGCGTTGGGATAAGGTTAATCCCAGAGCCAGTGTCAACAAGACATTAATGAACCTCTACACTGTTAAATTGGTTGGTGATGTACAGTGGGAGGATATTCCCCTGTATGGGAGAGCCTTCATCCTTTCCAGAGAACGAAATGATGGCCGGGAATTCGGCATTCTCAACTGCTTCAGTATGAAAGGCTTCTGTAGCTGCTACCTCCGTCTCAAACTGGATGGGGCTTCATAAAGCCTCCACAAGGGCCTCACGCATATCTGACGACAAGAGAAGGACTAATAGGATGTATAGCCTCACTAGGATTCCTAATAGGTTCTTGAGAACATCATATTTCTATGCCATGTGAGAACTTCTACTTATAGGAGGTCGATTTTCAATTGGAGGTATGGCAGGCCTTGCTTGCTGGGCCGGCGGCTGACTGGTGCTGGGTATATCCCACTGCTCACTAGTCAAAGCCTGAAGAGTAGCTACCGAATGATTATTTGACGACTGAGATCGGCCTGTAGTCGGGTGAGGCTGGTCACAGCATGGTTGAGGTAGATCTGCCTGATCTAGAATCACAAACGGTGGGGGAGGCGGGCCTGACGACACCGGATGAAGAGGTTGTGCATGATTATCTCTGTGCAGGGCTTGTTGTCTAGTCTCAGTGGCATGCACGACCTGGCTAGAGGTTCCATCTAATGCGCCCTGATGACCCATATGGCTGTGGTTCCGCCGACGTTGGCGTCAGCTGGGGATGTTAGAGAGGTTTTCCTGGCACTCCCTGTCATCGGGAGTCATATAAGAGTTTACCAACTCCACGGTATTAACCAAATCATACACTTGACTATCAATTAAATATTCATCTGCCACCGAGAGGATTTTGGGGGGTATCCTCTGGGGGAATAAATTCACCGAGAGTGCAAGACGACGATTGCATTAGTGTGGCTTGTTTCTTTCCCTTGCACTATCGATGCTTGATTTTCAAGGAAGGGGTCGGCTGAGATGATGATACATAATGGGTGGCGGTGGCTTCTGAAGGCTCCGACTGATTTAGGAGTGCCTGTATGATACCATGGTCATGGGCAATCGTTTTTCGATCCATCCAGTCATCATACTTTTGGGACTCGCGGTTGGAAACCTACTGCCACTCGACTTCGTTGTCGCTACTACTGTCTGGCCTTACAAAGACACCTACCACTTATGTCGGGGCCAGGCCCAGCCTGACTTTGTTTTTATCGACCTGGTCTTGAATCCAGTCTTTGAACACATAGCACTTCTTGAGGGTGTTCCCTAGAATCCAATGATAGGGGTAGTAGTTGGGGTGATTAGTGAGATTCGCCTCTTCTAGCCTTCTGCACTTAGAAAAGTGTACAATCCCCTACTCTAAGGTGCTTCTAAAATATCTGGGGACCTGATTCTCATTGAATGAGTAGGCCCTATTTCTCCTTTATGGGAAGGGGCCCCTTGGATCTTGGACTTGGTGAAGAGCTGGAGGGGCTTGTCGAGTAGGTGAACCCTAATTTTGACGCCTAGGTGGTGGTGGCGCATTCCACAGGGGCACCTGTCGATTTTGAGGAAGATGCTACTGAGGAAGACACTGATCCAGAGGTGGAGGGTCTCTCCGAGGCTGCGGGGCTAGTCCATTGGTAGCAATTCTAGTTGCCTGGGGGCTTCTATAGGGGCCACCACAACGGGATCAGCTCTGGCAGCCCTCCTTGCTGGGATTACAGGGGGAAATAGATGTACCTGGCTGGCCTGTTGCAGCGCTTCCTCGAGGTGTTGGGCCTTATCGAATAAGTCTCAGAATCCTCTAGGGTAGTTCTGTGGGATCAAGAAGGGAACCAGTTCCATCTTGATGTTCCCTACGCACATCGTTAGTTGTTTCTCCTGAGATAGTGGCATATCAAGGGAGTATGTGAGCCACTTCAACCAGGTGATAAAGTCCGCGACTCGCTCATCGAGACTTTTTTCACATGAAGAGGTCTGTGATTCTCGATTTCTAGGTGGTTGAACTGAACTTGTAGAGTAATTTCCTACAAATTTCCTCCCAACTGGTTATAGATCCGACAGGGAGCTGGCTGTACCAGACGAATGTCAGCCCATCCAATGTCTGAACAACACAGCAGAGCTTGGTGGCCTCCTTCTATGTTGGAGTCCATAACATGGTCCGAAAACTTGACTTCAAGTGGTCCAGGTGCTATGGCGGGTCCCCCGTCCCATTAAAAGGGGAGAAGGTGGGATTCCAGAAACTCGGGGTGTCGGCATATCATCCACCAATGCAGGGTATGGCTTACCATCAGGTGGGATTACCACCTATTGTGTTTCCAATGCCTCAAGGCAGGCAATGATCACCACCATAGGATCATCTGGGCAGGGTTTCCTATCTTGAAGAGGATCCCTAACCGTGAACGCATTTCCGGGTTTTTCAAAATAGTAGACAGGCTCAGCGGCTCATGGACCGGCTGGTGGAGCAACCCTTGGGGAGGCCGGGGGAGACCGAGTGGGATTCCTTAGATTGTTGCTCCATTCAGGAGGGTTTGGAAATACATACTATTCCCTCTTTCTGTGAGCACTGACTTCAGCCCTGTCCACTAGAGTGGCATGATCAGGGTTTCCAGGGGGCAGCTCACTGAAGGGTAGTTGTTCCTGCCCCTGCTGCCCTGGCCTAGGATCGCTGTAGTCGGGACGTCGCTCTACAGAACCTTCAGCCAAAAGTCCATAGACCAACTTATGATGCTTGGAATGTTTTTTCCTCAATGTGGTATTCTCAGGGTCCTCCCTCATCTTCTGCACTGAAGTGAATGGGTCGGAGTGCCAGATAGCTCCGACGTGCTCTTTTCCCTTACCAGAATTCCTGCTGAGTACTTGGTGGGCGCATGGAGACCTAGGAGGTTCCTCTACTGACGAGTAATCCCCCCTAATGGGTCTAATAGTGGTGGATCTCCCTCCGGGGGTAAGTCCCCATTGAGAAGCTCCATCTCATCCTCCTCATCCACTATGTCGTCCATGTTGACTGTGACCCTTCTTGGGGGAATGTCCTCAATATCGCTTAGCGAGTCGGGCTTATGTCGAATTGGACTGAAGAGGAGGGCCACATACTACCCCAAGCCACAGATTTTCATGTGGGGGGTAGCCTCCCTAATAATTATGTAGAGTACCTTGATACTCTGAATGCATTGCTGCTAAAGGGACTCACTACAACTTGGTGATTCAGGGCGTTGGGCCATAGGGAGTACGGCCAGATCAAGAAGATGGAACTGCTCGCTGATGTCTTTGAAATGCGATTAGATCTTGGGGTAAACCACTCACTGATGAAAAAGACTGAAATGTGTCACCCAAAGGGTGTAGCAGAAACACTCAACTTCCTCTAGGGTGACAGATTCTGGTATGAAGAAATTCTACACTACTATGGGAAAGTGCTTCTCGGGGAAGTGGTCCGCTGTGAGGATATTCCATAACCTCCTTGTATTAGATTTAGGTTATAGCCCTTGATTTCCCCACTCGTCAACTGGGGGTGTCTAAAGAACTGGAAGTGGTACTATGGCAGACCACTGGGACAACAGGCTGGCTGGTGGAGAGTACAACGAGCAAGCTGACTGACTGCCGATTCTTGGGCTTCCCTCCGATGATTTTAATGACTTGGCCACTACGCTGTGATAAGACGGGATGATGGCCACCATTCCTAGATCAGGTTCTAGGGCTACAGGTGATAGGATTTGATGCTACTTTCCTACCATTGGCTCCCAGAATAGCTCTTCATGATCTCTTGCAGAGGTAGAGAGTGCTTCCAGTGATGATGGTGGTGATTGCACGATCGCAACCTATGGGGTCGTGATATTTTCATCCTCCTAGATATACCTACAGAGGGAGGTGGGAATCATATGAACCTCGCATTCTGGGAGTACTAGGCTGATGCGCCTTGTTCCTGCCCTGGCCCTTGATTCGGATGACCGAGGGGAGGGTTCCCGAGCTGAGTCGTACTCCGCAGAGTCTGAGAAGCAGACTGTTTTTATCTCCATCTGGGCCTTCCCATGATTCTTCTTATGATGGCGGAGACCCACCTTCCTGGCCCTGGGTTGCTCCTCGGGACAGGTCTGATTTATGACACGGGGTCCTCCGGCGACACTGGTGCTAGGGCAGAGAGGGTTTCCACCCGGGAAATCAAGGGTGCGAGGAGCACGAGGAAAAATGTCGAAGGGGGCATGGGGAGGACCCCCATGTGTAGCACTGGAGTGGGATAAACCTCCATTGGATGTGGCAAGAGCATGGGGAGGACCTCCACACCTGTTTTCCAGGGAGATCTCAGCATAAGGAGGGTCCTTGTACTGGTCTAGCTGCACATGGGTAGGACCACCGAGCTGAGTGCGGGTGAAGCGACGCTGGCCTTCACCCCACTAGTAGCCGAGGTGATGAGGGCCTTCATCGGCTGCTGAAGGGATATGGTGAGGGTCCCTAAATGGAATAGAGACCGGATGTGCAATTCCCCTGCATCAGTGGTTGGGGGAAAAAGAAATGACTCCATACCCAGTGTAATGGGCACGAGAGAGTCTTTCTTATCAAGTATCATTGCCGTGAGGCAGATCTTCATTCAGATTGAGGGTAGTTTGGGGTGAACCTCCATGCCAGGCCCTGAAGCAGGGAAGGCCCACGCTCTCTATGGTAGTGGTACGGGGAGGACCTTCATACGGGGTGCAAGCACTGCAGGTTGGTTCACGGTGACCACTACTCGTACCAGCGACCATGAGTGTCAACCCAGCCTGCCCATGGGGTGGTAGGGGCCTCGATCTTGGCCAGGCGTATAAGCGCCCATGTTCAGTGTATAAAGGGATATAATGATATGCGTCGGTGGTGGTTCGTGCCATAGTATCCATCGACATTGACGCCCCTTGGTGGGGCGTCCTTCTTAGCTTGCGGTCGACGCTAGCGTCGGGTCGGACGAAGTGGGGCTGGTGGTGCAGGTGCATAGATTACCTGCTCCTCATCCAGCAAGACCAAGCGGCGATGCTGATGTATATGGGTGGGATCCCTCACTAGGAGCCCCTGGAATGGGCCTCTGACTGGGCGGGGCTGGACATCGCCTACCTCATCTGCATAGGAGAGGGAGTTGTCAAGGCTCTGTGGGGATAGGCTCCTGAAGTGTTTGTATGTCGGGGTGGGGAGCAATGGATCCCTGCACGGCCCTCACGGCAGTGTTGATGGTGAGGCGTGAACGCCTCTAGATCCAGGCGGGCCATATCCTAGGTTGGGATTATTTCGTACTCTTCGTAACGAAACCGGAGGTCATTAATTACACTTCACTAGATAACATCTGATGGGGAGAGGGGGCGTGGGTGCCCCACGGTCGTTGAGGCAGAGGCCGTCGTGGAAGAGGTGAAGCCATACGAAGCACCTGTGCTGGAGCTTCCCCTACCCCTGCATAGACGGATAGGCAGTTATCGCGTTCCTGATGCAACAATGTGATTCCTGAGAAATAGGGAGATGAAATTTTCGGTGCTGAAAGAAAAACGAATCGAAAACCAATTCCCCAGCGCCATCCCATCTCCTGTGATCGGTAAGAGGGATCCACGCTGACAACATCGTAGAACAGGATTTCCAACATCCTACTACCCCAACATTTGGTGAGTTTCACGCCAGACCCGCTCTTTTCTTGTAGAGACCCAATGCCGAATAATTGGTTCTGGTGACACATCAATCCATTGATGACTCGAGCACTACTAATCTCCATATTGAGTAGACGAATTTCATGACGGGTTCACCATTTTTGTTTCTGACACTTACGTCGGGGCGCACGCATTCGTCTCATTCTTGGACGAGGGTCACGGTTTTTATTTCCCAACATTCCCACTTTCAAAAGGCAGGTGGAATCCGCTCCTTATTCTGGGACATCTTCTCAATGATTGAAATGGGATGATGGGGTATCAGTTCTTCTTTCTCTGGATTCCTCCTCAGAACTCGTCACTTTGTCCAGATCTCCCTCATAGACTAAAGATTTTGTTTTTGAAACTCTTCCTTGCTCCATATCTTAATGGACACCAGTTAATTAAACTGCTTCTGTCAAGACATTCCAAGGGGTCCGGTCTGGGCAGCAACATTCGGTTAGGAGAGTAGTCCCGTTGGGAATCACTAGAATGTCTTGACACTGGGGGATTGGCATGTATGTCTTCTGTCCCTTATTATAGGGCTTCTCGAGGGAGTGGAAGCATGAGGCATCCCACATCGATCATGGTTAATCATATTCCATGGGCATGTATATGAGGTTTTACTTATCTTCCCATGTGTAACACGGGGTATGCCGCAAGTTTAACTTCCGACGGAGACGGATCAGGCAGATCATAACAGCGACTAGAGTGGATCAGATGGAGGAACCCCCTTGAGGGAACCCTGATACTGGGGCCAAAATTTGGGTGCCCCCCCCCGAATTCTTTTTAATGGAATGGGGAATGGGGTTTCATGATCCCACCGGGATGTTCCGGCCCGGGTAAGGACCAGGATGATGATGGAAGGTTCTTTGAATGGGATGGTGAATGGGATGGAACTGTCATGATGATGAAGATGGTTTTGGGCTTGATCCTCAAATAAGATTCCTACGTAACCCCATGGTCGAGAATCAAATTCAACATAGATCATCTGACGACGGCTTACCGCCGATTGGGGTTCAACGACTTACCTATGGATGGGGTCGAAATGGATTACCGCTGGATAAGGTCACAATGGCTTACCGCTGACTAAGGCCCATAATTTAACGTCATGCAGGACGAGGGCGGACTGACGTGAAGGGGGTCAGAACTGCGTGGTGTCGGGCTTGAACCTCAGAGAGACTTCCTATGTACCTTGTCTTGGAAATGATCAAAGTCCATGTAGTTCAGAACATGGGGATTTTGGGGCTTACACTCTGAGGTGACCCATGGTGTCGGTAAACTCACGTAAAGGGGGACCTCGGGTCCAATGGTTGGTGGACGTGAAACTCAGGGAGGCTTCCTAGGTACCATTCCATAGCAAGGATCAAAGACCACGTAGTTCAGGTTTTGGTGAACCGATGTGAATGGGGTCGGAACGACCGGGTGCTGGTGGGCATCAACCCCATGGAGGCTTCCTATGTACCTTGCATTGGAAAGGATCAAAGTCCACGTAGTTTAGGATGGGGCATGGGGATTACACTCTAGGATACCCAGGATGAGGCAGGAGTCGGTGAACCGACGTGAATAAGGACCTGGGGTCCAGGTGGATGGTGGGCTTGAACCTCACAGAGGCTTCCTACATACCTTGCCTTGGAAAAGATCAAAGAAAACGTAGTTTAGGATGGGGCGTGTGGCTTACACTCTAGGTCGCCCAAGGTGTTGGTGAACCGATGTGAAGATGGCCGGAACGACTGGGTGTTGGGATTGAACCTCAGGGAGGCGTCCTATGTACTCTGCCTTAGCAAGGATCAAAGACCTCATAGTTCAAGGGGTGTGGGAGAACTGACGTGAATGTGGACCTGGGGTCCAATGGATGGTGGGTTGGAACCTCTGGGAGGCTTCTTACATACCTGGCCTTAGCAAGGATCAAATACCTCATAGTTTAGGGTGGTGGAACGGGGCTTACACTCTAGGATGCCCATGATGAAGTCATGGTCGGTGATTACTCTAAGCCCACGTGAGTCACGCCCGGTGTGAGAAACAAGAGGTAGTAGAGACCTGACAATCAAGTCACGAAAGATGAATCCATGGGAAGTGGAGTGGGGCTTACACGTGATCACAACCCAAAGAGGAAACATGAGCTTATCCGTGGTTAGCAGCTCGAAGAGAAAATAGGGTCTTATGTGTGGTTAGCATCCTGAATAGGAAACAGGGCATTAGGTTTGGTTAGGAGCCTGAAGAGGAAACAGGGTCTTATGCATGGTTAGCATCCCAAAGAGGAAACGAGGGCTTATGCGTGGTTAGCAACCCGAAGAGGTTGGGACTTACTCCAGGAGAGAGGCCTCATGGTGACAAAGTGCAACAAGAGAGGGATTTGGGACAGAATAAAGGATAAGAACTATTCTCCATCACGCCCTTTGCTGGCCCTCAGAACCGAAGAAGAAAGGAGGAGTAGGGATGCAGTCTCCTATAATAAAGCTACGGGCTTACATAGAGATGGTTCCCTTTACCTGTGGACAAACACCACTACCATAAAAAGAATATCATCCCCTATAGAGACCAGTGGACATGTAGAATGTCCAAGGTAAGGGTACCCCGCGTGCGAGGTATGGGGTGAGTTCACAGTTTAGCATCATGAAGGTTCTTGGAAGTTTAACATCCTATATCTCAAACGAGGTGGGTTTTCTCCGCACCCCTAACACTTACATAACATGTACCATCTTCTCTTTGGTGCAGATAGGGGATAGAAAAATCCATGGTGAGGGGGTATTGTGGAGAGAACCATTGGGGGTCCACTTTAGAGTGGCTATGGAAAGAAGCAATATCCATTAGCGTGCCTATGGGGAGAATCATGAGGTGAAGCAACGCAACGGGCAGTATTGTCAATGGGAAATTGAAATCACATCACGAAAGACTATAGTGTTGCACGGGAAAAGGAATTGCAATGCAGAGGGGTTAATAGGTAGGGGCCCTATGAAGCTCTTCTGCTCCGCATGGTGGAGGGTACTTGCGATGGGGTGTGCTTCGTGAAGTGGGGTGCCTCAGCCTAAGCATAGGGAAAAGTTTCACAGGGGAGGTTCTTCGAGAAGTGGAAAGGCATTTGCAGAGTACTTCCTCAGGGAGAAAAGGTGCCTCGAAAAGCAATGTGTCGTGAAGAAATGTGCATCGCGAACTAATGTGACCCTACCTTAGCAAGTGGATCATGTGTACATGAAGGGTGTTTCGCGAAACATAAATGATTTGTGATGAAAGGGGTCCCGTTGGGGATCCCCTTCCTTCGCGGTGGCCCTTAGGCTCCACGAAAGGCATCCGTCTCGGAAGAGGGGCTCAAGACGAGACAGAGGGGAGACACTTCGCAGAGAAAAAGTACCTCGCATAGCTCATGGTTCACAGAGTAGAAGGGTTCTTTGTGATTCGGGAGCTAGGATGATGAAAGGTCGGATTGTTCCTGTCCTAAACTTGAGGGGATGCCAGTATTTATCAGGGAGAGGCGGTGCGAAGCAGCGTGCACTCGGCACGAAGAGGAAGTTGTTTGCTCTGTGGTGCATCGCGAACATCAAATTCATTTGTGGAGCATTACCGACTCCTTTATTCACGGAGGGTCACAAAAATCTAGGGAGTTCGTGGAGTGTTACCACCTCTTTGCTTCGCGGAAAGTTGCGAATGTCAAGAGAGGTCATGTAGAGTTACTGCCTCCAGGATTTGAGGCAGGCGAGAACGTCATGGGAGGTTGCGGAGTGTTACCGCCTCCTTGCTTCATGGTGGGCGCCAACGTCAAGGGCGGTCGTGAAGTGCTACCGCCTCCTTGATTCGCGGCGGGTCGTGGACGTCAAGGTAGGTCGCGGAGTGTTATCACCTCCTTGATTCGTGGCAGGTCACGAACATCAAGGTATATCATGGAATGTTACCGCCTCCTAGCTTTTTGGCGGGTCATAGACATCAAGGGAGGTCACGTAGCATTACCGCCTCCTTGCTTCGTGGTGGGTCGCGAACATCAAGGGATGTCGTGAAGCGTTACCGCCTCCTTTCTTCACGGTGGCATGGTATGGCCTGTTCTCCGCGAATGGGATTCGCAAGGCATCCATCGGGTCTGTGTCTTCTTCTTGTTCCCACATTTTGGCATGAACACGGGTGTACCACTTTTTCCTAATCTATAAATCACATGTTTTCTTTATGATTTGATTATTCAACATTCATGTCAGAATGTGAGTCATCGTTGAGTCATCATAATCACTCCATGTGGTCTTCATTTCATTTTTATCCTTTTTTATAATAATAATTATTATGAAAATTATTTTATGATTTATTCTTTTCTATAGGAGGAGGATAGTCCGGTTTGATGTTTCTAAGAAAATTATTCAAAACATGTTACTTACTTTGTGTTTCCATCATAAATTTATTACATGCTAATGGATTTATTGAATCTCTATGTCTTATTATGAAATTTAATGAATTTTATTACCGAAAAATCAATTTCACCCTTTTAATTTGAGCATATTGACTGGTCTTCACTATATGAGTCAAATAATAATTTTTATCTCATCTTAATCTCAAATTTTGTGGTTCAATCGTTCATGGAAAGATTCACTTCTTCAATTTTTTTTATGAATAATTTCTTCAGCTTCCATTTATTCTTCATACACCATTATAGTTCCTATAATATCCGTTATTTTCATATCTTTTATAGTAGTTGATTATATTATAAAACATAGGTCTTACTCCATTTATAAGGTAAGATTCTAGAAAATTTATATTCTTGACCTTGTTTAGGAAATGGAGTACCCAATGTAGCTACATCAATGAAAATTTCATTTAATCATCCTTTTAATTTTATGTTGCATTTTCCTTCCATGATTTTAAAGGAAATAAACTTTATCGTTTTAGTATTGTACCTTAGTTTCCTTAAATTATTTATTCCTTCATATGAAACTAAAATGTTACTTCACATTTCCTGAGTTTTACTAAACATTAAAAATCAATTAGACTTTGAAGGACCAAATCTAATAATAATAGAATTCATGTCATTAGAATTTAGATCATATTTAGCTTCAGATGTAGAATATGATGATGGTATTCACCCTTATAAATTTCATAAGTCTTTACAACCATCAGATAAACTTTTAAAGCAACAATATTAAATTTGATAAACATTATAGCCTTCCAAAAACCATAATTTTAACAACTAAATTATTTTTCTATAATCATTTAAATTCAATTTCTCGACTCAACCACCATATAAGCTTTATAAAATTAATACTTATACTTAAAATATTGCAAGCCTAGAGCTAAAAATTCACCAAATATTATAAAAATTATTAGACTGATATGTTTTTAACAATGACATAAGAGGGGGAAGTGAATTGAGTTATATAAATTTTCCTTCCAACATAAAACCAACTACTTTAAAAATCGAATGATATTTTCCCTCACACAACAATGACATATAAAATGTAAAATAAAATGGTTTAGGAAGTATAAAAAATAATATGTATAGTGGTTTAGGGAAAAAGGACCGGAAAAAACGATCCCCTTGACTACTCTTTCGACACAATTTTAGGGAGATTAATGTGACATATTCCCTGTCAGTATTCATTTTTTTTATTTTATATAAATTTGGGTTTTTTTAATCCTTGGAAATTTTTGGGCAGGACATTTGAATTTTTAGACACTTTTTGGGTGTTATTGTTACGAATCAAGATTTTTTGATTTTTTTTAATTAATATAATCCGTTAAAAATTCTTCATTTCATGAAACACTGAATATAGATTTATTTTATGAAATAATTATTTTTTTTGTGTATCATGTTATTCCAAGTTTATCTTGCACTACACTAAACACTTAGATTATATGTTTTACGTGAAAATTTATATTTGAATTATGTTAAACACAATGCTCATTTTGTTCGATATCTTCCATTACATATAAGTCCGAGTTTTTCCAAAATAATATATACTATTAATATTTTTATTGAAATATTATTATAGTTACCACCTATTAATTGGACTGGGAGTTACTAATATAATTATCTAAATTTCTAAAATAAGATTCACACATGTACCTAAAATAAATCCTTTGGTTATCAATTAGTTAGAACATAAATTAAGAACTATCTGAAAATAAAGAAATTCATTTTATAGGAAAACTATTTTTCTATATACAACCATAATTTTATCTCAATAAATTAAATAAATGACTATTGACAAAAAATTAATAAAATTTACATGTTTTTAATTCGATCAATTTTTTTGACACACAACTGATAGATTTGGTAGGTATAAGATAAAAATAAATCCAATTTTAAGAATAAAAATCAGTATTTTTTGAAAAAACTAATTTTACTAATTTTTAATAAAACAAATATTTTAAATATTATTTTTGAAAGAATTATAAATTTTTTGACAACATAAATATTTTGTATTTTTCTGAGAAGTTTCATTTTTTATAAATAGTAAAAAACAATGCATTTTAATTGATTTTTCTCATCTAATATAAATATTTAGTTAAATTATTTTTTAAATTAGTTTTAAAGTATAATTAGTTCAATTATACAAAAATAAATACAATTTTGGTTGTTGGAATCAATTTCACACTAAAATTGGATGTAAAAACTCATTAATCTTTTGAAATTTTTTACTTTAAAAATATGTTTTCCGATCAAGTCTACAGGGTTAATTTTAATATAATTTCATCCAATTATGTGTTTAGAACATGAAAAATGGATTTTATATTTATAATAAATATAATTTTTAACTTATAATAATTTCAACTTAGATTTTCAGAAAAAAAATATTAGTGAAATTAATTAAAATTAATTATAGTGATTAGTTTAAAAACATGTTTACTTAGTGTCTAAACATTAAATTAAGGGGTGAAATAAATAATAATGATGTCAAAATTCCATTTTAAAGAAATATTTTGATCATATATCCCATTTTATAAAACCATTACCGTTATTGGATGTACATGATGTAAGGGATACCTCTAAATAATCATTATTATTTTATATTTACAAGAACGACACTCTTCTTACACTATAAAAAGGCACTCACCCCCCCCCCCTCCTCACTTGTTACCCCATGTGAAGAAATTTTTATCATCCAATCCCCGATCAAATCTCCACCCAACTTATCTATCTTCAACAAATTAGTCTCACTTTTGGATGAATCAAAACCAAGGAAGTCCTTTTTTGGAAACCCAAAAGAGTTACTTGACTAATAGGAAATGTTCTTCAATAAGATATTTTAATTTATTTCATTATATAACCCTAAATTTTACTTATTACATGTATATATTATAAAATTATAGTCTTAAATATACATATATGTTTTTATTTTAAGGGTATGACTAGAACATTATGAAACATCCATCAAATGGGATACACATTCATCGTTCGTGTGTACGATGGATGACCGCCTCACGAACTGATGTCCTCCATTCTTCCATTATCACCTTTAAAGTTTTTTAATAATTATGTACATTATGTCTTTATATGAAATATATGATATTTTTTTATTTTTTTATAATTATATATTTTGTACGTAACACATACCTTTATTCTATCCATTTTTTGTAAATGTGATAACATCATTTGTGGGCAACTATACTACAACCTCATCAAAACAACGTGATTCGTTCACAATAAACATGAAATGTATTAAGGATGGATTTAGTGAAATTATTTGATATATATGAAATAATAATTATAATATAATGATATTATATATATATAAATATATTAAATTTACTTTATTTCTTTTAATATGATAAGAAAAAATGGAAACAATATTCATGCCTACGTATGGCCCACCGTCTCCATGAACAGTGTATTTCATTTTATATTTTTATATTTTATAGATTAAAATTAATAAATATATACTGAATATATATTATATTTATATCAGTTTTATCATTTTGAAAATTATTAAATCATTATATAAGTAAGAGGACAAAATTATAACACATCAAAACAAATGCAAAAAACAAAGTGGTTATTACACAAAACGTAACTTTAACCTGGAATTTTTAATAAACGTGTAATATAAGGTCAATATTAATCATATGTTGTATTATATAATTTAATATGGTCATGTGGTATATGTCTAACAAACTTATATTTATTATACATTTTTTTGAACATGTATGAAGATAGTTTAAATATAAGGAAAGTGTTTTCTCACCTAACTTTTATTTCATTGAGATATATCCTATATTCACCAATTATTATTTTTTGTGGTGAATATACTGAAATATAACATGTTATATAATTAATTTAATTTATTTAATAATGCTAAAAGTTTCAATTTATTTTATTTTTTCATTTGGATCACCGTTCAAAAGTTACTCTCATGTAGTAAGTACTTTTCTAATCTCATTTTTATTACTTTGAGAATTATCCCTTATTAACCACTAGTTTATTTTTTGTGCTGTTTATACTAACAATAAATTTACTCTATTATATTTATAAAAAAATTATTGGTATTTATATAGCCATTTTATTGTCTTTATTTCATGGGGTTTTATAGTTCAAATGTTACCGAATCATTAAGGTAGTTTTGTCTCAATTTTCCTTCATTGACACACATGTTGTATTATGAACTTATATTATTTTATGAGGTGTATATATTACCATTTTAAATGTTACATATTGAATATAATTCTTTTAATGATATTTTTAACTTCATTTAATGTAATTATCTCATGGGAATTTTAATTTGAAGTCAATAAAGGGTAACATGTATATTTCTATAATCTCATAGTTTATCAGGATTTTTTATAGTTATACTTCTATAAATGAATTATTATGAGGAATATATCATGAATTAACATGATTTTATTATCCTATAGTTTTTCATGATATATTCATTTATTGGTACCATTTTTTACTCTTTTATATTTAAGATAATTGAAAAATGTTTTTACCAAAATATGAATTCATCTCTCTCTTCGATCGAAAATATGTGTCATTCCAAAACCATATTTTCTAAAAAAAATTCCAAAAAACATATGCTATTATCTTATTAATATTACTAGAAATTTTTACCCATGTTTTCAATTTTTAACAAATAGGATCTTAAAAAAGGAATCCTAATTTCATTTTCAGATCAAGACAATTTTATAATCTTTTTATAGAGAAAAAATGTTCAGCACATACAGATTTATCCACCATGATTACTATCATTTCTATAAATCATCATTTGAAATAATAATTGAATATTGTTTGAGAAAAATTATTTTCCAAATATCTTGGACATTTAATTTTTATGTTTTTTTAATGAAAAAGTTGTTTTAAAATTTTTTTATCATCCTTTATAAGTTTTCATGGGAAATGGGTTTCAAAATGTTTCCAAACATCCTTTATAATAATTCAAGGGAAAATGTTTTTAAAATGTTTTCAATATTACATTATAAGTATTCAAGGAAAAATATTTTGAAAATTTATTCAATATTTCATTATAAGTTTTCATAGAAAAAAATTTCAAAATCATTTTTAATATTTCTTTATTAGTTTTTATAAAGAAAGGGTTCCAAAATGTTTTCATGATTAATTTATAAGTTCTCAAGGTTAATTTTAAAGAAAATAATTTTTAAAATATTTAAAGTTTGAAAAAACGTTTTTTAAATAATGAAGGATATTTTCTCCAAGATATTATTTCAAAAGATATTTAAAAATTATTTTCTCTCAAAGATGACATACTTTTTTATAGTGTATTATTTACTAGGGATATTATCATAGAATACCATTAATATTCTTTCCTTAATGGATTATTTAGTGATG
Organism: Viscum album; assembly: GCA_963277665.1. Taxonomy (NCBI): domain Eukaryota; kingdom Viridiplantae; phylum Streptophyta; class Magnoliopsida; order Santalales; family Viscaceae; genus Viscum; species Viscum album. The sequence continues at coordinate 773,058,285 of OY728155.1, read as the reverse complement.
TAGTGATTGAATTATGTTTACGAGACATGTTTCTCTTCCACAGGTTATATGCTTTTGAAAACCACTTCTTTTCACAAGTTACGCTTTGAAAAATGGATTATGAAACCAATATCATTTCCAAAGGTTATGATATGATGATATTGTTTTGGTACCCATTTCATTTCACTAGTTATGATGTGATGTTTATGAAACTCATCTCTTTAATGGGTCATGATATAATGAATGTTATATTATCTTGTGGAACACTTGTGACTCCTGCCAAATGAGAATTGGCATATTCAAAGAGGAAGCTTTAATTAGATATATTTATTTTTTTTACCCGAAAACTCAGTGGAAGGTGAAGGTTACTAAATCCCATGGATCGCGTAATCCTCTAAGAGAAATGTGATCGTGGGACCATAATAAGGACACGTGAAGGAACCACGTATAGCATATATCCTACAGTGGATCTGTAACACCCCAAACCTAGTTACCCAGAGTCAGTGCATTATTACCTAACATTGGCATGATCACAAAAGATTGTGTCTCGAAAGACCGATTAGTTTAGTACCCTTGGAATCACTAGATACATTCATAAAGTTTACATTACATCATAAAGTGAATAACTACAAAAACATCTTGTCTCCATATACCACACTCATATCCCCTCATACCATCCCTGTAGGTCATTCATAAAATACTTCGTCACATCCTGGGAAAAATAAAACTTTGAAAGGGGTGAGCTTAGATGCTCAGTAAGGATAACAATATAGAAGAAACTTTCATAAATAAACATAAACATTTAAGTCAATGTATAACTAAAACAAAAGACTTTTAGACTTGAACTTAAACAAAATATGGAAAAGATAAAATGAAATAATTCCATTTAATTATTCCCATGGATATTCTACTATCGAATAATCACATGCAATATCAATAACCACTTTCATAATGATGAAATGCATAATGGCAGACTATCATAACCACGTAGTCAAGGACTTATGCCAAGACTACAAATAATATTTTTCCAAGGCCTTGTTCCAAGACACTAGTTTGTCTCATGAGACCTACCGATACATCGAGGAGCTATAGCGGGCTCCACCCGTCTCTTACTAAGTCCAATGCATTCATTATATTAATAGGTTTAAACATAACATAAACATTCATATTAAAACTAGCATATGAAATGTCAATACTATCTTTATAAACCATTAATGGTATAAAAATAAGACATCCACAGTCAAACATATCACACAAACTTTAATACAATATGGATGTTTTGTATCATAATAAATCAACTTCAAATAATCTTAAAATCCATCAAAGGACGTTGACATAGATGAAATAAAAAACTATTTGAGAGAAATATATATTTTTTAAATCATTTAACAGTCAAATAATTATAAAAGAAAAAATTTACTTTGAAAATATTCTCATAATATTTTAAGGGAAGATTTGATGATTTTATAATGGTAGAAAATAGCCGCAACCACCGTATAAGTTAAAAAATACATTATTACCTTAATTCTATCGAAAAGGTTAAAAAGGACCTTGTTTGGACAGCGACAGAAAGAATAATTTATAAAAATATTATAAAAAATGAAAAAAAGGGTTATAATTGACTATAAACCATAGTCTATAAGATAGTAAGAATTTTTTGAAATAAATTTTTATGAAACATGGATGTGGATGATAAAGAGGTCCCACTAGATAATTACGTATAAGAAACCCCGGATAATGAAGAGATTGTTAAATAAACTCTTACCCTATACTTATCATTGGTAAAGGTTAGGTTAAACTTCTATATAATAGTTAAATAATTGTTATTAAATTATACAAGAATCATATACATAAATATGATATCACATATGATCTTTTAATATTTCTTTGTTAATAATATTTTAGTATTATCGTCGTTTCGGGTGTTCACTTACTCGTTTTATTTTGTATGTTTTTGTTAAATAAGTCATGTTTGTTATACATAGGTTGTATATTATTCATATACATAATGATATAAAGTCCTTAAACATTAATTTTAATCATCAAATGAAAATTAGTCTTGAATGGATACGATGGGGAATGAATCTCATTGCGTTCGTGGAGACGGTAGTCACTACGTACGCACGAGTGACAATATCATTATTTTGATAATAAAATAATATATAATTAGATGGTGTATAATATATATAGAATAATTTTCATGTAATATTTATTATTTACATTAATTACACATCATTTTTATACACATCCAAATAATAGTGTATTGAATAACAATTACACCACGACGTGGAGACGGTAAACCGTACGTACGCACGTATGGTGAATTGTCATCCAAGGGATGAATAGAATACTGAATATGGTTGTAAAATATTTATAATAACATCACAGTATATATATGATACTGGAGTTATTATTTAATAATGGAAATAAAACAGAAAGAAGAAGTGGAAGAAGAAAGGAACTTGAAAGATGGTGGTGAAAACATTACCTCTTCTTCGGGTTCTTCCTTTTGATTTGATCAAAGGGGCTCCTTAGGTTGGATTTCTGATCAAAATAAGGCATCTAGATTGAATTTAGGTAAGTTTAGAGAATATTTGGGCAGGGTTTGGCCGATCAAAAAGGCTTTTATGGTATTAATTTGAGAGAAGGGGGACTGCCCTTTTATAAGAGGGGTGAGGGGCACCTTAGGAAAAACGTCAAATATTATTTTATAATAAATTCATATTCGGTTTATAATGGCTCCAAAATGACTTATTTTTAGGCTAAGATGGGGATGGGTAAAAAAAACCCAACCAATAGGTTTTAGATAGGTTTGGGTCACTATATTAACCTTATCTGTTAGTTTTAACTCTTAGTTAATTAGTTTCACATTTACCATGTCTCTTTGTATTTTTATATTATATGGTTAATAAACCTACTATAAACTTCCAATAGAACCCCAAGTGGTTAATTAAGGATACACCTATAATTATATAAGTATTTTGGATGAGTCTTAGATTTTTAATAATTGAATATCAATTAATAATATAATATTTATTTAAAAAACTCTTTTATGTCAATTTTGAAACTATTTGGTATTTTGTTTTTTATAAATTCATATAAACATTATTAATTAGAAAATAATTAATCTAAACAACCCTAATATGTAATATTAACCTATAAAATTAGTTTAATTCATAAAAAGACTGAAATTACATTTATTTAGATATTTATAATATCAATTATTTTATTATTTCCTTAATTAGGTAATTACTGCATCACCATTATGTCATAAATAAATTAACTTATTTAAGGTATAAAATTATAAGTAAAATACAATTATGTAGGAAATTATTTTATCTTTCTAATGAATATTTATAATAGAATTTATCTTATGTATAAACCTATATTAAAAATGTTTTTATTATTAAACTTTGATTTTAACTCTTTTAACTCTTCTTTGAATTAAATAATAATAAATGTCGTAATCTAATCCAAGTGGACCAAATAGGTTCATATTTTATTCCTAAGGTTGTTTTTGGTCTAATTATACTTAACCAATAGAATTAGGACATGTGTTAGGGTAATAATAATATCATTTTTACCCTTAATTACCCTATTTACATTTAACAGTGTGACATAAAAGTAAAAAGTTACTATTCAAAAAAAATTATTTTTATCTTATTGAACAACATTTTACTCCTTGATATTAACCATGTCTCTCATATTTTAGAAATTCCACTCACAGAAGCGGTAAAATTATGTTTTATGTGAATTTGCAAATTCTCCTAGGAGATGGGTAAAAGATGGTGAAAAGTTCAATAAATTTTTTATGTATAAAAAATTATTATAAACTGACTGTAATGATTTACATTGAACTTATATAGTTATTATGTATATATTTTGACCTAAAATAAATTCAAATAAAACAAATAATTATTTAAATAAAAATTCGGTTTTAAACTACAACTCACTGTTTTTCACTATTCATCAAAAAATTGATTGTTCTCAGAAAAATACCAAAAATTCACCCTAAGCTAATTTCAATATTCTGAATCCAAAAATTAAGTCTATTTTGAAAGATAATATTTATAAAATTTCAAAAAGTGGGTATTACTATTCATAACGGCTAGTTTGATTGGTTGTGGTGTGTGTTCGAACTCGAAGTTGCATACAACACATGCTACTATATTATTCAAATAGAAGCGTACCATGGATACTTGGGGTGTTACATTCTCCCCTCCTTCAAATAATTTCTTCCTCGAAATTTCTAGAATATTACTTCATAAAAAGACTCGGGTGGTTCTTCATCATTAGTTCCTCAGGTTCCCATGTTGCCTCTTCCATCTTATGGTTTCTCCATAGAACTTTTACCAGACCAATCATTCGGTTTCTCAATACTTGTTCTCTCATATCAAGAATCCCAACGGGATCTTCACAATAAGACAGATCGAGTTTCATTTCTAATTCATCATGGGTGAGAACATGCATTGGGTCATGCATGTATTTTCTTAACAGTGATACGTGGAACACATCGTGAACTTTGGAGAGACTTGGCGGAATTTCCAAATGGTAAGCTACAACCCCAATTCGTTCTAGAATTTCGAAAGTTCTGATGTACCTGGGAATCAATTTAACTTTCTTACCGAGACATATAATAAAATTCCATGGATATACCTTCAAGAAAACATTATCTCCTACCTGAAATTCCAAATCCTTCCTTCAGTTATCATCATATATCTTCTGCCTACTTTGAGCTGCATTGATGTGATTTTGGATTACCTTCAACTTTTCTATAGTTTCCTCCACCAGTTCGGGGCATAAGAGTTTTCTTTCACCAACGTCATTCCAACAGGTTGGTGTGCGGCATCTCTTTCCGTATAATGCTTCATATGGTGAAATCTGAATACCTGAATGGAATCTATTGTTATAGAAAAATTCCACCAGAGGTAAATATTGATCCCACATACCCTGAAAGTCAAGTGAGCAAGATCTCAACATGACTTCTAAGGTTTGAATAGTCTGTTCTGATTTTCCATCAGTTTCAGGGTGGTAATCAGTGCTCAAACGAAGTTCAGTATCCAAGGCCTTCTGAAGACTCTTCCAGAATCCTGATGTAAGACATGGATCAAGATAAAAAAAATTTGATTGGGGTACTACATGAAGTCTCACAAAATCATTAATATATAGCCTTGCTATACATTCAAGTGGTAGATCTTATATTATAGCAATAAAATGTGCTGATTTGGTAAGACGATCAACAATGAACCATATTGCATCGTTCCTTCTAGGAGTCTTTGGTAGTCCCATGAAAAAGTCCATCGTGATATTATCCCATTTCCACTCAGGTATGGGAAGAGGTTGCATGACTCCTCCAGGCTATTTCCTTCCATATTTCACTTGTTGACAACCCATATGTCTTCAAAAAAAATCAGCAATCTCCCTCTTCATTTTGTCCCACAAAAAATGTTCCTTCAAATCTCTATACATCTTGGTGCTCCCATGGTGTATAATGAAATTGGAACTATGATCATCGTCAAAAAATTCCCTTTTTTGATCAGGTATATAGGGAACACAATGTCTCTTCCCAAATTTCAAAATTCCATCTTCTATACAAAGTCACTCAATCTCCCATTATTCACAGCTTTAATCTTCTTTTGAAACTCTTCATCATCGGTCTGAGAACTCTTTATCCTTTCTTGTAAATATGGTTTGTCAACCATTTGAAAAAGTATTGATGTTTTACCTACCATGGTGATTCCCATATCCATCTTTACTAGATCCATGAAAATAGGATCTCTCTCAACTATCATCTTGTTAAAAACTCCATGATCTTTTCTACTCAAAGAATCTGCAATCTTATTTTCCTTCCCCGGGTGCTGGTGTATCATGCAATCATTATCTTAGAGTAGTTCAAGCCATCTCCTTTGGCTCATGTTGAGTTCTTTTTGTGAGAAAATATACTTCAAACTCTTGTGATCAGTATAAATCTCACATTTCTCACCATAGAGATAGTGTCTCCAAATCTTCAAAGAAAATATTACAGTTGTTAACTCGAGATCATGAGTTGGATAGTTCTACTCATGAATTTTCAGTTGTCATGATGCATAGGCAATAACCCTATCATTCTTCATAAGGACACAACCAAGTCCTTTTTTTGAATCATCTCTATAAATAACAAACCCATCATTCCCCGATGGTATAGTCAATATAGGAGCATTGAGTAATATTCTCTTCAGTTCTTCAAAACATTCTTCACACTCTTATGTCCAAATAAATTTAACCCCTTTACGCGTGAGATTCGTTAATGGGTTAGCCAACTGGGAAAAAGTCTGGAATAAATGTCGATAATAACCGGCTAAACCAATAAAACTGCGTACCACAGTTATACTCATCGGTGTTGGACATTATTGGATTACTATTGTTTTAGAAGGATCAACAGAGATTCCATCCTTAGAGACAATATGGACAATAAAAGAAATCTCATGAATCCAGAATTCACACTTGATAAACTTCTCAATTAATTCATGTCTTCTAAGAGACTTCAGGATAATGAGTGAGTGATTTTCATGATCTTTGTAGCTTTTGAAGTATACCAAGATATCATCAATAAATACCACTACAAAATCATCAAGATATTCCTTGAAAACCCTGTTCATTATATCCATGATTAAAGATGGTTCATTAGTCAATCCAAAAGGAATTACAGCAAACTCTTAATGCCCATACTTGGTTCGAAATGTTGTCTTCGGAATGTCTTCCTTCTTCACACCCAACTGATGGTATACAGATCGAAGGTCAATCTTTGAAAAGTATTGAGCTCCATGCAGTTGGTCAAATAAATCAACAATGCGAGGTAGGGGATACTTGTTCTTTATTGTTATAGCATTTATTTCCCTGTAGTCGACACATAACCTCATAGATCCATCTTTCTTCTTAACAAAAAGGACAAGGGCTCCCCATAGAGAAACACTAGGATGAATAAATCCCTTATTACTCAATTCATCTAGTTGTTTCTTTAGTTCTACTCATTCCACAGTGTCCATTCTATAAGGGGTCTTCGATATAGGCCTTGAACAAAGAATTAAATCGATGGAAAACTCAATTTCTCGTTCTGGAGGATGTCCAAGTAAATATTTCGGAAACACATCTACATATTTTTTCATAATAGGTACGTCCTCTATTTGAACATTCCATTACTCACCCACAATTATTTCATTATCTCCCTCCCCGATAATTGAATTTAGTTGAGCTACTGGGGGAGGATCTAGATAAGAATCAAGTGGTGACGATTCTTCTTTAAACATAAGGTGTTATTTATCATCATCATCAAAAATCATATCCTCCTTATTATTACAATAAATATTAACATCATAGTCCGAAAGCCATTCTATACCGAGTATTATATCAAACTCAATCGTAGGTATGACGATGAGATCAGTAGATAAAGAACATTTATATGCTCTAATGGGAACAGATTCACATAACATTGTTGAGATGATAATTCCCTTAGGAATTTTAACTGACAACTCCATTGTAAAATAAAATTGGAAATATCTAATTTTCTTAGAAAACTGGGAAGATATGAAACAATGTGATGATCCAGAATCAAATAAAGCATTGGCTAAACTTGAGGAAACCATTAAATTACCTGCCAGTACATCTTTCGGAGCTTCTACCTCAGCAGTAATGATAGTATAATCTTGGACTTGATCCCTTGGCCTTTTCTGAGGTAAGTTTCCCTGATGCTTAGGACATTAATTTGCATAAAGTCCCATCTCTCTGCAATTATAGCATTGAACATCGGTAGCTTCTTTCTTCCCCTTGAAATCACGAGTTTGGTGGATTTTTTCGCCACACTTGTAATAGACTCACATTATCTTCAAGCAAGTACAAGGGTGTTTCATCCCACATTTACTGCAGGATGGATATTCAACTTTTCCCTTCTTCCCCTTATTTCCATTCCTAGAGGGATTAATAGATCTCTCCTTCTCTTTTTTTTCTTTAAAGTCATAAGACATAGGGAATTATTTTTCTGTCTTGATAGCACATGAGACAATATCATCGTACGACGAGAAGGATTGTGAGACTAAATCTCAATGAAGAAATGGTTTTAACCAATCAAAGAAACGATCAATGTTATTTATTGGTTTACTTATATAATATGAAGCATGTCATGCTAACCATGTAAAGTTAGAATCATACTTTGCAATATTCTCGTCCTCCTTTTGCCTCAGACTCAGAAATTGTCTTTCCATATCTGATCGATGGTCATGAGGAATTTATTTTTTTAATAAAATCTCTTTGAACTCCCTCCATTCCATATTTTATACTTCATCATTATCCTTTGTGTTTTGAATCAATGACCACCATTGTTCAGCATCTCCAGTGAGGCGGTAAACTGCTATGATAACTTTCTCCATTTCACTACTCCCCAAGGCATGGAATATTTTTTTCTAAGAAATTTATCCATTTCTCATATACTAATGGATTTGTAACCCCATTGAATTTTGGTGTTTGTTTCCTTATTAAGCAATCTAACATTGATCCTCCACGCTACGGATCAGGGTGCTCCATACGGGTAAGGGTATTATTCATAACTTGTGTGAGTTGTCCCAGTATAGTGATAAGATGATCAGTGCTAGTTGTATCACCATCTATACTATAATTATCTTGAGAATAAGGTCAATCCCTATATGGAGTGTATTCATTGATACGGTTTCCATTTCTTCCACTAGGCTCCATTTCTAATCAGTGGAATAAACTAGATTAGTTTATGAATTGAAATACATAATTCCAAACTTGTAAAACACTTAACATAACTTGAATAGTTTATGAATATAATCCATAATAAAAAAAATGTTTCCTTTGAGAAAGTATATACTCATAAACCCTTCATAATGTATTGTAAAAAATTAGAATTATCCTGAGCATATCCCATAGGAGTGTTGTAACCAAGAGTGCAACAAGACCTGTTGTCATGCACTAGTTCATGTTTGAGTATTTTTCAAAGTAGTGTTTTCAAGTTTTAACCCTAGGTACATCTATGCCAGAGCTGCCTCTACCTGCTCGTATCCAGACATGGATTTATTGCTCGGAAAACTACCAAAATCTCTATAATACCAAAATTCTAGGAAGTTCTTCTATACTAATCCTCAAAGTCTATCTTAGGGATATGTGCTCTAACTAGAGTTGATCAAAATCTAGCTTCAAAGGTTTGTACTAAACTTCTTCTGTTATGAACTGTAACACCCCAAACCCAGTTACCCAGAGTTGTTGTATTATAACCTAAAATTGGCATGATCACTAAATATCACGTCTCAAAAGATCGATTAGTTTAGTAACCATGGAATCACAAGATACATTCATAAAGTTTACATTACATCATAAAGTGAAAAACTAAAAAAACATCATGTCTCTATAGACCACACTCATATCCCCTCATACTATCCATGTAATTCATTTATAAAATACTTCTTCACATCCTGGAAAAAATAAAACATTGAAAGAGGTGAGCTTAGATGCTCAGTAAGGATAACAATATAGCGGAAACTTTCATAAATAAACATAAAAATTTAGGGAAATTTATAACTAAAACAAAATCCTTTAATACTTAAACTTTAGAAAATATGGAAATGATAAAATGAAATAATTCCATTTAATTATTCGCATGGATATTCTACTAGTCGAATAATCACATGCAATATCAATATCCACTTTCATAATGATAGAATACTTAAACCAGACTATCACAACCACATAGTCAAGGCCTTGTGCCAAGACTACAAATAATATTTTTCCAAGGTCGTGTGCCAATAAATTAGTTTTTCTCATGAGACCTACCGATACATCAAGGAGCTATAGCGGGCTCCACCCGTCACTTACCAAGTCCAATGAATTCCACATATGAACATGTTTAAACATAACATAAATATTCGTATTAAAACTAGCATACAAAATGTTAATACTTTCTCCATAAACCATGAATGGTATAAAAATAACTCATCCATATTCAAACATATCAAAAAAACTTCAATAAAATATGTAAGTTTTGTATCATAATTAATCTACTTCAAATAAGCTTAAAATCTATCAAAGGATCTTGACATAGATGAAATAAAACACTATTTGAGAGAAATATCTATTTTTTAAAATTAGTTAAAAGTCACATAATTATAAAAGAAAACATTTACTTTGAAAATATTTATATAAGCTTGTAAGGGAAGCTTTGGTGATTTTATAACAGCAGAAAATAGCCGCACCTGCCGTATAAGTTAAAAAGACATTCTTACCTTAATTCTGTCGAAAATGTTAAAAAGGACCTTATTTGGAAAACGACGAAAAGAGTCCTTTATAAACGTATTATAAAAAGAAAAACAAGGGTATAAATGAAATTAACCTATAGTCAATAAGATAGTAAGAATGTTTTGAAATACATTTTTAAGAAACATGGATGTGGATGACAAAGAGGTCCCAGTAGATAATTACGTAAAATCATCTTCGGATAATGAAGAGATTGTAAAATAAACCCTTACCTTGTACTTTTCCTTGGTCGATGGTAGGTTAACCTTATGTATAATAGGTAAATAATTTTTATTAAATTATACAAGAATAATATACATAAATATTATATCACATATGATCTTTTAAAATTTCTTTGTTAATAATATTTTAGTATTATTGTCGTTTCAGGTGTTTACTTACTCGTTTTATTTTATATGTTTTGTTACATAAGACGTGTTTGTTATCCATAGATTGTATCTTATTCATATCCAGAATGATATCAAGTCCATAAACATTATTTTTAATCATCAAATAAAAATTAGTCTTTAATGGATATGATGGGGAATGAATCTCATCACGTTCGTGGAGACGGTAGTCCGTACGTACGCACGAGCGACAATATCATTCTTTCGATATTAAAATAATATATAACTGGACATTGAATCATATATCAGAGTAATTATCATGTTATATTTACTATTTACATGAATTAAACATCATTATTATACCCATCCAAATAACAATGTATTGAATAACAATTACACCACGACGTGGAGACGGTAAGCCGTACGTACGAACATATGGTGACATGTCGTCCAAGGGATGGAACAAATACTAAATATGGTTTTAACATATTTATAATAACATCACAAAATTATAGAAGTTACTGAAGTTATTATTTTATATTGTAAATAACAAAGAAATAATAAGTGGAAGAATAAAATAACTTGAAAGAGGATGGTGAAAACATTACCTCTTTTTCGTGTTCTTCCTTTTGATTTGATCAAAAGGGGTCCATAAGTTGGATTTCTGATCAAACTAAGGCCTATAGGTTTAATTCCTCTAGGTTGAAGTGAGGGAAGTTGAGAGAATATTTGGGCAGGTTTTGTCCAAGCCAAAAGGCTTTGAAAGTATTAATTTGAGAGAAGGGGAGTTCCCTTTTATAAGAGGGGTGAGGGGCACCTTAGAAAAAACTTAAAATATTATTTTATAATAATTTCATATTAGGTTTATAATGGCTCCAAGGTGACTTATTTCGAGTATAAGGTTTGTATGGGTCGCAAACCACCCAAACAATAGGTTTTAGACAGGTTTGGGTCACTATATTAACCTTATTGTTTAGTTTTAACTCTTAGTTAATTAGTTTCACATTTACCATGTCTCTTTGTATTTTTATATTATATGGTTAATAAACTTGCTATAATCTTCCAAGAGAACCCCAAGTGGTTCATTAATTATATAACTATAATTATATGAGTCTTTTGGATGAACCTTAGATTTTTAGGAATTGAATATCAATTAATAATATAATATTTGTTTTAAAAATGTTTTTATGTCAATTTTGACACTATTTGGTATTTTGTTTTTTCTAAATTTATAACAGAATTATTACTCAGAAAAAAATTAATCTAACCAATAATAATATGTAATATTAACCTATAAAATTAGTTTAATTCATAAAAAGTTTTAAATTACATTTATTTAAATATTTATAATATCAATTATTTTAATATTTCATTAATTAGGTAATTACTGCATCATCATTGTGTCATAAATAAATTAATATATTTAATGTCTAAAATTTATAAAAAAAAAATTATGTAGGAAATTTTTGTATATTTATAATTAATATTTATAATCTAATTTATCTTTTGTATAACCCAATATTAAAAATGTTTTAGTTATTAAACTTTAATTTTAACCCTTTTAACTCTTCTTTGAATTAAATAATAATAAATGTCTTAATCTAATACAAGTGGACCAAAAAGGTTCATATTTTATTCCTAAGGTTTTTTTTGTATAATTATACTTAGCCAATATAATTAGGACATGTGTTAGGGTAATAATAATATCATTTTTACCCTTAATTACCCTATTTACATTTAACAGTGGTAAATAAAAGTAAAAAGTTGTTATTCACCAAAAAATTATTTTTATCTTATTCAACAAAATTTTACTCCCTGATATTAACCATGTCTCTTGGATTTTCTAAATTCCACTCACAGAAGTGAAAAAATTATGTTTTATGTGAATTTTCAAATTCTCCTAGGAGATGGGTAAAAGACGGTGAAAAGTTCAATAAAATTTTTATATATCTAAAATTAATATAAACTGACTCCAATGAATTAAATTGAACATATATAGGTATTATGTATCTATTTTGACCTAAAATAAATATAAATAAAATTAATAATTATTTAAATAAAAATTTGGTTTTAAACTATAACTCAATGTTTTTAACTATTCATCAAAAATTGAATGTTTTCAGAAAAATACCAAAAATTCACCCTAAGCTAATTTCGATATAAAAAATTCAAAAATGATGTCCATTTTGATAGATAATATTTATAAAATTTCAAAAAGTGGGTATTACTATTCATAACGGCTAGTTTGATGGGTTGTGGTGTGTGTTAGAACTCAAAGTTTCGTAAAACACACTCTACTGTATTATTCAAAGAGAAGCATACCATGGAATCTTGGGGTGTTACAGGATCCTCTAGATCCCATATTTCCAAGTCCTTCCCCTTCTTGGAATGTCATATCAGATAGCTAGTGGTTGTGTGGATGTATCTGGATAAATTCCCCTAGTCTATGTGGTTTGTCAATTGATGAGCGCCTGACAATCCATTTAAGAAACATTTAGAAATAGGAGGAAAATATCCAAAAAATATAGGCCTATTACAGTTGTAAAACTCACACAATGGGTTGTTGATATGGAAAATAAAATCCCTTGACAACATTTGTGGAAATTTACAATACCCCCAAGACTATTTTAAAATAAATAAAATGAAATTAATGGAGGGGAGGAGGACACCACTCATGGTTGTTAAAGAAATATGATGTTCCTCTTGCATTCCACAAGACGCTACAATACCCTAGTGACTTGTCCACCTAATCTTGTGAAAGGCCTTTGGATTTCTATCCCCATTGAGCAAATTTCCTCAGGTATGTCTAGGAACCCTCACACTCCCCATTTTGGTTCCCTATGGGAAAATGGATGTGATTTTCTATTAAATTCTCACACATCTCACTTAGACCTTTATTTTTTCTTTGATGAATTATAAATAGGAAAGGTAATTGGATTTTTCATTACTCATGTAATCTAAAGTGACCCTCGACCATTGAAAAAAATCAATGAAAACAAGAGGTGATGGAAGCCTCTCACGATCATAAATATTTCGTGATGCACAAAGGACATATGATGCACAGCTTCACAAGAGATCCATAAAGGCCACACTGATCCCATGAAGACCCCAGCACAAGCCATACATGCCACTCAGAATGTCCTAGGAATGGAATTTTTCATCTCACTAGTGCCTTTCAACATGAACTTTAATCTCAAGAAGTCCCTTGGACAGTAAAATATGAAACATATGGAAGTCTTTTGGCAGGCCCACATAAATCAAAAAATCCCCATCGACTATAAATAATACAATAAGGGATTTTTTGAATGGGTACACATATTATTTTTAAAATCTGGTGATGCCCTCAGAGTGATCCATGATAGAGGCTCGCAAAGAATCCTAGAGCTAGAGCACATCAACAAATCCATCCAAGATTCATGCAAGATACAACGTGAAAATAAAAAAAAACCAGGATGGAGAGTCATATAAATCCATCACCCCAATTCGACAAATTCACCATACTACCACCTATCACAACCAAAAGGATGATCTCTGGGAACATCGCACCGGGGTTAGGGTAGGTTTATCCAAGAGGCTGATCTCACAACCATCAAGTCTTTATTCGGGTAATATAGTGACGAATAACCAGAGCGATCATATTCTAGGGATAAATTACTTCATAAGATCATTTATTGGCCATGAAAAGGACTTATATAAGAACACATTAAGAACACCCAACATGTTTTCTAGATTCCATGAGACTAAAAACATCTATTGAATAGATATAAGGAATTCACAATATATGGTCTAGAAAAAAAACTAAAGGTTGAAAATTTAATCCAAAATCATGTTCACTGACCCTCATTCACATTTTCTGAACCATAAAAGATACAAAAAAAAACACTAGGAAAAGTCACCCAAATCTCGAGATTCTCCTTTGGTATGCTATTTTTTCTATGCGAATTTCTATAGACATGTTATATTAAGCACACAGTTCTATTGGGTGTGCCACTTTAGTCTCATAAAGCCCTATGGTCTCATCAGTAAAACCTTGAAATGTCCTAAAGATGCATCAATTGACTCATATAATGGTGCCCTATATCATTAGCCAAGTCTCACAATAGCATCTAGGAATGTCAAATGGCTCCCGTGACACCCCCTATAAAAGTTAGTCGAGACTCACGATTCACTCTAGACATGTATTCCACGATATGTGATACCCTCCACGAATGTCATCTAGATCATATGGAACCCTCTATACATGCTTATCAGGTCATGTGATGGCTTCCAAAACTACCCATCTGGGTCAATCTCATCTGGATAAGTCAGCCTAGATCATGTGATAACCTTCAGATATGCCATCTAGGTTATATGAAGTTCTATAGACAATTCAACTGAATTGTGATATGTTGAGTAGATACTCTCCAACATATCAAGAAAAAATCAAAACATGATGAGAGGATAATTATCACATGTCAAGAAGGCAAGCAGGCTAGGTTACAAGGGTATCACATTATTTGATAACTTCATTTTTCCTCAGATTATAAGCCCTAAATACAAGAAAACCCTCAGAGCTTAAACCCTAATTAAGGGATAAATACAATATTCCCCAATTAGGAATGGAATCATAGGAATTGATAACATTTTCCATCCTTGGTGTGTAAGCACCAATCAATAGGGACACCTTAGAGTGTAATCCCTAACTAGTGACAAAATATGATATGTCTCAATTATAAAGTAAACCTCAATTTATAAGACCAGATCAAGGGAGATATGGAGATTCAGATTCCTTCCATTACCAGGATACATTGGACATCCCTCAGGTTTGAATTATATATTAACCATCCAAGGGAGATCTTAGGATATAAGTCCCACATTCATAAGAAATGAAATTGATTTATTTCCATCATTTATTTTTCACAATAATCATTGATAACGTGTGATTAGGGAGTTGAAATTTTCATATCATATTCAATATAGACCCCCAAAAAGACTAAGGAAACATCAGTGTGTATGACCTGATCTAGAGAACAGGGTGAAATATTATTCTTTCAATAATCAGGATACATTGGATGCCTCCATAAGGCCCGAGCTACATATATAAAATCTCAATAGGATTCCCCCGTGCATAATCCCTGAATCTGTATGCAATGAGAATGATTATTTGTTATCCTTTATTTGTCACAACGAGCATATATCATGTGCGAATAGGGTGTTAAATATGTCATATCATTCGTATCATGGATCTTCATCATCCAAGGAAATGTTATCATGTAAACCTTGATGAGTGACAAGACATATTCTCCTCAACACAATGTCATCTATCCTGAGACCAGTCCCAAGGGTTTGACTGAACAATGCGAAATCTAATTCCTACAATAACCAAGATATGTAGGATGAATTTATAAGTCCTGTTCTTAAATAGGAACCCACATCAGTGTAAGTCCTCTCATGTCCCCTACATATAAATGTTCAGGACTCAATCATTATTTGGGGATGATTAGTCTACCTCATCTTCTAGTGGACTGAGAAAACAAATAAACTATGGAAACTATGATTATTTTTATAATATGGATACATAAAACGTCATCCTAGGACTCGATCTCGAACACACAGTGTCTCAAAAACATAATGCATATCCTTTCAATATAACGTTAAACTAAACAATTTTAATGAACTATGTGGTTTTGGATTCCAGTAATAATTAGGATGCAATGGTTTCCTCAAAATGACTCAATCCCCTCCTCAGAATATTAACTATCTACCTATGTGGAAATAAATTCTAACACCTCTGGTTTTATGGCATCAACACATAAGCAGTTTTTCACTACTAGGAACAAAGGAAGAACCACATATATATATATATGGATTCACATATGGGACCCCCATCTTCTGTACAAAGAGAGAGACTTAACATCTAGTGTTTTTATTAGGTTAAATAGTCTCATATAGGGATTAGTAAAGTATTCTAAAAAATATCATAAATCTATAAGACGGTGCTGGATTATGGGAAAATTCATCCCATATGGGTTCAATGAACCCAACCACTTATCCTCTTGACCAATGTGAGTTCCTATGTTCCCGCGCTCCTGGAAATCATGGTGTCCACCTACCTTTGGAAATTAAGTTTTTACCCAGTTATGGATGGGGGCTATGTTAATAGTTTCTAGGGTAAACTAGACAAATTGAAAACCTGAAAAGAGCGATTGAATATTGTCTTAAATAACTACAATTAATCAAACCATTGGGAAAATCCCATCCACAATTTTGAGTCTGGATAAAAAAAATGGTCAACCAAAAGTAAAACACTCTAATAACAAATGAATGGTTTATAATCCATAGAGACATTTTTTCTGCATATCATAAGAAAAAAACTAGAAAAACTGATGTGAACAACATAACTGAAATAATAATAATGCTTCAATACACTTTTTTTATACCATTTAAAAACAAATAAGTAATGCTATCATGATCTTACTGATGAACCTCTGTAACCGAGGTTCTCTCAAAATAATTCCATCCTTGATTTGATAAGTCAAAGGGAGAAAAATGGTCGAATCAGGAATAAAATACCAATTCTATTAACTACGAATATTTTTTTGAGCATAATATGCTTATGATATTGCACAAGTATGTAACCTTGTTCTTCTTTCCTAAAAAAATTCAAATACTACTCTCAACATCTCAATTTGAGACAATGTCTTCATCATCTAGCGATTGATCCAGTAAATCACCTACAACTACAACCCCCATGGGTTACCAAATAATCTCACCTACTCGACAGATTCAATGTAAGGTAGTGTACACGATTGTTTAGGATTACCACCGAAATGGTACAATAATGAACGTAGAAGTTTCCTATGTGGTTTTCCATGAATTGAAACCAATGAGTCCACACCACCCAGGGAAATTTTCTTCTAAGCCTATGGCCCTAGTCTCTATAACCAACCACTTCGGGAGCTTATATCTAAAGTTCAATAACGTCCACCTTAATTCAATGATGTAGGTGGGCCATGGAGTCAATTACAGATCCCTTTAGGTTTAGGTTCTAATTGGGAGGGAACTAATCAACTTCCACAACCATCACCATCCCACTAATATCCACCCCTCACCTACTGATGGTACAACCCCACACGCCACCATTGTAGACACCCAATCATGGGAATAAAGGAAGAAACATCAGATGAGGAAGGAAATGGATGCCTAGGAGTGGGATTATATCCCTAATCCAACTAATGAAGTCTAACCACATTTTCTCAATGTAACCAGCAATCAGTTTCATATTCCTGCACACTCATAGCATGTCTGTGGGCATATTACTGAACAATACATGGAAGAGGCGCATATCCATACCCTTGTGTATGAATCCAATTGATATATTATGGTGTCATGAGGAGGTCAGAAGTGGGTGTATATCCCCAATTCAATCAAAGATATCTTCCAGTATATAGTGGAGATGTAAAATGTGTCAGATTATATCCCTACAAATAATTTTCTAAAATGACAATATATTTTAGAAACAACTGAAGAACTACATCATTATATTCCAAAACTTTTACAGATAAGGGGATGGGCACATACTCATATCCCTATAGCAAGTGAAACTCAATAAATTTGTAGTTATTAAGAAGATGCTATACTAGAGAAATAACACATTCTTGATCCCGTACAGGAGGATTATTATCATATTTTGATAATGGATGATCTATCATGCATGGATCATACCCATGTCCGAACAAGGGCTCACCATGTGTGTGTGGCACAAACCTTAGGATAGGGGTACATGCCTGTCAAAAATGTCTAGCGACATATATAGAAGGCCCAGGATAATGCTTGTATCCCTCTTCTAGACAAGGGTCACCTCATAGAAGGGGCACAAGCCTTCGGACTAGATCACATTCCTATCAATGAAGTACAGTGGAATAATCTAAAGATGAAGGATCGGGTATATATCCCAATTTTGGTCGGGGGTGACCATGTGAGAATGGAACAATGATTAGGACAAGATCATATTCTTATTTTTAATTCTACTTGGAATACATTGGTAGATCATGGACCTTAGACACATATTCCTTCTTCTGTCATCGAACATCTACTCCAGCATCATTCTGAGGCAATGTAGAAGGAGGCACATATCCCTTATCACATTCTATAGGTATTTTAGCATATTCTAATGGGGAATGAATATGAGAACCAAGCTCATATTCATGTTCCTACTGAAGATCACCATGTGAGAGTGACACATTCCTTGAGGCAGGCTCATATTTTATCCATGAATGAATAATGACCTATCAAAAAGGCTTATGATCAGCCAAATTCTCACATATTTACTGAGGCTCACTAAGGGATCATGGAACATGCCTCGGTATAGGATCATACTACTCTAAAAAATGAGATAGATTATTGGAATATTCCCAAGGGTTTTCAACAGTTGGTGAATATTACCAAAGCACCAAATAGTTATAGGAAAGTTCTGATAGTGATCATACATCAGGATTATATTCCTAGACAATTCCAAAAGGTAGGTCATCATATTCCATTCACAACACAGACTGAAACCCATATTGTCAATATGCTTAATTACAGTGTCTTTGAGGTTATTCCATACACATTCCAATCACTCTAAGGGTCCATCAACTCCTCCACTGAAGAATAATATGGTCATTACTATTTTGGTCATCCTTATGGTTGTAGGGATATAGATCATAGGGACTCTAATCATAAAATCCACTGTGGTCAACCTCCCCACATTGATTGCTTCCACAGATAAGGAAATTCTCCCCTTTCCTAGACACCTCTGTATATATAGGTGTACAAAACTACGATTCCCTCAAATATAGAGCTACTCAAAACATCGAGTTTAAGTTCATATAGTACCCCATCGACTTCCAGCAGTACACCACTCACATCAATAGGTGACCATAAAAACAATCTTCTATTTTCCGACCTGAAGGAGGCATGTAATTTTGAAAAAGTGGAGGTTGACATTAACATATGGAGAGACATATCCATAAAAAACCTACCCAACATGTTTCTCCTGTAATGGCCTAAAATTCCATGGATTGTTTTTTAAATTAATTTTTATTTTCAATAGACCAGGATATGAGACGACACGTAATTCTGGGACTTAGAGCGGTGAAAATGGGGTTTGAACATTTTTTAAAAGTTTATTAATTTAATTTTTGATAGGGTGTTTTAATCTTTTGAACTAGTGAACGGATCAAAAATTTGAGGGTACCGATTATCTCAGAACATGACCTAAAAAGGACCTAACTTCGACTAGAAAAGTTATTTCTCATGATTTTTTAATAAAGAATCAATGAAAATAATCTCGATTTATTTTATTTTTTCATAATTTTAAAACTTTTTCATCCCATTGGTTTTTAAATCAAGTGATACTGAATACATTGTTTCATTAAATGAAATAGTGTAATGACTTCATAACATAAACCTAATAGAAACACTGATTCGTGTTTCATCCTTTAATTTCCAAGAAAACGAAGTATGACTATTGGTAGAATAATGGTTCTACTCTGAAGATTGGGTGGGTGACAATGATGAATTCCAACCCCCCCCCCCCCCTAAACGTATCTTCACCATTGACAATCGACCAACGGTTGTAAACTGAGTATCGTGTAATGACAAACGCAACGACACTGTGTGTTGCCAATGAACGATCTGACCCATGTAGGGATTTTTGTTGAATTATTTTACCTTTGTGATTTCTTGGTTTTAATCAAAAACTATGGATCAACCCATGAATAATTTGACTTGTCGATCATAGTTATTACGGGAGGGTATTAATTGGGTTTGACTCTGGGATATTAATTTGGTTTTTGATCCCTCTAACAAGAATAGATTAAATCCATAAAAACAACGGTTGAAGATCGTTATTTGTTTTTTTCCCTTCCGTTCCTTCTCTCCTTACCCATGTGTGTGGACATGGCATGAAGTTTTTTCAAAGACAATGGTAGTGGTTGGACCAAAGTAGCATGTGGGTCACTGTAAATTGAACACTTTCTAGCAGAAGGGATCCCCAAAAAATTTATGCCCTAGGTAGTGAAGAGGGAGAATTGAGGGTTCCAGAACACCCTCCAAATAGAATAAAAGAACACAAGAGCATGTCTAGTGGTCCCTAGAAAAGGCTTCTAACATGCTGTGATAGCCGCGCATCGGACGATGGTGCGGCGCGCTATAGTGGGGGCTAATGGCGGAAGTCACGCAACTATAGTGTTAAAGAGCCACGGTCAAAGTTGTAGTATGACATTGACCCACAGAAAAGTTTCGGGTCTTTCTTGACAACTAGACTGTGTGAGAGGAATGGTTGAAAAAGGTGGCGGCGCAAGCTGCTGGATGGACGCGGCAGAGCTATGTCCGGGCTGATGGAGCCTGCCCACTCTTATGTGGGTCATGTTGTGCTAGTGGTTCGTTCCCTACCAGGCAGTTCGGGCTGGCAGTGGGCTGATCTCAATGGTTCAGGAATATTAGATGCATGCTGGGATGGGATGGTGGGCCCCAGGCTAGGTCGGGTAGGTCGGACCCGATCCGGCCCCAACCGGCCCCCATTTCACAAAAATTCATGTAACTTTCAAATGAAGTGTCTGTTGGACAAGTTTTCTACAGTGTTGGGACCATTGCGATGAGATGTTCATTTTGAGATAATATAATTTTTTTTCCAGAAATTTAGAGGATGATCCATTTTGTTTGAAGAGTAGGATCTCCTAGTATGAGCAATAATTGGGCAGAATTGTAGTGATTCTTATGATGAGATGTTAGGACGGTTTCTCCCTTGATGATTCAAGGGGTGACTAATCCTTATCCCTCTTCCTCGGAAACGACTGGAATCCCCACATTTTTGGTGTGGTTTTTTTTTTAATTTGAGTGGTTTCCATCGATATTTTAAATCCACTGTACGATTGGGGCATGAGTTCTCAGAGAAATTAGTAAGTGAAGAGTCGGTACTTCCCAACCCCCGCCAGGATCGAGTCCTTTATCCTTAGTGTTAGTACTCCCCTTTTGATCTAGGGTTCATGTCATACATATCTAATGCATATAGGGTCAGTACTATTCTACCAGGTAGGGATTGTGTCCTCAACTATAGGATTCAGTACTCTCTATTCATTCTAGGGTGCATGTCCTCCTTATGTAGTGCTACAGTAGAGTCAGTACTCCACTGCTATTCCATGGAGCGGGTACTCTAGCCCGGGGTCAATACTCCCCTAACATACTAGGGTGTGGATCCCCCATAGAGAATGAACTAACATAGTCAATAATCACCTATATTACCAGTATGTGGGTCCTCTAGTCACTGAGTGGTACTCTCCTATCGGGTATGATGCGGGTCCTCAATATATGAAGTTGTACTCCCCTGCTGATTCTAGGTGTGGGTCCTTCAAGAGTAGTACTCCCCTGTCATAGTAGGTCCTAGGTCCTCCACACAGAGCTAATAGATTTTGTACTCCCCTGTCATACAAGGGTGTGGATATTCTAATCATTGAGTAGTACTCCCCTACCGGGTAGGTTGTGGATCCTCGATTAGAGATGCAGATCCCTCGGCTGTTTGACACAGTAGCGAGGATCAGGCCCATCCACTTGATGAAAATGATGACTTGATATGATCTACTGATCCCTTGATGGAATGGGGTGAAGGCCAATCCTTATAGGAGTGAAAGAGCTTTAATGAGATGGATAGGAGACCAGATCCCTCTTATATGTATAGTTGTGAGGACGGGCCTCTCCACTTGGGTTTCCTTGGTCAGGAATTGGGTGTGAGGCAGCAATGACTGAACCTCCGGTGTTGGGAACTAGAGAGAGACATTTTAGAATGTTTTTGATGGATCATGTTCTCTCTGACCTACCATTAGGAAAGGTATAATTATACCCGATGGAGTGTATCTTTCGAACAAGTTCCATCAGGGATGGAGATCTTGTGGAGTGTATACTCATGTTTTATGTGTTACGCTTTGAGCCTTCTGTGAGAATCCTACTACTGGATGTAAGGTTGGACCTTATTCTTCTTATTGGTTGAGATGAGTATATATGGATGCACATAGTATATGTATGGGAATATACCTGAGTAGAGATTACTATGCATTACTTTTTCATTTTTCTCTTGTAATTTACCTTTGTGGATTTTGGGTCCCCTGAAGAGTATTGTTTCAATCGCCCCTGTATGAGATTTTCCCACATGTGTCATGTGTTGTCCAGATGACCGACACCTTGATAGAGTCCAGGGAGGACTAGGTCCTGGTGGTGTTTACTAATATCAGATATATAGGGTGTAATTATATAGCTCTAGGCACCTACCCTTCCCTTACCCTTCATGTAGGCTTCATAGTAGATGAGCTTTAGGGACTAGGAATTTTACTTTTGTTTGGTTTTTCTATATTTGGGATTGTATACTAGACCAAGATTCAACACTATACTTTACTTTTTGTTGTACTCAATGTGTGTTTTACCTAGTTGATTGCATGCATGTTTTCCTTGTCTTTTAAAATTTAATACCTTTGATTGGGAGTCATGTGAGTGTGTACATGTACTTGGAAAATGCCTCCCATATGAAAGATAATACCACTGTGCTAGTCGCCAGCCCCTGGACATTGGGAGGTGAGCGTCAGGTAGTCGCGGTTTGGGACTCGGGGGTTGGGTCTTGAAACATTGGTAGGAAAGGTGGAAGGTTATACCGCAAAGAAGAATGGTCTATTGTTTTTTGTTTTGAGCAACAGTGTTAAGTGTTTCGAGTTCGGATTTCAGTCCAGGGACTCCATTGTTAGTGTGGCAGCTGACGTATCCATACACAAAAACTCTGGACACATGTCTTCCAACTCAGTACATGGAAACACTAGTTTTAGAGAAATATTGGGTAGGAATGGTTTTTTTCATATCCTTCTTGAGTGATCTCTCCAGATATAATCTTTGATCATGGTTCCTTTTGATTTATTTTAGGTTACCACCACGATGACTTCCAGATAGGATTCAGCAATGTGATTGTAAGGATGATCCACCTCAGTGGAGGCTTTAATGTAGGGTACTGAATCTATGGAGTTACCTCTGGGAGGTGCACTAGTGATGAAACCCCCCATCGATCAGCAGTTTCTACCAGCACTACATGTGGAGGATGCGCACAGGATGAGTGCACTCAATGAGTTCCATAGGTAGAGACCTCCTAGGTACTGGTGTGAGAGATATCCTCAAGTAGTTAAGGATTAGATTGAGATAGTTACACGAGTCTATCTATATTAGTGAGGAAACCTCCCAACCAGAGGGAAATCCTATTCGTGATCCATTTAATGGTACCATCAGGACGATGATGGATCTTGGTGATCTAGAAGCACAAAAAAGAAACCCTCATCTAGATTGACTCTGAGCACCTTTTCAAGGGGGAGTTCTTTCCTTCAACATTACACTGTTTTCATATATATGAGATGTTGCACCTATGAAATGGTAGCATGGTGGTAGTAGATTACTCAATGAGATTCACGGATCATTATCGATACTCTAATGATATGGTGCAGGTCCCTTAATTTAGGTCCAGGACCATTGAGCAGGGACTACGCTTGGAGATCTGGGCATTAGTGATACCCCTTAGCATTCCGGCGTATATTGGGGTTCTGGAGAGAGACCTGGTGATTGAGAGATACCTAAATGTATTGTGGAATTGGATGCATTCCCATACCCAAACACGAACATGTTGTTCTACGGTGCAGGAGAAACACCAAGGAGAATATCATCCATAAGAGAGGTGGTGTTATGCTTACAATAGTTGGGGTAATCTCGATTGTGATTTCTCGAAATGTTGTGTCGTTGAGGGGGAGTCGGCTGACGAGCCACCTGGGTAGATACATCACTTGGAGAAAGAAGTTATGCAAGATAGAGGATGAGGAAGAGGAGTTGGACGAGCATCATGAAGTTGTGTAAGCTAGGCTTAGGTAGCGAGAGGACAAGGACGAGGATAGTTGTAGGTGGTCATGGAGTATGACCAAGAAGCTCTAGGAGAAATTTGAGGTACAAACTATGTATTTTCTTTTGGCTTCCTTTTTTAATAGAAATAGGTGCTAGTCATCCCATTTTTCCATGAGTCATGTTTGAGACATCAAGGTTCTAGTTAGAACATGTACTTTATCATCATGCTTAGAGACTCCTACTAGATGAAACCCGTTGATCACACACTAGCACTGATAGTGTGACCTGAATCTTGGAGGCGTGAGTTTAGGTTGGTATTTCTTAGTCATGGAATTGAGGTCTTACGTTGTAATTTTGTTAATGGAATACTACTGTTAATACCTAGATTGACGATATTATGATATGGATGTGGTGTGGTTGTGAGGGTAAGAGGGGTTTTACCTTATGGTGAAAGGGAAACCTAGAAAAACATCGTGGAATCTAACAAAGAGTCTTATTTTGGAACATTATGTGGTGGCAGAGTTAGAATCCATGATTTTTCAACATTATGAAATGGTTACATACCATCCATACTCAGCTGGAACACCACTATTGAGTGTGGCAGTTTTCCGGCTTCAGCAAGTTCTATGGCCAATGGGGTTTGTAGACATAGGGCCTAGTAGAACACAATGTTCACATGTAGGATTCCCTATTTTGTTAATAAATACACCTGAACATTTAGCATTAACCTTGAATTCATAACGCTTGATGGAGTCTTTAGAAAATTTTATCCAAGGGTGGAAGTCAACTGCGAGTTTCTGTTTGTACCTACGTCAGGTTAGCATGGAGGTGATCCGCTAGACCCCATGACTACAAATTGATCGGATTTATTTGTTCTTTTCCCACTTTTCGCAGCTAAAGAGACATGTTCCTGTTGTTGGATAATGTTGACCTAGATAGAGCTGAACATGAGAGTGGTCAACCTCAGTTATTCCTCGAGGTGTGTTCTTGTAAGTAGAGTAGGGACCTTGGATGAATTTAGTCTTCTTCACTTGAGGATGGGTTTTTCTTTTCGGGGAGAAAAGTCTTAAGGTTGAGAGAATGTAATGGACCATCATTCCATGGAATTTTTCTTACATTAAATGGGATTTTAATGAGACCAAGTTATGAGAATGAATGTAATTCTGAGACCCAGAGTGGCCGAAATGAATTTTTGATCATTTTTTAAATTTTTATTAATTAAACAAGTGAGAAGGTTTTTCTATATTTTTAACACGTGCTCAGATAAAAAATATGAGGGCACCATTGATCTCATAATAGCAGGATTCTCCAAGAAATTACTTAAATTTGAATAGTTCTAGTTGACCATAAAAGTGATATTTCAAGATTTTTTAAGAAATGGTTAAATCAAATAAGCTGGATTTATTTTATTTTTTTCTGAATTTTCAAATCATTGCAGCCCAATGGTTTTCCAACCAAGAAAAACTTAATACATTGTTTCATTAAATGAAAAAGTGTAACGTCCTTGTAATAGAAACATAAATGAAATGTTGATTCATGTTTCTTCCATTAGTGGCCAAGCGGATGATGCAAGACTGTTGGCACAATCCTGGTTCTATTCTAAAGCTCTGGTGGGTGACGATGAAAAATTTCAACCCCCTTGGAACAGATAATCACCAACACTGATTGACCAATGCCCATAAACAGAGGATTACGAAATGAAGAAATCCAGTGACACCAACGAATGATCCGACCTAGGTGGGGGTTGTTGTTAAATTATTTTATCTTTCCCTATTCCTGGTTTTAAATGAAAACCGTAGATCAAACCACGAACAAGTTCACCTGTGGATAATCATTCTTATGTGAGGGTATTTATTGGGTTTGACTCTGGGAGATTATTTTTTGTTCAGATCCCTCTACCGGAATGGAAAAAAGTCATAAAAAATAAACATTGCAGATTATTCCTTGTTTTTTCCCCTTCTAGTCCTTCTCTCCTTACCCCCACCTGTAGACATGGTATGAAGTTTGTGTGATGATGATGGTGGAATTTGGAAAGAAGAGGCATGTGGGACAACTTCAATCAAGAAAATTTAAACTGAAGGGATCACAACTGAAATTTGATTCTCAGGCAGTGAAGAGGGAAACCCTAGGGTTCTAGAACACCATCTGAATCGATGAACGAACCACTGGGGTGCATCCGGTGGTCTACAGGAAGGGGGTTGGTGCATTAGAGGAGGCACATAGCAGAGGTCGCGTGCCATAAAATTGGGCAATGTTCTGTGGAGTGGGGTGATGATGGAAGCCGCATGGTTTCCATGTGAAGGAGTCGCGACCAATGTTGCAGCATGACCTTCACCCAGGACAATGTCACGGTTATTGCTGGGTGAACCGGTTTACAAGAGAGGATTGCATGACAAAGGTGGTGATGACAGCTACTACCACTTGGTGGTAGATGAACACGGTAGAGCCGTGTTTGGGATGATGGGGACTGCCCGCTCCGATGGGGGCCGGGTTGGGGAGGCGGGCTGGGTCGGACCTGATACCTAGTCGGTCATGCCCAATGGGCCGTACCAATGGCCCAATGGATCGGGACTAGACATTTCAGGCTGGGACTAGTTGGTTCTGGCTGGGTTAGGTCAGTAGGTCCCCATTCCAGGCCAGGTTGGGTCAGTCCGACCAAGTCATACCAGACCCGAAGCAAACTGTCCCTCATTTCACAAAAGTGTCTGAAACATTCAAACTGAGCATCTGTTTGACGATCTGTCTATAGTGTTAGGACCCTTGCGATTAGATGATCATTTTGAAATACTATAAGTGAGTTCTTGATAACATTATAGGTTGTAACATTTGGTTTTAAGAGTATTTTCTCCCTATACGTGCAGACTTTTGGAAGAATTTGGGTGATTCTTATAATGAGATGTTAGGAAAAGTACTCACTTGATGACTCAAGGAAAGGGTACTCCTTATCCCAATGCTTTGGTAGAGATTGGAATCCCCACGTTTTGGGCATGGGTTAGTTTTTCTTTGAGTGGTTTCATTCGATAGTGTTACTCCCCTATAGGATTACATCGCAGGTTCTCAGAGTAGTTAGTAAAGTAAGAGTCGGTACTCCCCTACCATGCCAGTGAGCGGGTCTTCTATCCTTGGTGTCAGTACTCCCCTATTGGACTAGGGAGTGACTCCACCATATCAAACGCATATAGAGTTATTACTCACCTACCATGTAGGGAGCGAGTCCTCTATTGTAGGAGTTAGTACTTATCTAACTTTCCAGGGTGTGGGTCCTCCTTACGTAGTGGTAGGAAAGATTCGGTACTCCCCTGTCGTTCTAGGGAGAGGGTCCTCTAACCTGGGGTTGGAACTCCCCTAACATACTTGGGAGAAAGTACCCCATAGAGAACAAACCTACCAAGTTGGTACTCCACTATATTAACTGGGTGTGAGTCCTCTAGTCACTCAGTTGTACTCCCCTACAAGGCAGGGTGCAGGTCCTCAATATACGAACATGTACTCCCCTGTTTATACAGGGTGAGGGTCCTTCATGAGTAGTACTCCCTTGTCGCACCATGGTGCAAGTCCTCCACATAGGAATTAAAAGATTTTGTACTCCCCTATCATACTGGGGTGCGGGTCCTCTAGTCACTTATTATTACTCTCCTAACGGGTAGTGTGCGAGTCCTTGATTAGAGATGGATCTACCTTAGCTGTTGGACACACTTGCAAGGAGTGGGAATGTCCACTTGATGAAAATGATTTCAAGATTGGATCTAGTTTTCCCTCGATGGACTGAGGTGTGGGCCCCTTATTATAGGAGAGAAAGAGGTTTTTTGGGATGGTTAGGAGCATGGATCCCTCTTATATGTGCAGTGGTGAGGACGGGCCTCTCCAGTTGGGTTTCCTTGGCCTTACGTCAGGCATGAGATGACTACGACTGAACCTCTAGTACTATCAACTAGAGTTGGACCACGAAAAAAGTTTCGAATGAATCACGTTCTCTTGTATGTATCATTAGTAATGGTAAGATTATAACCGTTGGAGTGTATCTCTTGGATGGGTCCCATCAGGGATAGCGATCTCATGAAGCGTGTACTCCTTGTTTACGTGTTACTCTTTGAGCCTTCTGTGTGAGTCCTGGTACTAGCTATAAGGTTTGACCTTATGCTTCTTAGTGAATGATATGATTATATCTATATTTTCTTAGTATATTTATGGGAATATACCTGAGTAGAGAAGACTGTGCAATCCTTTGTTGTTTTTCTCTTGTACTTTACCATTGTGGTTTCGGGGTCCCCTACTGAGTATCAATTTACTCACCCTCCAACGGATTTTCCCGCACATGTTACGTATTTTTTAGATGACCAACACTATGATGTATTCTTGGGAGGACAAGGGCCTAGTGGTGTTTAGTGATATCAGACAGATAGGGTGTCCTTCTACAGCTTTAGGCAGATACCCTTCTCATACCCTTTTGGTAGGCTTCCCATTGGATGAGCTTCAGGGACTCGGAGTTTTACATTTTTTCTATATTTATTTTGGTGGGATTTCATAATTGTTTGGGTTTTAAACCTATACTTTACATTCCGTTGTACTCTGGTTTTGTTTTACTTAGTGGATTTCATGCTCGGTTTCCATAGCTTGTATATTCTAGTACCTTTGGTTGAGAGTTGTTTGTGTGTGCAGTTACTTTTCAAATACCTCCCATTTGCAGGATAATTCCATCGGTGGTAGTGTCCAGCCCCTGGCCTTTGGAAGTACGGTATGGGGTAGTCATGGGATGGTCCTTGGTGGCCGGGTTAGGAAATCTTCCCCTCGATACTTCTGACTATGTGATCCCAGATGAGCTAGAAAATGAGTGCATCCTTATCTATGAAAAAATATGTTGGCTACTCATCTGAAACTGAAGGATCGACATATACATTATAAAAAATATTGTTTTTACCTTTAGACAATAAATATACTATGCTATCATCTAGACCTGGCTTCTATCTCCAGGGCACAAGATCTGAAATTGGAACAAAACAGCACAAATCTGCAACATGTTTGCCGCTATTACATCGTGACACATCAGAAATGTATCTCTGAAGACACTTCATGAATCTGTATTCGAGGATGGGGATATTATGGAACAGTACACTTTTCCTCACCTAAGAAAAAATAGAACTCCACAGATTCTGCATTCAACAATGTTTAATCATTTCGAAAAATCAGGTGACAGGATAACGCTTAGGCTAGTTGGTCACTACAACTAAATTCACCTGCTTTAACGATGCCTAGACCTCCCTAACAGGGTGAGAGTATATCCAAAATAACATCAAACTATTCCCCTCGATGAAATGAAAAAAATTAATTTTAGACACAAACACCAAAGTTGTGATCATCCAAGAAACTTCCTGTAAACAAAAATTCTCTTCATGGACTATTGTCGCACATAGATACTATGAAAACATGGATACTCCATGTCAAATGAGATTCAGTAGAAGCTTCTATAGTATCAATAAAGTATATGACCCATCTCATATGGTCGAGGTAATATATACACCAGCCTTCACCCCTTGGATAATCAATTCCCAAGAGGATTTGGGATATATCCATAGCAGCTTTGAGTGAACCCCAACACACTGGTTTGAAAGAATTTATATCTCAATCACCATTACTAGGTTCATTATCTTCTGATGGGGTCATGGAGAAATTAGTGATGATTCTAGATCACCCCTTGCCAATAGGATGAAAAAAATTTATATCTCAATGTATGTCCCCATAATCATCAACTCCCCAACTAGAATCATTGGATCCTCAAAAATTGGATCATGCAATGCCAATTGGGGACAAAAATAACACCTGGACCTTAGGTATGGGAGAATCTTCACCATCATCATAACCATAGAGGGAATTAGTCTTATCCTAATTGGGAGGAGAGAATAAATGATCAACATCCCACATGTTCCTCCAATTGAAGGACAAACATCTACTATTCAGGTCCTGTTTAGAAATCATGGCCAAAAACTACTTCATGGTCATTTCTTATAGGCCATGACAGTAGGATCATATATAAAAGGAGATCAAACCCCACTGGGGTCGTAATCAGAAATTTTCCAACATGGCCAAAGGTTTGAATAACTACCCTAAAAAAGATAATGTTCAATCAACTTGTTGCATTGATATAAATGGTAGAACTACCTTTTCTCAATATGACTCTATAATTTTTATCAAAATCAATATGGAATACATAGTGGATCGATACCCAAATGTAGAGGGAGAAAATGTGGAAAATATACCCCAAGAGGTGGGTGACCTTGATGCACCAACTCAGCTAGCATGTACCTAGAACAAGAAGAGGCTCCAAAAAATTTCACCTCCAAATAACAAGATTCCACCACTCTAGTGGAGCACTGACAAAGATAAATTGAAAGGGGTGACCACATCCCAATCACCACCAAGAATATTTGAGGTTACTCCCTGGGAAAAAAGTATACCACAATATGAGGTCAAAATAAAAACACTCTGATATCTCAAAAAGGATCTAATCAGTGGAAATATCCTTGTTGGGAATGGCCTTTAGGATGAGGCAAATATCCCTCCACCCATAAGATCTAATCTACCAATGAAACTAGCATCTGAGCTACAAATTGGCTCTAAATCTATGATTCCAATCTACATAGACAAGGAAGTCAAAAATGACAATGACTTCCCTCCATTGTAATAATAACATATCCCTCGCCAGGGAAATAATTCAGTCTTAGGATAAATCTTGAATCAGTGGGAGGTAAAATTAGGGCTTCCTCGTCAACCCTTTCCCACTCCTTGGTAATATAAGGATGCTCGAACAAAAATACCCATGGAGTTACTTAACATATTCCAATCTTGGGATAATCAAATGGAAGGAATAGAAGGGAAACTTTCAATTCTAACTATAGAAAGGAATCCATATCTAGAATGGGTGGATGACACTGTTTCTCCTCCCAATTTCATTAACACATTCCCTACCTTTAATAGTGTATGCGACCCCAAAACACATCTCACCCACATTTAATCCCGATGAGGGATGATGATGAGACCTTGTGATCAAAAATACATAAATAAATATGAGGTGTTTCATAAAGACTCCAATAGGGCCTACATTTTCTTAATACAATAGTTTTTAGTAGGATTGGATTCAAGATGGGAATACCTTCATCATCAGTTCCTTTATCAATTTAGCTCCACACTAGGGAAAATGAAAATTGTAGACCTAAATAAATATAAGTAAATTGAAAATTGAAGGGTTTCAACATCATATCATGGTGTAATGGTTTAAACTACTCACTCAGTATCCATATCTCACAAGATAAGTTAATTTAATTCTAGGATGAAAATATTGTGAATGAGTTGAAGATACCTTCGATTCCTATGAAGAATCCAACTGGATTCCACAAGTTCAAAAAAATAGACCATAGAGTGGAAGAATCAATTAAGTGAACCCAATCTAAGTCTTCACTCATTCCCTCAGAACAAGGGGAAAGGTTAGAAAATGTAAAAGATATAGTTGTCACTCTCATTCCAGCATTAGTGCCCATCCAAGCACCTAAGTAGGTTCCAAACCGCCCATTACCTCATGTCGAGCGGTGAAAACAAAATAACTACCCTCTTCTAGAATATCTGTGATATATGGGTCACAAAGGATTAGAAGAATGGATGAATGAAGAATAATCATTCTGAAATGAGTAAGTCCCATGTTTTTTCTTGGAAGCTATATAAAATAACCTACTCACACTACCACAACCTAGTAATCCCGATGAGGTTAACCTCACTAATCATCCCGAATAATTCCCTTACCATAGAAGGATGGTTCATAATATAAATTATTTATTTTATCTTTAAATAATATATTAAGGCATGGTCAATTCTCAACAGGTGTTGGTAGATAACTCCTAAACATAGGTGGCTTTCATAACTATTATCCAGTAAGAAAAATATGGTTACTGGTGGAATGTTTCTACCTGGATTATAGAATGTTCTACAACTCGATGACTCAAAAAATAGTTCACTAAGCTCATGCCACCCTAAGAGTGCTACTGTGAAGACCCACAATAGCTCCACCACCCAAGGAGGAAATGTCAAATATACGTTCCAAAGGTGGGTGTGACCACTAAATGTAGGGATAAATAGTAGAGGGAGAATCAGATTATGCTCCAACGCAAGCTCTAACCCTTGGAGATTTATTCCCTACAACATCTGATGCACAAGAACCACCCAGCCAAATAGAAGACTCACTAGATGAATAACACATATTTGGTTCTTTCAATGTCAAAAAATTAGCATACCTCTTCTCCGATGATCAAAAAAATCAATAATATTAGTTCCCCACATATAACAATGGAACGGGTGGCCGTATACACTAGAACCAAGGATAAAAGGGATAATATTGATGTGGATGGATCCACTATTCTGGTAATATCCCCATAGAGAATATATATGAATCTAGGACCCATGGTCAAGAACTCTAGCAATCATAATAAAGGCATGGAGGCTTCCTAGAACCCTCCAATGGTCATCCAAACCCAATTTTCTTCCATGATCACCAAGCTAGAGTTTGATCATCCGATAAATCTAGAAAAAGGGGAAAGCCAACATGGCCCAGACATCTTGAAGCATATTTTCCCATGACCTCTACACATGAACTGTGATCATCCACCTAAAATTCCTTTTCTCTTGATTCACATATCTGAGATCAACCACACATCTAGAAGCTCTGATCTCTGGCACAAAAGTAAGACGTTGTGAAATAGTTGGTGGTGGTCCTAGTCGAGCCCTCTATCCTTGATGCACTCCATATTTGAAAAGAAAAAATTGTGTCACTTATTGAATCCCTCTAGAGCCCATAAGAAATTGATACAACAGTCCATTTATCTGATGTTTATTGAGTGGAGACCATGTCCTCAAAAGGCCATGTCACCATCACACTCACTGACCAAGATTAAGAATTGGTCATCTATAGGAACATCAGGCCCCTATATGTTTCAGGAAGACTCAATAATGTCAAAATCCTAATGGATCTGATCAATAATGGTTTTGGAATCAATATCATCCCAGTTAAAACCCATTGATGATTGGGATATGATTAATGGGACCTATTTCACACAATAACGGACATTCATGGGGACAATAAGCGTGAACAAGGACCTATTGGGAAGATCAAACTCGAAGCCTAGTTTGGGGATATCACATCTGACAATGAGTTTATGGTTATCCAAAAAGACACCACATAAAATATTCTACTTGGAGGACCCTAGCTTCATAACCACTTGGCATTACCTTCAACATTTTATCTGGATCTGATGTATCCCATTGATGCACAGGTTATCATACTACAGATTGACAGTGCTCCCTTGGGAAAATGTGGATCCACATGTGATGAACAATATTTCTACAATATAAGAGGAAATAATCCAATGGAGGATGATGATACATAGGTTTCAACCCCTAATGTCTTAGCGACCACCCCTATAAATCCCTAGATTATGCTTGACAGTGACTATATGCTACCCATAAAATTGGTTAAGGTAATAGATCTAATCCTAGAGGTCTAAACCCATCCTTTCCTTAGATAAAATATAAAAAAATCATCTTTGGAATATCTCTACATGGAATCAAGAATAAAGGGATGATAATATCTCTTCTCCTAGCCTTCCTCAGCCCAATAGTGATGGAGAAGCCCCAAGATTTCCATCCTCACCAGAAAATATCTCCACAGAAATAGCAGTTCAAGACGATGAGGATTATGAGAGGACCAGTTTGGGATACACCTAACACTGAGAGGGGGGTGAATCGGTGTTGGGGACTTTTAAAACCAATTTAAACTTTTATCCCTGTACCTCTTGACTTGTTAGGATCTTGATTCTCTTATTCTATTTTCCCCATCGCATGCAATAATAGAAAGCATTAAAAATATGCACATGACATTTTTACAAGGTTTACAGCTCAATTAGAGTAGCTACATCCTTTCCATGAATGGGGATGACCAGTGCATGGATTCTCCGCGATAATGTGATATGTTGTTACAATGGAGTGGCAAAGAAAACAATCCTATAGCCATTGTGAGTCCCTACACTTTAAAGGGGGTTAGGAAACAATCCTCTTCCCTGGACTGGTGATGACCTAGCCCAACTTGCAGCTTCTAGATGGTTCATTATACTACCTATGGAGACAGTCTTATTCCTTCTTCAAAAGGTAGGTTCTTCTCTTGATCTATTTCAGTGCTCTTCACTTGACTACTTGCAAAGAAGTAGGCAAGAAATTTCTCTTATATTGTTCTTTTCTTCTTCACTAGTGCAAAACCAGCTTCACTAGGACTTCTTCTTTTTCTTTAGTGAAATAACAGAATGTAATAACACTTCTTATTCTTTCTTAGCGTAAATCACATATACCAATTTGATTATTCAGAGAATGAGGTGCTCACAAAGCATCATCTGAATTAAATTTCCTTAATGATTTGTAGGCTTTAATTGGGAATACTCAGTTCTTCTTCTTCTTCTTCTCTTCTCTTTATGAAGAAAACTTGTAAGCTACACACTCTTCTTTTTCTTTTGCATCTTCAATGAAAAACAAACTACAGTGAAACCTACATTTCTTTACACATTCTCACTCAGTGAGAAACCATCTACACCGAGCTCTTCCTCTTCTTCTTTCTAGAATCACAAGTTATCTATGTGATTGTAAAACCAATGAAGTCTAGATCAACTTAGAATCATCATAGTTGAACAAAAGATGGTAAGAACTTCTAGAACAACTCACATCTTGAGCACCAATCCTTACTTTCATGCCACCCTGCTTGCATGCCTCCATGTTTGCGCACCACCAAATACTTGCATGCCACAATTGTTCCCAACTCAAAAATTGGGCCCCACCTTTGGCTTAAACACACTCTTCACTTGTGAACCTCTAACAACTTGTGCGCCAAAACATGCGCACCAAAACTTTCATGCCAAAACTTGCATGCCAGAACTTTCATGGAAATAGTTTCATGGAAATACTTGCATGACAATACTTGCGTGACAATACTTGCACTTCATTACTTGCGTGACAATACTTGCGCGACAAGACTTGCACGCCTCATAAATAACCCTGAGCCTGCACTCCGCTTTATCTTGCACGCCGCTTTCTACACTTGTGCATTCAGAGTTCAAATTTTTCTCTTAAGTGTTGAGCCTTAAAAAATGAGGAGGCTAGGCATCTATTTATAGGAAATTCGGTGGTTTGCGTGACCTAGACCTCTGCGCCAATACTTGCACACCGCTCCATCACTTGCATGCCGCTTCATCACTTGCACGCCCTTCCATAACTTGCATGAAACTTTGTTTCCTTTGTCATATTTTGATATGATGATGTTGGAATATGACTTTCCAGAAACGTACACTTGTGCACCAATAATTGCACGACAATACTTTCACGACACTCTGGACTTGCGCTCCACTTTATAACTTGCACGCCACTTTATTTCCTTAGTCATATTTTGATTAAATGATATTTGAAATAGGACTTGCGCGCCACTTATACTTGCACGCCAATACTTGCATGCCACCACATGTGCGCCCCCACTTGCGTGCCAATACTTGTACACCACATTCTTTCCTTTTCCATATTTCTGAAATAATGCTATTTTAAATATGACTTTCCCACCTCTACAACACTTGTGCGCCGACACTTGCGCACCTCCACCTGTGCTCCTTTTTCATTCCTTTGTCATTTTTTGATAGTATGATATTGAAATGTGTTTTTTCAAAAACACTTCTTTACTCTCTCTCTCATTCATACTACTTACACCACAAGTTCTCCAAACTTATGGTGATTTGTAAAATACTAATCAACAATGCATCGTCTGGTTTCATCCATTCTATTTGGAATATGAATTCCAAATCACTTCTTTCATCCTCACTTCAAATCCCCAATTCCTTTTGGAGTGTTAATTACAAAGAACTCCATTTATCTCCCTTCTTCCAAAAGTGGAGGCTTAAGGCTTCTTCAAACACCTTCTTAGAATTCCAAGTCCTTCCACACTCTTTTTTTCATCTTCATCCATCATTCTCTACTTCATTCAAATTTTATGATTCTTTTCATCAGGTAAGATCTTGCATGGTTCTCATGCAATCATGAATCATTGCATTGTCTTATTCAAATCCTCATTATTCTTCACCCATCATTAGATAGAAGATACTTCACTATTATACTCCAATAATCTTCAAATGGATGATACTTCTCCATTCTTCATTGTTGTAAACAATGTGTCACCTTTGACACAAGTTCTTTGAACATATGATCAGTTCAACAATCGTCTGAATTAATATTCTTAAAGAATTGATCAAGTACGAAATCTAATGCTATGATTACATAAAAATTATCCAGGAAACCTCACTTCAGCCAATCTCCATTAACCTTTTAGTCCTTCTTCATCTCCTTCTTTATTTTGACAAGTATTGACAACTGTTGACAACAAATACAGTCTTCATACACAAATTTGTCCCAACAATCTCCCCCTTTATATTTTGTTGTCAATACCACAAAGTCTCCTCAAATGAATATGTCAATGTCAAAATAAGAATCTTCTCTCTCCCTTTTCATTTCAATCTTTCGTTTCACTTTCTCTCCCCTTATTGACAAGAAATACAAAGTTCATAGTAGAGAGGGTATTAGTCCTTACTTAAGAAGTGTTCCATCAATCATTTCACTCTATGTCTACTTGAGCAAAGCTCGATGTAGAAAATAAGAGAATTTGATTTAGACAACAAAGCTGTCTATTATCCATTGATCGTGATACCTCATGAGATGAGATCTCCTACACTTGTCTTCAAGGGTTTTCCAATTTCATTTCAGGATAAAGATATTGAATGTGATTGGAATAATCAATCCTAAAATTCTGGCACTTACATCAACAAAAGGATAAAAAACATTCAATTACAATTAGCAGGATAAGTGGCCTTGGGGCACTTTCATTCTTCTTATGTCACTGATTGACCAAGTTACTCCCCCTTTATAAAAATAATATTTACTTTTAGTAACCAAGGATGAGAGATTTGGAAATGAAATACCTTTTCCAATGACATGATCTTCAGACAATCTTCAGAGTAATTGAATTTTATACCAATTGATGTTGATACTGATTGAGATAATGACTGTGATAGCTTCTTCATGTTACTCCCACTCAAAGGAACACTTCTCCTCACTGAATCCTAGGTTTTCATTCTGGGATATTACTTCACCTTCAATTCCATGTATGATAATAACAAAAACAATACACAAATATTTAATGTAATAAGGGGGATCTTCCATGCTTCTTCAATGTGAGTAGGAAGGATGAGATGATTTTCTCAACCAAGATGCTCCATTTTCTCCAATCCTCACACTTTCGCATTTGATCATTAATTTTGAATGTGGTTGTGTGGATCTCAATACTTCTTATTTCTCTTTGTGTGTGAATATTCTTTCATCAAGGGATTTTGTAGCCCTAGAATCTCTTAGTGAAACATTCATCTTCTTGAGGAATTCTTGTTGGCCTAAGGTAAATTCAAAGCATCATCTAATAGTATGATCAGCCTTGTTTCACCTCACACACAGAACTTCTTTGTCTTTATGTAGAATCTTCCTTTTGTTTTTAGCACTAGCCTTAGCTTCTGTATCTTCCATTTTCCTCATTCTGTCCAAATCTTCTGGCCAAACCACCAATATATCATTAGGGATTGAAAAATTAAGATTAGATCTTCT
This sequence comes from Viscum album, assembly GCA_963277665.1. Lineage (NCBI taxonomy): Eukaryota > Viridiplantae > Streptophyta > Magnoliopsida > Santalales > Viscaceae > Viscum > Viscum album. The sequence goes on along the minus strand of OY728155.1, from coordinate 773,020,084 downwards.
ACATGGATTCTTATGAGTGGATTCTTTCTTAGTAGTTATTTTGGATGCACCACCCTTCACCTTTTTGGATTTAGAATCCAAGGACATATCATCTTTCCTTATTGAAATCTTATTGGGGGAATTTGTTTTTACATTATTCGTCTGGTTTCTTCCCAAGGATGCTTCTTCATTCTTGCCCACCTTCAGTGGTCTTCTTTTATTATATGAACATGCACCATTCATATGACCACTCCTATTAAATACATCACAGATGTTATCTAACATTCCAAATTTGTTTGCAGTATACAGATTTTTCTGGATCTATGGATGTTGCTTCTTCTTCTCTGGATTTCTCCCCTTTGAGATGGGATTTCTCTATGCTTTCACATTTAAGGGATTGTACCAACAATCCAATCCACAATGCCCAAACGTATTGCAGCACCAGAATTGACCAATAAACCTTGACTTCTTGTCATCTTTTTGATAAGGTTGATGAGTCTTCTTCTTGGTATGTTGTGCTTTATGTGGGGATCTATCGTCCACACTCATTCCCCTATCCACAGTGATAGGTTTCATCTCACTTTTGTTCATCCAAACTTTTTTAGAATTTTTCTTCCAACCTGCACTTTTTGTTGAATCAATATTAGAAACATTAATACAAGTTGGTATGGATGATACCTTTAATTTCACAGCTGCTTGTGATGGATCAATGAGTGAATTCATGATCTTCTTATCACATTTTGAGGTCTTTTGACAGTAGAATCCTCTAGTGAACATTGGGTACTAGCAGCAACTATTTCTTTATTTTGTGAAGACTCAATATGTGTCATCTCAAGATTGGTCAACTGATCTTCCAACTATAGACATCTCATATTGAGGATGAATTTTTGGTCTTCAATCATAGTCATTTTATCCTCACAAGCCTTCTTTAATCTTTCTACTTCATCTTCATGCATCTTTACTTTGTTTTCTTACAAAGAGTCAAGTTATTTGATCTTCTTGGAGTCATCTTCCAAATATAAATCCTTAACATCATTGCTATTTTTTATCTCATCTTCAAGTGCGTGGATATTGGATTCTAGTGTCTTGTTGACTCCCTCTTGCTCTTCAACATATTTGAGCCACTTTAAATAACTTACTTCAAATTCCAACTGTTTTGCTTCATAGGCACCAACCTTCCTGGATAGCTTTAAACATTCAACAATTTTTGCTTGTAAGACTTTCTCCAATACATCAGTTTCTTCTTCCATATGAGTGATATTTTCCTACATGCATTGAAATACTCCACAAACCAGGGATGAAAATTCTTCAGGAATACCATACAGAATCATTCTTAATCTATCAACTGATATTTATTTATATGTTGTAGATTGATCATCACCACGTGTGCTAGAATTTTCATCAAGAGGATAATTTCCAAATGTACTAACACATACCTCTTGATCAGTTGAGGTAGGAAGGTTATCCATCTTCTTAATGGAAATTTGAGCCACCTTTTCATAACTTTCCAAGTCTTGTGTGTCTTCAATGTCTGCCAGATATAGAGAACCAGATACATCCTCTTCTTTAGATAAAATAGAATTATTCTTCAACTTTCTCTTATCCTTATTTTTCCTATTAATCAGGGTCATGATAGATATATAATTATGTTCAGAGCTAACTGAATCTTCACTGAAAGTGAACTTCATTGATCATTCACGAAAGAAACTCAAATCTTCAAAAGAAAATAACTTCACTGAAGATAATCCAACAGACGTGAACCTGTCGCTCTGATACTAATTGAGAGGACTAGTTTGGGATATACCTAACACTGAGAGGGGGGTGAATCAGTGTTGGGAACATTTAAAACCAATTTCAACTTTTATCCCTGTACCTCTTGACCAATTATGATCTTGATTCTCTTATTATTTTTTCCCTATCGCATGAAATAATAGAAAGCAGTAAAAATATCCACACGATATTTTTACAAGGTTCACCACTCAATAAGAGTAGCTTTGTCCTTTACATGCATGGGGATGAATAGTTCATGGATTCTCCACTATAATTTGATAATCTATTACAATGGAGTGGCTCGGAAAACAATCCTTTAGCCAGTGTGAGTCCCTACACTTTAGAGGGGGGGTGGGAAACAATCCTCTTCCCTGGAGTGGTGATGAACTATCCCAACTTGCAGCGTCTAGATTGTTCTTTATTCTATATAGGGAGATAGTATTCTTCCTTCTTCAAAAGTTAGGTTCTTATCTTGATCTATTTCAGTGCTCTTCACTTGATTACTTGTAAAGCAGTAGGCAAGCAATTCTTCATGTCTTATTCTTTTCTTCTTCACTTGTGAAAAACGAGCTGCACTAGGGCTTCTTCTTTTTCTTTAGTGCAAAAACAAAATGTACTGACACTTATTCTTCTTTCTTATCATGAATCACATATAGCAATGTGATTATTTAGAAACTAAGGATCAGCTCACCAAGAATCATCTGAATTAAACTGCCCTAAAGATATGTAGGCTTTAATTGGGCATACTCGGTTCTTCTTATTATTATTATTCTTCCCTTCTCTTTATGTAAAAAACCTGTAAGCTGCACAATCTTCTTCTTCTTTTGATTCTTCAAACAAAAACCAACTGTACTAAAACCTACTCTTCTTTACATGTTCTCTCTCAGTTCAAAACCATCTGCACCGAGCACTTCTTCTTCTTCTTGCTAGAATCACAAGTTCTCTCTGTGATTGTAAAACCAATCGAGTCTAGATGACCTAAGGAACTACCCTCCACCATTTGAGGATGGAATCTCTACTACCATTGATGAGATTGGAAATATAAATCTATGAATGAAAGAATACCCATATAATATTATGATTCGGTTTTCCATGACCCTAGGTGAGCAAGATATGTACATTAAATTTCTAAAGCAGCACCTATTTGTCTTCGATTGGAAATACACGGAAATTATAAAAATGAATCTAGATATGTATATTCCCCATATCTAGCTACCCCATGAAGATATATGTTTTAAATAAGAATACATGAGGATTCACCACTCTCAGGACACAAATGTAGAGGTTGAAGTTTACAAGTTTATCAAATCCAACTTTATCTGATAAGTGTAATACCCAAGATGGATAACTGAAATCGATACCATAAAGAAAGATAATTGGAACATTATGGTATTAATTGATTTTTGAGACCTTATTCGATATTTACTAAAAAAATATTTTACATTTTTTATCACATAACTCTTGATAGATGAAGCTTCTAGATTCAAATCCCTTCCATTCAAGGATGGATACTCCGGGTACAATCAGTTAATGATTTACCCTAAAGCTAAAGAATCCATTACCTTGAGAATGACTTGGTAGATCTTCTACTATCAGTTAATTACCTTTAGATTAATGAATTGCAGTTCTACATATCATCATGTCATACATCACATATTTAATCCATTCTTTTGAATCATAGTTGAATGTTATGTCGATGACATGGTTGTTAAATACCGACAATTAATTGATCACCTCAAAGACCTTCAAAAATCATTCAATAATTTTTTTTATAGTATAGTCTGAAAATAAATAAACTTAAATTCAATTTTGGTGTAAAATCAGGAAAGTTACTTGGATTTATGGTATGCCACAATGACATTGAGGTTGAAAAATAAAATACTAGTGCTATTTTTGCAATGTCACCCCCCATAAAACTCAAAAAACTGAGGGGAATCCAAGGTACCTTTCCAAAATTCATAGATTCATAGCCATCTTAGATAGAAAATATCTACATTTTACTAGGAAAATGAATATAGGAATCACCTATCAATGGGACTACGACTGACAAAATCATTCAAAAATATAAAGTAGTTTCTCCTACACCAACTGGTACTCATTATTTCAGTGGAAGGAAGAACACTCATCTTATATGTAGTCATCATGGAATACTCTCTGGGCGCCTTCAACACCTTGGAAAATGATTCGGTGAGTGAGAACACTCCCTACCACCTCATCCAGATGATGCTAGATACTGAGACCAGATACTCTAATGTCAAGAAGAAGTTCCTAGCACTCATATTAATAGTGAAAAAGATGAGGATTTACTTGTAACACCACGAAGTCCATCTAGTATCTCATATTGATCCACTCGCGTATATCCTCTGTCTTAAGATGTTTACTGGAAGCTTTTCCAAATATTTAGTCACTCTGTAGTAATAGAGTATTCAGTTTGTATCACATAATTCAGTGAAAGAGAAATCTCAGGCTGATTTTCTCACAGCACATCTCGCCCCCGAAAATACACCAAAAGACACCGAGCTCTTAGATGAGGAGGTATTCTATGCCCATGAAACTCCAAGGACATTGGATATGTACATTTATCGTTCCTCCCAGTGTCCTTTTGTAATGTGAATGGAAAACATGAAGCTCAATTGGATAGGTATAGGGATTATAGTAGTCTCTCTAGATAATGTTTTTCTACTCAACTCTTTCTCACAATCTGAAGGATGCAAAAATAATGAGTCCAAATATCAATCCCTCGTCAATGGTTTGGAACTATCCCTAAAACTATACATAGCCTACCTGAATATCAATGGGGATTCAGAACTACTGATAAATTAGATCATCGGAGAATATTCCATTAAAAAGAATGACTTGGCCCATATCATTACCTATTTCAGGGGACTGAAGGTCAAGTTCCCTTTTTAGGCCACATTGCATCATGTTCCCTATTCCTAGAATGCTTTTGGTGATGCATTGGCTAACGTAGACACTGCCATGGCTGAACATAATGAGGAGGAAAAAATATTCAATATCACAGATCGAATAATGGTATTGTCATTAATTATATATGATATGGAATAAATAAATTTGGTCAACACCAACCTAGAATGTGATCAACCAATGACAACCCCATGATGGTTGGAATCCATAATTGGGCATATCAGAAATGGTTCTCTCCCAATATACAGTTCCAAGAGAGAATAGATTTAGTGTCGTGTAGTGAAATTCACTCTATTGGATGGTCTAAATGAGAAAAAATAACTATACTAATTTGGATTTGATAGAATCATCAACATATGCATAGTAGAAGGTCATATTTTCACCATTATGGAAGAAGTCCATGAAGGCTCCTATGAGGCTCATCAATATAGGACCAGGCTTCTGCACCAAACCCGAAGATTTGGATATTATTGGAAAACCATGATACAAGACTGTTTTGAATTCACCTTGAAATGGAATGTGTTCTAGATCGATGAAATCTTTATCCATTAACCCTCAAAGTTAATACATACAGCTGAATATTTATTATCATTTTTCATTAGGGGAATGGATGTCGTGGGACCATATCCCCCGCTATAACTATGAAGTTCAAGTTCATACTTACTGCTACTAACATCATTTATAAATGGTCTATGTAAATACCCCTCAAGGAATTTGAGATGGGGAATACCATCAAGTTCATTATGTCTCAAATCATCACCAGGTTCGTGGTCCCTCACAAAATATTTATGGACAAAGGCACCAATTTTTATTCTACAGAGTCAATGAAATTGTATCAGGACTACAATATTGATTCCATTCACTCATCTTTTTGTAATGAAGTTTAAAATAGATAGATATAGGCCTCTAATAAGACACTATCAAATATACTATATAATATGGTGGATAATGATAAGAAGTCTTGGCCAAACTAGCTCCTCCATGATTTTCGGGCATACCGTACCACCACACATATGGCTACACAAGAAATTACATAATCATTGGTGTATGGTATTAAGGAATTATTACCCAAAGAGGCCTATATATATTCACTATGAATATACATTTGTAGTTAGATCTCAAATGGTGAACAATTGCAAAAGAGTCTAGAAAAATTATAATAGATGGAAGGGAACATGTTGTGCACACTACACAACTTGAAGGTCCATCGTAATTATATTGCACGAGCCTTTAAAAAAAATTCACCTCTGTTCATTACTTACGGATAACTAGCATTGGATCTCAGAACTCTAATAAAACCAAGGAAGAAGCCTCTAAAACTAGAACCCAATTGATATGTTCCTTATGTCATACATAAGGTCTATCATAATAGAGCCTACTCATTGGCCACCATTGATGGGGATCCTATCACACCTCCCAAAAATGAACAATATCTCATGAAATATTTTTCATAGATATAATCAAGAGCCCTCAAATCCTAAATGGAAGACTTTAAACTACATTGTATCCTTCGTCCTAACCACATAATAATAAATTGTTTATAGTTCGTCCTAGCTTCATGACATTAAAGTAAATGGTTACCCAAGAAATACATATGGATTTATTCCTACCATTACAAGATACATAGTAATGCATGAACCTATAAAGTTTGAGGCACATCCAAAACCTCCCTTTTTCATCACGTCAAGAGATCCATGTCCTTACCAAAAGATGTTTAACTTCATGGATAATGTATTAACTACAAGAAATTAAACTGCACAGATAATGTCCTCATATCAAGATGTTAAAATACACATACCATCTAGAACTATGTATGTCATGATTCTCAATTTTCCATGTGATATATAGGGAATCCTCTATCTTATATATTTTTTCTAAAAAAAATATGATATAACATACCTGTATTGTACCTCAACTTCCTCTATATTGTGAGAGAACCCATTGTTATTCCTTGTTTGTCACAATGATCATTGCTCAAGTGAGTTTATGAATTATAGTAAATGAATCCCCGCACAAAATAGGCATGAAAGTATGTGACAGGTCCATTATGGTCCTAAATGAAAAACCCTTAAAAGGGATACCATGCGTCATTAATGCATTACACTAAATTGCACATTCAATGACCTTGACGCATGTATAATGTTTCATGGTCCTCCAAGAACTATTTTTGGATTGATTCATATCATCATAGGATACGTAGTGAAACCTAGATCACTAATCATTTTCCCAGCTACAACAATGAATGGAAAAAATACTCACCTCTATGTATGGGCCAAACAGGTTAAGATATATTTTCACATTTGATAATTATGTGTGACTTGATTTGTGTCCTCAAAGGATACAAAACGATACTCATATTTCCACCTCTGGGGCTAATCACAAAAGATAAGTATAAAATATCCCCCTCTTTTTGTACGAGTTAGACAAGTGTAGGGAACTTCATTGAAAACTATGTTCAGTTTTATTCCCATCTACATAGGATATGTAGTTCCACCCATTATTCTACTCTTGGGCCCAACTGCAATACCACCATTTCATATTGAGGGACCCACATCATCACTTCAAGACATTAAACTATGTATTCCTTCAAAACTACATGTGGTTTCATTCTCTTTTTCATTATATACGTAGTGACACCTGAACTTCCACCCTTGGGCCCAACCATAAAATTTTTGTTCATTCATGTTGGTTCTCACTTCATTACCACATAACGTTAGACTACATGGGAGTATGTACTTACCACATGATGATAAAATCCATGGGAGAACGTCTTTACCACATGATGTTAAACTATAACACGAATGACTTGGTCACATGAAATTAAAATTGATCCACAAGAACGTCATCACCACACGATGATAAAATGCACGATGAATGTGCATACCACATGACATTAAACAACATTAAAAATGTCCGATCAACATGATTATAAACTATGTAGGCCATCAGCAATTTTTTATCCCCTATCAAGGCATAACATTAGCCTTATCCCGGTCCGCCAAAGTATGTGGTGCATCAACCTTCTTTTAAAAGAACCTTAGTCCATGTGCCACACTTCATGTCTTTTGTTTCTCATGTTGTATCAATCCTTTCATAGAACTTGGAAAAGAAAACATATCTCTCAATTTATCCAAGATATTGATGGAGAAGGGCTTAAGACCCACCAACCGATGACATCTTGGCTCACTATAAAGGGTTGTCTAATTTTTGTGAGAATGATGTCACAGTGGAAGAGCACAACACCTCAGTATGATATGAACTACTCCTAGTATGACTATCTCATGGCATACCTCATGACCTAATAGCCTATATCCATGATTTACAATATTCTCATCTCACAATCGGAAGGATGATGGTGTACTCTTGACCCTAGGCATCTTAATTTGGATCTTGTGTATCATCCCCCATATATGGTCCAAGTTCCCCATGACCTTAAACTACCAGCACTTTGGTCAATTATGTATGGCATAAAAATCGATCCTAAAATGGTATAACTAGAAAAATTATAAACAACTATCGAAATAGATAAGAAACTTTTCTTGATGAAAACCAAGAAAGGGCATCTTGAGAAAAACACAAATCCTCTCTTGCTAAGATCTTCACATTAAATTTTTAGGAAAAAATTATGGCACAAATAAATAATAGATATAGCATATAGTATCAAATAAGAAACCATATTAAATGTAAAGTCATTCTCAATGGACCCCCCGGGTTAAGGAAAAAAATTTAGTAATTATTTTTCACATCTCCTCGCTATGAGAATATGTTCTCTAGGAGGTGCAATAACCTTTAGTGTACTCAAACCCTTCTTGGATATTACACTATTATCTAGTCACCCTTCATTATTTGGGTACCTAGGATCTCCACAACCTTCCATGTCCCCTAGAAAGTATACTAGTCTTCAAGTGACACTTTTCTTGACTATTCATACATTGCCACTACTGTTTCACATATTATTATAGCCATCAACCAAATATTTCAATATTGAAAAGGTAATTTCAAATACTTGTGAGTCCTAACACAATTTCAGCATAACTCAACACCATAGTGTGATCGAAACCTCTCCTAGTATAACTACCCCATATCATTCACCTAACCTAAGAACATTGGTTCATGAATTACAATCCCCATACCATACATTACAAGTTGATTTGACATCCTCAATGTTACATCGTCATGTTTTGTACCCTTTCTCAAAAAATCATGTGACACTAAAATATTAAACCTTTTATGGACCATGAATCATGATAAAAAACCATAGTGCATAGAACTGGAGCTTCACATTATATGCTAAATTTCAATAGGTTTCCAAACCCCTTCATGGATAACATTATTTACAAACCCAACCTTATCATCTAGATGTTTGAGTCATCATATATCATTCATGACTCTTGGAAAGAATTGGAGATTTTATTATTTACCACATTATCGATGCATATGGGATTTAACCCACCTACTAAAGTAATCCCCTCATTACAAGAAATAAACTTAAATCCTTGTGAGCCCAATTAACACAGTGGTAGAACCTGGAACCGTAGAGTATTGTTCATCATCCCAGGAATGAATTCACCATTCCACTTTCATAGACTCAAACATTAGGTTATGATTTACATCACCTATATTCCAACATTCAAGGTGGACCTAGTATCCCAAATATTTTCATTCAACTATATTTCTTCTATAAACCTTCTATGATGCCTGGAAAAGGGTGTAGATCATATTTTCTAATCCATGATATCAATTCTTAAGGTATTTAACCTACCATATAAAGTAATATACTCATTGAAATAAATGAACTAGAATACCCATGAGTTCTAGAAACCGCATGGTAGAATCCAGAACCTTAGGTTTTTTTGGGTCTTTCATGGAATGACTATATTGTCTTCCATGAAGAAATAGAAGTCATGACATAAAGGACCTTAAAACAAAGCAATATCAAGTACAAGATAAAAGGCCTTAAACTATATAGATATCATGTTCGAGCTAAAATACCTTAAACTAAAGAAATATAAGGTCCATGATCAAAGTCCATAAACTAAATAGATATCAGGTCTGATCTAAAAGTCATAAATCTAAAGAAATATTAGGTCCAACATAAAATACCATAAACTTATGAAATATCATGTCTAAGATAAAAGATACTAAAATTAATTGATTGACGACCTAGGTAAAAATACCATAAACTAAAGCAATATAAGGGCCCAGCTAAAAGATCATAAAATAATAAAATATTATTTCCGAGCTAAAATACCATAAACTAAACCAATAAAATTCTTAAGATAAAATACTATAAACTAAATCAATATATGGTCCAATTTAAGACAACATAAACTATGGAAATATATGTTTAGAGATACAAGAACCTAATCTGTATCCACTCTATGATTTTGTCTAAAACAATTATTTAAGGAATGCTACATGGATTTAACAAAATCAAACTGATCTATCCAAACCTATCACTTTTGGGAAAATGAGAAAACTCTCCCTCTAGGGAATGCATCATACCCAATCAATCTTTCTCAAAATCAGGTGATCTCAAGATAGATGGAACATATTATCAGTAAATAATATCATGTTGGTGGGAATTCATAATTATCCCTCAAGTGGAATCTGATAGAATTCCAACATTCAATTACATGCATTTGTGTTTATTTGATACTGCCAAGGGATAAGTGTCTTTGTAATGTGAAATTAGATAAAAAAATATATAATGCATATCATGGATGAAAATAAACTAGATAAAACATATAATTTTTGACAAAACTATTCAACAAAAAAGCATGAAACATGGGAATCTACACATACTAAAGTCTATCCTATGAATATAACAACCAAAGAAAGATTAAAAAATTATAACTCCTTTATAGAATATTCTTGTAATAGTTCTTAATATTATCTAACTGTTGATAATTGGAATCCATTGATTTGAATAGTTGATCGGAAGATTTAATCTACTCCTCTGCATGATGTTACAGTTCCTCCGCTCTATTGACTGCTTCACATCTAGCTTTCTCCGCTACATCATGGAGTTCTTCCTGCTCCAGTATGCTCTTTCCTAATATATATTGTTCATATTAGAACTGGGATAGTTCTTCCAATAGAAGAATGATTTCATACTGAAAGAAATTAATTTTATACTGGTGATGTTCAGTTTCGATCATCACCACATTGACTACATATCGGTTAGCAGCCACCTCAATTGCTTGATGGGATACTTTGTTTACATCTTTATCTCAATTTTTCTTCACCTAAGAGGAAGCCTCAATAGTTTCCAACCTAAATTTTAGGGCCATATTTGTTTATCTCATAGATATTACCCTGTTCACCAAAGAGTAAAGGGTGGAATAATCCAAACCTTTATAACAATGAGAAGGGAACCTGAATTACAGATAACCCAATTATCTCTTCAACTCATACAAAATGGTTTACAAAAATAAAAAATAGATCTCACTTCACATCTTCCACCACATTGACTGATAATGCTATGTGGAACTGAGGCCTTGGTATAGATTTATCCTAGGAACAGGAACACATTCTGGGACCAAGTCACTTAGATATAGGGTCATGATCATAGTCTTAGATTATGAGGGAAGAAATACTCCCTTTTCATTGGAAATACCTATCTGAGGGACCCTCGGGGGAGCAGGTATCAAAGCCTCTAAAAATTAAGATGAATATGTCATAGAAATTGGTACATGGGTACAATAGTTACATAATTAATAATGAATTACCATGAGGTAACCAAAATATACGACCAAGGTTTAAAGAATACCTTTCGCAATCGCATCACTGGAGACATCCACTGCCCTAACCCCATCCTTGGGTGAAGAAGTAAATACTTCTTATGATGATTGAATTCCTAGCACCTATAGTGATTTTAGTGAATATGTTCTTCATTTACCACCCTTGGGGACTGCATTAACATAAGATAATATCATGTGATTTGAAAAAAGTAAATAGAGTGTCTAGTCTTGAGGAAGTATTCACCTTCTCCAAAAATCACCTCTATTATGGGATACATAGAATTATAATAATTATTTGTGTCAACATCCTCCAAAAATAATTCCATCCAAGATGAATTCGCAAGGGTCGAAGGACTTTTCATGATTAAACCATCACCTCAACCACTTCCTCTTCTTGATGGGTCAGGTCCAATAGAGAATATTTTTCCAAAGCATCCAAATGATCACATGTATCCTTAGGAGTAGATCCATGCTCTTCTAGGATAGATCAGTGGAGTCCTGCAAAAAAATTTAAGTCATAATGTGTTACTAGAATCCACCAAGATAGGATAAGAGTGAAAGATCACACTTAATCGAGCACTTTGGAAGAGAAGTGCATGATAATGTATATCATTTCCTTTTATTATTCTTCCCTTCTAAGGAAGTATCTCGAGAAGGTATTGGATCTAAAACTATTTATTTATAAGTGTTAAATTTCAACCTCATATGATCATGTTGACCTTAGGGACCTTCATCATCTATCCCCCCATCACTGTCATATTTTTATCCTATAGTCAGTCCTTGAGGATTATATTCATGGGACTGCAGCACCGGATGATATTCAAAAACCTCTCATTGTGTCAAAATATTTTAAGGACATCTTCAAATGAAATATGACACTTTAAAACCCACAGTAATCCCAAACACACCTCTTCCTCAATAATAGGGTTTCCCTATTCATCTATAGCAATTTGAAGTATGCTCAGAATATCCAATTGGTGAACTAAATGGGTTAAAAAAAGTATACCCCTGACAGTAGATAAACCCATGTCCAGTTCTATTAGAATGGCCCTCACCTCCTTAGGATGTTCTAAAAAATTGATTCCTTGAGGGGCGGTGATATAAGAAAAACCTCCCAAATTCACCTCTTTGTGAGAAAATAATCCCTTGAGCTCATCCTTTAAATTTTCTGCCATTAAAAATTCCCAAATTTGATATGTTATAGGAAACAATAACTCTAGAATCGTACCCCTTGCAATTATGTTCAATATAAACATGGATGTATGTACTTCTTCTATTAATGGAAAACATATGACTTCTCTATGGGGTGATTTTGACGCTATTGGACCTTTAGAGGCTAGTTGATTCCCATGTCTGGGATTGTGATCCACAACTAGTGGTGGGAAATCCTTTCTTACTATGCTGGATAGTTTCCCACTAAGATATGATCATATCCCGATATGTGTATATTTACAAGATAAAAAATCACTACATTATTTGGAAGATGGTTTATTTTGGCTCTAGTATCCTATATAGTAAAATTCAGAAAACCTTGGCGAGATTCCATTAGATTCTCCCCATATTGAACAAAAAAAATAATTGGGGAATATATACTAGACACATATAAATTTACAGTTGAACAGGAAGGGTTCATATTATTCACAGATAAGTTCCCTATTAATACGGGTAGAAATGAATCCTTCACGGACTGACACCACAAAATCTTGTGCATCTAGAATTTCCACACCGATGTTGAAAATGTCACTTATTAGAACAGGCATGGACTACTTGAACATGAACAGATCATAGAGACTATTAAAATCCCGTATTTCTCAATTTTTATTCCGAATGGGTCTTACCCCATCGATACATTTCAATTATAAAATAGACTAGGAATTGGGAATATCTTGAATTTTCAAATATTCATAACCTCCCGTGAGAGATCCTACCCAAATTCATAATACTTATAAGGGTTCCAAGATCCTATAAGGGGATATTCCTCTGTAAACATTATGCATAAGGTGATGGATTTTTTATAACATGGGGACGGCTAGCCAAATACATTCTCCATTCCATGGATGTATCCATCGTGGAAGTGGAAATTATAACTCAACAATTTTCGTTCATGGGAATAAAAACCCAATAAGATATGTGGTCTAAAAACCAGTTAGATGAATAGCTTGGTCTATTCCAGGTACAACCTCCAAACCCAATTCTTTAAACCTCCCTTCTTCAACCATTGTCTAATAATCGCCCGGTGCACCATTGGAATCCTTCGTAAGACATTCACTTGGCCTCTTAGAATTTTGATCAGAACTGGCCTTTTAGTAAATAATTAGGCATGTGTCCTCGAAGGGATATCATATCTAATAAGCATCTCCTTTGAAAGGGTCTTCTCAGCCAACTTAATTAGCTACTGAGTTAGGTGAGGTGTCCTCGTTACATCATCCCAAACTGATCGTGGAGGAAACAAATTCCACCAAATATAGGTTCACTTCATATCTTCTCAACATACCAAAGGATGATTCCTAGATCGATATGCATAAGGTGTAAATTATTTATTTACAGGCTCCAATGGCTAAACAACTCAATCAATCGACCCTTTTTGCATCAAGTAGATGTCTACGATATAAAAACAGCCTCATACATCCCAATTTGCTTCAAATCCTTATATATTTCAGAAGAAAAATTACTAGACCCAGAAGGGTCATCCCCAATTCATACCATAGTTATAACCATATCAATATTCCTAGTTGGTAACCCACCTGAAGTTCTCATTGGAGGCATATTTTTACATTATCGAGTGACACAAATAGACATACTCATCAGGTTTGATCTCGATCATGTTAATGTTTGTGGGAACGAATGTCAGTATATTCTCATCTTCGAGGTCCCCTAGGGAGACAATGTTGAACCCTGGATTGATTTTTTCTGGTAAAGTTTTGTGGGTCATCTAAATCCCAGAAGAGGGTATAAATGATGACTTCCTCAGATGTATGGGAGTATCATCCGTACAACCGAACCCATTAAAGAAAAATAATTGTAAGAGGTGATACTCGAAGAATGTTAATCCAATCAAAGACATAAAACTCACTTTCTCTAACCAAATATAATTTCAAAAGGTAGGTCCCACACACACCACTATAGAATCATGATGAGTTATCGTTGCTCTCATCTTCTTATTAGAAATATTGTAAGAGTATTGAAGATAATTTAACGCTATCTAAGATAAATAAACTGGTGTATTTCGGAAAAAGAGAATATAAAATGTTTTCAAAAGGAAATGTATAGTAAACAGACACCATCATGGGAATCACATGGATCAGTAAGGGATTCTTGAATCTCTTAAAGGTCTTATAGGTTTCATAAATCCCATAGGTAATCGTGCAATTTCATGAACCCTATGACACTCACGATCTCATGACATGGCCATGTTCATGTCAATATCATCATAATTGATCGATCATATGATCAAACCAGTAGATCCTCAAAATATTAAAGAAAATTGCAATCCCCACTACCAATGTTCAAGCTGTTTTTGAGATAAAATCATATTTTTTTTGAAAAAGAGCATGAGAAAAAGCAGTCATAAAGAATAGTTCTCACGAAACTAATTTTTCAGCAGGGTCTCATGATCGGGTTTTATAGAACATTCTTAAAACAAGGGAACCCAATAGAGTAATGTTGATAGAACATTGGTGGAATTGTAATTAGTTGATAAATCCACCCTCCACTCCCTTATATATATGGAATTTCAAGGAATACCAAGAATTTCTTAGAAAACCAGGAATCCCCACAGACACTACATCACAATAATATTAAAGGATCATGTGGGAATTAATTTTCTTAAGAACTAAGCCCTTGTCCCCACAAACATTACTCTTTAGGGGGGAATTCATAGATCGTGTAAGACTATAATAGACATGTGATTTTGTGACCATCATAATGTCTCGGGAAGGAACCATGTGCAGTGCATAGCCTGTAGTGGATCCAATAGATCCCATCTTGAAAAAACCATCGACCCTTGCGAACTGACCTTGGGAAACCAGTGGTTGTGTGGAGGTAGTTGTATAAACTCCCATATGCCATGTGTTTTATAAATCGGTGAGCAGTTGACAATCCATTTAATAAACCCTTGGATATTGGAATAAAATATCCAAAAAATGCCCCTTGTAGTCATAAATCTCACGTGAAGGGTCACCGATGGAAAAAATGTTTTACATGAAAATAATTATGCAGATTCTTGAGAACATGGAGCCTTTATAATATAATGAAAATGAAATAGCGGGTGGGGATATGAAGATCACTTGCGCTAATAAAATACATGTGATAGGTGTCAGGTGGTCTACAAGACACCAAGAGACCCCAGTGACATGACTAACTCATCTTACGAAATCCATTTGGATTCCCATCCACATCATGTGATGCACTATGGGCATGTCAAGGAGACCTCACACTCCCCAATTTGGTTACTTATCGACAAAGAGATGGGATTTAACATAAAATGATCACTGATATCCATGAGACCATTATTTGTCACATGATGCACTATCCAGAGGAAGAGTAATTGAATTTGAAAATACTCGTGTAATTTTTTGTGACCCTCGACCATTGAAAAATTAAAAAAAGAAATAAAATAAGGGGGATTGATGAGCCTCTCTATATCATAAAAATTTTATGACATGATAAGGATGTACGTAACATGGCTTCATGAGACTCTAGGAAAAGCCACCCTATTTTCATGAATACCACCAAACAAGCCATCCTTGCCTTGAAAAATGTCTTAGGCAGGGCATCGAACATCTCATGAAGACCTTTTAATAGGACCTTTAGCCTCACGAAGGCCCTTGGAAATTTCAATATCAAAATAAAGAAGTCTTGTAACACCCCGACCCCAGTTACCCAGAGTCAGTGCATTATTACATAACATTGGCATGATCACAAAAGATCACGTCTTGAAATACCGATTAGGTTAGTAGGCTTGGAAATTCTAGATACATTCATAAGTCTTACATTACATCATAAAGTAACAAACTAAAACAACATAGTCCCCAAAGTCGACACTCATATCCCCTCATACTATCCCTACAGGCCAGTCATAAGATACTTCTTCACATCCTGGAAAAATAAAACATAGAAAGGGGTGAACTCAGATGCTCAGTAAGGATAACAATATAGCAGAAACTTTCATAAATAAGAATAAACATTTAAGGCAATGTATAAATAAAACAAAATCCTTTTAAACTTGATTTTTAGCATAATATGGAAAAAATAAAATTAAATAATTCCATTTACTTATTCACATGGATATTCTACTAGTCAAATAATCACATGAAATATCCATAACCACTTTCATAATGATGGAATGCATAATTCCAGACTATCATAACCACATAGTCAAGGCCTTGTTCCAAGACTATAAATAATATTTTGTCGAGGCCTTGTGCCAAGACACTAGTTTGTCTAATGAGACCTACCAATGCATCGAGGAGCTATAGCGGGCTCCATGTAACGCCCCGACCCCAGTTACCTAGATTTGGTGCATTATTACATAACATTGTAATGATCATAAGGAAATCATGTCTCAAAAGACCGATCAGTTTAGTATTATTGGAAACAATATTCATACATAAGTTCAACTTTACAACTTGAAAATATATACAACAAGAATTTATTCCATTGGAAACAACCAAGCCTCCTAAATAATGCCTGCAAGTCATTCATAACTAAATTCTTTATATCCTAGGAAAATTAAACATAAGAAAGGGGTGAGATCAAACGCTTAGTAAGGGTAAGAAATATAGTAGAAGATAACATAAATATTAAGCATGGTGAATAATTAAAACCACATGCCTTTACCAATAATAAACATGAATAATTTTATGGAAGGAGTATGAGTTGAGTAAATAATTCCATAATAAAAAATAATAATTAGTATTTACTAGTCAAATGACCACACAAACCATCAATAATATTTTCATAATGAAGAAATATATAATGCCAGACATTCTGAAACATTTAGTCAAGGCCTCGGCCAAGACGTCTAAAAATGATTAAGGCCTCGTCCAAAACCATATATCAATATTGGGATAGGGCCTCGAAAAATTCCACGTCTAGTTGTATCATGAGACCTACCAATGCATCGAGAAGCTATACTGGGCTCCATCCATCACTTACTAACTCCAATACATTCCTCATATAAAGCGGTGTAAACATATCATAAACATTTGTATTAAAACTAGCATATGAAATGTCAATACTTTAACCATAAACAATTAATGGTATAAAAATAGCACATCCATAGTCAAAAATATCAAAAAACCATCAATAAAATATGGAATTTTTGTATCATAATAAATAAACTTCAAATAAACATAAAATCCATCAAAGGATGTTGACATAGATGGAATCAAAACCCTTTTTAGAGAAATATATCTTTCTATTTTGAAATCATTTAAGAGTCAGATAATTATAAAGAAAACATTTATTTTTAAAATAATCTTATAATCTTGTAAGGAAAGCTTTGATGATGTTATAATGGCGGAAAATATCTGCATCGACTGTATAAGTTAAAAAAACATTCTTACCTTAAATTTGTCGAAAAGGTCAAAAAGTACCTTGTTTGGAAAACGATGGAAAGATTACTTTAAAAACACATAAAGGTATAAACTAATTTAACCCATTGTCTATTAAATTGTAAAAATTCTTTGAAATAAATTTTTAAGAAACCTGGATGTGGATGATAAAGAGGTCCCGGTAGGTGATTACGTATAAACAACCTCAGATAATATAAAGATTTTGAAATTAACCCTTACCTTGTACTTTTCCTTGGTTGAGGGTATGTTAACCTCATGTATAATAGTTAAATAATTGTTATTATATTATACAAGAATCATATACATAAATATTATATCACATATGATCTTTTAATATTGATTTGTTAATAATATTTTAGTATTATCGTCATTTCGGGTGTTCACTTACTCATTTTCTTTTATATGTTTTGTTACATAAGCTGTTTTTGTTATCCATAGGCTTTATCTTATTCATATCCAAAATGATATCAAGTCCTTATACATTATTTTTAATCATCAAATGAAATTTTTCTTGAATGGATACGATGGGAATGAATCTCATCGCGTTCGTGGTTACGGTAGTCCGTACGTACACACGAACGCTACTTCCATTTCATTTTTCATTTTAAAAGGAATAAAAACCAAATGATATATAGGTATATTATTATTTCAGTATAATATAATATCTTATATATGTTACTTAGGTTCATTAACACCATCCTTTATACGTTCCATGTATGGTATGAACGAGTCAGATCACTTTGAGGGGGCGATAGTACGCACTTTCTCAAATGAAATTATCGTATATTTATATACAACATGAAACTAATAATGATATGCTATAAAATAGAATTAAAGAATCAGATATGTAAAATAAATATCATAAATATCATATTTAATTATAATTCCCTCATAATGGCCACCAGGAGAGGTGGTAGGAGATAATTGAACAATCATCTTTTCGTGAGGCGTTTGGTTGCCATCAACATAAACATTATGTTCTTCACCCATTAGATGGAGGTGTGTGTAAGTGTAGTTATAATACTTATCATAAAAATATCCTAATATATTGAGTATACTGGTTTTGTTACAAAATAAAAGGATAAGAAACGTTTATGGGTTGGAGAAGTAAAATAAAAGAAAAGAAGCTAAGAGAAATTGTTACCTTTAATTTGGGTATCTCCCTTTGGTTTGAACCAAAAAGAACTCTTGAAGTGCCTTCTTCATAAGATAAGGCTTCTAGGAGGAGTAGAGTGATGTAGGGAGCTTAATTGGGTAGATCTTGGATGATCCAAAAATCTTGAGAGGTGTGAGGAATTGGATAGAAGTGGTGTCCTTTTATAAGGGGGAGGAGTGGTTCTTTAGGAAAGATTGAAAATATTATTTTATTATATAATTATATTCGGTTTCTAAAGGTTAAAAAATAATTAAAGTTGAAGATAAGATGACTCATGATCGAAAGGAAATCATCCAATAATAATTGGACAGGTTTTTGGTATTATTTTAGTCTTTATAATCTTACTTATTTAAATCATTTATTAATGAGGTAAACACTACATCATTATTGTGTCATAAATAATTTAGTTTATTAGATATGTAATTTTTTTTTAAAAAAATACCATGATGTAGGAAATATTTTTTAATTTCTAATAAATATTTATAGTCGAATATATAACATATATAACCCTATGTAAAAATTGTTTTTCTAAAAGATATATGCTTATGTCATTTTGGTATTTAATTTAAATTAATTAATATAAAGTCTCATTATCACTTACAAGTGGCTCTATGGGGTCCCCAAATCGACCCAAAGATGCCCATGGTCGGAAATGTATCATCCAATAGGGTTAGAGCATGTTTTAGGGTACTTTATTATTATTATTATTATATTATTTTGTTACCCTTATTTACCAGATTTACCCTTTAACCATGGTAAATAAAATATTTACCGAAGTAATTATTCAAAATGTCAAAACATAAAATTTGCCTACATACACAATTTTGACCTCTTGATTCTAAATATGGAATCCATTTTTCTAAATTCAAAACACAGAAGTGGTAGAAATTAATTTAAAATTAATTCCTGTTGTTAAAACATAAAACATGTTTTTGAGAGATAATAACTACCAAAAGATTGGAATTTTCTTATGTCCAGTTTAAATGTGAAATTATATCCAATGAATAATATTGGATTAAATGGTAAAAATAAAATCTAATTATACTCTAAAATCACTCAAATTTATAATTTATTACTATTAATTATTTCGATTAAAAAAAATTGTTTTTAATTAAAATTTAGTAATTTTCACTATTCATCAAAATATGAAAGTTATCCGAAAACTACCAAAAATTCACCCTAAGCTAATTTGGATATTCCAAATCCAAATATGAAGTCCATTTTAGAATATAAAATGTATAATATTTCAAAAAGTAGGTATTACTATTCATAACGACTAGTTTGATTGGTTATGGTGTGTGTTAGAACTCGAAGTTGCGTACAACACACGCTACTGTATTTTTCAAAGAGAAGCGTACCTTGGAAACTTGGGGTGTTACATTCTCCTTTACTTAAAATAATTTCTTCCTCGAAATTTCTAGAATATTACTCCATAAAAAAACTCGGGTGGTTCATCATCATAAGTTTCTCGAGATCCCACGTTGCTTCTTCTATCTTATGGTTTCTCCATAGAACTTTTACCAGACGAGTCGTCCAGTTTATCATCACTTGTTCTCTGCTATCAAGAATAATGATGGGATCTTCACAATAAGACATATCGGGTTTCAATTCTACTTCCTCATAAGTGATTACATGTGTTGGTTCAGGCATGTGTTTTCTCAACAGTGATACGTGCAACACATCGTAAACTTTGGAGAGATTTGGCGGCATTTCCAAATGATAAGCTACAGTCCCAATTCGTTCTAGAATTTCGAAAGGTCCGATGTACCTGGGACTCAATTTACCTTTCTTACCAAAACATATAACTCCCTACCATGGAGATACCTTCAAGAAAATATGATCTCCTACCTGAAATTCCAAATCCTTCCTTCGGTTATCGACATATCCCTTCTACCTATTTTGAGATTCTTTGATGTGGCTTTGGATTACCTTCACCTTTTCCATCATGTCCTCCATTAGTTCTGGGCCAATGAGTTTTCTTTCACCAACATAATCCCAAAAGGTTGGTGTGCGCCATATCTTTCTGTATAATGCTTCATACAGTGCCATCTGAATACTTTAATGGAAGCTATTGTTATATGGAAAATTCTACCAGAGGTAAATATTGATCTCACATACCCTGAAAGTCAAGTTAGCAAGATATCAACATTTCGTCTAAGGTTTTAATAGTTTGTTCTCATTGTCCATCTGTTTGAGGGTGATAGGTAGTGCTCAAATGAAGTTCAGTATCCAAGGCCTTCAGAAGAATCCTCCAAAATCTTGATGTAAAACGGGGATCACGATCTGAAAGAATGATAGGGTTACTCTTTGAAGTCTCACAACTTCATTAATATATAGTCTTCTAGACTTTCAAATGGTAGATCTTCTCTTATAGAAAGAAAATGTTCTGACTTGGTAAGATGATCAACAATGACCCATATTGCATCGTTTATTTTAGGAGTCTTTGGTAGTCCCATGACAAAGTCCATTGTAATATTATCCCATTTCCACTCAAGTATGGGAAGAGGTTACATGACTCCTCCAGGTTGTTTCCTTTGAGATTTCACTTGTTGACAAACCATAAATCTTGACACAAAATCAACAATCTCTCTCTTCAAGTTGTCCAACCAAAAATGTTCCTTTAAATCTCTATACATATTGGTGCTCCCAGGGTGTATAGAGAAATTGGAACTATGAGCATCATCCAACAATTCCCTATTTATATCAGGTATATCAAGAACACAAAGTCTCTTCCCAAATTTTAAAATTCCATCTTCATACACAAAGGCGCTCAATATCCCATCATTCACAGCTTTAATATTCTTTTGAAATTCTTTATCATCGGTCTGAGATCTCTTTATCCTTTCTATTAAATATGGTTTGGAAACCATTTGAAAAAGTATCGATGTTTCACCTTCCATGTTTATTCCCATATCCAAATTTACTAGATTTATGAAAATTGGATCCCTTTCAACTCTCATTTTATTCAAAACTCCATGATACTTTCTGCTCAAATCATCTTCCACCTTATTTTCCTTCCCTGGGTGGTAGTGTATCGTGCAATCATAATCCTTGAGTAGTTATAACCATTGCCTTTGCCTCATGTTGAGTCCTTTCTGTGAGAAAATATACTTCAAACTCTTGTGATCAGTACAAATCTCACATTTCTCACCATAGAGATAGTGTCTCCAAATCTTCAAAGCAAAGATTACAGCTGCTAACTCAAGATCATGAGTATGATAGTTTTTCTCATGGATTTTTATTTTTTGTGATGCATAGGCAATAACCCTATCATTCTGCGTAAGGACACAACCAAGTCCTTTCTTCGATGCATCACTATAAATAATGAACCCATCATTCCCCGATGGTAGAGTCAATATCGGAGCATTGACTAATCTTCTCTTCAGTTATTCAAAACATTCTTTACACTCTTTTTTCCAAACAAATTTAACCCCTTTTCTTGTGAGTTTCGTTAATGGGTTAGCCAATCGGGAAAAATTCTGGAAGAAATGTCGATAATAACCTGCTAAACCAATAAAACTGCGTACCTCAGTTATACTCATCGGTTCTAGACATTCATGGATTTCCTTGGTCTTAGAAGAATCAACAGAAATTCCATCCTTAGAGACAATATGGACAAAAAAAGAAATATCCTAAATCCAGAATTCATACATGCTAAACATCTCATATAATTCATGTATTCTAAGAGTCTTCAGGATAATTCACAAGTAATTATCATGATCTTCGTATCTTTTGGAGTATACCAAGATATCATCAATAAATACCACTAAAAACCCATCAAGATATTCCTTGACAACTTTTTTCATTAGATCCATGAAGACAGAGGGTGCATTAGTCAATCCAAAAGGCATTACTGTAAACTCGTAATGCCCATACCTAGTTCAAAATGATGTCTTCGGAATGTCTTCCTTCTTCACACACAACTGATGGTATCCAGATCGAAGGTAAATCTTTTAAAAATATTGAGTTCCATGCAGTTGGTCAAATAAATCATCAATGCGTGGTAGGGGATACTTGTTCTTTATAGTTATTGCATTGATCTCCCTATTGTCAATGCACAATCTCATAGATCCATCTTTCTTTTTAACAAAAAGAACAGGGGCTCCCCATGGAGAAAAACTAGGGTGAATAAATCCCTTATTACTAAATTACTCCAATTGTTTCTTTACTTCCACTAATTCCACAGTGGCCATTCTATAAGGGGTCTTTGATATAGGTCTTTAACCTAGAATTAAATCAATGGAAAACTCAATTTCTGATTCTAGAGGATGTCCAGGTAAATCCTCTTGAAAAACATCAACATATTCTTTTACAATAGGTACATCCTCTATTTGAACATTCCTTTCCTCACCTAGAGTTGTTTCATTCTCTTCCTCCCCAATAATTGAATTTAGTTGAGATACTGGGTGTGGATCTAGATTAGAATTAGGTGGTGAAGATTCTGCTATAAAGATAAGGTGTTCCTTATCATCATCATCAAAAATTGTAACCTCCTTCTTCTTACAATAAATCATTGCATTATGCTTCGAAATCCAATCCATACCAAGTATTATATCAAATTAAATCATAGTTATAACGATGAGATCAACAGATAAGGAACATTTATATGCTCTAATGGGAATGGATTCACAAAACATTATTGCAATGATACTTCCCTTAGGATTTTTGACTGAAGACTCACTTGTTAAATAAAATTGGAAATATCTAATTTTCTTAGAAAACTTGGATGATTAGAAACAATGCAATGATCCAGAATCAAATAAATCTTTTTCTAAACTTTAGGAAACCATTAAATTACCTGCCATAACGTCTTTCGGAGCTTCTACCTCAGCAGTAGTGATAACATAATCTTGACCTTGATCCCTTGGCCTTTTTTGAGGTAAGCTCCCCTGACGCTTAGGAAATTCATTTGCATAATGTCCCATCTCCCTGCATTTGTAGCATTGAACATTGGTAGTGTATTTCTTTCCCTTATAATCACCAGCAAGATGGCCTTTCTGTCCACATTTGTAGCATACTCCTTTTCCTTTTAGACAGGAACCAGGGTCCTTCCTTCCACAATTATCCCATGGTGGAAATTCAATTCTTCCCTTCTTCCTTGTTTCCTTATTTCCTTTTCCAATGTGTTCAGTAGATCTCTTCTTCTCTTGCTTTGCTTTAAAGTCATAAGACCTAGAGAATTCCTCTTCTGTCTTGATACCACATGATACAATATCTTCGTATGACGAAATGGATTGTGATACTAAAGCTCAACATAGAAATGTTTTTAACCCATCAATGAAACGATCAATCTTACTTCTTGGTTTATGTATATAATCTGCAGCTTGCCTTTCTAACCTTGTAATGTTAGCCTCATACTTTTCAACATTCTCATCCTCCTTTTACCTTAGATTGAGAAATTGTGTTTCCATATCTACATGATGGTCACGGGGAAATTATTTCTCTAAGAAAATCTCTTTAAACTCCCTCCATTCCATATTTGATACTTTATCATCTTCCTTTGTGATTTGAAACAATGACCAACATTGATATGCATCTCCAGTGAGGCGATAAACTGCCATGAAAACTTTTTCCCTTTCACTACTCCCCAAAGCCTACAATATTTTCTCTAGAGAACATATCCATTTCTCAGCTACCAATGGATTTATATTCCCATTTAATGTCGGTGGTTGTTGCCTCATGAAGCGATCTAACATTGATCCTCCACGCTGTGTATCTGGGTGCTCCATATGGGTAAGGTTATTATTGATAAACTGAGTGAGTTGTCCTAGTATGGTGATTAGTTGGTTAGAACCAGTTGCATCACCATCTCCACAAAAATTATCTTGAGTAGGAGGGGAATCCTTACATGGGTTGTGTGCATTGATACAGTTTCCATTCCTTCCACTAGGTGCCATTTCTAAACAATGGCATACACTAGATTATTTTATGAATCACAATACATAAATCCAAACTTGTAAAACACTTAACCTAAGTTGAATAGTTTATGGATATAATCTATAAAAATGTTTTCCTTGGGGATTTATATACTAATAAACCCTTCATAATGGTTTTTAAAGAAAATGAGAATTATCCTAATCATATCACCTGGGAGTGTTGTAACCAAGAGTGTATCAAGGCCCATTATCGTGCACCAGTTCTCGTGAGAGTCTAGCTTAAAGCGGTGTTTTTTTGTTTTACCCCTAGGTACATCTTTGCTAGAGCCTCGTCTACCTTCTCATATCTAGACAGGGGTGTATTGCTCTAAAAACTCACAAAATCGCTTCAATACCAAAATTCTAGGAAGTTCTTCTATACTAATCTTCAAAGTCTCTCTTATGGATATGTGCTCTAATCAGACGTTATCTAAAACTAGTTTACAAGGTTTGTAATAAACTTCCTCTGATACCAACTGTAACGCCCCAAACCCAGTTACCTAGATTCTGTGAATTATTACATAACAGTGGAATGATCATAAGGAAATCATGTCTCAAAAGACCAATCAATTGAGTATTATTGGAAACAATATTCATACATAATTTCAACTTTACAACTTGAAAACACATACAACATGAATTTATTCCATTGGAAACATCCAAGCCTTCTAAATAATGCCTAAAAGTCCCTCATAACTAACTTCTTCATATCCTGGGAAAATGAAACATAAGAAATAGGTGAGCTCAAAGGCTCCGTAAGGGTAATAAATACAGTGGAAGATAACATAAATATTAATCATGTTGAATAATTGAAACCACATGCCTTTAACAATAATAAACATGAATACTTTTATGGCAGGCATATGAGCTGAGTAAATAATGCCACAATAAAACATAATCATTGGTATTATACAGGATGAATGACCACATGAACTGTCAATATTATTTTCATAATGAGGAAATGTATAATGTCAGACATTCTAAAACATTTTTTTAAGGCCTCGACCAAGATGTCTAATAATGATTAAGGAATCGGCCAAAACCATATATAAAAATTGGGAAAGGGCCTCAACCAATTCCACATCTAGTTTTCTCTTGAGACCTACTGATGCATCGAGGAGCTATAGCGGGCTCCACCGGTCACTTACTAAGTCCAATACATTCCTCATATGAAACGGTTTAAATATATCATAGACATTCGTATTAAAACTAGAATATGAAATGTAAATACTTTAACCATAAACAATGAATGGTATAAAAATAGCACATCCATAGTCAAACATATAAAAAAACCTTCAATAAAATATGGAAGTTTTTTATCATAATAAATCAACTTCAAATAAACATAAAATCTATCAAAGGATGTTGACATAGATGGAATCAGAACCCTTTTTAGAGAAATATCTCTTTCTATTTTGAAATCATTTAAGAGTCACATAGTTATAAAGAAAACATTTATTTTGAAAATATTCTTATAATATTGTAAGGGATGTTTTGATGATGTTATAATGATGGAAAATAGATGCACCCACCGTATAAGTTAGAAAAACATTCTTACCTTAAATTTGTCGAAAAGGTCAAAAAGTACCTTGTTTGGAAAACGACGGAAAGATTCCAATAAAAACACATAAGGGTATAAATTAATTTAACCCATTATCTATTAAATAATAAAAATGATTTGAAATAAATTTTTAAGAAACATGGATGTGGATGATAGAGGTCATAGTAGATGATTACGTATAAACAACCTCGAATAATATAGAGATTGTGAAATTAACCCTTACCTTGTACTTTTCCTTGGTTGAGGGAAGGTTAACCTTCTTTGTAATAGTTAAATCATTGTTATTAAATTATCCAAGAATCATATACATAAACATGATATCAAATATTATCTTTTAATATTTCATTGTTAATAATATTTTAGTATTATCATCGTTTCAGGTGTTTACTTACTCATTTTATTTTATATGTTTTGTTAAATAAGTTGTGTTTGTTATCAATAGGATGTATCTTATTCATATTCAGAATGATATCGAATCCTTAAACATTATTTTTAATCATCAAATGAAATTAGTCTTGAATGGATACGATGGGGAATGAATCTCATCGCGTTCGTGGAGACGGTAGTCCGTACGTATGCACGAACGCTACTTCCATTTCATTTGTCATTTTAAAAGGAATAAAACCCAAATGATACATAGATATATTATTATTATAGTATAATATAATATCTTATATATTTTACTTAATTTCATTAACACCATCTTTTATACGTTCCATGTATGGTATGAACGAGTCATATCACTTTGAGGGGGCGGTAGTCTGCACTTCCTCAAATGAAATTATTGTATATATATATACAACAGGAAATGAATAATGGTATGCTTTAAAATGGAATTATATAAGATTATATATAAAATAAATATCATTAATATAATATTTAATTATAGTTCCATCATAATGGCCACCATGAGTGGTGGTAGGACATAATTGAGCAATCATCGTTTCGTGAAGCGTTTGGTTGCCATCCACAGAAACATTATGTTCTTCACCCATTACATGGAGGTGTGTGTAAGTGTAGTTTGAATACTTCTCATAACAATATAATAGTTTATTGAGTATACTGGTGTTGTTACCAAAGAAAAGGATAAGAATATTTTAGGGGTTGGAGAAGTAAAATAAAAGAAAAGAAGCTAAGAGAAATCGTTACCTTTAATTTGGGTAACTCCCTTTAGTTTGAACGAAAAAGGACTATTGAAGAGCCTTTTACCAAAGGTAAGGCTTCTATGAGGAGTAGAATGATGTAGGGAGATTAATTGGGTAGAGTTTGGTCAAGCAAAAAGGCTTGAGAGGTGTGAGGAATTGGTTAGACGTGGTGTCCTTTTATAAGGGCGAGGAGGGGTTCTTTTAGAAAGATTGAAAATATTATTTTATTATATAATGATAATCGGTTTCTAAAGGTCCAAAACTCATTAAAGTTAAAGATATGATGACTCATGATCTAAATGAAATAATAAAATAATAATTGGACAGGTTTTTGGTATTATTTTAGTCTTTATAATCATATTTATTTAAATCATTTATTAATGAGGTAAACACTACATCATTATTGTGTCATAAATAATTTAGTTTATTAGATGTATAAAAATTATAAAAAAATACCATGATGTAGGAAATATTTTTGAATTTCTAATAAATATTTATAGCCGAAAATATAACATATATAACCCTATGTAAAAATTGTTTTTCTAAAAGATATATGCTTATGTCATTTTGGTATTTACTTTAAATTAATTAATATAAAGTCTCATTATCACTTACAAGTGGCTCCATGGGGTCCCCAAATCGACCCAAAGATGCCCATGGTCAGAAATGTAGCATCCAATAGGGTTAGGAAACGTTTTAGGGTACTTTATTATTATTATTATATTATTTTTTTACCCTTATTTACCGGATTTACCCTTTAACCATGGTAAATAAAATATTTACCGAAGTAATTATTCAAAATGTCAAAAAATAAAAGTTACCTACATACACAATTTGAACCTCCCGATTCTAAATATGGAATCCATTTTTCTAAATTCAAAACACAGAAGTGGTAGAAATTAATTTAAAATTAATTCCCGTTGTTAAAACAAAAAATGTGTTTTTGAGAGATAATAACTACCAAAAGATTGGCATTTGCTTATGTCCAGTTTAAATGTGAAATTATGTCCAATGAATAACATTGGATTAAATGGTAAAAATAAAATCTAATTATACTCTAAAATCACTCAAATTCATAATTTATTACTATTAATTATTTTGATTAAAAAATTGTTTTTAATTAAAATTTAGTAAGTTTCACTATTCATCAAAATATGAATTTTATCTAAAAAGTACCAAAAATTCACCCTAAGCTAATTTTGATATTCCAAATCCAAAAATGAAGTCCATTTTTGAAGGTAAAATGTATAATATTTCAAAATGTGGGTAATACTATTAAAAACGGCTAGTTTGAATGGTTATGGTGTGTGTTAGAACTCGAAGTTGCGTACAACACATGCTAATGTATTTTTCAAAGAGAAGCGTACCTTGGAAACTTGGGGTGTTACATTCTCCCTTCCTTAAAATAATTTCTTCCTCAAAATTTATAGAATATTACTCCATAAATAAAATCGAGTGGTTCTTCATCATAAGTTTCTCGAGTTCCCACGTTGCTTATTCTATCTTATGGTTTCTCCATAGAACGTTTACCAGACGAGTCGTCCGGTTTCTCATCACTTGTTCTCTGCTACCAATAATCCTGATGGGCTCTACACAATAAGACATATCAGGTTTCAATTCTACTTCCTCATAAGTGAGTACATGAGTTGGGTCAGGCATGTATTTTCTCAACAGTGATACGTGCAACACATCGTAAACTTTGGAGATATTTGGCGGCATTGCCAAATGATAAGCTACAATCCCAATTCGTTCTAGAATTTCGAAAGGTCTGATGTACCTGGGACTCAATTTACATTTCTTACCGAGATGTATGACTCTCTAACATGGAGATACCTTCAAGAAAACATGATCTCCTACCTGAAATTCCAAATCCTTCTTCCGGTTATCGGCATAGCTCTTATTCCTATTTTGAGCTTCTTTGATGTGGCTTTGGATTACCTTCACCTTTTCCATCATTTCCTCCATTAGTTTTGGGCCAACGAGTTTTCTTTCACCAACATCATCCCAACAGGTTGGTGTGCTCCATATCTTTCCATATAACGCTTCATACAGTGCCATCCGAATACTTGAATGGAAGCTATTGTTATTGCAAGCTCCACCCGTCACTTATTAAGTCCAATACATTCCTCATATGAAACGGTTTAAACATATCATAAACATTCATATTAAAAATATCATATGAAATGTAAATAACTTAACCATAAACAATGAAGGGTATAATAATAGCACATCCATAGTCAAACATATCAAAAAACCTTCAATAAAATATGGATGTTTTTTATCATAATAAATCAACTTCAAATAAACATAAAATCCATCAAAGGATGTTGACATAGATGGAATCAAACCCCTTTTTAGAGAAATATCTATTTCTATTTTGAAATCATTTAAGAGTCACAAGTTATAAAGAAAACATTTATTTTGAAAATATTATTATAAGATTGTAAGGGATGCTTTCATGATGTTATAACGGTGGAAAGTAGCTGCACCCGCCATACAAGTTAGAAAAACATTCTTACATTAAATTTGTCGAAAAGGTCAAAAAATACCTTATTTGGAAAATGATGGAAATATTCTTCTAAAATCAAATAAGGGTATAAATTAATTTAACCCATTATCTATTAAATAAAAAAATTATTTGAAATACATTTTTATGAAACATGGATGTGGATGATAGAGGTCCCAGTAGATGATTACGTATAAACAACCTTAGATAATATAGAGATTATGAAATTAACCCTTACCTTGTAATTTTCCTTGGTCGAGGGTAGGTTAACCTTCTTTATAATAGTTAAATAATTGTTATTAAATTATAAAATAATCATATACATAAATATGACATCACATATGATCTTTTAATATTGATTTGTTAATAATATTTTAGTATTATCGTCGTTTCGGGTGTTCTCTTACTCATTTTCTTTTATATGTTTTGTTACATAAGCTGTGTTTTTTATCCATAGGTTTTATCTTATTCATATAAAGAATGATATCAAGTCCTTAAAAATTATTTTTAATCATCAAATGAAATTTTCCTTTAATGGATACGATTGGGAATGAATCTCAACGCGTTCGTGGTGACGGTATTCCGTACGTACGCACGAACGCTGCTTCCATTTCATTTTTCATTTTAAAAGGAATAAAAACCAAATGATACATAGGTATATTATTATTCCAGTATAATATAATATGTAATATATGTTACTTAGGTTCATTAACACCATCCTTTATATGTTCCATGTATGGTATGAACGAGTCAGATCACTTTGAGGGGGAGATAGTCCGCAATTCCTCAAATGAAATTATCGTATATATATATACAACATGAAACGAATAATGGTATGCTATAAAATGGAATTAAAGAATCATATATGTAAAATAAATATCATAAATATCATATTTAATTATAATTCCATCATAATGGCCACCAGGAGTGGTGGTATGAGATAATTGAACAATCATCTTTTCGTGAGGCGTTTGGTTGTCATCCACATAAACATTATGTTCTTCAACCATTATATGGAGGTGTGTGTAAGTGTAGTTAGAATACATATCATAACAATATCCTAGTATATTGAGTATACTGGTTTTGTTACAAAATAAAAGTATAAGAAAAGTTTATGGGTTGGAGAAGTAAAATAAAAGAAAAGAAGCTAAGAGAAATTGTTACCTTTAATTTGGGTAACTCCCTTTGGTTTGAACGAAAAAAGACTATTTAAGTGCCTTCTACCTAAGATAAGGCTTCTAAGAGGAGGATAGTGATGTAGGGATATTCATTGGGAAGAGCTTTGATGATCCAAAAAGCTTGAGAGGTGTGTGGAATTGGTTAGAAGTGGTGTCCTTTTATAAGGGGGAGGAGTGGTTCTTTAGGAAATATTGAAAATATTATTTTATTATATAATTATATTCGGTTTATAAAGGTCCAGAAATCATTAAATTTGAATATAAGATGACTCATGATCGAAAGGAAATCATCCAATAATAATTGGACAGGTTTTTTTTATTATTTTAGTCTTTATAATCTTATTTATTTAAATCTTTTATTAATGAGGTAAACACTACATCACTATTGTGTCATAAATAATTTAGTTCATTAAATGTCTAAAAATTATAAAAAAATACCATGACATATTAAATCTTTTTATCTTTCTAATTAATATTTATAATCGAAAATATAACATATATAACCCTATGTAAAAATTGTTTTTCTAAACGATATATGCTTATGTCATTTTTGTATTTACTTTAACTTAATTAATATAAAGTGTCATTATCACTTAGAAGTGACTCTATGGGGTCCCAAAATCGACCCAAGGATGCCCATGGTCGGACATGTATCAACCAATATGGTTAGGACACGTTTTAGGGTAATTTAATATTAGTATAATAATATTTTTTTACCCTTATTTACCAGATTTACCCTTTAACCATGGTAAATAAAATATGTACCGAAATAATTATTCAAAATGTATAAAAATTAAAGTTATCTATTTACACAATTTAGGCCTCCTGATTCTAAATATCGAATCCATTTTTCTAAATTCAAAATACAGAAGTTTCAGAACTTAATTTAAAATTAATTCTCGTTGTTAAAACAAAAATCATGTTTTTAAGAGATAATAACTATCAAAAGATTGGCACTTGCTTATGGCCAGTTAAAATGTAAATTATTCCCAATGAAAACATTGGATTAGATTGTAAAAATATAATCTAAATATACTGTAAAATCACTCAAATTCATAATTTATCACTATTAATTATTTCGATTAAAAAAGTTTTTTTAATTAAAATTTAGTAATATTCATTATTTATCAAAATATGAAAGTTATCTGAAAAGTAACAAAAATTCACCCTAATCTACTTTCAATATTCCAAATCCAAAAATTAAGTCTATTTTGGAAGATAAAATGTATAAAATTTTAAAAAGTGGGTATTACTATTAATAATGGCTAGTTTTATTGGTTGTGTTGTGTGTTAGAACTCGTAGTTGCGTACAACACACGCTACTGTACTATTCACAAAAAAGTGTATCATTGATGCTTGGGGTGTTACACTCTACCCGTCACTTACTAAGTCCAATGAATTCCTCATATGAAAAGGATTAAACATAACATAAACATTCGTAATAAAACTAGCATACGAAATTTCAATACTTTCTCCATAAACAATGAATGGTATAAAAATAACACATCCACAGTCAAACATATCACAAAACCTTCAATATAATATGGAAGTTTTGCATCATAATAAATCAACTTCAAAACAAGTTTAAAATCCATCAAAGGATGTTGACATAGATGAAAATGATTTATAAAAATCTTTGAGAGAAATATCCATTTTTCATGAAAACATTTAAAAGTCGCACAATTTAGAAAGGAAGACATTTAAAGGAATTTTTGAATCAAAGTTTCCCATACCACATTGAAACTTTTTAAAAGAAATATCATTTCGAAACATTCATATCCCACAAATAAATCATTAAAATCATTTTCAAAACATGGACATTAATTAAAAATATTTAGAAAGATAAATCTTTAAAAAATTTAAAATTATGATCTTGATAAAGTGTACCTTTCACAAATATACAAAATATAATCATTTTTAAATCATTTTTATTAAAAATGGATATGGATGATAAAAAATTACCAGTAAATACTTACACATAAACAATATCGGATAATAATGAGATTGAAGAATTAACCCTTACCTTGTACTTTTCCTTGGTCGAGGGTAAGTTAAAATCTTATATAATGGTGAAATAATTGTTATTAAATTATAAAATAATCATATAAATTAATATGATATCATATATGATCTTTTAACATTTCTTTGTTAATAATATCATAGTATTATCTTCGTTTAGGGTGTTAATGAATTCATTTTCCTTTAAATTATTTGTTATGTGAGTCATATTTATTATGAATGAGATGTATATTATTCATATACAGAATGATATCAAGTCTTTAAACATTATTTTTAATCATCTAATGAAAATTAGTCTTGAATGGATATGATGTGGAATGAATCTCATCACTATGTGGAGATTGTAATCTGTACGTACGTACGAGCGACAATATCATTCTTATGATATTAAAATAATATATAATTGGATGGTATAACATATATAAAGAATAATTATCATGTTTTATTTATTATTCACATGAATTACCCATCATTATTATACCCATCCAAATAATAATGTATTGAATAACAATTACACCACGACATGGAGACGGTAAGCCGTACGTATGCACATATGGTGACATGTTATTCAAAGGATGGATAGATTAATGAATTTGGTTGTAACATATTTATAATAATATCACAGTATATAGAAGATACTAGTTTTATTATTTTATAATGGAAACAACAAAGAGAAATGATGTGGAAGAAGAAAGGAACTTGAAAGAGGTGGTGAGATATTTACCTCTTCTTCGGGTTCTTCCTTTTGATTTGATCAAAAGGGCTCTTTAAGTTGGATTTCTTACTAAAGAAATCCCTCTAGGATGAAGTAAGGGAAGTTGAGAGGATATTTGGGTAGGGGTTGGAAGAGACAAATGGATTTGAAGGTTTTAATTTTAGAGAAGGTGGAGTTCCCTTTTATAAGAGTGGTGAGGGGCACCTTAGGAAAAGCTAGAAATATTATTTTCTAATAAAATCATTTTCGGTTTCTAATGGCTCAAAAATGGATTATTTAAAGGATAAGGTGGGTATGGGTTGAAAACCACTCAACCAATAGGTTTTAGACAGGTTTGGGTCACTATATTAACATTATCTTTTAGATTTAACCCTTTGTTAAATAGTTAGACATTTACCATGTCTCTTTTTATTTTTATATTATATGGTTAATAAACATAATATATACTTTTAATAGAACACCAAGTGGTTCATTAATTATACACATATCATTATATAATTCCTTTGGCTGAACCTTATATTTTTAAGAATAGAATATCAATTAATAATATAAGGTTTGTTTTAAAAACTTTTTTGTGCAAATTTTGACACTATTTGGTATTTTATTTTTCCTAAATTCATAACAACATTTTTACTTCGAAACAAAATTCATTTAACCAACTCTAATATGTCATATTAACCTATAAAATTAGTGTAATTCATAAAAAGTGTCAAATTACATTTATTTGGATATTTATAATATCAATTATTTTAATATTTGATTAATTAGGTAATTACTGCATCACCATTGTGTCAAAAATAAATTAAATTATCTTATGTCTAAAAATTATAAATAAAGTACCATTATGTATGAAATATTTTTAGATTTATAATTAATAATTATAATTGAATTTATCTTATGTATAACCCTATATTAAAAATGTTTTAGTTATCAATCTTTGATTTTAACTCTTTTAACTATTCTTTAAATAAAATAATAATAAGTGTCCTAACCAAATCCAAGAGGATAAAAGAGGTTTATATTTTATTACTAAGGCTTTTTTTGGTCAAACTATACTTATCCAATAGAATTAGGACATGTGTTAGGATAATAATAATATCATTTTTACCATTAATTACCCAATTTACTTTTAACCGTGGTAAATAAATGTAAAATGTTAATATTCACCAAAAATTATTTTTATCTTATTAAACGACAATTTACTCCATGATATTAACCATGTCTCTCGGATTTTCGAAATTTCACTCATAGAAGCGGTAAAATTATGTTTTATGTGGATTTGCACATTCTCCTAGGAGATGGGTAAAAGACGGTGAAAAGTTCAATAAAATTTATATATATATATATATAATTATTATAAAATGACTCCAATGAATTAAATTGAACATATATAGGTGTAATGTATCTATTTTTACCTAAAATAAATTTAAATAAAATAAATAATTATTTAAATAAAAATTCGGTTTTTAACTATAACTCAGTGTTTTTCAGTATTCATAAAAAATTGAACGTTTTTGGAATTCATCCTCGGCTAATTTTGATATTCTGAATCCAAAAATGATATCTATTTTACCAAATTAAAAACATAGAAGTTTCATTTATTAATTTAAAATTAATTCCCATTGTCAAAACAAAGACATATTTTTAAGAAATAATAACTTTCAAATGATTAACACTTTTTAATGTCCAATTTCAAAGTAAAATTACTTAAAATGACCAGCATTGGATTAAATGGTAAAAATATAATATATTTATACTTCCAATACATTAAAATGTATAATTTAAAATATAAATTATTTTTTTAAAAAAAGTTGTTTTGAGTTAAAATATAGTATTTTCACTATTCATCCAATCATGAAAGTTATCAGAAAAACACCAAAAATTTATTGAAACTAAATTCTTATGTCCTTATTTTAAATAAGATGTTTATTTTGTCAAATTTACTATATAAAATTTTCAAATATTGGATTTAAAAAGGGTTCACCATTAAAAGGCGGTAAAAGTGCATTTTTTTTAAAAAATACTTCTTTTATCTTAAAAAAATTAATTTTTTATTACATTATGTATAAAACAACACATAATATGGATTCTAAAATTATAAGGATTATATAAAGTTCATAATTCAGTTAATACTATTCATAACCACTTTTGAACATCTTTTTTGGTAATCTTGTCATGCACTCGAACTCGGTGTTGCGTGTAGTGCATGTTATTGAATTACTTTGAAGAAATAACGTAATATGAAATATGGGGGTGTTACATTCTTACCTCCTTCAATAAATTTCATCCTCATAATTTAAAATTTTTCTTCGAAAATAAAAGGTTGAAAATAGAAAATACCTTTGTTGAAAAACCCACATCGGAAAATGGGTTAATAAAATTTAGTCTTAATAATAGGAAAGGGGGAATGAAAAAGTAACCACTAAATTATGATCTTGATTAAGAGAACATTGGTGGAAATTATAGACACATAATTGTAGGGAAACGTAAATATTTTTAGGGAGTGATTGGGGTCATCAGTCACAAACAATTGTATAATTGAGGGCCTCAAAGCCATCAATCTATGATGATTTAAAATATCATCGGTTCCATAAAACATAAGGTATTAGGATAACACATTTTTTTTAAGATCCCCTACCTAAAGTTTAAGAATTAATTTTTTCATTGAATAAGAGGGGAAAAAATTATATATATATACTTGACAAGTATATTTCTATCCTTTAACTAATTTCTACCACAAACTCATTCTTCACTCTAAAAGATAATATAACTAAAAAAAATTATTTATCTTATTCATATAGGGTTACAAAAAAATGAATTTATAATTCATCTACTGGACCCTTTAAAACTACATTATTCAATCCAGGACATCACGTGGGTCAGTGGTAAGTGATACACCCTTGTCGCCCTTCGGTTGGGGGTTCAAGTCACGTGGCCTTGCCGGACGCGACGGGTTGCCACCCGACCTCCGGGTTATCCTTTTTATGGAAATCCAAAAATAATGTCAAACTAGACTTATCCAAAATAATTTTTTCCAAACTCATAGTCCAATATTTATAGTTAAGGTAAGCACAATGAAGATCCTTTTTGACACGTAATAACATGTGAACACCTTCATAGTATATTCTTTTAAAACACTACAACATCCTGAATTACCATAAAACCTTATTGATTACATTCATGCTCTCTTATTCATTATAGAATACTGGATATACTCCTTCTGTCCAAAAATGTTGTAAACTCAATCAATTTTGGAATATAAAATTCATTAATTAGTTTCAAGGTAATCAATAATATCCAATATAATTTATCCAAATCAATCATGTATTATTCCAAAATCACTACCTCGGTATCAGAACCATATTATGGTTTATCTTTCTCTCAACCATATATTTTCCAAAAAAATTAACCTGCTATTGAATCACTTTTCTTGGTTCCACACAATCTCAAGTCCTTAATGAAATAGTACTACAGTACAATCCTTATATACTTCATAATTATTATAACCAGTACATCATTGATACAACTCTCAAATGACATAATTATTTAATAACAACATAAGAACTCTAATCATTCCTCCTCACCTGTGATAGTATCATAACTTTATTATTATCCAATAGCATCATTTGGGGTATACTCTGACGATTTGGATATTGGTTCGTGTAGTGTCCCAACTCCTTGCAGATGAAGCACTATACATTTGAAACATTTTTCTTACCCTTGCAGTCATGTACTTGGTGTCATTTTTCTCCACACATATAACAAACTCTCATTCCCTTCAGGCAAGTTCCAGGTTTTTTCTTCCCATAGTTATCACATATGAGAAAATTATTCTTTTCCCTCTTCACTTTATCCATCTTTATCTCTTCCATCCCTTTCTTCTCTTACTTCTCTTCAAAGCCATAGGACTTAGAGAATTATTTACTTATCTTATTAACACATGATACTATTTCTTCATATGTTGAGAATACATGAGAGAATATTTACCTTCTAAATTTTGGCTTAATACCGTGAAAGATATGATCCTTCTTAGTCTTTGGATCATACGTACTGCTAGAGTTCACAGTCCTTCTACTGGGCGCCATTTCTATACAATGGAATATACTAGATAAGTTTATAAATCTAAATACATAAAACCAATCTTGTAAAACAAATAACATAAATTGAATAGTTTAAGGTTATATTCCATAATCATAAAAAAAATTTCTTTGAGGATGTATATACTCATAAACCATTCATAATAATTTGTAATGAAAATGAGAATTATCCTAAGCATATCCCCCGGGGGTGTCGTAACCAAGTGTGCAGCAAGACCCGTTTTCGTGCACCAGTTCCCATTTGAGTGTAGCTCAAAGCGGTGTTTTTGGGTTTTACCCCTTGGTACATCTGTTCCAGAGCCGCCTCTACCTGCTCGTATCCAAACATGGATGTATTTCTTTAAAAACTCACAAAATCTCTACAATACCAAAATTCTAGGATGTTCTTCTTTACTAATCCTCAAAGTATATATTAGGGCTATGTGTTGTAATCAAAGTTTATCTAAATATAGCTTCCAAGGGTTATACTAAACTTCCTCTAATACCAACTGTAACACCCCGACCCCAGTTACCCAGAGTAAGTGCATTATTAAATAACATTGGCATGATATAAAAATATCAAGTCTCGAAAGACCGATTAGTTTATTAGCCTTGGAAACACTAGATACATTCATAAGTCTTACAATACATCATAAAGTGAAAAACTACAACAACATAGTCTCCATATTCCACACTCATATCCTTTCCGACTATCCCTGCAGGTCATTCATAAAATACTTCCTCACAACCTGGGAAAAATAAAACATAGATAGGGGTGAGATCAGATGCTCAGTAAGGATAACAATATAGCAGAAACTTTCAAAAATAAGCCAAAACATTTATGTAAATGTATTACTAAAACAAAATACTTTTAAACGTGAAATTAAGCATAATATGGAAAAACTAAAATGAAATAATGTCATTTACTTATTCACATAGATATTCTACTAGTCAAATAATCACATGCATTATCAATAAACACATTTATAATGATTGAATGCATAATGCCAGACTATCATAACCACAGAGTCAAGGCCTTATGCCAAGACTACAAATAAGATTTTGTCAAGGCCCTGTGCCAAGACACTAGTTTGTCTCATTAGACCTACCGACGCATCAAGGAACTATAGAGGGCTCCACCCGTCACTTATTAAGTCCAATGCATTCCTCATACGAACAGGTTTAAACATAACATTAACATTCGTATTAAAAATATCATACGAAATGTCAATACATTCTGCAAAAACTATGAATGGTTTAAAAATAATACATCCACAGTCAAACATATCACAAAACCTTCAATAAAACATGGAAGTTTTGTATCATAATAAATCAACTTCAAAACAAGTTTAAAATCTATCAAAGGATGTTGACATAGATGAAAATGATTTGTAAAAATCTTTGAGAGAAATATCCATTTTCCATGGAAACATTTAAAAGTCGCACAATTTAGAAAGGAAGAAATTTAAATGAATTTTTGAATCAAAGTGTCCCATACCACATTGAAACTTTTTAAAAGAAATATCATTTCAAAACATTCATATCCCCACAAATAAATCATTAAAATCATTTTGAAAACGTGGACATTAATTAAAAATATTTATAAAGATAAATCTTTAAAAAATTTAAAATTCTGATCTTGATAAAGTGTACCTTTCACAAATCCATAAAATATAATCATTTTGAAATCATTTCTATTAAAAATTGATATGGACGGTAAAAAATTCCCAGTAAATACTTACACATAAACAATCTCGGATAATAATGAGATTGAGGAATTAACCGTTACCTTATACTTTTCCTTGGTCGAGGGTAAGTTAACATATTATATAATGGTGAAATAATTGTTATTAAATTATAAAATAATCATATACATTAATATGATATCATATATGATCTTCTAATATTTCTTTGTTAATAATATCATAGTATTATCTTTGTTTAGGGTGTTAACGAATTCGGTTTCCTTTAAATTATTTGTTATGTGAGTCATATTTATTATGGATGAGATTTATATTATTCATATACAGAATGATATCAAGTCTTTAAACATTAATTTTAATCATCTAATGAAAATTAGTCTTGAATGGATACGATGGGGAATGAATCTCATCGCTATGTTGAGACGGTAATCCGTACGTACGCACGAGCGACAATATCATTCTTTTGATTTTAAAATAATATAAAACTGGATTGTATATCATATATGCAGAATAATTATCATGTTATATTTAGTATTTACTTGAATTACACATCAATATTATACCCATCTAAATAATAATGTATTGAATAAAAATTACACCACGAAATGGAGATGTTAAGCCGTACGTACGCACGTATGGTGACATGTTATTGAAAGGATGGATAGATTAATGAATTTGGTTGTAACATATTTAGAATAACATAACAGTATATATAAGAATCTGGAGTCATTATTTTATAATGGAAACAACAAAGATAAAGGAAGTGGAATAAGAAAGTAACTTGAAAGAGGTGGTGAGATATTTACCTCTTCTTCAGGTTCTTCCTTTTGATTTGATCAAGAGGGCTCCTAATGTTAGCCTTATGACTAAAGTAAGGCCTCTAGGATGAAGTGAGAGAAGTTGAGATGATATTTGGGCAGGGTTTGGCTGATCCAAAAGGCTTTTAAGGTGTGAATTATAGAGAAGGGGGAGTTCCCTTTTATAAGAGGGGTGAGGGGAAAATTAGGAAAAGCTAGAAATATCATTTTATAATAAAATCATTTTCGGTTTCTAATGGCTCCATAATTGATAATTTAAAGTATAAGGAGGGAATGGGTCTAAAACCACTCAACCATTAGGTTTTAGACAGGTTTGGGTCACTATATTAATTTCATCTATTAGATTTAACCCTTAGTTAAATAGTTTGACCTTTACTATGTCTCTTTGTATTTTTATATTATATGGTTAATAAACATACTATATAATTCCAAGCCAACCCCAAGTGGTTCATTAATGATACAACTATCATTATATTGGTCCTTTGGCCGATCCTTAGATTTTTAGGAATAGAATTTCAATTAATAATATAATATTTGTTTTAAAAACTCGTTTATTGCAATTCTGACACTATTTGGTATTGTGTTTTTTCTAAATTCATAACAGCATTATTACTTCGAAAAAAATTCATCTAACCAACCCTAATATGTCATATTAACCTAGAAAATTAGTGAAATTCATAAAAAGTCTCAAATTACATTTATTTGGATATTTATAATATCAATTATTTCAATATTTCATTAATTAGATAATTACTGCATCACCATTGTGTCATAAATATATTAAATTATATTATGTCTAAAAATTATAAATAAAATATAATTATGTAGGAAATATTTTTCAATTTCAAATTAATATTTATAATTGAATTTATCTTATGTATAACCCTATATTAAAAATGTTTTAGTTATCAAACATTGATTTTAACTCTTTTAACTCTACTTTGAATAAATTAATAATAAATGTCCTAATCTAATTCAAGTGGACAAAATAGGTTCATATTTTATTTATAAGGCTGTTTTTGGTCAATCTATACTTATACAATGGAATTATGACATGTTTTAGGTAATAATAATATCATTTTACCCTTAATTACCCTGTTTACTTTTAATCGTGGTAAATAAAAGTAAAAAAGTTACTATTTACCAAAAATTATTTTTATCTTATTGAACCACATTTTACTCCTTGATATTAACTGTGTCTCTCAGTTTTTTGAAATTTCACACCCAGAAGTGCTAAAATTATGTTTTATGTGAATTTGCAAATTCTCCTAGGAGATGGGTAAAAGAAGGTGAAAAGTTCAACAAAAGTTTTATTTATATAAAATTATTATAAACTGACTCCAAAGAATTAAATTTAACTTATATAGGTATTATGTATCTATTTGGACCTAAAATAAATTTAAATAAAATAAATAATTATTTAAAAAATCGGGTTTAAACTATAACTCATAGTTTTTCACTATTCATAAAAAATTGAACATTTTTAGAAAAATACCAAAAATTTACACTAGGACATTTTCAATATTCAGAATCCAAAAATGATGTCTATTTTACAAAATTAAAAACATATAATCTGCATTTATTAATATAAAATTAATTCCCGTTGTCAAAACCAAAAGGCGTATTTTTAAGAAATAATAACTATCAAAAGATTGACACTTTTTATGACCAATTTCAAAGTAAAATTACTTACAATGACCAGCATAGGATTAAATAATAAAAATATAATCTATTTATAATTCCAAACCATTGAAATTTATAATTTAACACTATAAATTATTTTTATTAATAAAAAGTTGTTTTTAGTTAAAATATAGTATTTTCACTATTCACCCAAATATGAAAGTTATCATAAAAACACCAAAAATTTATTGAAACTAAATTTTTTATGTTTTTATTCTAAAGAAGATGTTTATTTTGAAAAAATGAATATATAAAAGTTTCAAATATTGGATTTAAAAAGGGTTCCCCATTAAAAGTTGGTAAAAGTGCATTTTTTAAAAAAAATACTTCTTTTATCTGAAAAAATGTAATTTGTTCTTACATTAGGTATAAAAATACATAATATAAATTCTAAAATAATAAGGATCATATAAAGTTCAATATTTAGTTAATTCTATTCATAATGGCTTTTGAACAGCTAGATTGGTAATCTTGTGGTGCGCTCGAACCCAGTGTTGCGTGTAGTGCATGTTATTGACTTACTTTGAAGAAATAATATACTATGAAATCTTGGGGTGTTAGAAGTCTTCTAGAAATATCTCATAAATAAACACAAGCCATATTAATTGGAAATAATTCAATAAATTATGAATTTATGGAGTACTCTTTTAGTTGCTAAAAAACAGGTGTTTCCCTCAGAGTGATCCATGGTAGGGACTCGCGAAGAAGAATGGTTCTATAACCCTTCATCGACTCCATCCTAGAAAACACCAAGATATTCCAGGAAAACTTGTGAACAAATAAGGTGGAGATTCCTGGAAACCCAGCACCCCAGTATCAAAAATTCATTGGACCACTACTTATCATGACCAAGAGGATGAACTCTGGGAACTTCACACTAGAACTAGAGAGGGTTTATCAAAGTGCTTGATCGCATGATGAGAAAGTCGTATATATGATAATGTAGCGGGAAATAGCTAGAGAAATAATTCTCTAGGCATAAATCACATCACATGATCATTTATAAGTAACATGAATGACTTCTCATAGGACCTGTGAAGAACATCCTACATGTCTACTAGATCACGCAAGAATTAAAATAAAATAATACTAAATAAATCTAAATAATTCACAGTATAAGAGATATAACAAAGCCTTAAAATGGAATAATTAGACCAAAAACAAGTTCTATGACCTTCATGTGCTTCATGTGAACCATCTAAGACATGTGAAAACACTAGGACATGGTTCCCATATCTCACAATGCACCTTCGGTATGCTATTTGTGTTATGGAAAGTCATCTATAAATGTCATATCATTCCATGTGGTTCTCCCATTTGATTAACTTTAGTCTTGAAAATAATTCTTGGCTCGTCGACTAAGTCTTGAAAGGTCCTTAAAATACATCTCCTTACCCATATAACATAACCATCTCATGTCATCCATATATTGCAGCAGCATATGGTCATGGAAAATAACTTTCACAACACCCTTTGGTAAATTCAGATGAGGCACGATCTACCCTCTAGACATGTCTACTAACACATGTGACATCCTCCAGGAAAGTCATCTTCATCATGTGACACCCTATAAACATGCCTTCAAAGTCATGTGATGGATTCTGGAACAAGGCATCTGGGTATCATAATGCACTCTATACAATCTAGTCTTGATCATCTGATAACCTTTATACACTCCATAAAAGTTTTTTTTAAGTCTTATGGACAAGTCAAATTTCTCATTCGACAATCTTTTGATATGTTGGGATGATACTCTCTTACAAATAAATAAATCAATCAAACCCTGAGAAGCAGATAATTGGTGCATGTTAGTCAGGAAAGCATGCCAAGTCATAAGTCCATACCAAGATTTTATAACCTCATCTA
This sequence comes from Viscum album, assembly GCA_963277665.1. NCBI lineage: Eukaryota > Viridiplantae > Streptophyta > Magnoliopsida > Santalales > Viscaceae > Viscum > Viscum album. Next base: position 772,975,751 of record OY728155.1, on the reverse strand, counting down.
TCCTCAGTGTGTAAGTTCTAAATACAGGGGAAACCGTAGAGTGTAATACCTTATCAGCATCATAATAGAATATTTCCCAATCATCAACGGAATCCTAAACCTGATAACATTGTATATCCTCAGTGTGTAAGCGTCGATAAATAGGTAAACCTCATAGTGTAAGCCCCAACCAGTAACATAATAGTATATGTCACAATTATAAGGGAAACCTCAGAGTGTAATCCCTGATCAAGGGAACTATCGAGACCCTGATTCATTCCATAGCTAAGATACATAGGACACCTCCCAAATGATTGAGTTCTATGTTAACCTTATAAGAAATACCTCACTATATAAGTCTCACATTCAAATGTAATGACTTTGATTACTTTCCATCCCTTGTTTCTCACAATGATAATGGGTCACATGGGCTTAGGAATAAGTAATGGTCATATAATATGCACCATTAACCTCTACAATGATTAGGGAAACATTAGTGCATAAGCCCCAATCTAGTGAACTAAAAGAAATATGATTCCTTCCATAATCATGATATACAGGATGCCTGCCTAAGGCCCAAGCATTATATTAAACATCTATAGGGGAATCCCAATGCATATTCCATGTATTTTTATGCAATGATACTGATTACTTGTTATCCATTATTTCTCACACTGAGCATATCTCTCGTGGGATTAGCGAGTTAATACAGTCATATCATTCACATCATGCATCACTATCAAATAGGGAAATGTAAGCATGTAATACTCGACAAGTTACATGATATATTCATCTAAAAACAAGGGAATCTACCTTAGGGCCATTACTAAGGGTGTTAATAAACTATGATAACTCATATTCCTATTATAACTAGGATATGTTGGATTCTTTTATAATGTAAGATCTAAAATTGTAACCCACTTCGGTGAAAGACCTCTTATCTTCCAAACATATCAACAATTTTGACCCAATCATTCCCATGGGATGATCAATCTAGCCCATCCTCTAGTGGACTAAGAGAAAAATGAACTATATAAAATCTAATTTTCTCTATAATCGGGATACATAAAACATCTTCCTAGGATTTTATCAGGAACAAATGTTTTCTAAATAACATTTATGTATTCTCTTTCCATGAGATGTTCAAGTGCACTTGTTTAATGAATATTGTGGGTTTTTATTCCTGTAATAATTAGGATGCATAATATGCCTCATATTGGATCAATCGCCTCCATAGAATATTAACCGCCTCCCAATAAGGGAGAAAATGTTGAAGCAACTACTTATATGGATTTATCACATATGTAGTTTCTAATTATTGGTAATAGATGAAGGACCATAGATACATAAATATGGATTTAAATATGGTGCCCCCATCTTTTGTAAAAAGAGAGATACCTAACATATATTCAAATTGTTAGAGTAATTTGTAGAGTATTGGGACTAGGAAGAGATTTATAAATATATCTTAAATATATAAGAGATTCTTAGATTTTGTGACAGTTCCCCCCAAAAGGGTGTGATGACCCTAACTGAACATCATCTTAAAAAATGTGAGTTGCTAAGTTACCCTGGTCATAAAAATCCCAGGTGTCCACCTACACTTGGAAAGAAATTCCGTACGCAATTACAGATTAGGGAACCATTGGGCGTTTCTATAGAAAACAAGACATATGGAAACCTCATTTAAAGCGATTGAACAAGGCCTTAAACCACCACAATCAATCAAACCATTCGGTGAATTCCATCAACACCTTTGTGTCCCACGGAAATACACACATTATATATGATTTCCTTATTTTCGGGTAGGACCTGTTTTACCCTCCAATACATTGGGTAAGAATTTATATCTAATGATATAAATATGGGAAACAATTCAATGAGTTTGATCAACTATTGGATGAAAGGGAAAATTGATCCACTATGGGAATAAGGAGTAACAAATATATTATGGTAAGAAGGTGTGACGTTAGCCACTATAAGGAAAGGAATATGACTGGGGATGGTGGTGTTTCCAGCCCAGTAATTATAGTCTCCATAAAGATCCCTGATATGTTCTTTCAATGAGCCTTGACTTACAGGGAATGATATTACAAGTTTATGTGTCATCCACAACTTCTTATCTTATTCATATGTCAAGAATTCATGGATTATTATGTTTATTCCATTATGATTCATGTCTTATGAACTACCAATATTTATCCTTAGACTTGTGTATATGATATTTTACATGTATGGTATGATCTTGATATGTTATTATCATGTTCTAATACCCTTCTACTCATATTATGATAATGTATCTCTTTTTTTTTACAATTACTGAGCATCTAATCCCCCATTTCTTATGTTTTCTTTCCCCAGGATATGATGGATGGTTTTAAGTAGGATTACTTAATGAGAATATCTTTTTGGTAAAAATTGAATATATTTCACCAGAATATATATTGTGTTCTAATATTCCAATTAAAATAAACTATAAAGGTACTTGGAACATGATTTTGTAATGTGCTAAGTATTCATCTAAAATGATGTAATACCCTTGTATTTTAATCCCAAGTAACAATAGTTTGTATAAAATGAATTTTTTAGTCAATCTTTGGAATCTAAAACCAAAAAACAATAGTGATATACCTAGGTATATTTATAATGATATTTATATGGATGTTCCAAAGGATAAGTATAAGGATGAGATAATGTTTAGGATAATTTTGTTGAGATTTTGGTAATGTATAGAGTGAGTGGTTTCCAATAAATACATCCAAGTATGGATACTACAAGTGGATGTGGCTCTGGAACATATATACATAGGGGGAAAAATACCAAAACACCATATTGAGAGAGAATTAATTGGGAAATGGTGTACCACAATATCCCTTGATACACATCTAGATTAACACTTCTGATAAAAATTATTTGGGAATTCACAAACTCTTTACAAACCATCATGAAGGATTTAAACAAAATTTTAATATGAATAACCTTGGATAAATCCAAGGCATCATAGATTAAAAAACGTATCATGATTTATACATCCAATGAGTATTTGTTCTTGAATATGTGATTTTTTCACTATGATTAGTGTTTCTCACATTTTTATTTTATTTTAGTCAATGGATGTAACTAGATCAAATCTTCATAACATGAAATATGATAGGAAATTTAAGACTATGAGCAACCAAAATGGATGTGGACTATATAGTAAGATATTTTACTAATTCCCAATCATTTATCACGTTATATGATTAAGAAAGTGATCTGTAGTTAGATTCCTAATGTATCAAAAAAGATAAATATTGTATTTAATTAGAGTTCATGTTTGAATGAACATTAAGAAAAGATGATTCAGATTCCAACATATCAACAATAAGAGAATAAAAAAGTAGAGGAACACCTCAAATATAAGGGAAGATGTTATATTTGTGGAAAAAAGGGTCATTGAGTGAACAATTGTCAAATATTTAAATGTATTATTTGTGGAGAACAAGGGAATTACTTAACTCAATGCCCTGAACTATGAATTTACAACTAAACCAAGGAAGGACCTATTCCATTTGATTCACTGAAGTGGGAGGATTTAGTTATTTATGTATTTGGATTCAAGATTTATGAAATATATAAGTATTGTTCGGTAAAATATTTTCAATTAGGATTTGAAAAAATATGTTGTACAATACTGATAACCTAGAAAAGTCATTTAATGTAAAGGCCTTATTTCATAGAAAACATATTATAATAGTATGGTACCAATTAATATGTTTTTAATGATGAGAAATTGATTTCTAGTATGGATAACTAGATTGTTGATATCGATAAAGTAAATTGGATAGTATTGATGGACTTAGAACTGATAAAAGCCTTTTGACAAAGTGGTATGTGCTACCATGGATGGATATTATGAACTTTTTTGATTTAAGAAACATACCAAATGATATTTTGAATAATAATTAAAACATGTTTTTAATGTATATTTATGGTAACTCATAATATTTTCATATTTCAAGAGAATACAAGATGGAGGTATTAACATGTTTGGTATGTGACAAATGAGAGCATCTATATGATATATGGGTGATAATTATTAAGCCAATTTTTAGAAATTTAGTGAACTTATTTAATTTTTTTTGACTTTCATCTTTAGAGGGGTTATATGGTTAACCACTTCAAAAATAGTTTGTGAGAAAATTTGGATGTGGTTTTAGAGATTAAAGTATTATATCTTCATATGAAGATTTATACATATTGGATAACCTATGAAAACCATTTTGTATTGATGTTAACTAAATATGGATTTAATGACCAATCATTTTTTATGAATTTCATGATCAAATAATTATTTATGAATGAAAAATTCTCATTCATTTCATAGAATATGAGATGATGTGGAAATTGATCAAGGAGAAACCCAAGGGTGAGATTGTGCTTATGGAATGGAATGAAGTAAAATAAGTACATTTCTTTATGAAAATTGTTCAACATTTGGATAAGGGTATTGAAATAATATTTTATCCCATTATCATCATTTTTTATGGTATCAATGACCTTTTTCAAGTGTCTTTTGGTTATGTATTTGTGATCATTAACATTAACATAACCATGTTCTCTATAACTCTCCATAGGAATTTGATTGTTAGATTTCTCTTCTATTTCAATTTTTTCACATTCCACCACTTTTCTCCTGCATGGAAACTAAGTTATTAGTTACCTTGAGTAACTATTATAGTTCTAAATTTCCCTTTTTAAATGAAGTTTTAGTATTTATTTATTTGATGTGGGTTTTTATGAAAGGAAATTTAATGTAGTTAATATTTGATAACCCAGATGAATTTTAGAGAGAAATTCTTTTAAGGGGTGTTGAATGTAACAACTTATGATTATCGAGAAGTTTTTATCAAAAAAATTAATCTTTTCAATATTATTAATTTCACACAACTCCAAATATAGCTTGTTTTATATGATATCGCTAAGTTCGTCTTGTGTTTCATGCCACAATAATTTAATATTTCACTACTTAAAACACTTAGATTATCTTTTGGTACATAATAAATTATATTTCTATTATGTTACACATAATTTTTGGTTCATTAGGTGGCTTGTATTATATACAATTCTATGTTTTACTGAACCAAAATATACTATAAATATTTTCATTAAAATATTATTATATTTAAAAAAATCCATCAGAATGGAAGTTACGAATAAGATTAACTAAAATTTTAAAATATTATTTACACATGCATGAAAAATTGAAAAATTTGTATAAAAAGTAGTTAGAAAGGAAAGTAACAACTATTTGAAAATAAAGAAATTCATTTCTAAGAAAATTATTTTTCAATGCACAAACAAATTTTTTTTCAATAATATAAATAAACCAATTTACAATAAAAATATTTAATAAAAATTATATATTATAAATTCAATCAATTTTTTTGAAACTCATCAAACATATTTTATAAGAATATAAAAAGAAAAAATAATTTTTTTTTTATAAAAAGAAATATTTTTCTCAATGTTAATTTTACCGCCTTTTAATGGGGAACCTATTTTGAACCTAATTTTTGAAAATTTTATAATTTTTTACAAAATAAGTAACTTAATTTTTGAAATTTTAATATAAACTTCAAATTTGGGTTAATTTTTTGTATTTTTCTATGAAGTTTCATTTTATGATGAATAGTGAAAAAATAGTATTTTAATTTAAAAATGATTTTTCTCCTAATTTATATATATAGATAAATTATATTTTAAATATGTTTAAAATTATAGTTAGTAAAATTATAAATCAATAAATCCAATGCAGGTCATTGGAATCAATTTAATTCTAAATTGGATATAAAAACATTTTGAACTTTTGAACTTTTTTACTTTAAAAACCAATTTTTCTCGTCATATCTATGGGATTAATTTTTAATTAATTTCTACTACTTATATTATTTTTAATTTAATAAAATGGAATAAATATATTTTTTAAAAAATAATTTATAATTTGTAGTATGTTTAAGTTAATTTTTAACCAAAAATAATAGTAAAATTAATTAAAATTAATTAATGTGATTGGTGTAAAAACAAGTTTACTAGTGGTTGAAAATTAACAAAAGAGGTAAAATATAATAGAAACTTGTCAAAAAAATTTCATAGACAAATTTGGACCATAAACTCCCTTGTCTCTAAAATTAACCACTATTAGATGAAAATGATGCAAGGGATACCTCTCAATAGTGTTCACCTTTCATATTAACAAAAAAATCACTCATCCTTCACTATAAAAAGGAACTCACTCCCCCCCACCACTTATCCACACCACTAAATACCTTTTTCTCATAAAAACACAAAAAAAAGTCCTCCCAAATTAAATTCATTCATCCTATAATCCACACTTTTGGGAGAATGAAAATCAAAGAAGTAATATTGTGAAAATTAAAAGGAGTTACCCAAATAAGAGTTTACATTCATCAATGAGCACTCTTGTTTTATTTGTTTCTCCACCCCTGAACTTATTATTATAATTGAATTATCAGATAATAACCTTAGTGTCCTAAATATTATTTTATGTTTTTATGTTAATGGTATGTCCAACAATCACACACACTTCCATAAAATGGGATTTGCAATCATTATTTGTGTGTATGGTGGACTACTACCTCATGGAATAATGTCATTAATTATTCCATTTCCACCATTAAAGTTTGGGAATAATGATGAAATTTATATTTTTATATGATATATATTATATGTAAGATTTATTTATACTTGTGAAATTTTTATATAAAACATACCTTTATTATTTTAATTTCGTGTAAATATGTTAACTTCCTTTATGGATGTGTAGACTACCTTCCCCTCAAAGCATTGTGATTCATTCAGAAATCACATGGAATTTATTAAGAATTTTTAGTGAATTTATATGATATATATGACATAATAAATATACTATAATGATACTATATATATATACATATATGTCATTTACCAACTTTCTTTTAATATGACATGAAAAAGGAAACAATGTTCATACGTACTAACAACCAACTATCTCCATGAACGATGTATTTCATTTTCTATATATATATTTCAAATATTATAATAAATATATAGATATTATTATTATATCATGGTTAAAATTATTTATATTTTGAAATCATCATAAAAATAAGAGGACCAAAAATATAACCAATCAAAACACATGCAAATAAACTAAGCGGTTATTACCAAAAACTTAACATTAACATTGAATTATTAATAAATGGGTAATATAAAGTCATTATTATGTAATATATGTTAGTATATAATTGAAAATGGTTCTTTTTTAGACTTATAATATACTTATATTTATTATATAGGGGTCTTTATTGTGTACAAATAAATTAAATACATATGGTACGAGTTTTCTTATCCCTCTATTATTTCCATGACATATATGTTATATTCATCACCTATTCTTGTATTTTGGTGTATATAATTTAATATGGAGTTTTATATCATGAATTTATTTTATTTAATGACATTAAATGTTTTACTTTATTTTATTCTTCCTTGGGTATCATTATTAAAAAGGCACTCAATTAGTAAGGGGATTTCTTGTCTCACTTTTATTTTTGCAAGACTTATGCATTATTCACCACTTGTTTCTTTTGTGTGGTGTATATACTTCCAGAATATGCATTATAAGATACTTTTAATTAAATTAATTTTTATTTAGATATCCATTTTTTATTTTTATTTCATGGGGTTCTACGGTTCAAATGTTACCGAATTAGTAATGTAGTTTTGTCTCAATGTCCCTTCTTTGAGACACAAGTTTTGATATGAACCTATATTCTATTATGATGTGTATATAATTCCATTTGATGTCTTATAAAATGAATGTACTTATTTTCATGATATTTTAAGCCTCATGTAATTCGATTCTATCATGTCTCAAGGTGAATATTGGTTAGGATGCTTCAAACGCACTAGGTATGTCAGGTTGTGGTGGGGTGTTTCAAAATTACCATGGGTTTGTAAAGGGATGATTTTATCTATTAATCAAAGTTGTAAGAGATTATGAACATGAATTATGGGCAATGACTCATGCAATCAGGTACTCCCTCCAGTTTAATTGGAAATGGATATGAATTGAACCTGATTCTCAAGTTTTCATTCATGGATTCATGACCAAGTCATGTTATGTTCCTTGGTGTGTGTTACCTCATTAGGTTGAATCTCTTAACAACCTCAGTAAAAATTCATATGTCTATTTCACAAGCATATTGGGAGGTAAATAAGGTGGGAAAGGCGCTAAAAAATAGGTTGATCATTGTAAGGGATACAATGTTGTCTTTTACAGCCCTGGATTACTGTGCCTCAATTATGGAAGTGGATAGATGTGGTGTCACACACTCTCGTTTATTTAATAACCATTTCTATGACTTACTCTATATACTTTTTTATTTAATAATTTCATAGGGTTGGCTTCCACCGGACCCTAGACTATTGTGTCTCGTCATTTATTTGGATTTTTTGCGATTATTGACAACATTGTTGAAATATTATGTTCCAAATATCAATACTTATCAAGATTTTATTATCCTTTGTTTTTCCTAATATCTTAATGTCTTAGTAAAATTTTATACTCTTTTATAATTAACATAATTAAGAAAATGTTTTTTTATGAAAAATCTGACATTACTTCTCTGTTCGGTCTGAAATATATATCCTTCCAAAACCATGTTTTTTAAAATTTTTTTCTAAAATTTTAAACTATTATCTTCTGATATTTAAATGAAATTTTTACCCATTTTTATCTTTTTAACAAACTGGTTTTTTAAAACTTAGTCTTTTTTCATCTTCTGATCACTGCACTTTTCTAAATATTTTCTGTTGAAAAAGGATTGTATAGAATATATGGATTTATCATTCTTCCTGAATTATATCTCATTGAAACTTCCTTTTCAAGTTTAAAATATTATTTTTATTAATTGTTTTCCAAATATTATGTAAATTCATTGTCTCTAAATTTTTCTTAAAATAAAATAGTTTTTACAAAGTTTTGAAGAATATTTTATAAGATTTTAGGGAAAAGTTATTTCAAAATATTTTTAAGAATACTTTTTAAGTCTCCATGGAAAAAGGTTTTCCAAATTTTTTCAAGCTTATATCATAATATTTAAAGAAAAAGGGTTTTCAATTTTTTGAGATTACTTTATAAGTTTTCAATGAAAAATTCATTTGAAATGTTTTCATGCTTCATTTATATGTTTTTAAGGTTATTTTAAAAGAAAATGGTTTTCAAATGGTTTTATTTTTCAAGAATAATTTTTCAAAGAATGAAGTATAATATACTAAATAAATTTTTTAAAAATATATTCCATAAATATATTCCTTATAATATGACAGTATTTGTAGAGTTTATGCTTTAGTGGGGATACGATCCTAGAATACCATTCATATTCTTTATTGAATTGTTAATGTTTTGATGGAATATTGTTTATAAAGAATGTTTCTCTTCCAGGGGTAATATGCATTTGAAACCTACTTCCTTTCAAGTTTAATACACTGATGAATTATTATGAAACAAATATATTTTCCATATGTTATGATATAACAAAATATTTATAAGTTTTTATATGATGATTATTAAACCCATCTATTTTTATGGGTCATGATATGATGAATGATATATTATCTTCTATAATACATGTGAATTACTTCATTATGTGATGGTTGAGACATATATCTCTTTCCAATGTATTGGGTAAATATTTATATATCATGAGTAAATGATGGAAAAATAGTATTCAGGCTTGATACACTATAGAAATATGGGGAGACCCAATCCAATATGGGAAGAAGGGGACACCTAATCTATTAGGGGAAGAAGGTGTAACCAGATCCACAATAAGGAAAGGACTATGACCAGGGATGGTGATGTGTCCCTCCTTGTAGGTGTAGTCTCCATTAAGTCCTCTGAAATGTTTTAGAGACGAACCTTGACTTATTGGTAATGGTATGACATGTTTATGTGTCTTCCATAATTCCTTGTATTATTCATACATTGTGATTTCATGGATTATGCTCTTGATTCACTTATGATTCATGTCTTATAAACTACCAATATTTATGTCATGACTCATGTATATGATATTTGAAATGTAGGGTATGATATTGAGATGTTATTCCTATGTTCTCATTTTATTCTTACATATCTCTTTCATTACCCATACTAAGAATAGCAACTCAACCTTTTTTATGATTCATTTCCCCATGTTACCAATATTGGTTTTAATTTGGAGTACTAAATGGGAATATATTTCTGTGAAATTTTTTGGATCTTTCATTATACTAGAATATTGAACTCCAAGTTTCCAAAGACACTAAATATTTTGGTCCTCTCACATGTACTTTTTTAATGTGATAAATATTCATCCAAATTTTTTTAATATCCATGTACATTAATCCTGGGTCACTATAGTCTCATAGTTAGCTCACATAGTAGATGTAATCCTATAGAAACTGAGAATTTTGGTCTATATTTGATATCCTTGTTTTGTATGGATAGAAAAAAAATTAATTAAACAATGCATGTTCTTAGGTAAAATCATGATGATTGTGCGTGGGTGTCCATTTAATGTCACATGGTTACAACACGGTTTGGTAAAATGTAAAGGATAATGATATGGCATTCTTAGAAACACATTTTTTCCAAAATTAAATGTTTATCCAGCTAAAATTTAAAACCACTAATCCCTTTATTTCCCCTCCCTTGTCTCTTGTGACAACCCAATTGATGACCTACCATTCTTTTTATACCTCCCTATTTTTCAAACCACCTCTTACATGGTGATTCAGTATGATATCTTCATAATTCATAGTTCGATCATCAAGGTATGTACACATCTTCCCTTAATTCCTTATTTCCCCAGGGTTTCTTCTTCTAATGTCGTTACACCCCTCTTAACCAAACCCAAGGGTGTGGCTTTCACTAGATTTTTTTCATTAACATGATTATAAGGAGATAAATGTATTCTTAGAGTTACTTTAACCATATATTTGATGTTTCAAACCAATACCCTAGGATTTTAGGTAGGATTTAACCTTTCTCTAAATTTTTTATTTACAACCATGGATTTATTGATAATTAAATTAGTGTTTTAATTTCAAAATAATGGTATTTCATGTATTTAGTTGATTTATTATATTGGAATTTCACTTCATCATGGTTTTCATTTGAAAGAGAAGGGTTTTATTCTATTAATGGGAGGTTAAAATATTATTTTTCTTAACCACAAACACCAACTATTTTAAATATTTATTGAATAACATTATATTTTTTTGAAATTTTTATAATGTTTTTTCTATATTTAAATATGATTTATCAATGGTTTTACTTTAAATTTCACGACTAACATGAAATTAAAATCATTGTTAAAAATTATTAACAATTTCTAGAAATAAATTTGGATTCTTCCCAATGTTTTATCCTATTTAGTTGAAAAATAAATTGAAGGGTGGTGTTTTGTAACCTTTATAGTTTTTAATAAAAGTGTGTTGATATGTTTAATCATTTTTAAATTTGTTTCTTTATAAAGAGGGTGTGTCGTAAATGGAATTTAAATATTTTTTTAAATATACTTTTTAAAGGATTTTTTAAATGAGATTTTATTGGTTTATAAAAGATGGTGAAATGGATTGGAATTCTTAGAATTATGTTTTAAATGATTTTTTCGAACATTAAGTGGTTTTACAATGTGTATAAACCCCTCAATTGTCCTTCAGTTATTGGTCCACCCACTTTAAAATGTAACCCTATGGGGGATGTTTGTAAATTTATGTGCATGTTGTGATTCTTGAACATATACTTCAAAGGTGATGTTTTCAGTGAGGGTTTAGGAGGAGAGGAGTAAGTGACTTTCTAATTATTTATTATTATTTTATATGATCATTTGTGATTCTCCAAAATTATAAAGTAAGAACATTGTATTTAATATTATGTATGACACACAACACCAAGTTTGTAAGGGAATATAATATCCTGATACATTAAAATATATTTACTATTTCAAATAAATTTAATCTATGATATAACTTACAATTCATGTGACAATGAGTAAGCTTGTGTCACACGCAACAAATACTTTCTTCTATAACTTACTTTACATGCTAGAATGAGTTTTACAGAATACTAATAATATTATTTAATATATTCAGATATAACATAATCATTAAATTATCTATTTTAAATAGTATTAACTAAAATATTAAAATATATGGTTTAAACAAATACTAAAGTAATTCATTGGTATTCAATTTATTAGAAATGAATATTATAACCAATTTAACATAAATGAAATATTTTTATTCTTATAATGGTGTTCTATTCGAATAAATTAAATTATTTAATATTATTGAATGATATTAATGAAATATATTTAGTTTATATTCAATTAAATATTTTTAATATTCATACAATAGGTTTTATAATCATAATATAAGAATAAATCATGTTTTATGCTTATAATTTTATTTTTCTAAAAAGGTAATTTTACATCCATTTACTAAAGAACCTATTTGTAATCTAATTTTTGGAAATTTTATATTTCTTATGTGTCAAAATAAAATTTATTTTTAATTAAAAACATAAAAAAATTTCTTAGGGTGAATTTTTGGTATTTTTCTATGAGGATTCATCTTTAGATAAATAGTAAAAAATACTGAATATTAATTCAAAACTGATTTTTCCTCTACTTTATTTATAAGGTTAAATTATTTTATATTGTTTTTACATCTTTATTATATAAATTATACATATATTAATACGTTTTAGGTAATTTTAATCCATTTTACATTGAAATTGGATATAAAAACATTTCAAACTTTTGAACATTTTTACTTTAAACCCCACATTATCGTCCAATCTATGGGATTAATTTTAAATTAATTTTTTCCAATTATATGGTTATAATTAGAAAAAATGGGTTCCATATTTAAAATTATAATAATTTATAATTTATAATAAGTTCAAAATTGTTTTTAGAAAAACTATTAGTGAAGAAATATAAAATTTATTAAAGAGATTAAGAGAAAAAATAGCTTAACAAGTAGCTAAACATTAAACATAATGGAAAAATGACCTAAAAAATTGTCTAAAATAAATTTTATGGAAATTTTTAAACCTTATTCTAAACATTATCAAACTTTTACCATTATTGGATCCACTTTACATTGGAAAAACATGGGTAGAATTCCCTTTTCCCAAATTTACAAGAATATCACTCCTCTTCCTCTATAAAAAGGAACTCAATGCTCCCACTTATCTACACCTTTATATACCTTTGGATCACCCAAAATCTACTGAAATAATATCCAAAATCACACCCCTATTCCTAGAATCCTCTTCTTGTGAATAAATCCAACCAAGGAGATCATTAGATATAAACTAAAAGAACTTACCCGAAAATGAGGTAACAGCCTTCAATATAAATATATGTTTGAATTGTTTCTCAACCCCTTAATTTCCTTTTATTACATGATTATATAATAAAATAATTATCTTAAATATACTGAATTATTTTTATGTTAAATGTTTGTCTTACACATATACACTCTTCCATCAACTGGGTAATGAAATTACTGTTCGTGTATAATGAACACTCGCCCCATTAAATGATATTGTTCAATTTTTTTACCATCTCTCATGGTTGTAAATTATGATGTAAAAGATATTTTTAAAAATATATATTATATTTATGATTTATTTATGATTATGAAATTTTTATATAAAACATACCTTAATATTTTCAATTTTGTGGTAATATGATAAAATTGTTTGTGGATTGTGGACTACAGCCTTCTCAAAGCGATGTGATTCGTTCATGATATACATGAAATGTATTAAGGATGAGTTTAATAAAAATATATGAAATATATGGAATAATGATGACAATTTATTTATAATTTACATATAAATCATTTAATTTTTATTATTTTAATATGATAATGAAATGGAAGTTGTGTTCATCTATACGTACGAATTACCATCTCCATGAACGATGCATTGCATTCCATATCTCCAAATTTTATGGATTATTATAAATACATATATAATTATTTTATAATATATTTAAATCATTTACATTATTTATATGTTTAAATAAAGACAAAATTAATTGGAACTATAAGAAACAAGTCAAAACATACTCGAAAAAACAATGTAATTAACATCTAAAATAGTAAAAATAATTAATGATTGTTAAAAAATGGGTTATAATATATTATAAGAAGATGATATATGATATTATAAGTATGATTATGGTTTTTTTGTAAGTTAATAATAGTTTTAAAACCCCTATACAGGAGTTTAAAGGATGTTCACCTAAATGGATAAGTGAGGTAGGGGATTCTTGTCTCGCTTTTCTTTCTGTGAGGCATAGACCATTTTCACCACTTCTTTATTTTGTGTGGTTTATATACTACCCATTTTTTATTATATATCATGAATAAATTTATCATAATTTCATTTAGATTTTAATTTTAAATTATTCCTTTCATATGGATTATAATTCCAAATTTACCAAGTAGTAAGGTATTTTGTCTCAATTTCATTTCATTGAAGCATTTTGTAATGTTATGGACCAAATTTATTTTATTTGTTTTATATACTAACAATTTTACATTAATATAATAAATAACTAATTATTCAATGTATTTTTTCTGACAAATTCAATTATTTCTTATATGTTTATTTGAACATAAAGTTACTATGTGGTAATGAAATTTGACAACTCAATTCCTATTAATTGGGTTATATTAATTCCTCATTTTTTAATATTATATGGTTATGGATATAATTACATTAAATATATATTGATTTATTTATACTAAATATTTTTAAAATTATATTTGATCCACAAAATCAATTCCTTGATTAATTGTCTCTTCCACATTTTGATCATTTAAGGGGTGTATTTCACAATGTAATTCCATTCCTTATTACCTATTCATAAAATTCCATTAATGATGATTATATGACCATTGTTCAATAAACCATTTAATTTTCTTCTCTTATAGTTATTAATGTAATTTATCAAGTAATAGTACCATTTTCCTACTATTTCTAACTCAAAATGTTTTAGAAAATGAATTCATAAGAGTCGAACTTCATTTCTCTCCCAAGTGAGAGAAAATGTTTTCTTCTAAAGACCTTATTATCAAAGAAGGTTTTAAAAAATGTTTTTAACTATATAAAAAATAAAAAATAAATAAATTTATTACTCCATTTCATTTTACATTTTTTTCAAAGTAATCTGATTATCTCTTTCCAAACGATGCATTATTCAAACCTTTTTACTATGAAAATGAATTTTATCTTTACCTTGTACAACATGTATGGTATTTTGAGTTTCAATTTTAATTATTTCATATTATTTGATTTGAACTTAATTTACCAACTGGTAAAGAAATTTCCTAAAATAATTCCTTTTCAATGGGTTATATTACATTATCTTTGTCATTAATATTCTATGGTTATTTGTATAATTAATTTGAATATATATTTATTTTTTTACACTTATTACATTTGGATTTATCTTTTATACTCATAATCAATTCATTTATTAATTATCAATTCAATGTTAAGATCATTTAAAGGGTTTGTTTCACAATCATATTCTATTCAATATTTCTTATTCATGAAGTTCAATTAAAGGGATTTATTTGAACATTGTTAAATAAACCATTTTATTTTATTCTCCTATGGTTATTAATGACCATTATCAATTAATATTACCACTTTCCACTCTTTGGTTCTCAAATCCTTATAGAAAATGTTTTCACGAAAACCTATCATCATTTATCACATTAATCAGAGATAATATTTTCTTCTAAAAACCTTATTTTCTAAAAATATTTTCAAAAATGTTTTAAACATTTCAAAATGATTTTTTTAATTAATTATTACAATTATTTTCTTTTAAGAATTATTTCAAAATAAAATTCTTGTCACTTTCCAAAAACGGAATTTTTCTACCATTTTACCATAAAAAAGGAATGTTCTTCTTACCTTTTATGGGATGCATTGATTTACCATCTGTCATTTATTTGAAGATTCTGTTGAAAATTTGAATTTTTAGTTTTAAAAAAAATAGAGAATTTATTTTCAAAGAAATTTTTTTTATTTGTTTTTCAAAATAAAAATAAATTTTCTTCGAGAATGTTTCTTAAATATATTTATAAAAAAATTCCATTCATCAACAACAACAAAAATTTTATTCATACTCCACTTGGGATACATTGTATTGATACCACCCTTATTCTTCCTCTGGGTGGCTTATGATTGATTTAGCCAAGGGTAGTGTTGACATTAACTTCTTTGATTTTTTTGTTAACCCCCTTAAAATATTCAATTTCATATGATCATTGAACAATGAGTTTCCCTTAACTATCCATATCATTTATCATGGATATATTTATTTAAAAAACCATATATCATTTTTAAATACGATGTTAACTTTGATAGTTATTTTATTATTAAGGGAAATATTTATAAATACATATTCTTATATTTGATAAGACATATTTTTTATCAATTAAATTGATTACTCGTTCTGATTAATTATTTGGATATTCCATGATGGGTGTGTCCCAATAATTATAGATCTTGACTATATTGTTCTTCATGCGCCTAAGACATGATGTATGATAATTACACATTTCCTTTAGTTTGATATAATATTTGTTATCCATGATATTTTTCACTATAAAAAAATATATGGATGTATTTAATTATCTTTTTTTATTAAATGGAATGTGTTTTCAATTTCATACCACTTTATATTGATTATTCCTTGTCCATTTATTTAAATAGAATTTGTTTTAAGTCATTTTTTATTCCATATTATTAACAAAATTTCTTATCAATTTATTGATTACATTGCATGTGTGTTCATATATTTACCACGCCATAATGATTATGCTCATTAATTCATTATTTATTCTCTTATATTTACACTTACAGATTATTTGATCTCACTATTATTTTTTCCTTTCCACAAAAATCCAAAAAGTACACTAATAAAGATATGTAAGGATTTACTAATTGGGAATAAATTTATTCTCGAAAGAAAAAGTTATTTGTAGGAAGTGTATTAATTTTTAATATATGACCTGTGTATAAGTCTAGTTTACCAATACTAATATACTCATTAATCCATCATGATTTTATTCCATCCATTCGTTCAAATTTAATAGTAGTGTGACACCAGCACCAGTCTACCAGGGTCGGGTAGCTTCATCATTGACTACCCACCTCCATTTTTTTTATATTTCTCTGGAATTCATTTATCAATAAATGGATGTTTTCATGAGTGTAATCAATAATATATTTGTGTAATGACTAGATAATATTTCCTAGATATAATATGTTTTTTAAAATGAAAAGGAGTCTTAGTCCCTGAGAGATAGAAAACTTATTATGGCATATGGTAGTGAAGATCACCCTAGAGGCCTATTTTTGGATAATCTAGTAGGAAAACTAGAGGTGTTGAAATGATAATTAGTTCTAATATGGGGATAATATTACCAATTTAAAATGGGTTACTTGATTCTTATAATGATACCCATTATGTTCAGATACATACTCGGAAGAATTATAGGATTCCATTTTTTCTTTTATTTCATCTCCATCCCTTTGATTATTTATTAGAACCATGATCTATTTATCCATTTTGGAATGTAGTTAATATAGGGGTTCATATTATTATGTGTTCCATTTTTATGGGTTTCATTTTGTTTTCAACCTACTCTAAAAAAATTATTGGGAATGTGCGTTTTTTTAAATATAAAAATGGTGTTTTTTTGAAAAAGAATTTTAATAAATATGTGGGGAAAGAGGAAGAAATGATTTTTTGGGGACTACATTTTTAATATTATATTTTCAAATTCAAGAGTGATTTTTATTGAAAATCATATATTTATGGGTTTGAATGGAAACTATGTTTTAAAGTAATATGAGAATTGATTTTTCAATGGTTTTTACCTAAGTTTTGAAAAATGTGTTTGTTCTGAAATTCTTTTACTCTTTTAAAAATAGTGTGTTTTTTGGAAAAGTTTTTAACAAATGATTTTGGGTTTTATACAATGCATAATTGAAATCCTAATTTTTCATCTATATTAAAACTAGCATTAAAGAGAATATTTAATTAATGATTCTTTGTGTAGAAATTTTTGTGGTGGTATACAATGATTTTGTATCCTCGCATGATTATTATATAAAATTTTCAAATTATAGTTCATATATTAGTTGTTAAATGAGAAATATTGATTTTGATATTTTATAGAAACACATGAAGTCACATTAAGGTATGCCGGTTATTTTTTTATTTTTTTCTTTGTTAAATCAGCTAAATATTCCTTTCATTCATTATTTATATTTAAGGGAATTCTATAATATATGTGGAGTTATGGAGGAAGTAATGGGTTTTATTTTTATGGTGGGGATTCGGGTTAACAAAGGTACTACTCTGTTGTAATTGTTTAGATTTTTTATATCTTCTTTCATGTTTATAATTATTTGATTTGGTACTAACATCCCACCTATGTATAGGTCATTTAGTATTTTATTGTTAAATTATTATATTTCACACTAATTTAAGAGTAAAACCATTATAATATCCTGATTATGATAGCTTACTCATTTTTTCCATCACAAGTTGATCTAGAGAACCCCTTAAGAAAGTGGAAACCCATTTTGGGTGCTAGTTTAGGTGGAATCTCAGACCGGTTAATTAAAAAAGGTATTGGATTCTAGGTTTATCAATAGGGTCAAAGATTTTGTGAATTCCCAATTTTTATTTAGGTGTTCCATGGAATAATCAACATAGAACATGTCATTGGAAACCAGGGGGTGGGTTCTTAGAGAGTCCTACAAGAACATTCCTTCAAGGAGCCTCATGATTCATTTGTAAATGGGATTTTAATTTGTAACATGACATTACATTTTGATTATTTATGTTATTTTTTTTAATCATCATTATCATGGTTGAGTTTTCTTTTGGATTTTGTTTATATTTTTGGGTGGTATTGGAAATCAGTTGTTGGAATGAGGTAAGTTTTACAACCTGATTAAAAAGTAGTGAAGAAATGTATGATCTTGAAATGTATTAAGAATTGTATCGAGGCTAGACCATGGGACATCAAATTGTATGACTGAGTTATTCTTGGTTCTGCATCCCATTTAGATTTTTATTTAGACTAACTTTAGTGATACTCAATAATAGATTTTAATTAAAGGAATTATTTTACATGTTGACATGTTGATTGAAGTTTTATTTTACCTCCTTTGTGATATGATTTTTATATAAAATGGGTTTTATCATGGAAAATGTGTATTTCATGGAAAACTATTTTCAATTATAAATTAATCCTTCATTCTTATTGATAAATTTATTTTTGTTTTATAAAAAATTGTTTTTGATTTATTTAAAAAAAAATGGTAGATTATGTTAGGATGTTCACAAAATTATTTTGATTTAAAATTGGTTAAAATCTTAAGTTCAAGGAATTCAGAGCCTTCTTCATGTGAATTTAAAAAAGGTTTTATTTTCATTTTGTAATAATAAAGTGATGAGTATGTTTGAAACTATTAAAAATTGGTTTATAGTGATTTAAAATCATTTAAATAATGATCATTGGGAACCACTGGGGGTTTATTATTTTGAAAAGGTTTTTTTAGATTGTAAATGAAATTTGAATATTTTTTTAATTCCATTATAGAAATGGTATTTAAAATTGAGTGAATCATTCTCAAATAATTGGGTGACTTTAAAAGGAAATGTGTTTTTGGACATGATGTTTTTATTTTTTAGGAATGTAATCGTTTTAAAAAGAATTTTACTTTATCATGTGCTTTCCATTTTTTGTCTTTTGTTTTGGGGTTTAGTCCCTTATGTGACATTGGGACCAATTTGATTGATTTGTAAAATATTATTAGGTAATATAGATTGGTTAAGGAATGAGAATGATAAATGGGTTAAATGGGATATGTAATATAAATAAGAATAAAAAAATGGGTTAAGTCATGATGATGAACTATGTGTTGAACAAGAAATGAATTGTGGATGTTAAGTGTCTATTGATTTGAAATTATTTATAACATTATAGAAGTTGTATATGAATAAAGAATCATATGAACATGGATTTGTTGTATGTGTGGGGAATTTTACTTGAGTATCTATTCCCACGAGCCAGAATAGACTGGGTCTCTCAACCCCACCTTTTGTAATGTATAAGTTAGGTAGATGATAGATGCACTATACCCCAAATGGCTGCGTTTGATGACACAATATTGACTGATGCTCCATGTTAAGAGAGATGTAATTTTATGAAAAAATGTTTTTCTTAGAGTTGAATGGAAATTGATGTATCCCTCTGTGCATAATAGTTAAAAGGATTAATCCATAGTGTAATTGATGAAAATTCCTAATCTATGGGATAAATGATGAAAATGGTTTGAGTAAACATTGTTAATTAATGGTTCCAAGGTATATTAATAAAATTATGATTAATTAATTCCCAATGTGATTAAATGAATGTTAACCCTCATGCTATGGATTAGGCTTGTAGTGTAAACTAAGTTAGTTTTGTTGATAGGTTGACCCTATGAAACATAAGGAATAAAATGGTTTCTTTTAATTTTGATAAATGGAGAGATATTAAAAATTTATATTCCATGTAAATTTTATCGCATTGGATTAACATCATGCACTATTTTATAGGCTAGTTATTTCATTAGGCACCATTGGTGGTGGACTACTGAGTTGTACTCACAACCTTCTTAGGCTTCCATGGCACATGGTTTCTCGATAAGATGATACTAGTTTTTAGGAATATGCTCAAGATAGTGACCTGATGTCTAGTTCATTCATGGGCTATTTGGTTAGAGCATGGGATGTCATAACCATGTTTGAACTTCGGTCCATTCATGGGGGCCTTTCAGTATTTATGGTTTTGGGATTTTATCTTTATGACTTTATAACATGCAGTGTATTCTTTATATTGTCATCAAATGTGCTACTTTTTTATTTGTTGGAATTTTCATATGAATTTTCTTTATTGTTCATGATGGTTGGAATAACTTTTGATGATACTTATTTTTTAGAATAGCATTGATAAGTGGGTATAGTATCCCCAGGTTTATTCTTAGACCCATGTTGCTATTTGTAAACCTATTTCATATAGGGACGTTCAGCTAATGTTATATAATGACTCGTCGTGGGGCACTAGATATGGAGTTCACTAGGAATGGGTCGTTAAAAAGTGGTATTATAGATGGTGTCTTTTTTCTTACTATTTGGGGCAGGGTAGAAACGATACTAGGGTCTTTTAAGGACTAGAAAAATAGCTCATGATTGGGTTTATATATCCCTATATGTGAGGGAAAACCAATGTTTCGAGGTGTGGGAATTGATGTTTTCTTTTTTGTTTTATGGTTAGTTTATACTACAACCTCTAGTGGGAATGTGGATGTGATTTTATCGATTAATGGGGATTTATCAATTATAAAAGTGTGGAAATAGAGGGTCTATGAGTTCACTCTTTATGTAAGTCACATAGAAGTGCTAGTTCATCTCTATGTTTTCCGTGATTGATAGTTCTTTTTTAACTCACATGTTAGTAGTGTGGTTTATTCTTATGGTTTAGGCTTGTTTTTTTTTCTTTTTTATGATTGTTAATGAAATTTTATTGAAATATTAATTTGAGTAAAGATTTTATTTTTCACATAATTGGTTAATAAAAATGTTTTTGAAAGTGTAAATTCTTGGGTTTTGAAATGTAATATTTGAACTATGAAACCTTGGGTTTTAAATGGAAAGTCTTATTTATGAAATAAAATGGGAAATGATGTAACCTTTAGGGACATATGAAATTGGTATCCCTAGTGTTGTGTTTTGACCCTATGTATCAGTGGAGTGGGATGTGAGGGTTCCCTAGTTGAAATCATGGTTTGGGGTTGGGAGGTATTGTTAGGTTTTAGTGTATTGTAAAAGGATACAATTGTTGTGCCCTCATTAGGGTTGTTTCCTTTGAGTTGGGAGATGATGTATGATAATGAAATTATGATAACACTTATGTGTTGAATTTGTGGTGGTGTATATTTGGCCTTATGATTGGAACCTAGGTTGTGGTGCCCCTTGTGGGTTGAGATATCACAAGTTTAATTTTTGACCATGTATTTTTTGTTTGGAATGTAGTTACTTTGTAATTTTTTGGGTGTCCTTAGCGTGAAACATAGAGTAAATGGTTTCTTGGGTGTATTAGATGCGATGTATTTTAGAATAGGGAAAAGGGTACTCCTCATGTGTAGTGATTTGTTTGAGGTTTGATGTGTATTTTATAAGTAAACGTTTTGTACTTGGAAGTGGAACAAAGATTGTGTTTCTTTGTGTATGTTAATCCTATATAGATAAGTTCAGAGTTAATGGTTTTTGAGATGTGACTCTTGTTGTGGATCTCAGTCGATTGTATTGGGAAATAAAGGGTAGCCTCAAGGGAGATTGGTCATGTGTTGTAGTGCATTTTTAATGTCAATATTGAATGGGTGATCAGTGGTTAAATTGATGCAAGGTATGGGTCAAAAAACATCTGGGAAATGGGACGGTTGTGCCTTGGTATCTTTCGCAGTAAGAAGTTTAGTGCTTGAGGTCATTTATAAGTTTGGAGTCAGGAAGGGATGGATCCTTGGGTATCTGACCCATCTATTTTGACAATTATTAATGGAGGACTTGATGTTGATTTTGGATATACAAGGAAAGTGTTGGACCATAGGAGACTGTTTGTAACCCTCTCCAGTAATAATGGTTTTATTAACCACAAATCATGTCAAATCATGTTAATCATTTCTAATCATTTCAATCATTTTAATTTAAGTTTCAATATGTGTAGTCAATGTTATCTATGATTACATATAAGTTTTTACCACATTCTGTTTTATATTGTTAGAAAATACAAAAAGAAATATTTTCTATGTTTAAAAGACTGACACTGACAGAAGGAATGAGTCACTAATGCATAGTGTTAGGGAAGCATGGAGCTGCCAATGAAATGACTCATAAATAGTGAAATCAACACATCGACAGACCGACTATCTCACTGATAGTTCAAAAGACCTACCAATGCAAGGACCTGACTATACAAGGACTTACCAATGAATGGGGCTACTTATACAAGGACTCACCATTAGTTAAAATGAGTCAAAAACTCAATTAGTTACTAAGGCATGAAAAGACCAATAGAGTGACACACTGATGGAATGAGTTACTGTTAGAAGGAGATAATGACCAAGGACTCACATATATACTACTTAAAATTTCTTCTATTTAAAATTATTTCTTATGATCATATCATGTGTCTTTTAATGTGAGCGATTTATTTAATGGTTTTTGCAGACATCTCAAATGAGGATTTTAAAAATATGAGGTACAATATCTACTTCAAACATGAACACTGTTGCACTATAAGAAGATATATAAAAAGGATATCACATGAAAGATATATATGCAAAAAAAATTATACATAAGAAGATATAAGTAGAAAAATTACCAAAACCATAGGGTAAACATTCAGAAAGAGAGAACACATGAGGAACTGTTCATTCCTGCTTACTATGAACCATAAGACTATTGTTCATCAAAGCCCCATAATATCTGCATCATTCAAATGAACCTAAGAAGAAGGTCATATCACCCAACTATAAGAAATAACACAGGGATCCACGAAACTCTGTTTTCAATGTCTTATTCTAGAAGTGGACTCAAGTATCAACTCTGATACATCGAAGAGTCCAAAGATGAACTGCATAAAACACAGAACCATCAAAACTCTATATAATACTGATTTCTCTATTATGTAACTTTTTATTACATTCTTGAGTAGTGTCTTCTTATTTCTATAAAACAAAAACTATTTCATGCACTAAAGTGGAGGATACTATATATCCTCAAAAAACTATTTTTTTGGTATTTATTTATCCCACGTAGAACTGTGAAAGAGGTCCTCTATGACCTTGTTGTAATTTGTTCCCATGAAGAATTGTGGCAGTGTTCTTGTGACCTAGAGAGTTTGTGTAATGTTTTGTTAACCCCAATATTGGGTGTATATCAAAACCATTATCTATATATTTCATGGTATAAGATGATCACCAAGTGAAGATTACCATGTCTCGGCTTGAGATTGAACCTCCTGTTTTATATCTGATGCGTTCTAAAATTTAGTTTTCTCTATTTTTATCTATATTTCACAAAAATGAATTTTACTTTGATAGTTAGTGTTGGATACTATTTATAACTACATAGTATTATCAGATTAGTTTCAACATCTTTATTAATATCTCATATTGTTACAACTAAGAAATAATCAATCTTCTGAGAAACTAATTTATCAGTCTGTGTATTATAAATTTAATACTTTTATTAATTGGCATGTTTTGTTTTAAATAAGGGGGATATTATAAATAAAAGTTTTAATAGAAATTATCATATGAACTACATGAACCTCCCTCTCGAGTGTCCAACTCCAACAAACAATAGGTATCAAAGGTTGTTTTCAAGTTGTTGCTTTCAAAATTTTAAATCTATCTTAAAATATTTTTGAACTATTATTTTGTTTTGTTTTAAATATTTCTAAATTTAGGTTAGTTCTAAAGTTTTATTTCATTAAAAATATATTCTTTATTATGGATAATAGATTGGAAGGTGCTACTACAAACTGACATCT
Source organism: Viscum album (assembly GCA_963277665.1). Classification (NCBI taxonomy): domain Eukaryota; kingdom Viridiplantae; phylum Streptophyta; class Magnoliopsida; order Santalales; family Viscaceae; genus Viscum; species Viscum album. Next base: position 772,951,031 of record OY728155.1, on the reverse strand, counting down.
TTAATTTAATGGAACAAACTTTTCCTAGTGGAATATTAAGATGAATATGTACATAGAAAGTATGGGGTTTGATATTTGTATAGTAATCAAAGATAAATATGAAATACATGAAACTCAAAAAACTACATGGATTTAAGCTATAAAAGATACTTATAGTAACAATTTCAAAGCTATGAATGCCCTGTTTTATGCACTAGGGGATGAGGAATTTAACAGAATATTTTCTTGTAAATCATCCTATGAAATTTGGGACACCATAGGAGTCTCAAATGAAGGAACCTTTGATTTTAATGAAATGAGACATAATACTTATACTATTTAATATGATAATTTAAAGATGAATCTTGATGATCCTATTTATGAAATGAATCTCATGTTTAATAAAATTGTGAGAACCATGATCTCTTTGGGATGAGATGTTACAGAAAGGGAAAAAATCATGAGAATACTCATATGCTTAAAAGATAAATGTAGAGAGACCTCTGTATCAATTAGAGAATCATGTGATATCAACATGTTGCTAGTAAAAGAGCTGATAGGAAAGTTGATGATGTATTATGATGAAAAAAAAATGAAAAAAGAAGTGGATGATGTTAAACCCAAAAGAAAATTTGTTTCTTTCAAATACACTACCTCCAAGAAAAAGGACAAAGCTCAAGATGACACTAAAACACTAATGGAAAAATTAACTAGAACAATGGTTTCGAACCATCGGTATATGTCCTCAACCCATTGATATAGCATATACCAAGGGTTTGGGCAGTCATTGGGTGATTTGGCATGGGGATATACTTATCCCAACTATTTGGTGAAACCATTGGGAAAGACCTATCCCAATGGTTTCCAAACCATTTATATAAACCAATACTAATTATTTTCAAACTATTGGGATTGGTATATCCCAATGGTTTTCCCTAAACCATTGGTATATGTACATCACCATGACAAATCACCCAACATCTTCCCAAAACATTAGTATAAGTAAATTTAAAAAAATAGTTATAGAGGAGCATTGAACCCACAACCTATGGGTTACATATCAAAACTTTACCAATATCCAATAATTACCATTGTGAATATATATATATATATATATGTAATTTATATATTTATTTATTTTATGATATTCGACCAAATAATTCATAAATAATAAGTTACACATGCCAATGGTTCTTAAAACCATTGGGATAGGAACCCACCCTTTCCCAACAGTTTGGAAAAACCGTTGGGAAATGTGGTCTCAAAGTGAGATTTTCCCAATGGTTTGGAAAATCCATAGTGAAAGGGTATGGATTTACTAGTGGTTTTTTCAAACCATTTGTAAAATTTGTATCAAAGTGGTCCTTTCCCAATGGTTTGGAAAAACTATTAGAAAATCCATACCCTTTCCCAACAGTTTTACCAAACCATTGGGAAAAGTGGTATAAAAGTGGGATTTTCCCAATGGTTTGGAAAAACCGTTGGAAAAGTCATACCCTTTCCCAACAGTTTTTCCAAACTTTTGGGAAATATGATCTCAAAGTGGGATTTTCACAATATTTTTTCAAACCATTGGTAAAAGTGGTCTCAAAGTAGGCTTTTCCCAATGTTTTGGAAAAACTGTTGGGAAAGGGGACTTATACCAATAGTTTTTACAGACCGTTGGGATATATTCCTTGGTATAGGTAGGATTTATAGTAGTGAAAGTTCACATGGTGAAAAATCTTCAAAATATAGTGAAAAATAGATGGCTCAAATATCCAGAAGGATCAAGATATTTTTTTGAAAGAATATATTCATTAAAATTTACACCTAAAAGGTAAGTATGATCATAAAGGCCACTAGAAAAAGGATTGTAAAATATATGATACCTCAAATGAAATAATTTTCTATTTTTGGAAAATAAAGGGTAATGTAAAGGATGATTTTCCTAAGATAAATTTTAGGGATTAATATGATGATAAAGAAAAAAAGTACAAAAAGGACACGAAGGAAACTTGTAGTGATTCTAAGTATAGCTCAAGAGACTCAAAATCCTCTCACAAAGAGAAGTATAATGAATAAAATATTTTTTTATGAAAAACACATCTAAGGTAACACTAAACTCTCTTAAACATATTTTTTACAATTGTAGAGATGAAAGTTATTCAAAAAATATGAAAAATGAGGAAATGTTTGAATATAGAAAAATGATAGAAGACACCAGTAATGAACTAAAAGATAAATACAAATATTTAAATAAATATCTTAATTTTACTACCACTTTTAAATATGAACTTACTGTAGAAAAAGAGAAAAATTATCATTTCTTTAAGAAAAATAATGAATTTAAATTATCTAATAAGAAATTAAAAATCTATATATAAATATTTACAAATGGGAAAGAAATATTAGATAAATTTCTTGGTAAAATTTTTTTCTCCAAAGTATAATACTATAATATGATAGAAACTAGGAAACAGTAATATGAAAAAAACTTATTTTGAATCAATTCTGGAAAATCAAATTTTATTCCCAGTCCTGGAACATTTTTTGTAAATTCCAGCTACGAAAAATCTTCTACTGTGTTGATTTTTTCTAGACCAAATAGTGATTTTTTTAAAATACTTTACATAATTCTTATAGAAAACCGATAAAGAAAATTTGGGTTACCAAATCTCTTATTACTAATGTTACTAGACCCAAACAAATCTAGGTACTAAAATATTTTCTAGTCTAATATATTTTTATATGAAATCTATTTGAAGAGATCTTGTAAAAGCTTATGGTACTTGCATATATAATGTTCATGACACATGATAGGAGATTACTCATTCTTCCAGAACATGATAATGATTAATGGTGTTCATTTCACCTTTAGTGACAATGCAAAAGGAAAAATAATTGGCTTTAGCCAAAATGGTAACTCTAACTCAGTTCTAATTTTTAATGTACTTTTTTTAATGTATTAAAATACAATCTTATTAGTATATCTATGTTATTGGATGAGGGTTTTAATCTTTAATTTGAAAATTATTAATGTAATGATTTTAATTTTAAAAATGTTAGTATTTTGATCTCTTAAAAGTGAAAATGATTATGCTTTTGATTTAGATTATTTAATCAGTCAAAATGTTTCTTATTTTTGTGTTTTTATAAAGAGTTTTGGATTTTTAATAGGATATTAGGACACTATAATATACACTCACTTAGAAATATTACAAAAAAATTCATAATCAAGGATCTACCTAAACTTTAGTTTCCAAACAAAAAAGTTAGTAATCCTTTTCAAAAGGGTAAATATCACAAAATATCATTCAAACCAAAGAAATAATTTTCATGTTCTAAACCTCTCAAGTTGGTTCACATGGAATTTTTTGGAACTTATATATTTTCATGTCTAAGTGGATAGAACTATGTCTATGTTCTTATAGATGACTACTCTAGATATACTTGGACTTTCTTCATGGCTCACAGAAGTGAATATTTCTCTTTTTTCACCAAGTATGCTAGGATTGTAGAAAAACCTTGTGTTCTTAGAATTAAAATCCTACGAAGATTCCTTGGATGTGAGTTTGATAACTAAGAGTTTGAATACTTTTTCTCTCAAAATTTCTATCGTCGTAACATTTTTTCTCTTGAGACACCTCATCAAAATAGAGTTGTAGAAAGATGAAATAAAACCCTGGAAAACATTACTAGAACCTTGTATAGTGAGTATGACCTGCCTCTATACTTTTGGGTAGAAGCTCTCAATACATAATGATATATAATCAATATAGAACTGATTATACCTATCCATAAGAGAACTCCTTATGAGTTGTGGAATAATAGAAAACCCAAACGTAACTACCTCAATGTTTTTGGTTATAAAGACTTTATTCATAACATTAAGGATAATCTAGAAAAAATTTCCTCCAACAGTGATGAAGAAATTTTTGTAGGTTATTCAATTAGTAGTAGAGCCTATAAAGTCTCCAATAAAAGAACCAAATTTGTGGATGAATATGTACATGTCTAGTTTGATGAGATATACTAACATGACCCAAAGAACTCCCTTGAAAATTTGGAGGATGATATGTCAAACCTCGACTTCAATACTAAATCTTATAACCATCTTGTGACGAAATTTATTAAAACTTTCAGTTCTAGAAATTAACTAGAATCTAGTTATGATGAAAATTAACATATAAAAGAACCTGAAGTGACTAGGCCATCATTTTATAGACCTGTTATAACTCTCAAGAACCATCCTTTATATGCTATAGTTAGAGATTTAGATAAAGGAAATCAGAATAGATCTTGTCTTATAAATCATGTTTATCATCAAGCCTTTCAGCAACTACTTGAACCTAAAAACATCAATGAATCCATCAATGATGAATTTAGGGTGATGTAAATTGATTAATAATTAAATCATTTTGAAAGAAACAATGTATGGAAACTTGTAGATAGACCCAAAGACACCTTGACTATAGGCTCTAAATGGTTGTTTAAGAATAAAATAGATGAAGCTGGTAACATAGTTAGAAATAAATCTAGAATTATTGTACAAGATTATAGCAAAAAAAAAAAGGTATTGACAATGAAGATACCTTTTCACCAGTTTCTAGACTTAAGGCCATTAGAATCCTTCTTTCTTATGTAGCACATCAGGAAGGGATGGCTCCATTCTCTCCCAGGAGCTCCCCCGAGCACCCTCTTCCTCCCCCTAGGGTTTCCTCCCCCTAGTGACGATGCATCATTCTCCGACCTCTTCCTCCCCCTAGTGTTTCAGTCATGTTTTGTGTTCTTATTGGTGGTTTGAGATGTGTAAGTGGTTTGCGGTCACAGTTCGGTATCAAGGGCCTTGTTCGACTCTTCCTCTATTCCTCCGATATTCTATGGTGTTTCATTTTTGCAAGTTTTGGCCCTCGACCTCTCAAACCCGGCTCTTCACTCATGTTCTACTATACCTCTCCCTTCCGTAGCTGGATCTGTTGTAACAAGGAGGCTTTGGGTAATGTGGTTCAGTGGTTGATGGGTTTTAGACGCTCAATATTCGGCTTTCTTTTGTTCTGTCAGCTACTAGTTTTCCTCTTCATCGGTGATGATTATGCTCGAAGCCCTCAGCCGCTCAATACCCTGCTCTGGCCCCATGTTCTAATTTGACTCTCCCAGTCATATCTGGAGTGGTGGAACTATGATGTTTTGGGATGTGGGTTGGCGGTCGTCGATTCTCCAGGCGCGACATGTGTTGGTGTGAAGGTGATTATGGGTTTGTTCAATCTGCTCGTTGATTCCTCATATTTTCCATCGATGAAGGTTTGTTCTATTTTTCTGTGAGATGCGTGACCCATTTTATGTTCGTTTGGGGAAGATCTTGATTTGTGTTTCTGGTTGAGGTGATTTTCATTTCTGGTGTAGTGTTGATCATCGGAATTGACAGTGGCGATGAAGGTGAAACGATGATGGTGTTAAAGTTATCTTTGAAGGATGTTGTGGTGGGATGTCTTGGGTTGGATTTTCTCCAGCCATCAGCTCTGGTTGCGATGGGGGATGGTGATCAGACCATGGTGTGTGGCGGACGACAGTGTTGTTTATCGCAGGTGGTGTCCAACGGGGCTGTGGCTAAAGATGATACCTTTATGATGTTGATACTCGGGATGACGTGATGATGGCGAGGAGTCGAGTCTGTCCTTTGGAGCAGACGGTAGTCATCAAAGAAGTCCAGTGGTACCGAGGCATAGAGGATGCAGTCCTTAATGAAGCGTGGATGTGAATTCTGTGATATTGATTTTCTAGTGGCGTGATGATGGTGGTGATTGATTTTCTTCGATGGTTGGTGTCTCAGACAGAGCACAACACGTGGCTCGATTCAGTTTGAGGATTTTTTGATCTTTTAAATTTGCAGGCTAGCTAATCTTCTGGGCAGTTTTTGAAATCTGTGATGGGCAGTGTTTGAAAATTGACTTGGGCGGGATAATTTCTTGTATGTTTTTAATTGGTTGAAACTGTAAGGTTCACACTTACCCTTAAAAGTGTTTTTTGAAAATCCAAAAAATATTGATTGGCGGTTATGAAGCACATCTAGATTTCACCCATTATCAAATATATGTCAAGAGTTAATTCAAAAATGGTTATATAATTGAGGATATTTTTTATTTAACAACCCCCTGGTTTTACAAATCCTTACTTTCAAAATCATGTTTTTAAATTAACTAATGATTTATATGGATAAAAGAAACCTCCAAGAGCTTGGTATGATAGGCTCAACACATTTATTATTTCTAAAGGTTTTCAGAAAGGTATTGATGATCTTAACCTTTTTATAAAATGAATTTTTGAAGATGTTTTAGTAGAAGAAATTTATGTAGATGATATTATTTTAGGATCCTCTAAAGTTTCTGTATGTGCATATTTTTAGAATATGATGCAAAGTGAATTTGAAATGATTTTAATAGGTGAACTCAAATTATTTCTTGGATTTTAAATCTTTAAAAATAAAAATGGTATTGTTTTGAATCAAATTAAATATACTATGGATATTTTAAAAATAGTTGTATTTGAAAGCACTAAGAGTAGTGACACACCATTGAGTACCACTTCTATGTTGGAACTTAATGAAGATGGAAAATATGTTGATCGAAGCACTTGTAGAGGACTGATTGAGAGTTCACTCTACTTGACTGCTACTAGGCTAGATATTATATTTACTTTCTACATGTGTGCACATTTTCAAGAAAACCCATAAGAATATAATCTAATTGATATTAAAATGATTTTCCAATACCTCAAGCATACTACCAATTGAGGACTATTCTATCCAAAAGGACAACCTTTTGATTCAGTTTGTTATTCAGATTCTGACTTTGGTTGCTCTATGTTACATAGAAAGAGCACCTCTAGAACATGTCACTTTTTGGGAAAGTCTCTACTGTCATGGTGTTGTAAGAAACAAAATTCTATTGCATTATATACTACTGAAGCTGAATACATAGCTGTTAGTGGTTTTTGTGCACAAATTTTTTGGATGAAACACACTTTACTAGACTATAGATATCAATTCAGACATGTCCCTATAAATTGTGATAACACAAGTGCTATTAATATTTCTAATAATCTTGTTTCACATTCTAGGACAAAACACAATGATGTAATACATCACTTTTTGAGATACCACTAACAAAAAGGTGATATAACTTTAGAGTTCTTTCGTAATAAACATCAGCTTGCTGAAATTTTCACTAAGCCATTGAACACTAAAAGAGTGAACGACATCAGACATGAGTTAAAAATGATCAATAAACATGACCTTTTGTTGTTACTCCTTTAATAATTTTAAATGAATTTGTCATACCGAAACTGGAAAAGTCAAATAGATAGTTCCATGCCAACACAGAAAGTATGAAGCTTCAAATGTCATGCCAACACAGATAACTTTTCCTTACCAATTCTATGTCATGCCAACAAAATTTTCAATCCAACCCAGTTTTCATGCTAACACTGATGCTTTTTCATTTACATTCCCCATCATGCTGACACTGACTCTTCGTCACGCCAACACTGTTAGTTTTATGAAAAATCTATCATGTCGACACCAATGACTAAATTTTTTTATCTATTTTATGTTATTACCAAAATGAAATGATTAAAATAATTATATTGAATCTAGTTCACTATTTCATGATTTTTGGATTTCCAAATCCCTAAATTATATAAATTCTAGTCAATCAACTCTACTCTTTTTCCCTTACACTCTCTCATCCATTTCTCTATCTACCTCCAACCATTCACCTTCCAACCTTCAAAATAAACTATTTGAATCACATGTGTGAAGAAAGATCATGATGGTGGAAAGTCTCGTGAAGCTAATAAATGGAGAGGGGAATTGAGAAAATATTCTGGACTTGTGAATCCATCTCTGGAGAACTATGTAGTAACTCACAAAAAAGTGGTTCTTGATGAATGGATGTTAGAGGGCATGTTTTTTCTATTCTGGGTGTTACAAGATCTGGAATGGATTGAGAGGCCCTCAAACAATGAAATACCATTCTACCTGAAGCAAGTTCATTAGCGATACATGAATATAGAGTTTCTTCTGGAAGAAAGTGATATTCCTTGGATGAAGTCCATTATTAATGGAAGGATAATTTATTTTTCATCAATACAACAGGTTGAATGTATTAAGGTACTACATGAAGGTGTGTTTGATTATTATCAAAGTACCTCTCTACTTAAGAGTGATATTTTTGTCTTTGAGAATCTTTTGAAAGATCTTACTAATAATGATGATCTTAGAAGACCCATCTAAACATAGTTAGAAGATGAATGTAAAATTTTGTTCAAGTTTATTCAGCATCAAATCTATCCCAAGAAATGGTACTTTCCATCACCCAATTATCAAGATGTATAGTTGGTTTGTCTATTGAGAAAAGGGATTGAGATAAATCTTTGTAGATACCTTGTTGTGAACATAAATGAAATGATCAAGGCTTACTGAAAAACCAATTCCCTATTTTATCCATGGTTAATCTTGGCTATGGTAAAAGAGAAAAATTGTGTTAGTGTGGGAGAAGTAGTTGTTTCTAAGTGTAGTGGGATCTGCCTCAGTAAGGAAATATGTAAAAGGATGAAGATCAACTAGAACCCATGGATGGAATAATGAATTAGAAATGAAGATAATATCTATGATTAGTTCTATCTAGTGGACCATCCAAATAGGATTAAGAATATCACTTATCAATGTCTTGTACTAGATGAAAAGTTGTTTACTCTTTTGAAGAAGAACAAGATCCTTCCATACCAGGCAGAGATCAAGGGTCACCAATCACTAATAGGGGTGATCTTGAATCCACTGACGCTCACAAAGGTTTTTCATTTCGACTTCCTAATCGTCCACTCGCTTAATCCTATGATGCAACCACACTTGAAGACAATGGAGATAAGGAGACATAAGTATTTGGTGGTGTGTAATATATAAGTAGATCTAGAGTCTCTAAAGAAGAATAAAAAGTTAGTGAAGAGTACAAGAGAGGTAGTGGTAGTGAAGAGGAAGAATGTGAAGAAAATGATGACAGAAATGGAAGTAAATATAATGTCTCTTGACTTGATGATAATGAATGTAGTGAAAGGGATATTAACAATCATAAGGATGACCAGGGTGGAGATGTTGAAATGGTTGATGTTTTGGTTTAGAAACAGTTGTAAGAACCACATAAAGTTGTTGTTTAAGTAAGAGAAAAAGATAAATATCATAATGAAATGGAATTTTAAGTGATTCCTACACCTTAGTTACTTTACAAAAGAAGAAGAGCTCATGCTAAAGGCGAGAACCCATTGAGGAGAGCTCATATTGATGGGGGTCCTCAAGAAAGGAGAGATCATACTAATGGGGATTATCCTCCTAGAATAGTAAGACTTCACTATCTCACTCTTTTGTATGATGATGTTATGATTTAATGGTAAAGGATTCATGGGTATGTGGCACTGGATTTAGATTATGAAAACTCATATAATGGGGTATTTTTACCTGTTTCCAGAGAATTAGTGGATGAGACCCTTCTAAGTGACTTATTCAATAAAACATATTTTGAAAGATTTAACAAAGAAAGTTTTTAGATTATAAGTGTATTAGGTCAATCTCAGATGGTACCTGAGATTCAACAAGATAAAATAGAAAACACTGAGTTGAGTGATGAATTACACCCTATCATATCTTCAATATTATAAATAAAGAAGTTTAGGAAAGTTGTTTCTATTCAAATTCCGACCGCGGGTGTGAGTGAGGCTAATGCAGCTAATGATTCAAATAAATTGATAAAATAGATTCAACCCAACCTAATCACAACTTCTGAAAACAATTGTTTCAAATACTTCCATGATGAGAAAATAAATGAATGGGCTTGCTTTTGCAATCAATAATTTGACATCGGAGTATAAAGGTTGTGTGGAGACTATTCTTAAAACATTGAAGACTCATACCTCAGATCCTATTGATTTCCTTTTACCTCTAGTCGTGCTTCTTATACCTTGGACATTGAGTCAGTTTGAAGTGTTGTTAATGAAAATCTTCAAGATCTATTTGATTATTATGGTTTGGACAACTATCTAAGGATTGAGAAAAATAGTGACCATATTCAGGATATGGTTAGACTCTATTCCAAGAGTGTTGAGACTACGAATGCTCATATCAAAGACAAGGTGGACTACTACTTCAATAAGATCAATACCAAGCATCAGTTGACAGGTCTATTTAAGTATTTGATAGAGAACCTAAATTTTCCTCTAGTAACCCAAGATCTCAAAGATCAAGTACAGAATTTGAAGGACATCACCACTCTTTTTAGAAATTCATGGAAAATAAATATGAATTTGAGAAAGTTATGTAGTATGGCGGTGAAATCATTGTGGATATCATCAAGCTATTGAATTCATACCTTCTTGTGCATGGTGAAGCGATTGTAGTGCCTTATGTTTCACCTATTGGTCTTATTGGATCAGTTCATCCTCCTCATATGTTAGTTGATCAGGCCTTGACTCTTATTCTCCTTATGATCCAAGAGCAGATTCGACCTCAAGTTTTTTCACAACACAAACCCATCCATTTATTTAATGTTCCAAAAAGAATGATCCTACCTCCTCTAAAAATTTCTTCAGATCCTCCGGCTTCTATTCCACCATAGACTAGACCTTCTATTAACCCCTCTAAGAAAGGGACAGAACCTCCTAATCCTAGTAATTAGTGTGGATAACTCTCTGATAAGTATTTCTTATTATCTTTTGTTGTATTTTCCAGAATATCTCCAATACATTATACTTCATTGATTAATGAAATTTTATGTTCTTTTCTTTAATCTATTTATATTTTATCTATTATTATTGGATAGTTTTTATTCATTTGATACTTGTTTTATTTATTATTACAATCCAAAGGGGGAGAATAGTTTTTTTCTATCCTTTCACTTTTGGATAATCCTAAAAGGGAAGAACAATTTGGCACTCTTATGTATTTTATTTTTCTTTGATACCATTATGATATATTTAACATATAAACCTTATCAATATATTGAGAAGATTCATAAATAATGGGATATGATATATAGAATGATTATAAACTATATAAAATTATTTTACTAAACAATTCCATGATTTGTGATCATCAAAAGTGGGGAGGTTGTTGGACCATAGGAGACTTTTGCCCACCCTCACTAGTATTAATGGTTTTAATAATCACAAATCATTTAAATTCCTATTAATCATGTCTACTCATTTCAATCATGTTCATCAAAGTTTCAATGTGTTTAATTATAATTAAATATGATCACATATAAGTTTAACACATTCTGATTTATATTGTAAGATATCCCAATAAGAAATATTTTATAAGTATGTCAGACTCTCACCTAGTGAAGGAATGAGTCACCGACACATAGTGTTGTGGATGCTTGGATCTACTAATGAAATGATTCACCGATAGGGAAATCAACATGCCGACAGATTGACTGTCTCACTGGTAGTTCAAAGGACCCACCAATGCAAGGACCTATCGATACAAGGACCTACCGATGCAACGACCTACCGACACATGGTCCTATCAATGCAAGGACTCACCATTAGTTAAAATGAGTCATCGATGCAATGACTCACCGACACAGGAATAGACCGACCAAGTGACACATCGATGGAATGAGTCGCCAACGGAAAGAGATACTGACTGAGGACTCACTAAGAGACTGTTAAAAATATCTTCTATTTAAAATTTATTCTAACGGTCATATTTAGAGTGTTTTAATGAGACTTATTAATTTAATGGTTTTTATAGACAATTTAAATGTGGATTCCAAAAATATGAATTATATTATTTACCTTTAACATGATTATTGTATGGATTATAGAATATATAGAAAAAGGATAGTACATTAAAGATATACTTTCACATACACATATAGAAAAGAAGATACGAGTAGACACAGTGCCAAAACCACATGAGAAACATACAGAAAGGGAGAACACATGAGGAACTCTTTATTCCTTCTTGTTGTGAATAATAGGACTATTGTTCATCAAAGATCCATCATCTCTATAGTATTCAACTGAACCTAAGAAGAAGAAAATATCACCCTCCTGGAAGATAGAACACAGTTCTCCAAGTCACTGTGTTTTTAGTGTCTTCTTCCAGAAAAGGACTCGAGATTCAACTTGGATACATCAAAGTGTCGCGAGTTGAACTAAATAATACACAGAGCCTTTTAAACTCTATTTAATACTTATTTCCTTATTGTGTAGCTTTTAATTACATTTTAAACCAGTGTGTGCATCTCTGTGTAAAACACACACTTTCTCCTGCAAAAAAATTGTGGATACTAGATACCCTCAAACAACTATCTTCTTACAATTATTTATCCCATTTATAATTTTGGAAGTGGTCAAGAGTGACATGGTTGTATTTTGTTCCCATGAAGAACTATGGTAGAGGTATTGGGACCTAGATAGTTAGTGTACTACTATGTCAAACCCAATACTGGGTGGGGATCAAAACCATTATCTACAGATTTCTTGGTGTAATGTGATCACTAAGTAGAGGGGAAAAGTCTCTCCTTGAGACTGAACCTCTTGTTTTATATATGCTGTGTTTTCAAATTTATTTTCCTCTATTTTTCCCTATACTATAGAAAACTGAATTTTATCTAGATAGTTAGAAAGTTCTAGTGTTTATACCTATTTTGGATTATTATATTGGTTTCAAGAGTTGAATCAATATCTCATATTGTTATAACTGGGAAATAATAAATCTTATGAGAAACTAGTTGAATAGTCAAACTATTATCTATTTACTATGTTGATTAACTTGTATGTTTTGTTTTAAATTGGGGGAATATTATAAATCATCTTTTAAATGTAAATTTTTATAGAAACTCAATATACCCCCCACCCTCCCACCTCCTCTAGAGTGTCCTACTCTAACCAACAGAGAGGATGACCAAAGTGTGAATGGATGCTTTTTTTATAGAATTGACACTAGGGGAGAGGTTTAGTCGCATAAGTGTACTTGTTTTATGAATGGTTGAGTTTTTGTAGTTGAACGTAGGGAATTGATCATGTCTAATTAGCCTAATAGACAAAGAGTCATGGTTGGAAGTTTAAGAAAGAGTTGGGTCTAACTCTGGTGATGTACGACTCAGGTGATCTAAACTTGATATTAGTGTATGTTCAAGGTAAATTGTGAGATTAGAAAGGCTCTAATGAGGTTAAGATGTAATAACATGGCAAAAGGGTTTGATACCATTTTGGGATGGTTGAATAGGTGTCTTGGGATTAACACCTGTTGTTATTCTATTTGACCATAATGGGAATTTTGGGCTATTAGTAAAATAGTTGGGTTTTGGTTCAGTGGTGGATAATTATGGTGGTGTTCTTTAATTATTTATTATCATACTTTTATCAAGTGAAAATCATGACCAATATCTTGACAAGGATTTGAGTATTAGAAAAGATCAATATCTTTACACATATATACCTAAAAGATCTTTGGATGCATATTGAGTGGTATATGTGGAGTCGTATGGTGGGGAGTGTACCATTGACCGGCTATGGGAGAGGTCCTCATGATAGACCAGATGTTGAATAATGTCAAGGGTTCTATTATCTAAGGCCATAAATGAGTGATGAGTGATATTGTTTAATTGTTTTGGAAAAAGTATTATGGTCACATCCATATTTATAATTTCTATCTATAGTCAAAGAAAAATATATGGTGGATAACATTTATGGAGGAAATTGGTAACAACAACACTCATATGGTGGGGAATGGTACACGAGTAGTGGATGGGTGGAGTATGTAGTCGAGTAGATGTGGTGGAATCATGATACCAACAAGAAATATGTGTGGTACATATTTGGGTTCCTTGCAAATTAAAGGAGGGCCTTGGTTGTGGTGGAGATCCGAGTGGTAGTTTTAGGATTAGGCTGATTCTAAAATGATTATGAGTAGCTTAATTGAAGAAGTTTTGGTGGGTATTGGGGAGAATTACAATAGTTTGCAGATTAGTGGAAAATATAATGGTGATGTTCACTAGAGTTCGAGAGTCGACTCCAGTGGGTGCATGGAAATAATGGAGGTATTCCTTAAGTGAGATGGAATCATTCAAAAGTAGATGGGTGAAATGTCAACAATGGATGTTGGGAACCAACGAAAGAAATCATCTGGAATGGACTAACTCGGTTGGGTAGAAGGATAATGGATGTGGAAGGCGATGATACACCATCGATTAATGTTGGAAAAATAATTGTGTCTTGGTAATGGGAATAATTTGGGAGGAATAACTTTGTAGTCTTTGGTTGAGATATAGATGGTGAAGGTGGGATAAATCTAGGTAGTTTCTAGGAAAAGTATGAATACTAGAGTTGGGTGTAGTTTCCAATGATGTTTGGATGTTGTTAGTTTGGAAATACATCGAGTAAGTTGTGAATTTTAAAATGTTGTTCTTTGGGTCTTTATTAGGTGAGGAATGTTCTCAATGCCGAAAAATGGTGGTGATTAAATAAGGCATATAGTGGGGATCACTATAGTAGGAAAGTAGTCTCGAAATGATGTGGATAATGATTCGAATTGGATTATCATGATTAGGATCCATCTTTGTATGCCGGTTTCGGTGGTGGGTTTTGGATTTTATTCGATCGGTTGAGTAAGTCGATATAAATTCTATGCCTGGGTCATTCTTCTGATGTTCGAAAATGGAGTGAGGCTATTGGCCATCATGTTGTGAATGGATGTATGTAGAGAGATGTATTTGGAATTTGTGTGTTCCAACATATGCACCATGTTGGGTGATTGTTAGAGATTTGAAAGATCTGGGTGGGATGAGTCCAAACATTTTCTCCATGATATGTATAGAGTATCAGACCAAATGTGATCCTATTGTCTCTTCCAAGGAAGTTTTGTTCTTTCTCCGTGTCCTCTTACACTATTGTTTAGTATTACTACCTATAATTTTCTCTTGATTTCACATTTATAGTGATGTGTTGAGGTGGATGTGTCCTCAAAGAGCATCTGGTTCATGATTGTGGATTCTGGTGGGTAATTACTTTATATAGGATGGTTTCCCTGGTTTGATTACTATTACAAAATTGATGAGTGTATTGAGAAACCTGGAACATGGATGTGTATAGGTGGGTCTATGGAATGAACATTGGCCTTAGAGGAATAGTGATGCTTGGGAACTATGGCATAGGGATGATCCATTATATAGTGATGAGATTTTAAGGTCTATACCTCTCATATAGGTACATTACTATTTAGATTTTGGTGAAAATCACTTTATGTTTTCTAATGAAGTGATTTCTTTGTGTACGAGGAGTTTCGGGGGTGCCTTGGGGGTTTGGGACATGAAAAGAGATGGGAAAGAGGCCAAACGGTGTGGAGTGCTTGCACTACCACAAAACTGGGTTTACATAGCACCACCCTTTAATAGTGCGAAAAAAGGGATCATAATGGGGCTAGCATTATCAGTGTGAAAAAAGTGCTGATAAAGGCACCCCCTTTAAAAGCGTTTTTTAGCACTGTTAGAAGGACCCCCCTTTATAAGAGCTTTTTTTAGTATCACTGATAATGGGGGGGCTTTATCAGCACTTTTTCCCTAACGCAGATAAAGGGTATATTTTTTTAAAAATATTTTAAAAAAATATATATTAATAAATAATTATATAAGTATATTGATATATAAATATATAATTATATTTATATTGATATAAATATAATACTTATTTTTTTAAATATGTTTTGGATAAGTATAAATAAACATTTCCACTTAATATATAAAATATGTAGTAAAAGTGTCTTATAAAATATCTTCAAAAATTATTAATTAATATTTTTCTAATTAAAATCGACTAATAATTATTTAAAAACAATTTGAAGACACAAAAAAATCTAAAAATAAATAAAATATCTAAAATAATTTTAAAATTGTAACTCAAACTTCAAATGAAAATAACTTTTGATCCAGGTGTTCGTTTGAGCTCTACATCATATCAAATCAAATCTTATGATGAGGTCTACGTGATAGTGATCAAAGGTAACCTTTTATCTAATTTTTCAAGGCCAAACAAGTCACATAAGGCCTTTAAAACTGAGTTTCTAGTCTGGATACCCAAATTTTTTAACATTCAATGAAATTCCATCCTGGTTTTAGGGGGTATTTTTGACCTTTTTCACTAGGTACTGAATTTATTATAAGGGTTTACATTTCTATTGATATTATAGATTTGGAATTTTATCATTTTTCATAATTTAATGTTACTTACAATCAATTATATAATAGTATATATAGATTTTTTATATATTCACCCATAAAAATTTCAATTTATAAATAAATAATTAAACATATTTACATATAAAGTATATTTATCAATATATAAGGCTTATCTAAATAAAAAAGTAATATAATTTTTATTTAAAATACAAATATATTAATAAATATATACCTATAAGATGTGTGTGTATGTGTGTGTATTTGTGTCCGTCTATATTCACAATCTGATTTCTATTATCTGTATATTCTAAACAAATGTATATACATATTAATATATAATATTTGTAAATATATTTAAATATGGATAATTATACTTACATATACACATATAATATGTGTGTGTGTTGTATATATGTAATTATTTATTTATAAACACACACAAACACGCATATTTTTTAAATGTATTTAAAACTGATCATATAAATATATATTAATATATGAATAAATATATAAATATATAAATATAACTATATATGTGTATTTGTGTATTTGTGTATATATTAATATATGGATATATATATATATATATATATTAATATAACTAAATATATATGTATTAAAATAAATAAATAAATAAATATGTTAATATAAATATATATTAATATATGAGTAAATATAACTAAATATATATATAAATAAATAGGTATATTATTAAATGAATAGAAAAGAAATATGGTGGAGTGGTAAAGGATTAGGTGCCCAGGTAAGAGGTCTTGGGTTCGAATCCAGGGGAGACAGGTCACCTGCGCATGTGGAATTTCCACTAGCACTGTTAAGGGGGGGTGGGGTGGTGACTAGGGCATGTGGGGTGGGGGGGGGGGGGGGGGGGTTGGTTGGGTTGTGCAGGATGGGGGTGGGGCTGTTAAAGGGGGCTTCAAGCACTGTTGAAGCCCCTCCCAGATATGAAGAAATATTTATTTTTTTATTTTATTTTTTTATCTTTCATCAGTGATGATGAAGGACCCATTTATCATCTCTTTTTTTCATGTTGATAAAATACCCTTTTATTAGAACTTTTTTAGCACTGATAAAAGGGGTCTTTATTTTCCCTTTTTGAGCTATTAATAGTGAACCCCCCATTGCCTTCTCCAATATTACAATCACTTTTTTAGCATTGTAAATGTGCTTTTCTACTCCTGATAAATTCCATATTTGCAGTAGTGTTGGTTGCTGCATGGTTAGTAGAAATTGTGTGCCTATCCAGGGAAACTGTGTGGCTAAACCTCTTTCCAGATAGAGACTAGTACACGCTCACCAAATTTTTTGAGATACCATTTAGGTTCCTCCTATAAACCATGCAGCATATCCCATCTTTGATAGAGGAATATACAAAGTTGGCGCATGGTTTGGCCAACCAGGTGGCCAAAATGTGCATCCCATAAAAAGTGGGAAATTATTGTTTTTTTCTCTTTGTATTTAAGCTTCATAACCTGAATTTCTTCCTTAATTCTCTTTCAGAATACTGGGTGACAAACCACTCCCTCTTAGATTTCTACGGGATAATTTTCTGTCAAATCTCGGGCATTTATAATGTTTTTTAGTGTGAATCAAAGATCTGGTTGAGTCTAACACTCCCCGTTGAACTATTTTCTATATAAGGGATTTATAAATATCATATTTTCTTATAAATACCTAAAATACTCTATTCCAGTGGATTCTAGGTTGGGTCTTTGAAATCAGTGTGTTTCCAAATCAAAGGTTAAGTTTAAGTGAGTAGTAGTCTATGAGCATAAGCTAAGTGATATTAATTCTTTTGTCCAGAGTCCCATTGTTATATATGAGCATGTGGTTGTGATAAAGTAATTCCCTGTTGATTTTTATGTTCTTGATTTTTAAAAGTGATCTGGGATATAGGTTGGGGTATGATACCCTTCACAGACCCCATTGGGTTAATTGATGATGTGATACTACCTATAGGTCTACCCAAAGGGGTTTTCAAACCCTTTTAAATGGCGAAATAAATTGATGAAGGTCAAGATAGGGAAATATGTGGGTGAATGGGTCATAAATGGTAACCAGGTATGTGGGATTGGTTAAAGTATATTTTGAATTGATCATATTTCTAATTTTGGGAAATTATTAAGGATCTTTGAAATGGGTTAAATAATGTATTTTTTATTTTTATCTAGTTATGGTTCCTAAATAAAAAACCAGACGCTTTGAAGTGGGTGGTGTTTTTAAATTAGGAATTGGCCTCAAGGTTGTTTAGAAAGTGGTTTTCTTAATATATATAAAATGATTATTTAAAGTGAGGGTGTGGTTTCCCTTTTTGATAAGATTAGTAAAATATTATTCAAAATGGTTGTTAATGGAAATGAAATCATTGGGAATGATATATTTTCTCAAAGGGAAAGACCCAGATATTAAATGGTGGAATCAAGATGGTTTTAAATGAGTAATTTGATTTCTCTATCATTTAATTGTGAAATGATATTGATGTTAATTTTTGTTTAGTGGATATTATAGCATAAGGGGTTGTTTGGCATAGTGGTTCATGTGTTAATGGGTTATTTCTTGTAAGTGAGGAATGTATAATGAGCTATGATGGTAAATGTAACATGTGTTTAATGGTTGTGGTCTATGGATGGTATAATGTTGATGATTTAAATGATTAATGAATTAAAAAAGAGTAACGTTTTAGATTGAAAAAATAATGATAATGATAAATGGGTTAATTGGAATAAGGCATGTCAATGAGAATGTGTAAATGGGTTAATTAAAGATAATAAACTTTGAGTTGAAAAATAAATGAATTTTGGATATTATGTGTGTATTTATTTGATATTTTTTGTAATTTTATACATATAGTATTTGAATAAAGAATCATGTTCACATAGAACGGTTGTATAACTAAGGTATTAGAGTTTATGATTTATTCCCATGAGTTAGGTAAGACTTATGCTCTAAACCCCATCTCATTTGATGCATGGGTTACAGAGATGAACGTGGCTTTATGCCCCAAATGGTATTATTTGATGAGAATACATATACTGAGGCTCCAAGTAAGGGAGATGTAATTGTTTGTGGAAATTTTACCCTAGTGAGATAGATGAATTTACTAATCCCCATATGCATAATAGTCCACCAGCATACATCATAGTGTCATTGATGAAAATTTCTAATGCATGGGATAAATGAACAAAATTGTTTGAATAATCCTTAACAACTAATATATCTGGGTATGTAGATAACATTTTGATTAGTAAATTACCCTTATGATTAAAATTATTTAACCCCTCATGCAATGGATTAGGGTTCCAGTGTGATAGAAGTTAGTTTATTGGATTTATTAATCGCAGAAAACACAATGAATAAAATGGTTACTTGGAATTTTTTTCTAGATCGTGATATATCTCATTTTTATTTTCCATGTAAATTTTATTACACAATTTTACCTGCATACACTGTTATATAGATTGTTTATTTATTTCGAAACCATTGGTGGGGGTCTAGGGGGCTGTACTCACACCCTACTCGGGCCGCCATGGCAATTGGGTAACCAAGTAGATGTCACTTTATTTCAGGTATAGGCTCATGAAAGGGACCATATGTCTATTCCATGCGTGCATAGTTTGGTTGGAGCATGGGATTCTAGATTCAGGTTGGGACTTGGGTCTGTTCTTTGATAAATTTTGGAAGTTTTTAGTTTTGGATTTTATTTGTATGATTTCATAACATGTAGTGTATTCATCAAACTATTATCTCATGTGACACTTGATTACATGTTGGTATTTTTGTATGTCATTTCTTTATTATTCCTATTAGTTATTATAGCTATTGATGTTACTTCAATTAGGGATTAAATTTGAAAAGCAGGTATATTCTCCCAAGGTTTGTTCTTGGATCTGCACATCTAGTCTGCAACATCTAGAATATGGGGAGGTACACCTGAGGTTATGTGATGTCCCAACTCAGGGGGAGCAGATATAGTGACCACCAAGAAGGGGATGAGATATGAAGCTTCCATTTTTAAAATTTTAAGTGTTCCATTGTTTTCACATTAGTGAGTGGTTGGTTATTTTTAATTTTTGAGCCACTTTTTTATTCCTAATATGAATATTTTTCTAAATCTATTCTTATGTTAAAATCTATATATTATTTGTTTTTATATATTAAGAATTGGGAGCCCATAAATGTATTTTTGAGGTAAATAGGAGGACTATACAATTTCCAATTAGTTGTGGGTTCTATTTGGATTAAGTTTTCTTTCAAAAATATCAATGTGTTTGTTTTTCCTATGTTTATTAGTGGCCCCCCCTTGAATTTATTTCATGACCCAAGGATATATCTATTTTCGTCCATGTCAAGGAATGTTTGTCGTTGGTTGTGCTTCTTCTATTTATTTGGGTTGTGTTATATTGGTGACATGGTTTTGTGATCTTGTGGATTTCCCTTATGGGTATAGCATTATTTTTGGATTTCAGTTATTTTCTTATAGATTTCCATTATCAGTGGAACTAGGATGATTTCCTTCCACATTTATGGGATCACATTTTCCATGGTGATTCCCTCATCATAGAATTGGTTGTGCAGTGTTTCACACATTTAGACTAATTTTATATAATGGGGACACCAACAATTTTTCACCCTTTATTTCTTGTTCCTTGATAAATGTATAGGGATATTTTTTTCTAAAGGTTTTTAGATGAGTTTGAGGATTTCTATAGAACATTAAGAAAATGATATTTTTCTACTTCCCCTTTGTCTTAGTGTCTACATGAGTTTTACTTTTCCATGTATTGGCAGGGATTTGATAGAATACTTTTTTGGATTAGAAATAGGATACTTGGGAGAATTATTATCCCTATCATGTCACTATAGAGTTGTTCTATAATATTTTTTCTTCAATTTGGTAATTTTATGTATTGTTAGTTTTCAGTCCAGAAATTAGAATTTATGGACACTTTTGGCTGTATCACGGATAGGGAACACAATAGATATAACCATGAAGAATCTATGCATTTGGGTCTATTATTATAAAATTCCCTTTTAAATAGTTAGTTCATATCCATTTATCACTTATAGGTTCTTAAGGTAAATTATTTATAATGTTTTTGTGTTTATATTTTTTACTTCACGATTTGGTAAACCATGCAGGTTAACAATGTGAGTTTCCAATAAATATTTTTTTTAAAATATTTGTGTTTACCTAAATGATTATAAAAACCCTAAACCCATTATTTCCCCACCAACGTATTCTGGGACTCCCCTAGTCATAGCATACCCTCCAAGGAATTCATAACCACTTCTAGAACCTCATCTTACATTATGATTCATGTTGATTTAGTCTAGATCCATGAAAAACTATGTAAGGTATGGACTCCTCTTCCACCTCTTCCTTATATCTAAATATTTTCCTATACCCTCATTAGTATTACCCTCTTTTAAAAAGCATATAGAGTTTAGTTGAACATATATTTATTATTATCTTTCTTCATGGGACCGTAATTCCTTCTTTATGTTCTATTTTCCTTATATTTGATTTTCCAACCCATTTCCCTTGGATTTGAGGTTGGGAATCCCCATTCCCTTACCTTCAATTATGTAACCACTTATTTCTTAAGATTTTATTTTATTTTTATTTTTAAATTATGGTGTTATATGTGTTTATTGGATTTATAATAATTAAATTGTGTTTCATCATGGTTTCAAGGAAGGATACGGTTTTTCCTATATTAAATGTTGTTTTGATTTTTATTTTTCTTAACTGTGAAAATCAACTATTTTTTTTAAATTTCCAAATACAATTTAAAAATATTGATTTAATTTTAGAAATATAGATTGAGATTTCATAATTATTTTCATATATTTTACTTGGAATTAAATTTCATACTTGAAATTCGAAGTGTACATAAAGGTTTTTATGGTTTTTTAAATAGAGTGGGAGGTTTCAAAATTGTTTGACCTCATTGGATATGAAATAAATCAAATGGTGGTGTTTTGGACCCTTGAAGGTTATTAATCAAAGTGGGTGATACCTTAAATTAATTTCTAAATGGTTTTTGATAATGTTAGTGTTTATTAAATGAACTTTCACTTTTTTCTTGCAACTGGTTGATTTTAATGTTTGTTTGAAATGATATTTCAAGTCATTTTTATATGTGGTTAATGTGGACCAACATTCCATGAATTCTATTGAATGATTATTTGGAACCTTAAGTGGTTTCCAATTTGTGTGTGACCCTCAATTGAACCCTCGTTATTTTTTATAACCATTGTTCCCTGTAACCCATTGAAGGATATTTGGAATTTTATTATGTTTTAATGGTAATACATTAATGTTAAAGGAGATAATTCTTCTTAGGGTATAGGAGGTGAGACATGAATTACTTTTAAATTATTTAAACTTATAATATATGATCATTGATTGCAAACCTCCAATTTTTTCATATACTGGGATGTCTGTTGTGACTATGTGTATGTATGGATAACTGCATGCCCTAGTATTGTTGTGATATAAAAATGTATTCATTCCTAATTATACCAAGCTAGTTAGGTCAATAATGGTTAGTAGGTCAAGAGAGATAGTGAAAATATTATAACCCCTAGTAATGGTGAGCTCCTGGGAGGTTTATTTGTGGATAATCCGATGGGACTACTGGGGGTGTGGACAAGATTAGTACTGTTAGACAATTTATTGGCTCACTAGATTAGATCAAGTAATTTAAGACATTGAATTTTCTTCCACAATTCTTATATCCTTTTTAGAATGAAATAGGGAACTTTTTTTCTTTGACTACTACCCCAAAATATTTATATTTTATTAGAACTATGTTCTTTTTATCTAGTTCAGAATGTTTTTGATGTGTTGGGGGATATTGTGACTGATTCCATTATAATTTCATTTTTTTATTTTCAAATTAGTTTTTGAAATTATTTAGGAAGCATGGTTTATTTAAAATAGAAATTTTGTCTTATTTTAAAAAAATAAACATTTTTGGAAAGTGGAAGAAATTTTAGTTTTTTGGCACGCATTATGAATATCCACTTTTCTTAATATGAATTTTTAAAAGAAAATAGTTGATTTATGGGTTGGATTGAAAAATGTGGTTTATGTTATATGTGCCTTATTTTTTCCAAAGGTTTATACCCTAGATTGTGAAACGTTTTTTGTTCTACAATTATTTTCCTCCTCTAAAAGAAGGAATATATTTTGTAAAAAATGTATGCTATACAGTTTTTTTTAATGTGTATGTCAAAACCATATTTTCTATCTATATTTAAAATATATTGAAATTAAATCATCAAATAAGGTTTTATAATTTCAAAAACCTAGTGGTAGCATAGATCTCTTGTTTATACTCACATTTATTATTTTATTTCTAAATATGGTTCTAGTTTAGCTCTCAGTTAGTTAAAGATCATTATTTATTTTTAAATTTCATTATAAATCATGGAGTCATGTGGATATATTGCAGTTATTTTGTTTATTAATTATTCTAAATTATATAGGTCTTGTCTGTTTTTACATTTTAAATATTGGGTTAGGGAGGATAGGTCATGGGCTATGAATTTTGATGGAGTTGTGGGTTGACCTACAATTGGGTCTTGCTTGATTTTCTTGTAAAAATACCATTATTCCTTAAATCTTATTCAAGGAATAATATGTTTCCCTTTATTTATTTTAATTCCATAATATTTTATCTGTCCCATGGAGATTAAGAATTCCACATATGACAATGACGAGATTGGTCGGATATTAGTTCAGGTGAAAGATTGAGTTTATTATATTGGTGACTTTCCTGATACATGTCATTTGGCTCAGGACATTGACAACTGAATGTTACAAAATATGATATGTTAAATAAAGTTCTATGAGATTTAAACTAGGATCTCTCTTTTACAAGAACTATCCTCATCATTTGAAAACATAGTACAAGGGATATAGATTGTAAAAAGTGATAGATGAAGAAAATATTATGATTTTAGCACACAATTCTCAGAAATAGTAAACAATCGATTGAACATGAGATGATAATTGAATAAAAATTTATTTTTTTATGAAAAACATCATTTTTCTGTAAATGTAACTAGAAAGCACATAATAGTATTAGATTTCATATTTTTCATCTAATGACATGGGTATCATAAAAAATATAGTTTATTAACTATCTTTTGATTTGGAAGCTCTTCTAACATTTTCATTTGAGATACATTTTATTTCAAATGATCAACCATAAATAATATAATACACAGAAATTAATGATATGTACTTTTCATGGGACTGTCTCCTATAAAAATAGATGAATAGAAGTATAAATGTTTTTGTACTAATGATCTTCTTTGGAATGGTATAGATTCATAGACATGGAATATTTAATTAATCTGGACTTACTTTATTCATAAATCACTACTTATAATGAAATAAAATCATGAGTATACTTTTCTCAAAAATATCAATGGTGATATGCTCCTTGAAATTGTGATAAAGAATCGTCAAAATTTCATACTTTAGAAACATTCACATTATTATGTCTTCAGGTTTCATAAGTACTTTTTATTTCTATGTAATCCTTTTTGAATAAGACTAAATTAAGATAATAGGACTTTATCACCTACCTTTAGATTAAAAGACATTATGGTGAACATAAAAAATTTCCATGGGACATCACTGTGAGAATTATTTTTTGATGTAAGTGTTTGTAGTAATCCTTTATAAACGTCATACTTCATCATAATTAATTATCTGATCATAATTCATGAATTTAATACATCTTTTAATCATAATAGTTTTAGAAAAATTTAAAATTATTGAAAACTGTAGTTTTTCTATATAATTTTAGGGATTAAAAGGATTCTATATTCTATATTTATTGTGTGTATAAATTCATCATTAAAAATTATTGAACTCTAATAGTTCAGAAAATAATATATATAACCTTAAAAAATGATATGAAAAATTCAATAAAAATCATTAGAATTAATATTTAGGTTTATTGTGATCATTAAAACATACAATAAAATTTGATATGTTGGAAGAAAATTAGTGTGTCTGAAATTTCTTACCACATATTGATGTGTGACAACATGATCTACTTTAAAATTATATTTCTCACCATTTATTTAATAAAATAATTTTATATTTTGATATTTTTCCTACACATGTTTTATAATAGATTCTTTGTCATCATAATAGTACTTTTTATTTTATAATAAATCTATATTGGTATTTGTACTTGATTACTAATATCCATCAATTATTAATTCATCAAAATCAACTATGTATATTCCTTTTTACCTAAAATATATTCTGCATCGACTATCATATGTGATGAACTATCTTATTTCATAATAATCAATCTAATTCATTAATTTCAAAAAAATATAAATTTTCACTTATGGATATTTTTTCCATAATACCTCTATACAAATCCTAGTAAAATTTTACCAATAATTCTCTATATTTTTATAAATAATCATCAAACCATAATCAAAGTTACTGGGGAAATAGCTCATGATTATTTTTATTCTATTTTTATTTTCTTCTTTTGGGTTTCTTTCAAAACTCACAACTATACAAGAAGTGTAATCTATAATTTTGTTTGATGTAATAAAAAACAAATCATTATATGATATGATGATTTTTATAAATCGTTTATATCCACGTTTTTTATATTATTTATGCCAAATGTGATTAGAGTTGAATCATCCATGACATCATGAATCTCAAACATCTTAAGAAGCGCTCCCATGAATTTATAATGAGATTTAAATGTTTAAATATCTATTTGATTCGTATATATCTTGAAGAAATAAGTATGTTTCTAAAATATGGATATCTCAAACTGCAATCAAATTAATCTAGAATATTACTCCATTGATTGTATTTTTTTCCATAAATGGTTATATTTTCTACATAGACATGTACCATAAACCACTCTTCCTCTATCTATTTCACATATTGGTTGTGATAAACATATCTTCTATTGGAATTTATTTTTCATAGGAAATAGTTTAAATGATCAAATAAAGACAATTGTTTTAATAAAATCCATATAATTTTTTAAATTGATAAAAAAAATCATTGTGTCAAATTAAAAAACAATTTTTTTAATGTATAATTATCCCTTGACTAAACTAATAAATAATTCCATCCACATATAAATTTAAAAATAAATGAAAAACTCTTTAAATGAAAACTACAACAAATTGCTTTATTGACTCAATCCTAGACATTAGTGTGGATATTTAATTCATATATATGTGTTGAATCATATAAAGGCCTTTTATAACCAACCTAATCATATTTTAGATCCCATTTTGTTTCTCATAATATGTATTTTTAAACACCCACATTGTTCCATTGATGTTGTGACCATTCAACCTCTTCAGAATATCCTATTTTAGAATTTTATAAGTAATCCAATTACCAATTCATGGATTTAATCCTTCATTCATGTTTTTACCACTCTTTAAAATGTTGTTGATCCCACAAAAGAAAATAAATAGTTTTTATCAATACTCCTCATCCTGGGGGTCTATGTTGGAGAAGATTCGTCAATAATGAAATATGATTAATTGGTATTAACTATTTTATTTATTCTTTTTGTCAATGATTGAATTTATTTAGAAATAACTAGGTTTTATGATATATCCTAAAAATACCTATCATGTAAATGATTTTGTGGGATACTAGAATTTTTATTTGTTAAATTGTATTTAACTAAACGTTATTTTTACTCTAAAATTAAAAAAATATATATATTTTTCATCAACCACATTGAAATTTCATTTAAAATATTTTTTTGAACCTTTTATTAACATAATTTGGGTATTTACTTTTAGTAGAGTTTCCAATAAAGGATCCTTCATCCAGTGTTTTCCTATAATTTCCATGATGTTCTTCCTTATTCCAAATATACCACTCACTTAAAAACACGATAAAGTGTTTCAATTTCATTTTCCTCAAATTTCGCATCTTATATAGTGTTCCCTTTTAAACAAGAACTAAAAAAGTAAATTTAGTGTAAAGACCACCACTTATGTAGAATATTTCATATATTATTGTGAAATGTCACTTTAAATGAGTAATTTTTTTTCTATATTCTTTATCTTGTGATTTAACCATTCATAAAATCCATTTTTTCAATACTGATTTAATGATAAAAACTTGTGTTTAATATAATGTTCCCATAAAGTGTTTTACAACTTAGTAGAACTGTACTCCATTCCATAGCTTCATGATAATTTTTATTAATCACCCAATTTTATTTCTAGTTATCCTCTTAAACATTTTTAATAGCCCTATCGCATCCCTCTTGGATTTTATAAACATAATGAAAATAATTATATTATGACCATTAACTTGAATTAAAAAATAACATTCACCCGGAATAACATGACATCAGAATGAACCAAGTCATGAAAATTTCATTCCCTCTTCTTCTATTTCCTATAGTAAATTATTACTTTGTTCCCACTCATAAAAAATTTCATATATTATCTATAAACAATTTTAAATTTATATTATCAATAATTTATTGAAACATTAATTTTTTTTTTTTGGTTTATTGATATACGTGGACAAACATTTGAATATATAATCTATTTTTCTATTCCATCATGATAAAACTGGTGTTTTCTTATTCTCCACCAAATATAAATTTATATTAGTTTAATATCATGTAATCATTGAATTCACATATTTTCTATTAATTTGATAGACCTTATAACTAAATTTAACATCCCGCTAAGTATTTCATAATTTAATTACATGAAATTGATTCTGTTGGAGTCCATCCACATATATCACTTTCATGATATTCATTTCATCACCTAAAATTTGTGTTTTATTACTTATCATTTTCTCCATTTCCCTATCAAGGCTAAAAAATGGATCCATATATATATCTATTAAAATTATCAAAAAAAAATTGTTATTAATTATATAGGATACACACCCATAATTGAGAATAATTGTTTTTATTTTATTCATTTCTTTATGTTTTGTTTCATTTAAAATATCCTTTAACTTCATGATATTTTTCCTTCAATGGTACTTTTAATTGAGTTGAAAGAAGTTTGGATCTCCCCTTATTCATTTCAACATGAGAAACATAGTATTATTTCACATAATTTAATGGGGATATTTTTTTCCAAGTGGAATTAAATTATTTATTCTCCTTTTCATACTCAATACGATTTTAAAAAACGTATTACATCATTATCTTTAACTACAATAAACGGAAATATATAGAGAATTAGAGTACTATAATATAATATATCTAAATAAATTCATCTTGTAGGTTTAAAAACAACTTATCATTTTCCATTATTGGCTTTTGGGTTTCTCACCTTATAGATAGATTTCCACCTTTTGATAATAAATCACTATGTGGCTTTAGTAGCCAAAAAAATTGACTTTATTTGGGAGGAAATATTCTCACCACAGCAATATATATCTGTATCCTCTGAATAGATCCTTGTATTTTAATTAGCCCTCTAAAAGTTATCATTAAAAATCATTTTCCCATATTTTGTGGCTTTTTGTCATTAATAATTTTCTCAATAATCATCATAACTCTTTTAGCTCTTTCTCTCAACTTTTCAATTGATGTTTTCCCGTAATTATTATTTCTTTTTTAAACAACTTTTTTATTTCTTCTTAATCCATATTCTTGATGATCACCATTTCCTATTTAATAGCTTCATTTTTATTTTCTATATCATTAATACAAGTAATAATGACATTAATTACATTATATTGCTCTTAAATGTTTACTTGAGACTCCATAAGATTATCTAGTCTTGTGTAAACTTTTGATCATATATATACTTATCAACCCACAATAGTTCATCTTTGAATTGTTAAAAAAATCTGAATACTCATTCAAGATTCTATATATTTTTTGTTCATATTCCTTTGTATGTCAGTCACATCAAGGTCATCTTTGAGATCAACCTTGATATCTACAACTCCTTTCATTAAATTTTCTTCCTTGGTTTTAGATTGATTTTTCTCAACTGCTTCGACCATATAATACATTAAATATTATTTAAACTTATACTTATTCCAATAAAACCACATTATCAACCCCCTTCTTTACATTAATCTCTTTGAGAATTTATTTTGATGTTATTACTTTATTTGATGTTTTGTTTAGGTGGAAACATTTTTTCAAAATAAAATAAACCAATCATTAGTAACCATCCTATATCCTTTGGATATTTATAGTAATATTATCAACTATTGAAAATTTCAAATAATCCGATGGTATTTTCACTCAATCCGTCTTTTATAATGTTTTAGTTTCTTACCAATAGTGACAACAACTCATTACTTATATCCTATTCTTCAACTTCAACTTCATAAATTTCATTTTTTTCACAGATTTGAAATTTATCTCTTTTTTTAATACTTAATCATTCTACATAGATTAATATATATCTATTATAAAACTAAACATCATTTTAGTACATTCTATGATACAAGTATAATATTTATTTTTCTAAGTGACGATAACTTTGGATTATTCAATGTTGTAATTCTACTTAATATTTTCTTCCTGAAATCCATGTTTTTTATATGTTTGAAAAGTCTAATAGTGTATATTACTTCCAAAATGAAGTAGATAAAAAACCCATTACTTTGAAATTTTGTTACATTTCTAAATCATCAAATGTTTATGGCAGAACATAAAAAAATTATTTTTCATTGTTTTATTGTTTTGAAATATCATCCACCTTACTCTAAATTCCCCTAATAGGTGTGTATATCATTTGTTCAACATAAATTTGACTATAAAAATATAATGATAAAGAATTTTTTGGATATAATAAATATTATAAAACATATTATCTACTTCTGTTAAATATAACTCTGTAGAATTACTACTATAAATTCCATTCACTTTACTTGTGAAAACATTAAGCCATATAGATAATAGATCTGAAAATATTTTGTTTTTTATTAATATGATAATTATAACCCCAAAAGAGATGATCCTTTATTTATTCATATTATTTTATTAGTTAATATTTTACCATTAGTCAATTTACCTAACACTTTTCCTAATATCTCTAAAAGAACTTGATACAACCATAGACACAAAGACACCCAAAGAGTGGGGGTGAATTATGGTGTAATATTTTTCAATAATCTCAAAATATTGTTATTATTGTGTTTTCAGGAATATATTAAACCTTTATAAACAAATCACACATCAATGTAACTAAAAAATGCAAATTAATTGTCATAAAACTGTGATTTAACTTTTATCGCCATAAAGGGATACATATAAGGGTAATGCATATGGTTATTTTCTTGTATACCAAAAACCACTACTCATTATATGTACATTCAAAATTTATGTCAGGTTAACATTGAAACCAAGTTACATTGCCTTTATTTTCTTATCCATGCATTACTTAAAATAGGAGTGTGAAATGTTAATTACATGCAGGTCACTAGTTAAAAATATGACTAAAAATTTTCAAACATCTAATTAGTAAGAGTGATTTTATTATTCTTCATCGCACTTTGATCATATTAGGGTCATTAATTATGTTCTTCATAAAAATATTCTCTCATTAAATAATTGATACACATAATGGTCTCAAAATTTTAAAAAAAAATTATGTTTTATGAAATTTCAATTCTTTATAATCTTCTTCTTATAATTTCTATAATTTATCCTTAAACAAAATATACTCCATTTATTACCACCTTTCACTGGATAATTTTCCATAAAAACAATCAACAATAGTCATATTAACCCATAAAAACTAATCTATTATTTCTAAATTAATAAAAAATTGAAAATTACTCTATGATTTGGAAATTAACAAAAAATAGTGTGAAAGTATTCATCATATTCTAATATGGTTATATTAATGGATCCAGAAAACATCATAGTTTGATTTTGATTTGTACTATAAAAATAAAAACATTTTATATCACTAGATAATTCTATCCTAAAACATTACAATTTGTTGACTTATATTATGGATAATTCTTTAAATCCATAACTGATAGTTCCCCTATTTTTGTATAAAAATGGAGCTATAATAAATATACTGAATAACTTTTTCTTAAAAAATATGATTCTGTTATGACCATGATTTTGTAAAATTTAGTATTGAATCTAGCACAATGCACCCCAACTAAGAAAATCTCATGGATCTATAGTGAAGATGTGTCTGACCCCTAAATACCAACTCAAATAGACCATGGTTTGGATATTATCACTAATGGTATTTAGATATAAATGTGAATCATTACCCATAAAAATATTTGGAAGACATAAATTAAACTACCAATAAACTATATTTTATAAATAAAACCAATAACCCATAATAACCATAAAGAATGAAAACGTGACACAAAAATAAATCATCCAAAAAAAATACTAAAAGAAAAATCATATGGAAAAATATCCAACAGAAACACCATGCTCCAAGCTAGAACTGTACATTTTTCTCACCAAATATCTCTTGGAAACTATTAAAACATATTTATGTATATTGGGTTGAGAATATATATATACTCAGTTAGATCCTCCTGAATTACTCTCATGAAAATGTGGAGAATGAATAATAAGTTCCTATAGATTAAATAGAGAAATTAACATGCACATATAAAAGATCAACTAAACTAGCCTCCTCAAGGCATACTCAAAAAACATAATATCAATGTGTAATTATATTGTATAGAATAATATAGTAATACGGTAATCCAAAACCACATTCCCATTAATATTTCACTCTCACACCCCAACAGCCACCCCAACAGCCACCCCCATACCTTCTACATAATTGTAACTATATCCATACATCCTCATATCAATAACCTCATCATAATAACATAACTATCCTTCAAAATCCACGTACTAGTTATCTATATATCAACCACAAATTAATTTTAATTTAATATAGGGTATCATGAAAATAAAAGGAATCAGTATTCTACCCTCCACCTATCATGCATGTCCCAACTATATAACACATCATCATCACATCATCACCACAATAATCGCACTTGAATTCTAGCCACCAAACACATGAATAGAAATGTAATTTCAACACAGCCATTCCAAATCATAATAATGGAGAGGGAAATATGGAGTAGTAATCCATATTTTCCCTCTAAAACATGGATGTTGGGTAAAACATTCAGAACACAAAACATTTGTGCATGGTTAAGGTTACTTGACTCGGGTATAGTGCATATGAAATAACAAGAAAGTAAAATTATCATAGATCAAAATAAAATAAAATCTTAAATGGTTCACACCAAATGGAACTACCATACCCATCACAACAACCAAACTTCCACAACAACAAAAACCCATTTTGTCTAATTACTAATCCATGAACCAACACCACATCTTGAAAAAAATATCCAAAAAAATCCATAGTTTCCCATTTAATCACACCATTAAACCTTTCAAAATTTACCATTACTATAAAATTAAAATTTATAATTCAATTTATTCATCATATTTAATTAAAACATCTTTATTAGACATCGCTCACTTTTATCACATCCTTTAACCAATTATTAAAATTACTAAAACCTCTAAAATAGCCTATCATTATTCATTCCCACTCTAAATATAATTTTATAATCATTTTTTATATTTTATTCCATACCAACATTCATCTATTAAAATATCCCTACACCTCACATATATCCATTACACAACTATCTTGTGTATCCCATACCAAAATTCATCACAATTTCCACCGGACAAACCGAAGCCACAAAACTAGATTCACCACTACTATCACATGAATACTTACCCCATATCATTCCAAAACCATCTCTTTCAAAGTATGTTAATAGAAAAATAATTTTAAAAACAAAATAAAAACAAGTTGAAATCAAAGAAGCCCTATTTTATGTCAATATTTCTAGGTATATGTGAGGTGGATATCCTAAAATGTGAATTTTCTTTTTTCAGACTTTCTAAATAGAAAATTCATTATCTTACTTAATTTATGAACCAATTATTGGGTGTTATTTCAATATTCAATCAATAAAATAGTCTCCTACATCACATCATCAATGAAACATGATACCATATCAAATGAAAGTAATAATAAACTAGATAAATTTCATTAATTAGTCACCCATGACAATCTAATATAATAATTCTAGTTTTATATTTTCATAGTCAATTAAATCCATTTATTCAGATAAGGAAAACAACATAATAATTTGATGATTAAGAAAAAATAAAGGAGGTAGTTTTTCAATCCCCTACATCATTTAGTTGTACATAGGTATTGCCAATGAGCCTGTACCCAAGTGGTAAGGGCTTCTTCTTGGCATCCAAGAGAACCAGGTTCAAAACCAGGTGGAGGTGAATTTCTGGGGTACTATAGTAGTACTATAGCAGTACTGTACCAGTACTGTAGCAGAAAATGTAGAAGTACTGTAGCTGTCACTGTAGAAAGCACTATAGTAGGCACTGTTCGGTACTATAGCAGCTGGACTATTCACCTGATTTGGGCTTTTCGGCCACCGGTTTGGGCCTACGGGTCTCAGGGATTTCGGGCCATCAAAGGACTTCGGGCCATAGGGCCTTTAGGCCATTGAAGACTAGGAAGTAGCCCAGTTCACATAGAGCATGCCTCATATGAGGATCAAAGCACCAATAGCAGTTATCAGAAGCAGAGCTAACCGGATTGGATGAATGAGAGGGTATGGAAACTGCCATTGGGACCAGGTACCGTGCTGCTTTGTATGGGGAAATGCTAGCTGATCAGAAATGTAGGTGGGGAGCTAAAGGTAATCAATGATCCAGAAGGTGGGGAGGGTAATTTCTAGTGGGCTGGGCGTATTGGTCATGTATTGGGCATGGTATGCCTCTAGGCCTTCGGGTCTTGTATTACGGGTCATGTCGGGCCTTGTGCCTTGGGCCTACGGGTCATGTACGAGTTCCCCTTCAACCCTTAAAAGAGGGATTATCTATAATAAAATAAAAAAAGAAGGCCTTCGGGCAATTCGGGCTTGTACATAGGTTTAGAGGAAGGATTGGTTTGCATGTTTTGAAAATTAGGATAGGAGAACCATGACTAGGTTCAAAAAAACTAGATTATAATGATTGGGGGTAAGAAATATCCATGTAGCATCAAAAACAATGAAAAGAGGATTCTTTTTCCATCCAGTTTTGAAGGGAAATTAAGATACTAATATAGGGAATAAAACATTGAATTCTAAAAGAATCTATAGATGAATCATTTAGTAATTCATCAGTGAATTTCCGTTTCTTAAATCCTATTAAAACCTATAAATTTTGATATATTAATTTAGGAATTTTAATTATAATTCTTTATAACCCTTAAATTAACTAGGTTACGGAACACACAATACAGAGTGAAGGAATAAATATCAAATTACAAAGTAACTAATTTTGGGTATTTTATTTTTTAAAATTTCATTTTTAATCATATAATATTGTGTATAATTAATTGAAATTTTTGAATTTATATAAGTAAATTTATGGTACATATCTCTAAGAAGGTCAAGAATAAGATATTCTCAAGAAAAGAGTATTCAAAAAAGGCATTTGTCCCTCTGTAATGTAATATGTTCATTTGAATATATAATATATTTTTATCTTGTGTAACATTATTTAGTTTAACAAATCCCCCTATGTAATAAATTTTATCGATATGTAAAAGATTTTTGGGGAACAAATAATATATTTGATGGTACATAGTATATTCAATGTAACATAATATATTTTCCAAAATTTGTAACATATTTTCCCTGAAAAAATTTGATGCATCATCTACTAATAATGAATAGTATTTTATGACTTACCAAAATCTCAATAAATAATATTTTTAAATATTTAATATGTTTGACATTTCTTGAAATATATAAATAATATATATTTTTCAATGCATAGAATGATTATTTTGATAAGTTTCATTTCCCGTGTAACTAAAATTTGACATGTATGATATTTAAATAATTTTTTAATCTTTTTTTCAATTAGTAGGTTTTTAGTTCAAAACATAAGGTTGTTTACTATCAAAAACCAATATGTTGTCTTTTTACACCTCATACATAATATCATATACTTATCTGAAAATTGACCAAAAAGAAAAAATAATAATTTTATTTCAAATTTATAGATTAACCTCCAAAATTATAAGATTACATTAAAACGTTAATTTAAAATAATAATAACCTCCCCAACCTCCACGATCACTTGAAAAAAACATTTTCACCCCAACATTTGGGAATAAAAAAAGGAAGCGTTTAATAGAAATCGGGCTCATATATCTGATACCTGTCACAAAAGTTTCATCCCCAAACATTGAACCAACCTCGAATGGAAATAATAAACACCAAACTATAATTCATGGGATATAATGCTATAATAAATATGGATACAACATTAAGGAAAAAAGAACAAAAAATAGATCTAAACAAATCAAAACTTAATCAGTGGTCTCTTCATCAAAGTAAACACATGATCAAAACAACTTGGGATACACAGTATTCATCTACTTCTCACATTCCCACATACATTAACCTTTTCCTCCATGCCTCCACAATATATGATCTATGGGATAAAGATTCATGTGGAACACCTTCATTGGATGATCTTAGATCTAAATTGGTTAGTCTAAAAACATCTCATCATCCTAAACATTCAACTCTCTCCAATAAAAAACATGGGATACATCATGATGATATCGATGAAGCTAAAATATGAGGAATGGATCATGGATATTGTCCATCTTTATAGGGATAATTTATTGATATTATACCTCACTAAAATGCCCTAACACCTCAAAAGAGCTAACAAAGTTCGCTGAAAGCTTACTACATTGCCCAATCCTTCACATCCAATGATGGGGAGAAACAAAAAAGAACATATGGGCTCAAATATAGAAATAAATATGCCTCATCCACAAATATGTTTAATAATATTGATAAAGTTTCACCTCCATCCAATCCCAACTCATTTTAACCTTCACAATCATATTTTTTACCACATCTATTCTAAAGATCGTTGACGCTCCAACCTTAGTCCGACACGATAAATATTTAAAACAAATCCCATAAAACACCTAAAAAATTCATTCAAAGGGAAAATTTGTTGTTTTTGTTATTCTAAGTAAAAAATAGAATCAATTAAAGCCACGTCACTCTCAATCCACAAAAATTAAAAACACATACTCATAAAATATCCATACCATCACATAAGCATCCATATTTCATTTCTTATATGTATAAGAGATATTGAAGACCGAATAATGAAAGAACTATATTAAACCCTAATTTTTTATATTCTAAAACCACTTTGAAAATACTTTAGTCGAATTATTTTAATTTTTCAGTATTATGAATAGTTAATTGATAAAGTAATGATTCTATAACTTTCGGGAAAATACCACCACCCCCAACTCGAGATCATGGGTGGCAGAGTTATATTGATGAGGAAATAACTACCTAGACTGATATTATATTGCCACCCTATAATATAATATAAGTCATATAAATTGATATGAGAATCATTCCAGATAACCTAAAATATCACTCATTCCTATGGAAATTGAAAAATGGGGGCACTGAATAACTTCCCATTCAGGTCATAAAATCCCAAATAACATTTTTAGTCTATATAAGTTATTGATATCTTTAGTTAAAAGAAACCAATTGGACTAAAATCTTGGATAATTCAAAAATAATCCTTTGATAGTATCCTGCAAGACCAAGGAAACTCGAGACATTTTCAATATTCATGGGAGCTAACTAAGAAATAAAAACGTCAATCTAGGAAGAATCGACTTCCACCCACTATTGGTACACAACATTACTATGGAAATTAACCACTAGTATCCAAAAATTCAATAGGGAAAATATACTTTGTGATTATGGTGCAGAAGGATTTGAAAAAATAACTACAATATACTAATCATACTCAACTAACTATAAGAATATGAGAATGTTGTCGATGATTACTAACCTGAAATGATCTAGAAACTCTTGGAACATGTGTTTCATGATTATCATGAATGTAACTAGAGTTTTCATGAAACTAAATAGAATAACCATGAACACTATGTTCCCATAATTGTATCTAAAAGTGAAAATTAGGATATATTTCTTCTTCACCCTCATCTGATGATACATTCACTGAAAATAAATATTTATGAACTAGTTATCAACCATCAATTTCTTCCAAAAAGATAAATTAAACTAGGAATAGGATAGTGGTTCAGAAACCTATCCTAGATTAACCATTGGTATTTTATACAAAATATTATACTATTATTCACCATCTGGGTGAAAATCACTAAATCACCCCATGGTGATACAGTGGGATGATTGAAAAAATTTTATATTAAAAACTAAATCTAAATAATCAACTCCTATATCTAATTGGGTATCATTTGGTAACGATATATTGATATTATAGAGGTACAAAGATAAAACTCTATGAATAACTCCTTATTACATCATGGGACTACTTCTGTAAACTCTTAGATGAAAACATCTTGAAACTATTCAACGAATCTATGATACTCCAAACATTTTTTCACTAATGAACCCACCAATAGAACTACTAACTAAGATAGTGGAGGCTCTAAATTCATGTGTCTCATCTAATGATCATCTTCTCCAACAAACAATGCATTCTAGCCCTCTATATAATATAACACAACCCTCATCATGAAAAAATAACTGATATAAATTAAAAAAAATACAACTAAACTATGCTAATAATGACATTGTATGGTTGTATTTAATGCTTTAACAAATTATCATGTGATTGTTCCTACACAATCATCTGGTCACAACCTCAGTATATATAAAATAAACAACAATGACCTAATACTCATGTAGTCAACACCACGAGCATTATAATCATCACCACCATGTGTCCCAAGGTGTGTATAAGGTACCTAAAATAAAATAATGTGATACACTAAAATCAAACAAGGTGAATACTAGAATATATGATAAGTAGATAGTACTTGGAATGATCTCATGATAGCTCGCTGCTATTATATCCATTGAATATAACTATCCACATTAACTGCATCTACATTATGTTCCCTAATAATGACCACCTCTATGTCGACACTCAACTCTTTTTCTCTTAGTGCATAGAATATCATGGTTATAACTTATACCACCTCAATCTCCTCTTATTGGAACATGTGGTTTTCATAACTAATGGTTATGTGTCCTTGAAAGAAACTACTACTAGGGACGATACTTAATCTAACCAACCATGTGAAGTTGGTCCACAAGAATGTTCAGACACTAATATCATAAATGGATCTAACCTTCACAAATAAAGAATAATATAATAGAGATTTGGTGGGGGATCAATAAATAACACTCCCATATAATTTTGAAGAATAATCGTGGGACTGACTCCCCACCAATTGGAACCTCAACTACCCTAACATCAAAGATCCTCTTAATGAAATGTTACACCTAGGACTTATTGATGGCCTACCTCTCAGGATGATTGTGGTTATGAATATATATCCTCAATTACCTTTGTTTTTTTCTATAACTCAAGATAAATTGTTAATTAGAATTAGGTGATTATGTATAAAATAACTGGAAGTAGAGCCTCCTCAATATAGCACGATTTAGAATCATCATCTGAAAAAAATAATTGTGGTGAAGGGTAGAATGGCCTTGAAGAAAACTCCAAGATCCAACAATCATAGGATCACCTATTATAGGTGTATAAAATACACGCCTTTTTCTTTCATCATCCTTTATGACATAAAAACTACATGAAATGACATTGGAAACTTTTCCCATTAAACCTATTCTTATTTTTGATCCCCAAGATATAAAATTCACCAGTATTCTTATTCTCCCAACATTTTAATAACAGATCAGGGGATAAAATACATCGTCTTAGCCTAAATAATACAAAATTTTATCAGAAAATCCACAAACCAGTTCTCTACCTAAAAATTAGATATGCTTCCCTCATACATCACTAACTTTTAACACTAGAACTCTCATAGTGTCCTCCTCCAAAAATCATCCTCTTCAACTAGGTCGACCCTCTAGTGGTTAATCGAATCATCCAAACATGCCTCTCTAACCTGATCCATGCATAAAATATGTTTAGGATACATCATCACCAGAAACAAAGGAAACTCCATATACAAATAGTATGGATTTTCATTTATGATCATTTAATTAAATATTTTTAACTTTCCCTAAATTATTTGAATCCAAAGACAACTTTAAAAAGATATGATTCATGTATCTCTCTAAGGTATCAAATTAATAATAATAATTATCTCACATAAAAATTTCAGTATGATTAAGAAACATGCATTAGATCATAGAGACCCTAATTTAATGTATCCTTGTTAGCCTCCCTTTCTACATCATGCACTAGTTTTTACTAAATTTATTTTTATATCATTCCCAAGAAACACTAACTTGTTTTTAACACCAAAATATGTCCTAACTATATTAAATACATTTATACCACTCTATTCTGACCCAAAACCACTAGGAACCCCACCTAGGTCTACAGTAAAGATGAAAGTAGATCCAAAATCCCACCTCAAAAAGGCCATGGTTTTGTGACTATCACTGAGTGAATAAATATATAAATAGAAGGAATTACCCACATAAATCTTAGGATCCCATAAATAAAACATAAAATAAACACCATAATATAAATAAATGAAATATCAACCAATAAACATAATGCATAAAAAATTACTTCAAAAATAAATTAGTTAACATTGAAATATTAGAAGAAAACTGCTTTGGAAACAACTTTGACAAAAAACACCATCTTCAAGACATTACTATATAGATCAGCCTCTAAATCCATATTTGAAATCTATAAACATGATATATATATATATATATGGGTGGGAATTCATGTATATTTATTTGGATCACACCCAATACATCTCATCCAAATATGGAAAAGGAATTCTAATTCCCCAGTGAGTAAATAACATCATAAACACTCATCCATACCAAGTCAACAAACCCATGATCACCAAGGCTAGATCCTCAGACATTTAATCCAATTCTAATAATTTAATATCAATGAATATAATAATAGGTTAACTCTTAACCATTTCCCCACTAGTCAGTCCTCTCCTTCCAGAATAAAAAAACTTCCAAGAGCTCCAATATGTTACATGCATTCATTACTATATCCACACAACCAAAAACCTAATACTCTAATCATAATCACTTGACCATGTGTATATAGCCTCAGACCACATTTACATATCTCAACCATATATCCATCATTCATTTTAGTAGTGCATGATGATAATAATATACATCAACTCCCCCACAAACCATGTAATAACCTCACTATATACCACATTAAAATCCCCTCATTATCACATTATTAACAATTTTTACTTATAGCCATCAATGATTACATATAGAAACATCAATCCATCACAGTAGCTCCATATTTTGAAGAGAGACTAGTATGGAAGGATTATATGATCATGTGTTCCCTATCCAACCGGGGTATTGTGGAAAATAAGTTGAACCCAAAACATTTGGGTATCAATAAGGTTCATCTACTTTGATAGGGTGCATTTGAAATCAAAATAAAATACTTGTATAATAAAACCACACCCAAGCCCAACCTAATGGTTTTACACCAAACACCACTACCACACCCAAAATAACCCCCACAATATTACTAGTACACACTAACCATTACAGGAAATTACTATGCTACAAAACAACCCCACACTGGATAAAAATAAC
Organism: Viscum album; assembly: GCA_963277665.1. Lineage (NCBI taxonomy): Eukaryota > Viridiplantae > Streptophyta > Magnoliopsida > Santalales > Viscaceae > Viscum > Viscum album. Next base: position 772,910,078 of record OY728155.1, on the reverse strand, counting down.
CAAAAAAACATCTTGGGATTCCAATTTAATCAAATCATTATCTATATTTATAATTTACATTCTCAACTATATTAAATTTATTATTACACTAATTAATTATATTTATTAAAACCCAATTAATTATCCATCCTTCAATTTTATCCTTGACTATAACCAACTTTTTCAATTATTATTTTCTTTAGATTAACCTTCTTTTATATAGTTATAACCCACATAAAATTTCATATTTTTTATTTCCATTTTATTTCATTATTCTAGGAAAATAATAACTTATCCTTATACCTCATAGTCATCTATAAAAATAACTACCATGTGTATCCGATGATAATTGATATAAAAGTTTCCACTATCCTAACCCAACCTACAAAAATAGATTCACCACTACTTCCACATAAATAGTTATAGCATATAATGAAAAAAAAATTCCGTTTGAAGTTAAATAATATACCCAACATATATAAATCATAGAAAATAAAAATATGCAATTAAAAAAAATCAAGACATTCTTTCAAAGTATATAAGTGGTGAAAAACCTGATCAAAAGAATTCCATTTTTGGGAATTTTCCAAAGGAAAATTTGTTAACTTATTTAATTTTGTAAACAACTATTAGGGGTGATTATAAAAATAAATAATAATAGAAGGATCATGTATTATGGTTATAATCAAACATGTAATTAAATCAAATGTTGTAATTAAAAAATAGATAAAACACATGCATTACTAACCCTCCCTCTACTTCAATAATTATATATTTTTATCTTTTCAAATTAATGGTATGCAATTTATTTACATGAATATATTATCATGGTAATTATATGATTAAAAAATAAAATGGGAGAGATTTCATGAATTCCTACCATAATTCATAGAAAATGGGCAGGGAGGAAGTGTGGTTTGACTGACCAGTATCTCATTATAGAAGAATTTTGGCTTAGTTTATAGTTGTTTCACACTGGTGATCAAGTGATAAATATATACAAGGAGTGACCTCAAGACTATAAAGAAGACAATATATCTATTTATGTTTTAAGGAAATAAAAGATATCAATATTTAAAACAACATTTCAGTTTTAAAATAATATATTCATGAATCATATAGTGATTCCCCATGCTGTTTCCACTTTAGGAAAAAATCTCAGTCAAACCTCTAAATAATTTTATATTAATTCATAAATGTTAATTATCATCTTTTATAGAAATTAAATTACATAATTTATGTCCCATTCTATATAATCTAAATGAAATAATATTATATAGAAAAATTATAAATTTAAATATTTTTAGAATTTAAATTTTAATATAATATCATAAAATATGATTTCAGATTAATTAAAAAAAATTTGAATTTATAAAAATGGGATAATTGTAAGTGATCTTGATTTGTAGGTAATATTTCCATTTAAATAAACATTATTCTAAATAATGTGTTTCACATGCTTCATTTAACCAAACTAAACCACGACACATTTTAAATATAACACTCACAAAGTAGTTGTGGAATTGATGTGAATAAATAGAGGTAAAATTATTATTACAAATATGTATATATATATATATATGAATAAAAAATACATATTAATGCATACTAAATTAGAATAAAAACATTTAATATTTTGAAAAGTTATTTTCTAAAAAAACATATTATTCATTATATTAGATTATTTCATTTAGATGGTAAATTATAAAATTTTAGAATTTTAATTTAAAAATATTGAAAAATTAATTATCCTTAGAATTAAAATATTAGAAAAGGATGAAATTTTTGGATTTTTCTAAAAATAAAGAGTTTTAGATTAATAGTAAAAAAATTTATTTTTATAAACATCATGACTAAATGACATTATATGTATATAAATATGACTTTAAAATATATATAAACATTTTATTGACAAAATATTTATTTTATAATAGATATTTTAATTTAAAAATATTTTTTTTGGTTAAGAAACGAATGTTTGGTATTTTAGAACTTTAAGATCTATTATTCTCATAAAATATTCTCAGTATATTAAACATTTATTATTTTAAAATTAATTTCAATCACATTAACAAAGTGCGTAAAGTAGAATGGATTTAAAATTTTTAATTATAAGTTATATATTATGCAATATGGGTCGTTTTATTTCTTGTCATAAAAAATGAATTTCTTAAGTAAAAACTGGGTCCAAGGTAACTTCCAAAAGGCTAAAATGGGTTAACCAAAGGGGTAAAAGGACAAACATGTTAAAAAGGTATTTCTAATTTATTGTTTGAGGTGTGTCCTGAAAAAACTATATACCCAATCCAATATTATCCATTTTTTTCAATTCATTTCATGTAAAACAAGTTACATTTTTATATTAAGATTAAATATTTATAAGGATTCCATTATTACAAATTATAAAAGGGGATTTCTGCTACCCACCCAAGAATATTCCAAATTTGGATTTATTATTGAAAACAAACTCTTATTCCTTCCAATATAATAATTTTCGGATTCATTTATGTAAGATACCATCTTTTCAACAAGGTAAGGTATATTTTTACTTTTGTTTAAACCTTGAAACCACACATAACGACTAGTTAGTTTGTTTTAGGATGGGAGGTAGAAGATGAGATAGAGGCTAAATATATGGAAAATAAATAGAAAGTATTACACATGTAGTGTCCAGTTAAAATACTTGGAATCTATTGAATTCAATAAATTTAAATTATCTTCCAAGCCCCATGCATGTTGTGTGTTTCATTATCCTTGGGCGGAAGAAACCCGATCATTACACGGAGGGTATAATTTACACAACCAATAAATGACCCAATATGTTTTTTAACGAGGAAGGGGGAATTTTTTGACAGATCCCCATTTCTTCCCAAAAAATATTAATGACACTTGATCTCCCTCCAATTACTCACCTATTTTTTTCTGGTCCTCCTTCACTAGAGATTTGTTTGATTTTCCCTCAGTCACATTGCATCCACAATGGTAAGCTCCTCATCCCTCTTATTTCATAACATAATGTATCTTTTTTATATTGTGATATTTTTTGTGTGGTATTTTATGTCCTGAATTTATGGGGGTTTACATTATTAGGATTTCTACCAATTTATCTTGATTCAATGGATGACACTGAACAAGCAGAGTGCTAAAAGCATAAGGTAGGTGGTCTAGTTCTTTTCCCAAAAGTCTTATTGATTTTATATTATGCATCATTGTTACCTATGTCATAAATCTCCAAAAACACCTTAAAAAATAAGTAACATTAATTTAAATGGGTCTCCTTATGTTCTTAGCTAATGGGGAATCAACACTATTTGTGGAACACCTTTATGTGAGCCTCTCTATAAGGGTGTGACCTTTTTTAAAACCTTAATGCACATTTGCCTTAAACTGTTTGACCACCTTTTACATGTTTGATTCCATGCAATAAATGATACCTTTGATATATGAAATGAATTAAGAGATATTATAGGCCACATTTTTATCTCTATTACATATTCCTAAGAATTAATTTGTAGAAATAAATGAATTGACCAACTTGGTTTAAGTGTTATGAAATACATTCCTATTAAATGGTATTGAGCTATGGATAGATTAATTACCTCTCTTTAATGTTGAGAGTGATTATTGGGATTCTATTTATGGGTCACTTTGGATGGGTTCATCTTGATTTATAATTAGAATTCTTTAATGAATGGTAAATATTCCCAGAGCTATACTTGGTATGCCCCCGATAGGCTCATTGTGTGGTTTCACTACCTACTTATTAGTGAATAATTTTCTCAAGGGGATTCTCTATAGATGATCTTGGAATAAATATGTTTTTACCATAATATGGGTGATATTAGGTCCCCTATATGAGATACCATGGATGGACTCAGTGTTTATTGTCTTCACACCATGTCAGGAGTGAACTTGGGATTCTATTTATAGATCACCTTTGAAAGAATCATATAGTGTTGAGTATTTATTTCACTCTTGGTTTGATTATTGAGTTACTTATTATGGTTCTACTTGGATGTGACTAGGATTAATATTGTGGAATTTTTATATATGTCTCCTATATAATTTCAAAAATGCTAATTTATTAAATAAAGGGACACGTTTGCCAAGAAAAATCACATTTTGGGGCTTAGTCCTACCTTGAAAATTGATTTCTGATGGCGTATTATACATTCTTGATATATATTTATAGGTTAACATATGATTAGAGATAGATATATTAGGCCAAAGTAAGTATATTCAGTCAGGTATCTAGGAGGAACCCGGACTGATATGTATTATTTATTTAATCCTTTAATTTTATTATATCCATGCACATTTCTCATTATATTTTCAAATAACTGATTATTATAGACACTGATAGTAGTGGCATATTGATTATGTCTCACACATGACTTGGGTAACCCTTGGTGCCTATGAATAATTTTTGATTTCAGGAGTAGATAAAGGGTGGTTCCCAGCTTCTGATGCCTTATTTTTAGTTCTATAATACACTACGGGAGTAGAGGATCAAGCCAAGGATTGTGATGCTGGTAGAGGATGACTTTAGATTTTCTATACTTTTTTACATATGGTATATTATTGTCTCTTTAGTATCCCATGTACTAATATTTTTTATTGAATCGTCATAATAACTTATCGATTTTTATATATTATTTATATAGCTTCTGTCTATTTGTTACTATGCATGTTTATTATTATTATTTTATTGATTATTTAACATTTTTATTACACTGATTACCATTTTTATTTACTATAGTGCTCGTCTATAATATATGAGAGAATATTATCCCCACAGACACACCCTTTCCCCTTGCTGCTAGTCAGTAACCTCTGGTATATGGGGAGGCACGCTTGAGTTCATGTGGCCAACCGTCTTGGGGCACCACTTAGTGGCTACCTAAGGAGGACCCTAAAAATAGTTATGAGTGCCCTTTTTTCTATTTTCTTACTATTTGCGTAAAGGAAATGATACAAGGATCTATCAGAATTTTCTAATGATCTTATGTATGGGACTATCAAAAACATGTATAGGGGAAACCCACAAAAATGGGATGGATTATTTTTGTTTTGTTTTGGGCATCTTGCAGTTGTATTGATTTCATCATTGGGTGACACACATGTTCTTTGATGTAATTATTTTTTATGTTATGATTATGGATTTTCTTTTTCCTTGTCCTACTATGGTATGAAGGTTCCATCTAAGACATCATTATAGGCACTTTATGTCTCAAATTTGATTATTTTTCAAATCAATTTTTACTTTTTCAGGCATTTGATGTTGCATATAGTTAGTGATAGGATTATTAAGTATGGAAATATGTTAATATTTATTTAAGTGATAACATAATTTGATTAATTAAAATTCTCTCATCAAGGCTAATGGTGTTTTCCTTCATAGATTGATGATGACACCGTAATTAACCAATTATGCTATGTTTTTTACATTAACCATTGATTCAATAGAATGAAACATTAATAGATTTGATTAGTGATTACCAACTACAATTTATGACGAATATACTTATATAAATTGAGAATGTTATTTCATTTAACCAAATCATTATATATGACATGTTTCACCCTAATATCGGATATAAAGGCCTGGTCAATGTTACACGATATACCAATATAAAATTTATAAAGATTATTGGAGCTTATAAATTGGTAATGGAAACATATATAATTATGTTATTACATCTATATGCATGTAAAAAGTAATTAACATAAATAAGTTTATATTTAAATGAACATTATTACCACTAAATGGGGATGTCGATTACAAAGTAAAGATTGTTTTCCTCTATAACATGCAACTGAAAATACATATATTGGGACACATGCTATGTTATTTGATACCTTGAACCTAACCTAACCTTTGTATTGAGTAGTATGTAGAGTCTCTCAGGATCCATTGTAATCTTTATTGTCACCTAGATCATGATTTAGGAGAAGGTAGAGAGGTATAAATCGTTCATTATAAGGCTTTGTACGTGTTCTTTTCTGTTATCTCAATTGTTATATTATATTAAATCATATATCAAGCATGAGTTTATAAATAGTAAATTTATGCCTCCATGATATCCTTGATTCATTCACCAAGAAGGAGGTGATGACCATGCTCTCGAGGAGGTGGGCCTGGATCCATAAGTATTTCCAATTATAGTTCCACCAGTGGACCCTCATATTGATCATCCTTTGGGCACCGATGATCATTTTGTAGATTGATTGTAGAATTTTTTGTAGTTTTTACAGAGAGCCCAGTGACCCACCCCTACTATGGTAGAGTTGACATGAGAATTCCAACAGAAGCATCCTACCACCTTTTTGGGGGATTGCGGTCCTCAGTCAGCTAAGTCATGGATGGAGACCATGTTATTTATCATTGAGGATTTAGACACACCTCCAATGTAAAGGGTCAAGATCTCTACCTATATGATTTATGATTCTTCTAAATGTTGGTGGGATGTCATCACCCAACACTACTAAACATTTTCACAACTGTGACAGGCCTCCGTTACAAATGGTTATTTGTGACGAGAGTCCATCAGAAATGTGTTGTCACAAAAAATGATGTCACAAATGAATGTATTCGTGAAGATCCATCAAAAATAAAAATTAATCATGGTGGGTAATATGCCTCTCCCAAAGGATTATTTTGTTTAAAAACTATCAATTATGACGTACCATCATAATTGATTTTATTTTTGATAGACACTTGATTTGTCACAAATACTAATGTTTTTTAAAAATACAAATAAGAAAAATAATTTTAAATATTCAAAATGTACATATAATTATAAATCATAGAATGTAATTAAAAATATCGAAAAAATTCAAAATATTTAAAAATATTTAAAATAATTAAAAATAATTTCAAAATTTTAATGTAATTTACCAATTAAAAAATATATAAATAGTAAAAAAATAGATATAAATAATTAAAAAGGAAACAAAAATTTAAAAAATAACAATTAATTAAAAAATTAAACAAAAAATAATAAAAATTAACAAAATATTACAAAAAATTTGGATTTTAGTATATTAATGTAATCTTTTATTAATTTATAGAATTTTTTACTATTTAGTATACTTTAGTTTAAATTAAATATTAATAAGTGTAAATTACCATATTTTTATAAATTAATAGAAATTGGTATAATTTAATATAAAATAAAAAATATATTATAAATTATAGAAAATTTGTAAATCATAGAATTTATAATTGTATAGTCCTAAAAAAAGTACCAATTTATGTCAACAATATCCAAATTTTTCAGTGCTCATGACCTGAAAATTGACGGCCTGTTTCATTTTTACTTTTCTGGTAATTTATAAAAATTTATATTATTTCATAGTAGTTGATAATTTGTTATAATAATTTAAAACATTCTTATTAATTTATACACATTTTATATATATAATTTTTCTAAAACTTATAAAAAATTTGTTAATTAATAATTATTTATTTTATTTTACATAAATTTATTACAAATTATTCCAATTTATATTTTTTAGTAATTTTCCATAATTTATACTAATATATAATAGATTATATTAATTTTTTATAATTATTACACATTTAATAGAATTTTTATTAGTTTATTAAAATATTAATAATTATATCTATTTATGAATTTTTCTATAATTTCTTATAACTTATAAAACTTGAAGACAAATTTATGATATATACTAATTTATAATAATTTAAAACCTTTTTATAAGTGCATGCACTTTTAGAATAATTTAAACATATTTTTAAAGTAAAACTAATTTTTATTAATGTTAACCAATTTTCGTTATTATAGCCTAACATATGCTATCATATAATAGTTTTTAATATATATTTATATATACCAACACATACAAATATCTAAATTTAATAGGGAATAGAAAATAAGTTGTATCGGAGCCGGAATCGGATAACTTGTTAAACCTAGGGTTTACACAGACAAACATATATCAAATAAAGAATATGTTAATATATATATATACACACACACACACACACATATCAAATAGGGATTAAATATTTTTCATAAATCCTAAATACCAAATAAAGCATCTTAATTTGATAAAAAGCTCAGCCCATGGTTTTCAAAACTAAATCACGTAATAAAATGAATGAAAGCAAAAAATAATGAAAATGAAAAGAATATGAATTTATGGCAAGGAAAATTGAAGACAGATCTATAAAAAATTACTTATAATGAAGTGTGTTGGAGTGGCATGAAGTGGAGATGGTGGGTGAAGTGCGCATCATGGTGGTTCAGGAGAGGGAGAAGTAGATGAGAGGAAGAAGAAAGTTGGGTCAAACACCATTAAATTAATAGATTTATTGTGATGGTGTATTTGAGATGGAATTAAATCAATCAAAAATTTTCATTCCATCAAAAGTATTTGTGTCGGCCATTAATTCCTATTACAAATGCCAGTCTCGAATACATTTTACACTACACGGTGTGAAATCCCACCAAAACTATTTGTGATAGATGAAATATTTGGTCTCAAATTCCCATCGTGAATACATGTCACATTGGGTGGTAGTAAATTCCTCCAAAATGTAGTTTGAAAAGAATTAAATATTTCATTGTAAATAATTACTATTTCTGACATAATAATACTTCTAACACAAATGCTTTTTGTCTAATGGCTGTTTGTGATGGTTCATTTTCTCATCAACAAAAGTTGAATTTCTAGTAGTGCAGGTCACACGTCATCTAGGTATGGTATGGGTGGGATTTCAAATAACATTTTATTATTTCTATTCAACCATACATTGAGATAAGGCCACACATGGTAGTTAATGAAAAGATAGTAGGGTTCCATGATTGTGATGGAATATCCAGCTTTTTTTACTAAGCTTCAGAATTTTTTCCCAACATTGACTACTAATGACATAATTAATGTGATAGGTTTTGAGTATGATATTGTGTGTAACATCCAATATCTTGTGATTTTTTAGTTTGACCACCATTTTTGAGATAGTGAACTAGGACCTCAACATCGAACATAACATAAGGGATGCAAGAAATTTTGGTTAGGGAAGTTCATCTTCGAAACATGGCGGTGGTTTGTCTAGGGTTGGATGCATCATGTCGATGGAGAATGTGGCGTTTCACCAGTGTGTTAGAGTCATCCATAATAAGCCCTATGTTATGAGGAACCCGTGCGACTGCCATGGTTGTCGTAGAATGGGTCACCTTTAGTATTTATACCAAGTTTTCCTTCTATTTTCTCATGATCAAGGATCAGTACTGACATCACATTTAGGTACGGGATCCATATCTCTGCATCAGGCAGGAAGCTTGTGTACTACCAGCCAATATGGCAGAGTAGGTCGTAGTGTATGAGGTATTCAGGCCATAGAGGTCTAGAGCCTATAATGAAGACATCTCCAAGTCAGTTAGGTTGCATCATAGGGATGCAGATCAGGTCATATCTATGCAGTGCAGCTTAAAACAATGGATCAGAGTCCAGATACATCTAAACTACAAGCTACTATTCTAGTAACCTATGATTTATTTTTTACCCATTTGATACATATGCATCACACTCTTTCATATGGGCACAAATTAATGAATGTATAGGCATAAAGGTTGTGTTCATAAGTGGCATGATGAGTCTTGATACACCGTTAGGGTTTTAATCAAAGAGTATACTCCAGTGTAAGGAGTTCCCTCTTGAGATGGGTGGGTCCTAATTCTTTGGGAATTTCTTTTACCTTAAGATAACATAATTTGACATTATTATTGGAATGTGATGGCTTTTATCTTACCATTACCATATTGATTTCACTCAATGGAGAGTGTACTTTACATCACTTGAGAGAAATGATTATATTCCTAATGGATAATTTTATGTTAAGAATAGTCGATCTAGAACCGATCATTGTGGGATGGGAGGAGGGGATTCCCATATGGCAATTCCCTTTCTAAGAAATCAAGGAATGCATTTTGTGGAATTCCCTCCTATTGTGGGTCATTTCTGGGATGTGATCCATGATGACTTCTTAAATTTACTTCATTAATAGAGTTTGATTTCACTATTTAAATAGTGCCACAAGTGGCATGAATATTCATTCCAAATTATAGTATAGAACACACATAGCTCTAGAAACCCAAGAAGAAGTTGAAATAATTGGAAGAAATGGGTTTTTATGACCCAATACATCTTTGTGGGATTCAAAAATCAATTTCTCCAAAAAGTATAATGATACCATCATGTTTTAAATGGATTACCGAAGGTTGTTCGAAATTACAGTTAAGAACTAGTATATATTTCCTCTTCTAGTCAACCTCCTTGACAAGATACAGGGGGAAATAGTTTTCTATAATATCTATTTGAGTTCAGAAAATAATCTAGTGCATGTGAGACCATAATAAATATCAAATACATTTTTTGGAGCAGGTATGGCTTGTACAAGTACCTAGTTATGCCTCTCATCCATAGAAATTATCTAGTAGTTTTTATATCTATGATGAATATAGTGTTCCACCAGTATCTGGATTTTTTTCGTACTAATATTTGATGATATTATGGTTTACTCTAATACTCAACATGATTTTTTCTAAGCTATTGAGATCGTGTTAAACACATTTAAAGAGCACCAACCATATGGTAATCTAAAAAAAAATCCACTTTTAAATCAGTAAGGATCACTTCATGGATAATATTATTTTAGAGGTGGGAGTATATATTGACCCATATATGGTGTGTACCATGGTTTACTAGGAGTATCCCAAGAATTACATGGATATAACTAGATTATTGGGACTAGATAGATATTATAGTCGATTCATACATGACTTCTGATGCCTAGTAGTTCCACTTATGAGATTTACTAAAAACTGTATAATGTTCTTCTAGTCTGAAGCTTGTGAGAAATACTTTTAATAATTAATGGGAGGATAAATTCATCAATGATCCAAATTCATATAGAACTATTTAGAAACTATAACATTTATTATGATTCTTTAGTAATTGGTCTTAGAGAAATTCTAATATGGGGTGATTGGATTTTAGCATACGAGCTCGGCTAGATGTGGCCTCATTTGAAGAATTATCCTATGCATGACCCTGATATAGGAGTTATGGTGTATGAACTATTAGTTTGGAGAAATTATCTATTGGGTGAGTGGTTTATTGTTTAAAGGGATCATAAAAGCATAAAATATATTTCCACATAGTGTGACTTGAGTCTTTGGTATTCGAGGTTGTAAGATTATCTTCATTCCTTTAACTGAGCTTTCTTATACACCTAGAAAATTTAATGTTGTGGACAATTCCATGGGATAGAAGACACATACATGGACCATCAAAGAGTCTAGTAGTGATTGGCTATTGATTCTCTATTTTTTTATATGAACCTAGAGGTTCAAGAATGTCATGGGAAGCCTTTTATTCTAGATTTGGTAGTGAAATTATCCCTTATGGAATGGGTGACTATGAGATAGATTTCATATCCCAAGGGCTTATCCCTAAAGGAGAGTGTTCTAGGTGAGACCCTCCCCCCCCACCAGTTTGGTTTATCTATGAGGATGATATTCTGCACATCCATGGACATATTTGGATTCACTATAAAATTGGGGAAGAGTTGATGTGAGAATATTAAGATACTTTTTGGGAAGTTCACCCTATGAATACTATGATTTACTGAGTCTTAAATCATCACTATTATTGGTTGGGTGTGAAGAGGCATATTGTAGGTTTTATTAGTCAATGGTCTACCTATGAGATGGTAAAGACTACACACCAATGAATTGTTTTACTTTTACTGCCTCTATCCAATCCCAAATGGAGATAAAAAGGTTTCAATATTGATTTTGTGAAAATATTTCAAATATACCCTCATGGAAATGACATGGTATGGGACATCATCAATATTTTTACCAAGGTCTCACATCTCCTAATAATCTAAGATACCTTCTCTACCCATGAGCTTTGGGGGATTTACTTTCTAGATATTGTACACCAACATGTTGTACCCAATTCTATGTTATTGGGTTGTGATTCTTGGTTTACATAATAGTTCTAGAAAGGGTTTCATAAGTAATTTGGCTCATAGGTTTTCTTGAGTACAACTTATCACCCTCAAATTTACATGCAGTAACAGATAATGATGCGGGTGTTACAGGACATTCTATAAGAATGTCCTTGATTTTATAGTTTCTTTAGAGAAACATATAACTCTTCTTAATTATTTATATAATAACATATTAAAGGAAATAATTTAGATTTCTATTTTTGATACCATTTATGGTATTCCATTTCTTTCCCCCATGTGATGGTTATAGGTTGGTGATGAAGTACTACTTGTTTCTTATCTCATTCATGAGACTTCAGATCTAGTATAGATGATTCAGAAATGTATGGCAATAGCTTAGTCTAGGTAAAAGTCTTATACCAATCATCATCATCAAATCATGGATATCAAGATAGAATATCATGTTTTTATGTTAATAATTACAAGATTGGGTCATAGAAGGACTATGAAAAATGTAAATCTATTGCCTCATTATGTCTAGCCTTTCAAGATTATGGAGAGAGTTTGTCTAGTTTCCTATCGGTTGCAATTACCTTAGAGGAACTATGTCATGAATGATGTCGTCCTTGCATCAAAAAATCTTTGTTATCATTATGACCCATCCAATTCATATTTTCAAAGGATATTGATCCATATTTCAATTCCTCATTTGAAGAGATTCTGATACGTATCATTTAGTAGAGTATGAAGTCCCTAGGAGGCAAATCATCTCCTCTTGTATGGGTGTAATGGAAAATGGTTTTTTACATGACAAGAACAATGAGAGAGAGGCTGATATATGTCCCCAGTGGTCACAATGTTTTTCAAATGATGTTTTACAACCCTCAAAGGGATACTTAGGGATCTTTTTTTTAATGGGATGAGGTTTTACTGTCTAATATTTTCACCCAAGTATGTTTTCCTTTTATTTTTGTAACATAAAAATGACGCTTATGGAGCATTTGGTTTGATTAATAATGGGAGGTAGTAGATTTTCTAAAGGCTGGATGTAGTAAAAATATATAACATGTATTAAATTAAAAACATGTAATTAAAATAAATATCTTTTATTGAATACCCAAAGTGAAAATGATTGTCCAATCCCCCTATACACCCTGAGTTGGGTTTTTCTATGGATGAAGAAACTCGAGATTTACATAGAATATAAAATTTACACTCTATATAAATTACCTGGTTGGTTTCATTACAGAAGTAGGGTCACTTTTTGATAGAGCCCTATTTCTTCCCATATAAGAGAAGTCACATGGAATCTTCCTCTAATGCCTCACCTAGGTTCTTACACTCCCCCTTCATCCGAGCTTTATTTCCTTCATCATCAGTCACATTGGATACTCAATGATAAGATATTAATTCTTCTTCCTTCCTTCCATATTTTAATTTTTGTTATATAGAGATATTTTTAGTATGAGATTATATGACCTATTGTCAATGTTTCTTTCTATTCATATGATTTCCCACATTCTTTCTCAATTCAAGGGATGAAACATGATGAGGATAGTTCTAAAAGATTAAAGTAATTGGTCATGTTATTTTCCCTAAAGCCTCATTGATTTAATATTAGGAATCTTTTTTTTCCATGTGATGGACTTCCCTAGTGATTCCTTAAAAATTAGGGGAAAATTTAATTTAAATGGTTTACCATACCCAATATTATCCTAAATAATTGATAATCAACACTATTTGTTTACTTCATTGACATGAGCCATCCATATGGGTGTTCCCTTCCATAAAGGCCTAAATGTCCCTTTTACATAAATTTTTTAATCAAATTTTTAGGTGGGTGGTTTCTGTTGATAAATAATAACATTGAAATATAAAATAAATTATGATAAATTATTGTCCATGTGTTTAAATCTATGATATATTCCTTATCCTTAATTTCTTAAATTAAATAAATTGGGTGACATGGTTTAAGTATTATGAAATGAAAGATTGATAAATGTAATTTAGTAGTTGATAACTTACTTAACACCTTTTTGTGTTGATAGTAATACATGGGATTCCATTTGTTGGTCACCTTGGATGAGCTCATCATGATTTTCAATTAGAGTGATTTAGTTCATGTTAAATACTCTAGGAGTTATACTTTGAATTACATGGGTGGGATCACTTTTCGGTTTCACTATCTCCTTATTAATGATATGAGTTCCCTAGGGGAGTCACCATGGGTGGAATATATAGAAAGATAGTTATACTATGCTACGATTGATACTTCGTTCCCTTTGTGAGATACCAGAAATTGGTTTGATAATTATTGTCTACAGACCATATCATTTGTGATATATAGTATTCCATTTATAGATTACCATGGACGCACTCTTATGTTGTTTAGTTTATATTGTGCTCTGAGTGTGAAAAATGGTTTCCTTGGTATGGTTTATTAGGATGGGCCCAATATAATTATTTTTTAAATCTAAGATTTTCCAACAATATAATTTCAACAATTATAATTTTTAAATCTAGGGCCGCATCCACAAATCCATGTATCATGCTTACGATTGGTCTACTTTTGAAACTTGATTTGTGATGATACATTATTACATTCTTTTTAAATATGTACCGGTTAACTTCCTATCAAAGTTTTCTATATTAGACTGAAGTAGGGAGCGTCTGTCAGGTATCCAGGAGTAGCCAAGACAAATATATATTGTTTATTTCTTACTTCACATTTATTATGTACTTTCACATTGATCATTTTACATGAACGGACTAGATTATTATTTACATTGTTAGTTGGGGAATACTAAGTATATCTCGTACCCTTCTCAAGCCACCCTTGGTACCTGATAAGACATTTTGATTACAGTTGTAGATTAAGGGAAGTTCCCAGCTTCCAATTCCTTATTTTTAGTAATAAGATGTAGTACATGAGAAGGGAATTGATCTTATGCCTATGGTGATTGTAGAGGCATGTTATGGCCTCTTTTCACTTTTTGTATAGCATGTTGTATATGCATGTTTTCAATCTATCCCATGAACTATATTTCTTTATTGCTGAATGAAATGATCATCATCATTTTTTATCTTTTACTTATTCATATTTTAAATATTTATTTACCTATATCTTTATTAAAATTTTGATGTGGATTATTTAACATTGTTATTATATTGATTACCACTACAATTTTTTGTTGTGAGGCACTCTGATCTATAAAGGTATACTCTCCCCATGGACACACCATTATCCCTAATTGATAGTCTGTAGCCACTAGCCTACATAGAGATTTTATGGAGGTCATGTGGAAAATAATATCATCTCACATCTTAGTGGATTACCGAGTAAGATTCTTCACATTATCTTATGTTTACATGAATTTTTATTAATCCCTCTGTTTAAAAAGGATTCATCTTAGGTAAAACCCAAGTTCTCTATGTGAGTACTAATCTTTTCTAATTTTTTTCCATAGCATACCTTTCCAATACTAATTTTCACTCCAATATATAATCACGATGGTGTTATTATATACTAAAAAACTATGCTATATTTATGAAAATTAACCAACTTACTCCCATTCGATTAAAAAAATGAAAAATTCATTCATGTGTTTTTGCAGACTACCACTTCCATGAAGTAACGTAGGTCATTTTACCCATATTTTCTTACGTTTTTATTATAATATATTCAAATATGATTGAACTTATTAAAAATATATAAATAATATAATTATTATCATTTAATAATGGCATTATTCCAAAATATTCGACTTCTATAACCATACTCATCAATTAATTATGTTATGTTCATGTTTTTGTCAGTATAACCACCTACATGAAAAATGATATAAAATATTTTATTAGTTAAATATAAGAAATTACTTTCATACAATATGTGAAATAAATAATCAAATATTTATTTTATTTTGGTTCATTAATAGTAACATTAATATTAAACTCATTAATTAGGATAAAAAAATTCATTTGTTAAAAATCAATGAAAAAAGATCATCACTCATATCATATTTAAGGATCATAACCAAAACTCAATTAAAATGAAATTATTACATTATAATTAAATATAAAGAAACTATTCTAGAAACAGTCATGATATTTAAATGGTGAACATTTGTATAAGAATTATAAAAAACATCATTATTTTGAAACTTCTTCAAAAGAACCAATATTACAATCACCAAATATTGAAAATAGATAATTACTAACAAATATAATTGAAAAGAAAATTTATAAATTAATTTTATAAATGTTTATAGATATGAATACGTTTATTAAATAGTTGATTGGGATGGTTATTTTTTTACACAAGAGATTGAAGGGATTTAGTGTAAGTTGGAAAATACGGTAAGGTGTTTTTATGACTCAAATTATTTTCCCGAATCATAAATATTTATTCTTAACTATAGTTATTAAAACCTGGTTTTTCAAGATATATAATGATATTACAACATCTTTCCTTATTTATTTCTAGTTCCTTATTTAAATTAAATTCTTTATTCACAAAGCAGGTGATGTTAGGATTAATTAAAATTCTTTTTAAATAAGAACTTTCTCTTCTATTTCATTATTTAATATTCTAGATAATGTTACCCTATTCCTGTTTTTCAATACTAGTATGATTTAGTTTTGTAAATTTTCAAAACAATCTTTACCAATTTAAAAATTAATGGTTTGTCTCTATATTTACAATGTAAGTTTCAATGGTGGTATTGTCAAAAAAATAAAATGGATTTGAAATCCATGTTTACATTTTTATCTTATACCCCACATTTCTTATGTAAAATCATTATTTCCTTTTCCAGTCTCTATTATCTGGATTTAGTATAAAGTGGATTTTTAAAATTTTATTCATCTTACATTCTTGAAAGTAATTTTTATAAGTGATTTGTAATTTTATCTCTCTATGAAAATGTTAATAAATGGTTTCTAAAATATTATTATCATTAATTAGATTCCATTTTCATATTTAAAGAACAAACTCCTATAGATTTATATGTTATGATCCACCTTTAAAACGATTTAATAAAAAACAATATTTGGTTGATTCGAATTTTTGGTATCAAACAAACTAATTTTGATAGCATGTTATGTGATAAAATTTTGAAATGAAAATAAATTCATTTTCATCCTATGGGTTTTAATAATATCTTTAATGATTTATATCTTATGGAAAAAGTATATTCAGATAATTATGGGTGGGGTCTTATATCACCATAAAATTAATTTCTTAATATTTTACATATTATTTGATAATGTAGTAGGGGTCTTCTTAGAGGTTATCAAAAATTAAATTGTTATCCTTGTTATATTATTCTCATAAAATAAATTGTGTGATCTCTTATATATTCTTATAGTATCATGATACCATATGCTTATGTTTTTTCAATACTTTTTTATGATATTTCTCAAGGGAATTTTACATTTCCATTATATATGAAAATGATTATTCCTGATGGATTATATTTATTATCACATGATTCCACAATATTTTTCCATGGTATATGTTTGTAGATTTGGGATTCTATGTCCCCTTATCGTGATTTAAAGAAAACTCATATTGTTAAATTTTCTTTGTATTAAAAAAATTATTCATCCTCATGTATTATCATATGATTATGATCTAACCCTTAGATAAAATATTGAAAATAAAATCCATTTCTAGTGTCTTAGTTCTCCCCTTATCATATTTTTTCATTCCATGGGTTTTGAAGTTGATTATCACTTATGAGAAGTATACAAGGGATTATATGGTGGATAAACTATTAAATAATATTGACTAGTATTTTAGAATAATTTTCTTATGGAGATATTCTTCAAAGTCACTTACCCTTTTATTTTTTCATTAGTGAGATGATTCATAAGTTGTAAACTTGTTATACATAAATAATTTAAAATTACTAAATGATTATCCTTGGATTTTATAATTGGTATCAGAGCAATGTTTAATTATTTTTTAGCATTATTTTAGTAATTTGTGGACTAGAATGTGATAATATTATAGAAACCCCTATGGATAATTCTAAAAGTATTATAATATCCTACATATCTTGTATAGTAAAAATTGTTCGGTTTTTGAGAAATAACACCCCTTATTGGATAATAGTAAGGGGATATGGTTATAGAATAGATAAACCTGAGGATAAAAAACCTAAAAATATATGATAAAGTATCAACTAGATCTTCACTCAATGTATGAGGAGTGGTCCTAAGACTACACACCTTCCTAAAAACTCTTGGGGGATATGAATTGGAAATTCATTTACTCTATATGAAACATTATGAAGGATTTCATCGCATCTTTAAGGTATTATTAGATTCCTCAATAAAATATAGACAATGAATAAACTTGATTGAAACCAGGAAATATATAAGTTTGGTCATGCATATCAATTATGATTTTTCATTCTTATATTAATTGTTTTCTTTTTTAGTGAAACTATTCTTATATATAATTTTTTAATTTGTGAATATTTTGGATTAACAGTAACCTGGTTAATTAAGGTTGTGATGAGAAATGAAATGATTAAAAAAATGAGAAACAAAATGGGATAGAATCATGAGTATTGAATTTTTTGGTTATCCTCCACCAACTTTCCCAAGATATGAATAGTAATAAAAACTATGTTAATATAATAAACGCACCAAGTAATGAAAAGCTCACAATATATTATTTCATGATAAAACATCATAACTCCTTCATTGGCTCTTGTTATCTTATTATGATCAATAAATCGATAAATGTGGTGTAAAAGATATTTTTTGTTCTTCATTGCTAGAAACATGAAAAGAATTTCTTGGCCATTTATCCTTTGGATGGTTATGATAACCGGTGGATGAATCTCTTTAATAATACAATGAAAATGTATGATTAATACTCTCTTTAATGATATGAGTTAAATAATGTTTTCATTACCAACTATTTTCCTTGTAATCATTAAATTAGAATGGAGAGAAAATTCTAAAAGTCAAAACAAGAGGATGAATCCATCAGAACATATGAAGAAAAATTTATCAGGCTCATAAGTCATGCATATGGTTTTATCTTTAACCATGAGAGAAAAAAAGTTTTTTAGTTAGTGTCTTAAATAAAATTTCATGAAAATAATTATCCATTAGATAAATTTGAATAGGTGAAGATATTTTTCAATGTATTATGAAAGTGGATATGTAAATAATGGGATCTTAATTTTATTTAGAGAGAGAGAAAGGAAAGTAGAGTATCATAGATTATTTGGTGATAATTCACCAGGGGGAAAGAAATTTCAACTATCGGCATGTCAAAAATGAAGGAGGAATCAATTGGATAACAACCTGCATGGATAAAGGAAGAATATTAAGTATGGTATGATTAAAATAAATATATTGATTGTATATAAGGGATAAATAGGTAAATAACTATGGTAGAGTAAGACAATTTCCCAACTAATGTCCAACCCAATCATCAATTCTTTAAATGTAAGGAGTTTTGGAAGTACACAAATCAATGACCTAACCCTGGAACTAAAAAAGTTAATATTAATTAGATACCTCTTAAATCAATGTTGTAAAGAGTTTATGTCTTCACAACAACTAAGGTGGATCAAAATAATGATGTTATTGAAAGTAGACACATTCTCCACTCCAGATATGTGAATGACTTTTTCAATTCTGGTTCTTTTCATTCTATCATATAACTCATCTTACATAGAAATATTAATTCACCACCTAAAGTGTCGGAAATTTTTTTATCTATGAAAACACAGGGTATCAAAATAATCAAATCTATGATATATAACTCTCATCCAAAGGAATTTAGTGGAAAGTTACTTCTCATAGAGCTAGAAATTATCACCTAAGTGGAATTTGACATGATATTGGGTATGGATTGGATTTATCCGTATAAAACACAAATAAATTATCGAGATAAAGAAATCAAATTTCATATCTTGAATTATCATTTTTTTCAAATATAAATGTAAGGATGATCATGAAATAACATTGGAAGAAAAATTAGTTATATGGATCAAAATACCTAAAATGAGGGACATCTAATTCCAATGATCAGGCAGTGATTCCAAATTTGTGGAAATCCTATTATATGAGAATATACTAATGTATTCCCAATTGAACAGTCAGATCTTATCCTAGAGGGTGAGGTTTGTTTATCATTTGAACTCATTCCAAGATCAATAATTATCCCCAATAATCCATATCTCATAGATCCAATTGAATTTGAGTAATTAAAGAAGAAAATAAATTAGATTATAAAAAAGGGTGTTTTATTCCCAACTGCTTCATTATAGCATGCACCAGCACTCTTTATCAAAAAGGAGAATGGTTCAATGCATCTCTGTATATATTATTCTATTCATAGTAATATCAAAATAAAGAAAAAGTGTCTTATAACAAATATCAAGTATTTTTTTTATCAAAATATAGGATATCTATACCTCTAAAAGACTAACCATCAATCTAGTTATCCTTATTTATGGGTGAGAAGGGAAATCATTTCCAATACAGCATTCTGTATGTGTTTTAGACTCTATGAATCTATAGTAATTCCAATTATACTTAAAAATTCTCATCAATAGATATGGATCAAATAAATAGTGTATTTATAGGCTACCTTGACTAATTTTTTGTTGTCTTCATAGATTATATTCTTATATATTAAATTATGAAGGAATTGTATAAAGATAATTAGCAGATTGTGTCAAAAGACTAGGGAAAGGAGAAACGGTTTAAAAAAATTTGAAGGAGGGATTTAATATTATTTCAAATATAACTCATGGATCATGTAATCATAAAAATGTTCAAATTAATGGACCCATAAAATATAGAATTTATAAACTAATGGACAAGACTAAATACTATAAAAGGATCTATAAGTTTATAGGGTTATTTGAATATTTTGTATTCTTTGTGCGAAATTTCTCATGGATATCGAATCTACTAACCATGATAACATATAAAAGAGTGAAGATACTTTAGTTCTAGGAATGTAAAAAATGTTTCAAGGGAAAAAGAGGTTGTTCTCTATTCCAAAACATAAATTACTCTATTGTGGGAAAGTATTGATAATATATAATGATACATTGGAAAATATATTGGGTTATGTCCAAATGTAGAATTATAAGGAAATTTATTTTTCCTTATGAAAACTAATGAATCATGATAAAAATTACCAGATATAAGATTTAGAGCTACAGGGATTCAAATTTTCATCAATGATATGTAAGAATTATCTCTATAGACAAATTTATGATATATATACCAATATAAAAGTCTGGAAATATATATTCATGAAAAGGGAGTTTAATATGTGATAAATGGGTTGGTTGAAATTGATAAAATATTATGATTGTTCAATAAATTACCATGAAGGAAAATAAATTAAGGTTGTTGATGCTATGATTTTAAATGATCATGATACCAAATCTTTGATGAGAGTTTGAAAATTACCAATACTCTTTTATTTGTAAATTATAAATCATTAATTCATAAGGGAAGCTGGGAAATTATATATTTCATAAATAACTTCACAATCATCCATCTGTATGAAGATAAAATAATCTAAAAAATAGGATACCAGGAAATAGAAAAAGGTAGTGAATATTTTATAGTTCAACTTTTATAGAGATTGAGTTATAAGGTTTTGAACCCAGATATGTTTCCTATCAAAACAACAATTGAATAATGAAATTTTAGATGTTGTACATTTCCCATCCTTCTCTATTCATATAAGAGGAATAAAGATGTATAATGATCTAACACAAAACATTTTATGGGGTAACATGAAGAAGGATATTTTGGAATATATATATCGATGATCTATATTCTAGAAATTTTAGCCCAAGTAATATATTTCTAAGAGTTTGTGGCTACTGTTACCCATACCAGTATGTAAATTGGAAAATTCCACCATGGATTTTGTCATAGGACTCACAAGGACATATACTGTCCAAAATACAAATTAGTTTGTAGTCAATCACCTTACATAGTAATAATATTTTATAATTAACAAAGAATAACTATCACTTGATTAAGTCACTAATATATATAAAATATAGCTGCTAAGGGTGCATAGAGTACCACTATAAATTGTTTCTAATAGATATCTATGTTTTACCACAAGTTTTTGAAAAATTATTCTACACTCTTTAGAAATATATTTTATTTTTCACATCACTTATCTCCCTAAGAGAGATGTTCAGTACGAGGGAACCATTATAACTCAATATGTTATGATGAGATCTTATGTAATTGATTTTCAAGAATTTTGGAAGAAACACATTCCCCTTGTAATGTTATTATATAATAACAATTTCCATTCTTGAATTCATATGGTGAAATATGTGGAACTCTATGAAAAGAGATATAGGACTCCAACATGTTAGGATGGTGTTGGGGAGAAGAATCTAACTGTCTTGAAATTATCCAAGAGATGACTGCGAAGGTTTAAAACATTCAAAATCACATGAAAGTGGGAAATATTCAACATAATATTTATCCAGATAATCGTTGATAAGATCTATAATTTGTGGTTGGTGAAAAAATGTTTCTTTGATATCTACTTAAAATAATATTATGAGATTTGTAATTAAATGAAAGATTATTGCTTGGTATATTAGTCCCTTTTAAATCATTTGTCATGTCGGGGTAGTATCTTATTTCATAGAAATTTATCTTGGTCTCTATCAAGATCACGACGTGTTCTGTATATCACATTTGGGAAAGTACATACTAGACCCTTCACATATACATAGCTCATATTTTTTTGTATTACAAAATGATCTCTACTATGAGGAATAACTTATATAAATACTAGAGTAAAGATATAGTGTGTAGTGATTATAGGCCACCCACTATGCCAATTTTTTATGGTAGAACTATTAGTTTTAGGAAGCTACGTGGATATATAATGATATATTTATCCAAATTTACCCACCCTTTTTTATCCAAATAATAAAATTTCATTGATATTTTTTTTAATAGGGGTATAATATAATTACCCATGAGTTAAATTAATATTTCCTCATAAATAAATATTGTGTTAAATAGTGTGTTTCACATGAAGCACCAATCCTAAATGATCCACAACACATTCTAAAGATATCTATCATAAAATAGTCTAAGAATTTGTGGGAATAAATAGGATAAAATGTATTAGTAAATAAATTTTTGATATGTATATATATATAATAAAAAATATAACTAGTAATTGATTGGAAAAATGAAAAAAATAACTTTATACTTTGAAAATTAGTTTTCCTACAAAAATCATTTTTTCATAATATTTTATTATTTTATTTAGATGATAAATTTTTAAATTTGAATTTTTAATTTTTTTAAGAAGTAACATTGATTTTGGAAATATAGAAAAAATATTTTATTATGAATTTTTGGAACTTCTCTTAAATGATTTATTTTTAAGTGAATATTACCAAATATTATTTTAATAAAAAATTAATTATATGAAATTATGATTATAAAAATGAGACTTGTAATTTTATGAAAACAATTCCAATAAAAAATATTTCTTTGAAATATTTATTTTAAATTAAAAATTTTTATTATATTTCATAAACATTTGCTTCATAGTTTAGAACTACAGTTACTCTATTCTCTAAAACAGTTTTTAATACATTATAAATTAATTATTTTAAAACTATTTTTTCTCTATTTTATAAAGAGACTATAAAAATGGATTTCAAATTTAGAATTATAATTTTCATATTATATAATAAGGATCATTTTATTTTTAGTAATAATAATTAATTACTTAAGTACAAATGAGTTACAAGAGTTAAATCTAAAAGCGTAAAATCGGAAAACCAAAGGGTTAAAAGGAAAAACCTATAAACAAACTGTTAATAATTTAATGTTTTATGTTTTAATTGAAAGAACGATATAATCACTCAGATATTTTCAATATTGTAACCTAATTTATTTTTGAACCATGTTCTATCTTTATATTAAGATGAAATATTTACAATAATATCATTCTCAGCATTTACAGAAGTGGATTTCCACCACCAATTAAATACCTCTAAAAATGTTGGTATCCTCTTATAATTCTGAAATTTTACATACCCTATAACCCTCTTCCATATCCGATAACTTCTATTCACAATTATTTATCCAAATCCATTCATTACCAAGGAGTCCTTTTTGGGAGAACTCGAGTTCTCAATCATAGTACTAATCTTTCCACAAATTCTTTTATTTTATAGCTTTCTATTTCAAACCTAATATTCACATTCCAATAAAATGACATAAATATTGTTTGTATAATAAATTTTATTATTATAATTTCACAATAATTAACCATATTTCTCTTTTACATTAAGAAAAATTTAAACACCATTCACACAGTTATGCGGACTACCGCCTCCCCAAAGTAATGTTTCTCGTTTTTTGTCTAGTTTAATACTTATTGATTTAAATTTCACAATATATGATTCAAACCCATAAAAAATATTTTTAATTTAATTATTATAAATTAATATTTATATTTTTCTAGGTCAAAACACTTCCATAACCATACTCATCGATTAATTATGGTATGTTCATTTTTGGATCGGTAAAACCACATACATGAAAAATAATATTAAATAATACCATGGATAGATATGAGAAATTTATAAAATTTAATATATAATATAAATAATAAATATTTTTTTGTTTTATAATGTTAGAATTAAGATTAAACTCATTAATTAATATCCCAACATTCTTTCATTAAAAATCACTGAAACATGCCTATCGTGGATTTCATCTTTACAGATCATAACCAAAAATTCCATTTAATGAAATTATAAAATCATATATAATTATAAATAATAAATTAAATTACCTTCCATGGTCTTATATTTTTAATGTTTTGTATAATAATAACTAATAACATCGTTATAACAAGACTAGTATAAAACGATCAGGATTACTCACACCAGATTTTAAAAATAGTTAATAAATAAATAATATAAATGTAGAAAATAATTATAAATGATTTTTACAAGAAGTTATATATATAAAAAAATTTCCTAAAAAGGTTATTATGATAGTCATTTTTTTATATAGGATATTCAAGTGATTTAATGGAAGTTATGAATTTTTTAAGGGAGTTTTTTGACTCAACTTCTTTTATTCAGTCATTATGATTAGATCTTGACTATAGTTATGAAATATTTGTATTATTATAATCTATGATACTATTAAAATTTATTTCTTCTTTAATTTATAGTTCATTACATTTTTGAACATATTCCATTATAAAATATGATGATGATAATAATAATTCACATTCTTTCCAAATGATCTCTTTTTTCCTATCTATGTTTACTCTTACAATCAATGTTCTACTTTTCTTTATTGAAATTCAAGTATGATTTTTTAAGTAAATATCAATCTTCTGATTACCTATTTACAAATTAATTATTTATCACTACAAATATAATTTATTTTTTAGTAAACGTATTTTTTAAATATTAAAATGAATTTACCCTTCATGTTTGTATTTTCATCTTTTACTCCACATTTCATTTGTAAAATATTTGTGTCCATTTCATCAATCACATTATTTTGTTTTTTTATTTCGGTTCTTTAAAATAGTTTTCATTTAACCTTCATGAAAATTATTTTTGAATGTAATTCTTAATTTTATCACTATAGGACAATGTTAAGAAATTGTCTCTAAAATATCATTTCCATAGTTTCACATATATTTTCCCCTTTAAGGATATAACTCCTATGGATATATGGTTTATAAATAACATTATCAATGATATTATAAGATAATACTTTTGGCTAACTAATATTTTGGTGACTTAGGATTGAATTCTGATATCTTGATATGTGATACCATTTAGAACATATATGAAACCCATTTTCTTCCCTTTGGTTTTCATGTTATATTGAATTATTGATATATTATGGATGACATATATATATGTATGATGATAGATGGGTTCCAATATTTCTCCCTAATTCATTATTTAATTTTTAAATATCATGATATAATGTACAATCAGACTTATTAAATATTCTCAAAAGTTAATGGGTGAGACTTATTTGATTATGATCAAAATAAAGGGTTGGCCTTCTTGGATATGCTCATAGTATGATGATAGTATGTGATTATATTTTCCAAATTTCTTAATTATGCTATATATAAATGGACTGTTACCTTTTCCTGTCTTATTAATACGATTATTTCCAATATATTATATTTATTATATTATGATTCTACACTCTTTTATTGTGGTATATTTTTCTTCATTTGAGATTGTATTTCCGCATATCATGATTTACATAAAATTATTTTTGTACCATGTAATTTTTAATAAGAATTTTATCATTGTTTATTTTTAACTATATTCTTTCAAAATAACTCACTATTAACATAATGAAATTTGTTTCCATTATCAGGAGTTTGACTTCACCGACTTTCTCATTATTTTATTCCAAATATTGTAAAGATGATTATAACTTATGGGAAATTTAAAAGGGATTGTAGTGTGTCTCAATTATACAGGAATGTTTTCAAGAGTTATAAAATAAGTTTTATATATAGATAGACCTTAGATACAATATAACTTCCATTATTAGGATTATGAGATGATTTTTGAGTTGGGATATGTTTGTTGTGGGAATGATGTAAAATTTAGATATGTTTATTGTCATTTTTAGTTGGTTTCAGAGTTAGGATAAGTTATTTTTTGGATTAGATTAATTATTTTTGGGATTATGATGAGAGAACATTATTGAAACCCCTAGGGATAAACCATAGGGGAAATACTGTGTATAGGATAACATCTTGTTCTTTTGGTATTGTAGATATGGTGTGGTTTCTATGAAATTACATCCTTGTTTAAATATTATCATGTTAATGTGTCTATGGTGCAGTTTCACCTTGGACAAAACACACTAAAAATGGATGGTTGGGTATGAACATGATCATCACTCGGATCATGATGAGGGGTGATAACATTGTACATCTATATCGACATAATTGTGGGATTTTTTTTGTAAATAAACTCATTATTTATGAACCATAATAAATGATTAGAGTGAATCTTTATACTTTAATTAGATATCTCAATTTGTGATAGATAATGAATGTTCTACGTTAAACCAAGAAAATATATAATTTAGGGTATGTTTGTAATTTATGATTTATCCCATTTATATTAAAATTATTTTTTATTATATTAATTATTATTATGTTTGACTTTTAAAAACTTAAGAAATGATAGGATCCATAAGAAATCAGGTTAACAGCTGGTGGGATGGGAAATGCGGTGATTTTAACAAGGATAAACCAAAAATGATGGGATCAATAGTTTATAATCTTATTGAAATTATCAATCAACTCTCCCAATATATAACTAAAAATGAAAACCACATTAAGCTATTGAACAAAACCTGGAAGGAGTATCTTACAATTGAGCCTTTCTTATGATAAAGTCTACCCTAAATTAGTGGATCTTCCCATTTTTAATCTAGATAGTGAGTCTAACTATAGTATACTATCTTTAAGAATAAAATTAATCTATAGGATGTTGAATATATGGGGTGAGAGGAGTTCAAGAAAGTTTTATTTACCAACTATTTTCATCGTACTCTTCCGTTTAAGATAGAGAGAGTATTCTTTGAGATGAAATAAATAAAGGATAATTCCATAAACACATACGAAGAAAAATTCACAAGGCTCGTAAGGAAAACCTACAGTTTTATCATTGACCCTAAGAGAAACTTTTATAATTTATTTAGTATCTTAAATATAATTATTAAAAATTAATTACCCGTAAGGGACATTGGATGAAATAGAAAGATTGTTCAATATGCCTCAATAGTGGATATAGAAACGAGTGAATCATTATTCAAGAGAGAAAAATTAATATAGGGTATCCTGTAATCACCATTGATTATTCACATGGAGAAAATAATGTTCTACTATATACATGTAAATAATATGGAAGGAATCACTTAGTTTGTCGATCCCATGATGTGATGGACTTTCTATTGTTTTTATGGGAGTTTGAATATTTTTTATAAAGGATATGATAGTTTTTGTTGTATTTTTTATCAATTCATAGATCAACATAAATGTAAATCATATGATGTTATGTAATGTGTTCTTAGTAATTATATGTCTTTAATTAAGATCATGATGTAGTCTAATTACGATGAGAATGAGAAGAGTAGATTTTGGAATATGGAAGATGTAGTGGACCACACAAGAGGATAAATTCCATGTCACAATATTATTTACCAAACTGTAGCCTCTTATATATGTCATTGAGTGGGATGGGTTAGTTTTTTATGATGTTGAAAAAATTAACAGTTCTATGAAATAATGTGTTTTTACTCCATAGAAAAGAATTTCTCTACACTTTAGAGTAGCACAACACCACTAAAGAGGATATGGTTATTTTCTGTGTCATTTTAAATATTGTCACTTATACACCATAGCGGTTAGACCACATAATTGTGAAAGGGTAATGGATTTTGGTGGTAATAGATATTTTAACACCTTCATGTCAGGAACTAAATTGCAGTTCTTTGAAATCTACAATTCTACACCAAAGTGACCAAGAAAAGATACATATATAAGTGGAATGTATATTTTCTATTTCTATAGTTTTTGAGTCATCCACATTGTAGTACATTTACCATGTCCCATCCAAGAGATACATCTATTTGAAAATTTCTAAAAACCATGAATTTCTTTAATAATACCCTATAGTACATCATTAATGTTATTTATAGGTATATTCATAGTATTTTTCTGACATCGATGCATCTAATGATTTTCCTTGTGATTTTAGTGAAAATTAACTACCAAATTCAAAATTGTTGACCTGGATATTTTGAAACAAAAGTAGTAATGGTTGAGTTTGAAAAATAATTTGATTGTTTGAATTTGAATTTAAAATACAAATTCAAAAATAAGAAGAAATATTGTTCTAGTATGTAAAAAAATATGGACTTAATTTCATAGTTATAAAGTGAGATAATAGAAGAAGCAATAAGTAACTAAATAAGTTGAAAGAAGAATAAGATAAAGAGAAGAACTATATCTAATAAAAATTTCATAGAGTAAAGACTTCATACATGTGTTTCGATATGGTGAAGAATAATATTAGTATAAATATTTCAATAATTTAGAGAATTGGTTGTATGGATTTTTTTATGTTGAGATAGTACTTTTTTTATTTGTTATTACAGTTCAAGATTCACTATCATAGTTGGGAGACTTAATGTAATATGTGTTCAAGTATAAACCCAACTGGTTGCACATACATGTTGAAACTAGTGGGGTATGTGGTCTTGGCATTATTCAGATCATTCCAAGGATATCGTTGTCAATTTTATAGGTGAACCTAAAAGATATTTTGTATCCTTCTTGTGTGTGTGTTTTGAATAGTTATTATAAATTACTTTAACCATTGATAATGATTTTTTAACCAATAAAACATAAAATATTTTCAATCATTGATTAACCCCCCCCAATGATTTAACAATGATCTTTTAGGTGTATTTCCAAGTGGTATTAGAGGTAATATTTCCCTCATTTGTGATTTTATGTTTGATAATAAGTTTATATTTCTCTAAATTTATTGGTTTTTAATTACATTGTATTTTCAAGGAAAATCATAATTCAATGAATGGAAAATGGATTCCAATCATCAATAGAAAATATTATCATATCTAGAAGGGAGATAATTTTTCTTATCTTTTAAAAATTAGTTTGGATGTTTTTGAGGCTACAACTACTGGGTTTCTACCTTAGGATGATAATGTTTCATTGATAAAAATAGTTGAATATAATATTGAGAGTGATAGTTGTGACGTGAATTAATTATTGTCATCACAGTGTTACAATGGATTTCAAAAAGTTTGTGGCATCACGACATCCAAAGGAACATGGTATAAACTTGTTAATGTATATGAAGGAAATAATAATGTGAAGTTGTCTATGCTTTTGATTTTGATATTTAAATATAAATATCTTAAAATAAAGAAGATAAAATTGTATATGACTCCTTCACATGAGTTAATGAAATTGTGAGTACAATTAGAATTTATGATGATAAATTAAAGAATAATATAACGGTTTATATTATACATCATATCTTTCCAATTATGTTGGATGCCAATGTTTCTCCTCTTGAAGATATGGATCTATAATCACATACTATGTAATATTTTCATTGAATTGTCATTTCCTATGAGATTAAGAAATAATGTGTTCTTAAGAAGAAGTAAAATGATGAAAAGGAAATCAATTTTAATCCCTTAAATAAATATATTCATAATAATAAGTTCGATAAAGATGATGTTGATTATTATTATTTAGATTATTTTTTGATCTAAAAAATTGAAAAGATGATGTCTTTAATCCCTACCAATGTGAGAAGAAAAGAGTGATGGTTTAATGGTAAAATTAAAATAAAATGATTTTTTTTGTGGGTTAGTTAGAAATTTTTCTTTAAATTTTTATAATTTAAAGGAAAAGGAAGTTAGTGACAATGAAGAATATGTTTTATGGGGAAGATTTAAAAATAGGTCATCAATGTTTGGAAAAATCAGGGTTATCTTCTAAAGGTAAGAATAAAATTTTCTCAAAATTTTGAAATAGAAATTATTTATCTAAATATGAAAGAAATTATAGCGTTGATAAGAAAGTGTAAATGAAGATGTTATGATTTTTTGTTGAAAAAATTGTAATTGTAAAGGTGAATAAAGAGGAATTCACTAGCGAAATTTTTATTAAAGTTGAAGACTATAAAGAAATTGAAATGGAAATCTAACTGAAAATATAACTCAATGAGTTTCTCTTAATGATCATGTTCTTTATGCTTTCATCAGGGTGTGCGTCGTCTATCGAGGACATGAAGCTATTTCCCCGCATTCCCTCTTTCCAAAGGTGGGTGGTGACCATCACATATTTAGGGACATCTTCTCCATGATCAAAATGTGATGATGGGATTTTGGTCTATCTTTCTATGGATTCCTCCCTAGAATTCATCACATAGTCCTGGTCTCCCTTAAAGGTTAATATTTCTTTCATGAAACTCTTTCTTCTGCCATATCATCATGGATTCCCATTAATTACACTTCTTTTGTTTGGGAATTCCATGCGGTCAAGTCAGGGGAGCAAACTTTTGTCTGGGGAGTAGTCACGTTGGTCATCATTGGCGTGTCTGGGCACTGAAACACTAGTTCCCCAAGATTTATTCCACTTCTTATAAGGCTTATAGAGGGCATGTAATCCTGAGGAATCCCAAGTCAAGTTCAATTAATTGTTTACCATTGGTATGTCTTCTAGTTTTTCCTTAACTTCCCATATTTAACATGGGGTATGTCGCATGTTCAACATCAAGCAGAGATGGATCATACTAATCTGCACACTGATGGGAGTGTATTAGAAGGGTATATCTCTATGAGGGAGAACATAAGGGGTTTACTAGATTGGTGGATCAAGATGCTCAATGAGGAAAAATGTAAGAATGATTAGGTCCGGACAAAGAGGACACAAAGGTTTACCATTGGCTAGGATTGAACCTCTTGTAGGCCTCCTACGTACCCTATGTAGAATACATGGATCAAAAAACATGTAGTTCAAGATGGTGAATCATAGGATTGAGTTGTACTCAATGGAAAAAAACTCGAAGACAAGTTGGGGCTTACGTGTGGTTAGTCTCCGAGGTGCTACGAAGGAGATGTGATGTGAATGGGGCTTACACATGGTTAGCTACCTGTGGATGGCATGATTTAACAAGGATATGGTGGCCCAGGTGGAATGAGGATTGATATGGATTGAGTGTCAAAAGAAAAAATGAGTGGGGATGGAATTGAGGACTGATGTAGTGGTAATTGTATTGGGCTTGAACTTTGAGGAAGTTTCCTATGTATCCCCATGGTTGGGAATCAATGTCCACATAGTTCTTAAAATGGTGCAATGAATAACCTAAGGAGGTGGGTCATGAGGGTGGACACATGGATGGTACCCGAAGTATATAGAACCTCTGGTTTGAGGAATGACCTTCCCGAAACAATAATTCTCATAGGGGAGACTAGGATTGGATATGGGTGATGGTCTTCAACCTCAGGGAGGCTTCCTACATACCTTTCTCAAAAGGGGTGAGGATCAAAGTCCAAGTAGTTTAGATATGGGGGAATAGTATCAAGGTGTATAAAAAGTAAAACACCCAAAATACATGTTGGGACTTATGCATGGTAAGTGACCAATTGTAAAAGGGACACTCTTGGTTGGAGTATTATGGATTAAGAATGGGTCTTATGCATGGTTAGCTACCCAGCAAATGATATGACACCACAAAAGGGTGGACTAGGGATTTGGGTTCCAACAAAGGGGACCCCAAATTTTTCCTCTATTTAGGGTTGAACCTCAAGGATCCTTCCTATGTACCCTATCTAGGAGACATGGATCAAAACCCTTGTAGTTTGAATACAAGCAGTTTAACATCTTGTAGGATGAATGGGGGAATACAATTTTATGTCATACGGGATGAGTTTGAGCTGAAGTGAAGTGGTCGGGACCAATGGTTAATGGGATTGAACCTCAAATAGGATTCCTATGTACCTTTCTCAAAAAGAGAGAGGATAAAATTCCATGTAGTTTAGATATGAGGGCATAATACCAGGGTATATAGAAAGGATAGAAATCTGATGACATTCCAAGGCTTATAAATGATTAGAATTTCATTGCTAGAGGCACACTCTTGGTTGGAGGACTATGTATTGAGTGTAGGTATTTTTCATGGTTAGATTCCTAGGAAATAGGCTGACACCAATATATGGTGTACCAAGGAAGTGGTTCCCATAAAATTAGACACTAAATTTTACTAGTGTTCAAGGTTGAACCTTAGGGAGGCTTCCTACATACCATGGCAATGAGACAGTGATTAAAACCCATGTAGTTCAAATTTATATAGTTTAACATCATCTAGGATGAAAGGGGTTATATAGTTTAATGTAATGTGGGATGAGGGTGAGCCAACATGAAGTGGTCAGGACCGATGGGTGATAGTATTGAACCTAAGGGAGGATTATTACGTACATTTCTCAACAAGGTATAGGATCAAAGTTCACATAGTTTGTATATGAGGGTTGGGGCTTACACACTCTGGTGTCCCAAAGAGTATTTCATGGTCTATGCTTACTATAAGCCCATACAAGTCATGTTCAATGTGAGAAACAAGCGGCAACAAAGACCTAATCATCACATCATGGAAAGTGAGTCTGTGAGGGATGGAGTGGGGCATACACATGGTTAGCAAACTAGGTGAGGAAAAGATGGACTTACTACAGGAGGGAGGCCAAATGAGAAAATATGGTTTCTAGAATATTGATGAGGATATGTCCGTTGTACCTGAATCATCACATTAGAGGGTTTTAGGGCTTACATAGAGACTGCCCAAGGTGCACATGGTGACAAATATCATAGGGATAAGGTGTGTGAGAAGTCACTAGTGCCCATACCATTCACAGTACTCTCTGTAATTTTTTCTTATGTGGTGATCATAGTTTAATGTCATGTTTCGGTGATTTGGGTGATTAGCAGTTTAATTTCCTTCAACTCAGATGGTGTGGAGTGGCACCTCACCCCTAGGACATACATAACTAGAACACTTTAACCCTTTGTGAAGGGAAGGCACCAGAAATTCCATATGGAGATGGGGTTGTGGAGTGATCCATTGAGGGGATTATGTTATCGTGGCTATGAGAAGAGGAAAAATCCATTTGTGTACCTATTAGAAGAAGCATGATACAAAGCAATGCAACATGAAGCACTTCACAAGGAACATAGAAATCACTTCGTACAAGCCTACCAAGCCACATAAGAGAGGGGTTCGTAAAGCAAGAGGCCTTGTAGTGAGGGGATTCTAAAATATCAGGGTTTTGTATAGCACAGTGGATTGTAGATCACATGGATTCATAGTGATCAAAAGATTGTAGAGTACAGGGGATTTGAAAGAACGCGGATTTTCAATGTCCATGAGCTCATAGGGAATAGGGGATCACATAGTATAAGGACTCGTAGAGAACAGGGGACTACATATCATAAGGTCTCTCAAAGAACAGGGACTCGTAGAGCACAAGGGATTGTAGAGAATAAGGGACCATAGACCATAGGGGCTCTCATGGCATAAGGTCTTGCAGATCATTGTGACCCATCATAAACATGGAGTAAAAATTTATTTGGAGAGTTCTTCATGAATCTTATATTCATTGCAATGTCCCGAGTGCCCAAATGGGTCTCCTTCCTATGTGATGTCCCATAGGCTCCATGAAGGGAATCCGTCAATGAAGAGGGGGTAAATTTGAGTAAAGGGAAAGGAACTTTGAAATACCCAAGTACCTCAGATGACTCATTTTTTCTATGGTTAGCAGACAAAAGGGTGATTCACAATTTGAGATCTTAAAAGGTGAAATGTTATGGTTTTTGTCTTTTTGGAGTGGTGGATCTAAATATTTATAATATTCAGATGAATCATGATCTAGTTCAAGGTCCTAAACAGGAGGAAAAATCTATTATGTTTCTTGTAATTGCATAGTTGACTGTCTCTCTTATCCACGGCGATCCCAGAGGATCCTGTATTAACTCATGTTTTTTGTAACCATGGAGTCTTCCATCATTTCCTACATGGTGTTCAAAGAGACCTCTGATTTTGGTCAATTTCGTTGTAGTCACAGAATCATTTTTCATTTTCTCTAAAGATGGTGCATTGAAGGCCTACGCATTGTGGGGATCGTGATGTGAGAGGGTGTTGTGAAGTTACTTTGAAAAGAAACATTTTTGCAATATTTTTGGTGGTCTTTGCTTATTTTTCCATGCCATGGATTTTGGTCCCAACAGATCTCTAAGTTGGGAAAAGATATAAGAAATATGAATAAGGAAATTAAATGATCTAGAATCAATGAATCCATTCTTATTGAATAAAAATTAATGTTTTTAGAAGAAGTTGGTGACTTGAACAAGATTATTTTGGAACTAAATAGTTTTAGATTAAATTTGGAATATTTTGACACAGAAAAAAAGTGGAGTTTGAGCATTCATAATAAAAAAAATTGATTATGGAAAAAGATATTAAAAATTTTATGCATAAACTTTAGTACTCTATTCATAGAGTTGAGGAAATATCAAGTAATGAAATGGATTAGGGAAATCAGATATAATCAGACATAAATGAAGAGAAAAACTTTAACATAACAATTTATGTGTTTTATAATAATAATAAAATCATAAAGATCATGTTTTTAGAAAAATAATTTAATTATCTAGATTCTAGAAATTCTGAGTACATATAATTGAATGATTAAACGGCTACACATGATGAATAAAAATTGGAAGAGTTGAAATTTAGAAAAAATATAAATAATTTAGTAGTACAGCAAAATATTGGTTTGCATAAAGGATCAAAAATAAATATTTGGAATAGGGATGAAATATATGTTCACATTTCTGAATATCTTGATTATTATAAATAAAAATAATTATTTTATGGTTATTTTGAGCACTGTGGATGTTTTTGGGACATTGTAAGAATGTATGGATTTAATTACATATAAAATCATGAGACTATATGATTTGGAAGAAAAAATTTTAAGGGGAGTCATTAACTCAAAAATACAATTAATAGACATCCTGTGAAATCAAAAATGAAAACTAAAAATAAATTTCAACTACTGGAAGATGTTATTGAATGATATTTTAAACCCGATCACCATGAAAAAGGGTGTATTATTATAATATCATCACAAATTTTGTCAATTGATAATTATGAGATGTTTTAAAAAAATAAATAGAAATACAATGAAAAACCTCTAGTGTGTTATATTTCCTAAAAATAAACCAAAGGAAAATGTCCATGAATTTGGGACAATGATTTTTCCGTTCATTTGTTATGATATTAAAATCTACCCAAGGATATAGAAAAATGTGAATAAGTCTTGGTTACATTTTGAAATGATATATCCCTCACAATCAAAGTTTCGGGATCAGCATTGATTGGTAGATACCAATTAAAATCAAAATTCACATTAAACATTAAAGGACTAAAATAAAATCATCATAGTGTGTCTCAGTTTTGTGATGAAGGAAATTAAGTGATATTATAGAAATATGGATTGAGTATGAAGAAATAAAATTATTAATTTATATTTATAAATGGAAAGTGAACCATATGCAATTTTTTTCAAAAACGTAATGCGGTAATTCTTGTTATTTTAGCATGAAAGGATAAAATAAATTATGAAATCAAAGAAATGATCATCTCGAAAAAAAATGTTTTAGCTTATTTCTAGATATTTTTTTTATTTTCATAAGTTAGAAAGGGAATGTAATTGGATTTTTTCTACTTTTTAAATGGTAAAGATTATGAATATACCATATAAAAGGGTTAAAATACAAATTCAACGTCATTTAGAGTTTTTTCAATTTGACATTTGTGGGCATATGAGGAAGCAGTCCAAAAATGGAGATAATTATTTTATTTCCTTTATTGATTACTTTACATATATTAAATGAATTATTTTTATGAAACATGAATTTAATTTGTTAAAATGTTCTAAAATTATCATGATAAGTGTATAAAAATAGTGTGGTTACTATTTGAAGATGAATCAAACTGATAATGGTGTGGAGTGAAATAGTAGAATATTTGATAAATATCTTGTAATACATGACATTA
Source organism: Viscum album (assembly GCA_963277665.1). Taxonomy (NCBI): domain Eukaryota; kingdom Viridiplantae; phylum Streptophyta; class Magnoliopsida; order Santalales; family Viscaceae; genus Viscum; species Viscum album. The sequence goes on along the minus strand of OY728155.1, from coordinate 772,873,400 downwards.
TTCAGGAATTTATTGTTCCATACACACCGCAGTAAAATAGTGTGACTAAACTAAAGAATAGAATTATTGTGGAGATGGATTGAAATATATTGCTAAGGCATGAATCCTCTCATTATTTCGGAATAAACCCCAATGGAATAGTGGTTTATATCTAAATCATTGTCTATAGATTCCAAATTCAATTATATTATCATATGATATGTTTTAAAATAAATCTCCAAGTTTTCAGTATTAAAGAGTGTTTTGTTTCCCTCAATCCACCAAAATTAATGGTTGAAATCTGGGAAATTTTGGAAGAAGAAGAATTGATAATATCATACATGGTTATATTATAAATTTAAGAGGTTATCATTCTCACAAAAAAGATACAGGGAATATGTTTCCTTTTTATGTGAAAGTGATGGAACACATAAACATTGTGAATTCACATGAATAATCATGTTCCAAAAGTTGTGATGATTAATCCTTTTTTGTGAAACAAAAAGTTGAAACTTCAAAAAATAATTAAAATACTGATATAAATTTTGTTGAATAAGTTTATTTGTGAAATTATATTGATAAAGAACATTATTTTTCATTTCATCCCATATTAATAAGACAATTTTGAGAACAAACATCAATGATATTTTTAGAGATCATATTCAAATTACATTAACTATGATAACAAAGACTCATATCTCGTTTTTCTCTCAAAATAAACATAAATATGTAGATAAAACAATAAAAAATAATTATTGGGTTTACATAATGAAAAAATAGATAGATCATATTGGAAATAATAAATTTTTTGAGTTTTTATCAAATCCCATTGAAAATAAATGTTTTGAGAGAAAGTGGGAGTTTAGGAAAAAAATGAGTGAAAAAAGGAAGGTTGATAGATTTAATGTAATATTTATGTGTAAAGTCTATGAAAATGTTTAAGGAGTTCAATTAATTAAAAACTTTTCACTAGATTTGATACTCGAGACAAGAAGAATTTTTCTTCCCCTTGCAGTACAAAGGCATTGTAAGATTTTTCATTTAGATTTCAATTCACCCTTACACAACAGTGAATTGGTAGAGAATGTAAATCTTAAAATAAATGTGGTATCTTTATTGGTAAATATAAGAACTATTTTTAAGGTTATATAAGGCTTTATATAGGTTAAACAAAATCCCCATGTGTTTGGTACTCTGGTCTTTCCACATGCCTGAAGAAGTTAAATTTCAGAAAATGGATAGTTAACAACAATATCTACATTAAAGTTGACAACAAAGTATCTCTAATTTTTGTTTTTGTTTTTTATAGGAAATTATTTATTTCTATATATTAGTAATGATATTGGGAATAATTTTAGAAAAATTGAAGAATCTTTTTGAAATTTCAATGCTTGGTGAGATGAGAAACTTTCTTGGCTTCCAAATTTCTCAAGATAAGTATCATATTTTTCAATGTCAAGATAATTATTATAATGAAATGTTCAAGATATTTGTTATTGGGAATTAAAATCTTATTTATACACAAATATATATAGGAACAAATGTAACAATATATTAATAAGGAAAGGAAGATGAACCCAGGAAATTCTGGAAACTGAAAGGACAATTACTTTATTTGACACCATCATGACCATATATTATATATGATATTACACATTGAACCAGGTATAAAGGTTTGTAGAAATATTTTTATTTTTTCTATAAATAGAATAATTATATTCATCAAATTTACAATATATTTTGAGTTGTAATATGATATAAAAGATAATATTGAACTATTTTTTTATTCATGTGCATATTGGGTAGTTTGTGTTGATAATAGTATGTCTATATTCTGTGAAGCTTTCAATCATGAAAAAATATGTGGTTTTTGAGATTCAAGAAATTAAAATTCAATAACCTTAATAAATTTTGAGGATTAATATGTGCCTAAAATTCATTCCTTATCACAACTAATATGGATGAAGACTCAACTAGAAAATCTGGAAGTTGATGTGACATTTCCATTAATGTTGGGATGTGATAATCAATGTGAAATTAACATTTCAAAAAATTCAGTTTTACATTAAAGGTCCATAAAACTTGTTATAATATATTACTTCATCAAATAGCTAATGGAAAATATTATGTTATCTTTAAAATTTCTTCTAAAAAACAAAAAATAATGGATTTTTTTACCCAGACACTAATGTTGGAAAATTATAGAATCTCAGGTTGAAATTATTTGTTCATCATCACACATTAAAGGTCTAAGGTATGGTGTACTTTTCCCCTCTCTTATTTTTTCTTTAGATATTATAGTCAAAGGGTATAAAAAATTGACAACATAAATCTTTAATTTATTTTTATCGTCCTACTATTTATCAGATAGGGAGTACAAAATTTAGGGGGAGTATCAATTGATATGTGTTAACGTCTTGGGAACTGTAAATATTAACAGAGTTATTAAAAGTTGTAGAATTTTATTTCATCATGTAAAACTATTTTAATTTTTTATTGTTATTGGTTTTAGAACCATTTATTTTTGAAATTATCTTCTATGCGATGATGAAGTTTATCTAAAGAAAAATTATTATAGATCACAATATTATGGACAACATATTATTTATTCACTGTTCTTATTTCTTGTACTGATTTCTCTCATGTAGGATAAAAATTATTGATCAGTGACCCATTTCTATGGGTTCATATTTTCATGGTGATTTATGTTCATTGGTCGAAAAAAATCCAGGAGATTATTGATCCCAATATGTGTTAAGATTTTTTTGTGTTTATGGTCGGTTGAAGATTTGGTCTAAATGATATGAATGGTTTCGTAGGATTGTTTTTTCAATTAATAAATCATACAATGAAATTTGATGTATTATTAGTGATTATATGTCATTAATTATGATCACGATGGAAGATTTTTAGTAGGATAAGTATAAGTGGAGATGTTGGAATGTGGAAGATGTGGTGGACCGCGCCATAATACAAAGGCCAAACCACAGCTTTAGTAACCATGTTGCATCTCCTTATCAAATTCATAGAGATGGATGGGTCAATTTCTGGTACTATAGGAAAATTTAACTCCTTCAAGGAATAGTATGTATTCCAGGATGTATAAAGGAATTCCTATATACTATAGTGCATGACCTTGGAATAGAGGTTGGGTTGGTTTCTGTGCCATTGTAAAAATTGGCACATCCTTACATAGTATTTAAACCAGACCAAAATGAACAAGTGATTTAATTTTATGGTTTTGGATATTTTGATACCACCACATCACATAATTGGTACCACACTATAGAATTTTCAAAGATTGAATGACTACATGACAGTGACCCATCCACAAGAGAGAGAGAAACGGGCTGAATATTTAGTGCTTCTAGAGTTTTTTAGTCTTCCACATTGTAATACATAGACAACACCACATCCATGAGAATACATTATCTAAAAACTTCTAAAACCCATTAAGCTACATTATAAACCGCTATAACACATTATATAAGTGATATTTGGAAACATTTGGAGCAATTTTCAGACTTGGATTCATTTGATTAATTTGGCAGTTATTTCAATACGAATTAAATACAAAATTCAGAATGGATGATCAGGATCTATTATAATTGAAGATCCAAAGGCCATTTTTTAAAAACAAGATTAATATTTGAATTGGAATTGGAAATTCATCTTCAAACATGAGAATAAATAATGTTCTATTGTGTAAAAAAAAATATACAATCAATTTCATTGATAAGAAGAGAGATAATAAAATAAGAAAGAACTAGAGAAACAAGTGTAAGGAAGAAGAGGATAAATGGAAGAAGAAGATATGTGCATATTATCAGAGAGTGAAGAGTTTATACATGTTGAAGAATATAAAGTGAAGAAATACTTCAAAAATTAAATTATTTATTTATAAGGATCTCTTATTATTGAAATAATATTTTTCTATATTTATTATACATTGTGGGATGTACTATCATATTAATGATACTTAACGAAAAATTAATTCATGGATAAACACTACTCATTGTACCTAAATGCTTAAACTATTGGGTCTTATAACCTCAAAAAAAATACGACTCATGTAAAGGAATATCCATTTCATTTTTAGGTTTGAACCTTGTAAATATATTATGTTCATATGTTGTGTTTTATTAATAGTGATCATGATTAACTTTAATCAGGGACAAGGGTTATTTTACCAGGAAAACATTGAAAATTTAGGATCACCGAACAACCCCCCCCCCCCAATCAAGGCTTCCACATTGACCAAAGAGGTTTCTTTTATTGTGTAACTTACTCAAATAAATGTGGAAGTGTTTCAAGTGTTAGAGGATTTCAAATAAAGGTATTGAGTTTTGTAACGGAATGAAGAGGTCATTCAATGTGATAGAGGAAAAAATTTCACAATTAATATGCCGTTAACACTTTTTTGCATCAAATGGAAATAGTTTTTACATTATAAAAAACAATGACCTAGGACTATAACTAATAAAGAGAACCATCCCAATAAACCACTTAAACCATGATATCAAGGAAAAATACATGTTATCACTGCCACTGTGGTGGATCCTAATAATTATGTAATGTAAGGAACCCTCACTCCCCACTCTGGAATTATGAATTCCTTATTTGATTGTATTTATTTTGATTATTTCATTTTATTTATGTTTTCTAGAAATATTTATTCACCACCTAAAGAATTTGATATTAAACTGTCTATAAAAAACCTATATGGATCAATGATCACATATAATTTATATAACTCATATCTAATAAAAAAATTTGGAAGATATTTACTATGGATTTAATTATTTTTCCCCTTGTTTAATTTGACCTAATATTTTTAATGGATTGGATTCCTCTAAATAAATAAAATATTAATTTTTTAAATAATGAAATATCATTCCATATCCCAAATTATCTTGATGTAATATAATAATGTTAGGCTGATAAAAAACTACATCTGGAATAAAATATAATAATATGATTCAAGATACCCAGTAATAATGGGCTTATCAGTAAAATGAATTTGGAGGAAATAGGAAAACTTTTGCATGGATTTTTCTTGTTGGAATTTCTATGAAATCCAAGGGATATAATTCTATTTGTGTTGTAGTCATTTTTTATATAAAGATAGTATATTTACAATAATCAAAGAACATTTCTCACTTGACCAGTGTTCCAAAATATACAAAAGGAAGGTGCTATGGATGAATGGTGTTCTAATCTATGATATATGTGATTGGGATTCAATTTTTACCTTGTTTTTCTGAAAAAAAAACTATCATGATTTGGATATTGAGTTTAATTTCAGTACTATTTACCACCCACATATAGATGATCAGTATGAGAGAACTATTTAAAATTTTGAGGATATGATGAGATCATGTTCAATGGATTTCCAAAGATGTTGGGATCGACACCTCTCAATGGTAGATTTATAATATAACAACATTTTTTATGTAAGTCAAATGGAACTAGGTGAGACTCATTAGAGGAAGAGATATATAACTCCCTCATACATGGATGGATTTGTGGTGAGGAAGTCGATAGGCCTTATTGGACTCCTCATATTTTAATGATAACAAATCATGTTTGATATATCAAAAATCATGTATGAATCTTGTAAAATATGGTTAATTTTTTCTATTTTGTTTCAGTATGATTATGTTTAATCTTAATCCATTCTGTGAATATTGATTCTTAAGAATTCTTATGGATATTTGGATAAGTCTGTCATTCCTACAACTGGTTCCAGAATTTGAAAAGGACCAGACACCATAAACATGATACCGGTTTGAGATCCCAATGAAAATATGGAATTGTGACTCCTCACTATGATTGTCTCACCATGACTGTCTCACTGTGATTGTCTCACAGGGACTTTCTCACTGTGACTATCTCTCTACAACTATGACATTGTTCTATACATAACCATAATTCTTCCATTTTCAGTTTAATTTAAAAGTTGTTTTCAATGGTCATATTTGAGTCATTTAATGAACTGATATAATTATTGTTCTTTTGAAGTCATGTTAGTAGATAGTACGAGGTACGTGGTGTGGAGATAGTGCATCATGTTAGCTCCAACACAATCACCCGAAATAAAAAATAAAAGTGTGGAGATGGAGAAATTTAATGTGTAGTGGATTGCATGAAAAATGTAAGAACATCCTAATAATGAAGAACTCACAAAGTACCCTGGATTCTTGGTTGTTGAACTACTATGAATCAGAATCTAAAACATCCTTATAGAAACTACTCTAAGAAGAACAAGAGCTAAAAATCACATCTCATAGAACTGGAAACCAGAATATGAGACTCATGACACTCCATTTTCCATAAGAAGACTCAAAAATCACATCAGCTACATCCAAAAATTCTATATCTTTATAAAACGACACTTAGAGAATTTCTAATTAATATCATTATCTTTTATCTACAATGTATAGTTTTATTAACCTTTTTGAGCATTGTATGTATTGGTATTAAAACATGCACTTTCTCATACACTTAACTGGAGGATAAAATATATTCTCAATCAAATATCTACTTATATTTTCTTTCAACCATGTATGGCTATGGAAGAGGTCATGTGTGACCTGGCTGTAATTTTTCACGCATAGAATAGTTGAAGACTTTCTGTGATCTGGACAGTCTTGTGTACTATTTCTAACCCTAATCTAGGGTGTAGATCATATATATATATGTATATATATATATATTTGTTTCTTGGTGGAATGTCATTACTAAGGGGAGTGGATTAGGTCTCGACTTGAGATTTCACCACATGTCTTATCCACAGTTTCTTTCAATTTATTCTTTCTCTATTTTTAACTTATATTTCACAAAAATAAATTTTACTTTGATAGTTAGTCTTGTTTAGTAGTTATAACTCGTTTTCCTTATTAGAGTAGTTTCAAAAGTAGGATCAATATTTCATATTGTAAAAACTGAGAATTAATCAATCTTCTGGGAAACTATTTGAAAAGTCAAAATATTATAATTTTACTAGCTTGATTAACTGGCATTTTTTATTTCTAATTAGGTGAATATTTTAAATAAAATTTTTAACAGAACATTTTATAGGAACTCATTTCACCCCCTTCTTGATTTACCTACTCCGACCAATAGGAAAATACCTTATCCACAAGATAATAGAGAAGGGACATACCATTCAGTGTCAAATAAATGTATCACAAAGACTGTAGAAGATATTTACAGATAAACATCGATGAGATGTAGATTTTATATCTGGTGAACAAGTGTCTCTATAGATATCTAATGGAAAATATGATATTAAATTTACTCCCTGTATATATAAGTATGTTTGATATCCTTGATCATTTTAGGGTTGTACCATATCACATTTTATTTCCTCCCAATCTCTCCTAGGCCTATTATGTGTTCCGTGCATTTCTTTTAGGAAAGTGAATATCAGATCACTCACATATACATATCTCGGATGTTTTTCAATTGAATTATTTTCTCACATATGAGGAACAAGAAATATAAATCCATGATATAAGATACAAGGTGTTTTGGAACTATACCATCTAACGGGTCAATGTTCTGTGGCATAACTATAAGTTGTTTGAAGCTTGGAGGAACCTGAGAGTGAAATGAGTGAAAAGTAACCTAACTTATTTTCATACTAAAAATAAAATTTCATGGGAGATTTTTTTTGGGGATAGAAAGTAATGACTCGCAATTTATGTGTATATTTTCACATATAAAAATTATGTTAAAAAAAAGTGCTTCACAATCAACACCGAACCCAATTGAACCACATAAACATTTAAGTATAACCATTATAAAATATTCATGGAATTTATGAAAACAAATTGAGGTATTTAAATTATTAAATATATTTTAAATATATATATATATAAATATAATGATACAAATTTGTCTAGTCGAGATATAAATTTTGAATATAAATAGTTAATATTGTGAAAATTCATTTTCCTACAAAAAATAGTTCTTCAATTATATATTATGATTTTATGTCGAAGATAAATTCTTAAATTTTAGAATTTTAATTTAAAAAAAATAAAATTTGTATAACAATATTTTCTTAATAACAATGTTTCATATTTTTCTAAAAAAATTAAGTGAATTGTGTTAAATAATTTTTTTATAAAAACTGAATTTTTTTAAAAAAAAATTATTACTATATAAGAATAACTTATAAATTTATGTAACACTTTAAAAGAGGAAATATATATTTTCTAAGAACTATTTTTAATGAAAAAATATTTTTTTATTTTAAAAACTTATGTTAGATATTTTAAAACATAAGGTACACTATTCTCTAAAACATCTTTTCATTTATAATAAATTTATTATTTTTAAAATAGTTTTTATCACTTTTATGATATGAATAAAATAAAATGTATTATAAATTTCTAATTATAAGTTCCATATAAATTTATAAAAGCCATTTTTTAGGTATAAAAATATATTTAATTAGTTTAAAAATAGCCACTACTACAAAATCTAAAACAGTAAAATGAGATAATCAAAGGGGTAAAAGGACTAACATGTTAAATAATGTTTTAAAATGATTTAAAGATGAATATATCATCCTAATATTGTCCAAAAATTATTATTTTTTGTTTTTTTAGTATTATCTAATTGTAAAATGTGTTCTCACTATATATTAAGATGAAATATTTACAAGAACATCATTCTCATCACTTATAAAAAGGGATTTACATACCCCTTCATGACCACTAAAAATTTAGGCATCCACATGAAAATCTATTTTTTATTCCCCAATAATCCTTTTCAATTTAATTTAGCTTCTAGTCACATGAATGTTTTCTAATCCGTTTATTTTCCTGGAGAAATCTTAATTAAAACACAAATTCTCTACATAAATATTAATCTTCCCTTAATTTATTTGTTTTTGTGATTATTTTTCCAAAGATAACTTTCTAAATATTATATAATTAAGTATGTATTGTTTAATATGGAATTTTTTTATTCTAAAGTAATAATCATTAATAATCATTCCCATTTCCCATTAAGAAAAAAGATTCTTTCATTCTTACATTTGTGCAGACTACCTCCTCCATGAATTAATGTATCTCATTTTTCATATAGTTTTATTATTATTTATTATACTATAAAAATATAAAATTAACCACTATAAAAATAAATAAATAAAATCATTATGAATCTTTAATAGTGATATTGGGATAAAAGAGTCTTCTTTCATGATCATAGTCATCCATTAATTGTAGTATGTTAATGTTAGGTTCAGTCTAACCACCTGCCCATACAATGATATAAAATAAAATCATGGATTACAATAATAAATTAAATAATTAAAATTTATGATAAAAATACGTAAAAAATTATTTTTTCTATAATAGTAACATTAATATAAAACTCGTTAATTAAAATACCAATGTTTGTTTGTTAAAAATCATAGAAAAATGATCATCACCAATTTCATCATTAATGATCATAACCAAAACTCCCAATGAATGAAATTTTAAAATTAATAACTATAAAGAATAATTTTCAATACATTTTATCATCTAGTAATGATAAATTTTGGGGGATGAATAAAAAACAATGCTACTATTAAAAAACTAGTTCAAAAAATAATGATTACCTACACCAGGTATTTAAAATTGTTAATAAATAAAATATAAATATAGAATAATTAAAAAAATATTTGTGAAAGCATATAGATATGAATAAGACTCTAAAATAGGTGATTGAGACATTTATTACTCATATATGATATTGAAATTATTTAATGAAGGTCAGGAATTAAGGTAAGGGGTTTTCCATACTCAACTACTTTTCTTGAGTCATAATGACTCCTTCTTGACTATGTTTATTTCAAGATGATTTTATTGCGATAACTAATGATATTATAATCTATTCCATATTTATTTTCTGAGTAATTAATTTAACTAAATTCTTTCTTCAAAAAATATAATGGTTTTAAGAATAATTCACATTCATTATAAATAATCCATTTTCTTACTCATACTAGTTTACTATTATTTATAATATCCTCCGCTTATTATTTTTAAATCCAAGTATAATTTATTTTTGGTAATGTTTATAAATACCTTTATCACTTTACAAATGAATGGTATGTCACTATAATTATGATATTGATTTCAATAGAATTATATTCGAAACTTAAAAATGATTTCAAAATCAATTTATAACATTTATATTTTAATATTTATTTCCTATTAAAAATATTTATTCCCATTTAAAGGCCGTATTATTTTTATTTCTTTTAATGTAGTTTTTTTAAAAAATTATGTTTACTTCTTAAAAAATAAATTTTCAAAATGATTTTTATTCTTTTCTCTATTTGAAAATGTTTAGAAATGGTTCCTAGAATCTATTTTTTATGTTTTATCTTTAATATTCCTCTTTAAAGATCAATCTGAAATATATTTAAGTCTTATGAATCACCTTCTAAATGATTTAAATAAATACCCCTTTTTGGTTATTGAATTTATTATATCAAATGATTCACTTTTGATATCATCTTGTGGGATACCATTTTAAAATGATATGGAACCTATTTTCTTCTGAAGGTTTTAATGATATGTTGAATGATTGATATATTATGAAAAAAATATGTGTAGATTATGATGGGTGGGTCTTATATCACCATTTTATTCATTGGAAAATGTTTTATACATGATGAAATAATATATAGCGGGTATTCTTAGATATTATCCCAAATTAATGGGAGATCCTTCTTGGATTATGCTCATAAAATAAAGGGTGGGATTTCTCAGATATGCTGAAAATATGAGGATACCCTATTCTACTTTTTGTGGAAAAGTTTTCATTATTATATATTTAAATTAAATGTTATATTTTTCATTACATATTCATATGTTTATGTCCCATTGCTCATATTTATAATATAATGATTCAAAACTCTTTTATAACTGTATACGAATTTTTATTTGATATTTCATGTCCTCCTATCATGATTTATGGACAAATATCATTGTTCTATATTCTTCATAAGAATATATTTATCTGTATTCATGTTCTTCAATATTTTTATGATCTAAAAAATGAAATATTTATATGTTTTTTCTTTATAGGTTATTTGATCATGCCCCTAATCTAATTATTTTATCCCCTGGGATATTAAGATGACTATAACTTCTGAGATGTCTAGATTGGATTTTAGTGCTCCTTAATTGTGGGGGAATGTTCTAAAATGTTGTATGTTATGTTTCTTATGCAGATAGTCATCAAAGAAATTGAACCTAACATAAATTGGATTATGAATTTTAATTTTTATCTTACAAAAATTATTTAATTTATATATAAATTTATCTCAATATTTTTTAGTTTGTATCAAATAATGGAATAGATATTTTTAAGATCAACTTAGTTATTTCAAGGTCAACGATGTGATAATTTTTGAAAAAATTCTAGGGATAACTCTGAGGAATAAATATAAGTATAAGATAAAACCCTAAAGTATTTGGTAAAGAAAATATTTTATTGTTTTGGATAAATTACATACCTTTAAGGACACATGAATTTAGATGTAGTTATGACACATATTCACCCTAGGGTAACTACTATGGAAAAGCAGGTTGAGTATCAACTCGATCTTCACTCTGTTCAAGATGAGTGGACCAAACATTTCAAACGTTGATATAAATTAATAGGAGATATTCTTTGGAAATTAACCCCCTTTATGTAACATTATTGATTGTTATAGCACATATTTAGGGTAAGATTAGAGAACCCAATTGAATAGAGATAAATAATAGCCTGAAATGAGACCTAGGAATATATAAGTTAGGGTATATGTTATATTTATTATTTATGAATTTAATGTAAATATTTTTCACTTCTAGATTATGTATTATTATCTTTAACATTACCTTATTTTGAAAATGGATAGAGAAATGAAAACTAAGTTTAACAGTGGGTGGTATGGGAATTTGGTGATTCTACTAATAAGAATCCAAAATGGACGGGATAAAAACTATATAATCATATAGTGATTACCACTATAATATTCTATTATATGAATAATGATTTTGACTATGTTGATATCCCTTTTACACCAAGTATGTAGAATCATATAATTGATCCATTCATGTGATTCCTTCCACACTCCATCAATGCTTCTTTTAATACACTTATTTCTAATCAATGGATATATGTGATGGAAAATATATTTTCCATTATCCAATACAAGAACATGATAACGTTTTCATGGGAATTTATCATTAAAAATATGAGGATTTCTAATGGTGTACTAGGATTAAAAATAAAATGAAAAATACTGATGTGGAAACTTTGGAATTGGAGGAGTTCAAGAAAGTGTTATTCACTAATTATTTTTCACATACTCTTCCCAATAAGTTGGGTAAAAAATTGTTGTTACTGATATAAAATCATGATTAATACATCAACATATATTAGTCAATATTAATGAGGATTTCAAGGTATGACTTTATTTTCATTTATAACCCTGAGAGTAAAATTAACCATTTCATTAATGTCTTAAATCCCATTATTTGAAAAGTAATAACCATAAGAGACATTGGAAGATACAAAGAGAATATTCAATGCACGCTAAATGTAGAGAAAGAAAATGGAGACTCTAATTATTCTAGTGATGGGAAAAGTGTAGAATAGTATCATGGGATATATTATTTTAATTCACCTAGTTGAAATATATTTCAACTAACTAGACATAAAAAATGTGGAAGGAGGCACACTGGTAACTTCCTATAAGCAAGAAGGAACTATTTCAAGTGTAGGAAGATTTGATATAAATATATTTATTATTTCAAATGGATGAATAGTTCATTCAATATGGAAGATGAAAAAAATTTCACAAATATCCCCCCCCCCAAAGTTTAATTATTCAAATGTAATTAGTTTTGAGAATTTTGATAATCAATTTTCTAACCCTAGAGATAATGAAGATGATATTCCTCAACAACCTTATAAAATGAGGGGGGGAGGAATTGTTTATTAGCTCCCTACCATTGGGGTGGATAATGATAATTAAGTGATATAAGGTACACTCATTATCTACTCTATAAATGAAAATAAATAATTTGATTCTAGTTCTTTACATTCTTCTATATTGTTGAATCTTTCATGGAATGTTGATTCGTAGTCTTAATATTTGGATTTTAACTAGCTATGAAAATACAAATACATGGTGGCACAATGTTCACATCAAATATATATATATATATATATATATATATATTAAATGGTATTTTTTTGGAAGATACTAAAAGCAGATCTAATTCTCCTTCCCTTTGTTGAATTAAATTTAATATTAGGTACGAATTTTCTTTCCCTTTATAAGTCACATATCAGTTGTTAGGATAGTGAATTATGACTTCATATCCTGAATAATATTAATATTATAAAATATCAATTTAAGTAATATCATCAAATCTACGATGACTAAAATTCTGTAATATGAGTCATGATACCCGGTAATGAGGGACTTGAAGATCATATGATATGGGAGGAATTCAACATTTTTACCATGCCTATTCTATATGAATATACTAGAATATTTGAATATGAATTTTCTAGACTTCCCTTATAGAGTGAGTTTGATATTTAGATTGATATCATAATTACATATATTCTTATCTCAAATATTTAGTATTGAATGACTCCCATTGAATAGGAATAACTAGAGAAAAAACTACCATATAATATAGATAAGGTTTTTATACACCATCGTGGAACATTATGGGGTTCACCAATCCGAATTATCCAAAATATGGATGGATCAATGGCTATTTTCATTAGATAATATGAAATTAATAAAATCACGATCATGAAAAAGTATCTCTTACCCTTTATTTTTGATATATTTGATCAACTAATAGGATCTATACAATTTTTTATGATTGGACAATAATTTTAATATCATCATTTAAGGATTAAAATGGAGTATACTTCCAAGATAGATTTAATTATGAGGAATAGACACTATGTATTTATTATGAATCTATTTCAACTTACAAACACTATACATATCTATATATATCTAATGAAAATAGTCTATAGAGACAACCTTGATAAAATTTATAGTTGTATTTATATAGGATATTATTATATAATAAAATGTAATGTATGATCCGGAAGATCATGTTCATATTGTTTTAAATACATTTATAAATGATAAATTATATTCCAAATTTATCAATTGTGAATTGTGGATAAATAAGGTATCATTATAACATCATGTAATCAATATAAAGATAATATTGGTATATCCATAAATGACAGTTGTTATTGACCACTGTCTTGTACCATACATTTTAAATGAGATGCATAGTTTTATAGGGTTAGTATAATAATACCAATTCATTTTGAGAAAATCTTGAATGATATCAAATCCACTAACCGAGTTAACATGTAAGGGAGTCAAGTTTTGTTTGATAGATTAATGTGAAGAAAGTTTTAAGGAACTAAAAAATAGTTTGTGTATTCCAAATATACTTATATTACCCTAAAACGGTGAAGGGGTTGAAATATATAGTGATTCTTAAAAAAATGGACTGTATCACATCCTCATTCAGAGTGAAAATGTAATTTCCTATGCCTCATTCCAATTAAAGATTCACGAGAAAAATTACTTGCATTATATTTGGAGATTTTTGTAGTGATCTTTTAATTAATCATTTGTATGTATTATCTCTATAGAGAAAATTATGATATATATTGATCCCAAGAGATTTAAATATAAGTTCCCATAGAACGATTTGAACATTCACCAAATGAGATAATTATAATTGATCAAATATTATGATTTCTAAAAACATTACTATCCAGGAATGGAAGAAAATTTGTCGATGCTCTGAGTAGGAAAGATAATTCTACCCAATATATGATGAGGAAGTCCCAATACTCAAGTATTTTGAAGTTGTTATTCTTGAAGACATAATGGAAGATGATAAGTCCAATATTTTCAAATGGGCTACTCGTTATTCCATACATATGAATAAAATAGAAATATAAAAATATTATTTATATCTATAGAAATTGGTAATCAATATTCTAAGAGTTCAACCATGGTAAATATGGATTTATATGTTTTGGAACCAAAAAATGTCTCCACATAAAACCATAATTGAAGAAAGATATTTTGGATGATTCACAAATATCATGAGTCTAAATTAATCTAGGAAAATAATTATGTAAAGAGATTTAAAATACATCTTCCAGTGGGATAACATGATGAGGGAGATTAAGGAATACATATCTAGATACTTGGTATTATAGAAATTTAAGGTAGAGCAATAGAAATAAAAGGGTATGTTGTAACGATTTCCTATACCGATATGAAAATGGGAAGACATCACGCGGTATTTCATCATAAGAATCCCCAAGACATATAAAGCACATAATTGATTTTTTTAGTTTATAACCTTATAAAGTAAGTTCAATTCATTTACATGAATAAATATTTCAAAATTAACTAAATCACAAATATATATATATGGTATGTTGTAAGGAAATATGAAGTAGTATTCTCTATTGTATCTGATTGGGATTTGAGATTTACCACAAGGCTCTACAATTCAACAATGATATTTGTGGATAGATCTAGGTTTCAGTATTTTTTATAACCTTTAAATAGATTCTAAATCTTAAAGACTATTTAATATCTATATGATATAATGATATCATGTTCAATGGATTTTCAAGGATATTGGGAACAAAAACTTCCCCAGGTAGAGTTCCCTAAAAACAATAGTTTCCATACTATAATTCAGATGGAACCATCTGAGGATCATTTTTTAAGGTGAAGTAAGACTCCAAAATGATGTGATGAAGTTAGAGACAGGAAGTTGATAGGTATTTACATCATCAGAGAGATGATAGAGAATGTTCAAACCAATTAGTAGCATGTGAAATCAGTCCATGGTCAACAGAAGAGTTATGCTTATAATCATTCATGAGATCTAGAGTTTTAATTTGGTGATGAGTTTTTTCTATGGATATCTCAATGGATACAGGTAATGATATTCCAGAATAATGGAAAGATGATCCATAGGTATATCAGTCCATTCAAGTTCATTGATCATGTCGAGGTTGTATCTTATCATGTGTCAGTTCATCATAATCTCTATAAGGTTCATGATGTGTTCTATGTAACACATTTTTTAAATAATATTAAAAATACCTTACATATTATTAGCTTAGATGTTGTGAAATTTGATCATGATCTCTCTTATGAGGAACAATCAATGTAAATATTGTATTGAATAGTAAATGTGATTTGAAAAAACACCACCCACCTAGTCGAACTTCTATGTTAGAAACATAAGTTTGAGGAATCTATATGGGATATTGAGGGTGTAATGAAACAAAATTATCCTCACTATTCTTATAATAATAATAAAATTTTGAGGATGAAATTAGTTTGAAGGGGTATAATTTAATGACCCATAATTTCAATGTACATTTACCCTTAAATAAAAAGTATGTTAAATAGCGTGTTTGACATAAAACACAATCACTAAAAGAAACATTAATGATTTTAAATATAAAAAAAATCAAACAACCTTATAATTGGTGAAAATAAATCGATTCACTTTGATTTCTAAATATTATATATATATAGATATATTAATAAAATTTAACTACTCATTGATAGAAAATAAGAATTAAAATAGTTAGTATTCTTAAAAGTAATTTACCAAAACAAATAGTTTAATAATTATATTTTATGATTTTATTTAAATGATAAATTTCAAAAAAATAAACTAAAAAATGATCATAACATTTGGAATTGGCATAAAAATATTATCTTATGATGATTTTTTGGAATTTTTCAAAAAAAAATATTTGTAAGTAAATAGTGGAAAATATTATGTTTATAAAAATCAAGAATTATGTGGAATTATCATTATATAAGTATGAATTAGAAATTTATAAATCCAATTTATCGAAACAATAATTATTTAATAATAAATATTTAAACTTTTAATGTATTGATTTTAGTTGAAAAACCTATGTTTTATATTTTAGATCATAAATTAGATTATTCTCTAAAACTTTTTTTAATAAATTATACATTTGTTATTTTAAAATTTATTTTCCTAAATTTCAGAAAGTTAATATAATACAATAAACATAAAATTTTTAATTTCAAGGATTATGTTATCTAATATTGTAAAAATATAGGCATAAATTATGAATTAATTAGGTAAAAACTAGTTACCATGATAAAGACCAAAAGGGTTAAATTGGTTAGCCAAAGGGGTAAAAGAACTAACATGCCAAAAAAACAAGTTTTTAATTAATTTTTCATGGTTTTATTGACTAAAACATATACCAAATGCATTATTTCCCATTTTTTACACTCACTAACAACTGAAATATGGTATCTCTTTATATTAAGACGAAATATTTACAAGAATTCTAGTCTCACCATATTTTAAAAGGACTTTCAACCTCCCCTTCAAGACAAATTAATGTTTGTATTTACTATTGAATCTATACCATTTTTACATCCCCTATAATAATTTTAAAATTAGTTTAACTTATATTCACTATAATTTTTCATAATACTTTCATTTCCTAGGGGTCCAACAAGGGATAACTCTAGTTCTCAACAGGAGAACTAATCCATCCTTAATTTCTTTTATTTTATAACTTACATTTCCAAACATAATTTTATTATTAAAAAATAATTAAATATTTATTATTTTTATACTGAATTTTATTGTTCGATATTAAAAATCCTAAATCTCCTTTCAACTTTTCCATTAAGAAAAATGAAGACAACATTCATGCATTTGTGCAGACTACTGCCTCCATGAAGTAACATATCTCATTATTCATCTATATTTTATATTTTTTTAAATATTATAAAATAATATTCACCGACTTACCAATATATAATTATTATTCTTTAATAAATGTATTATGTTAAAATAAAAAACATTCATAACCATACTAATCAATTAAGTATAGTATGCTTCTGTTTGGATCGGTCTAACCACCTACTTGAAAAATGATATAAAATACTATCATGTATGAATGTGAGGGATTAATTGCTGATAATAAAGTATATAAATAGTTAAATTAATACTTTTTTTGTTTTTTAAACTTAACATCAATATTAGACACATTAATTATGATACCAATGTTTATTAGATAAAAATACCCAAAATATGCTCTTCGTCGATTTCATCATTAAGGATCATAACCAAAAAATCCATAGAATTAAATTATAAACTAATATATAATTATAAAGAATAAATTATAGTACCTTTTATGAATTTGGAATGATTAACTTAGGGAGAATAATTACGAATGACATTTCTCTTATTTGAACAAGTTCAAAATGATCAAGATTACTTATACATGATGTTGAAAATTGATAATGACTTACTAACATACATGTAGGGAATTATAAAAAATATATTTTATAAAATATTGTAGAGATTAATATGTTTTTTAAATATCTGAATATGATAATTATTTTATTATAATTTAGATTCAAGTAATTTATTGGTTCTCTGGAATTATGTTTTGGGGTTTTCCGGACTTGACGTATTTTCTTGAATCATAATAATTTATTCCTAACTAGGGATATTATCGAATTGTTTTATTATGTTATAATACAACATTATAAATAATTTAATCCTTTTTTGGGTAATTACACTAATTAAATTCTGTCATCATAAATATTGACGATGTTAAGAATAATTTACATGCCTTAAAAAGGGACTCTTTATCGTCTCTATATATATTTACTCTCCCCAATAATGATCTCATAGTCTTGTTTTGAAATAGAATAATTATTTATTATTTATAATTTTCAAATTGATCTTTACCTATATTCAAATTAATTAATTATATATATTTAAAATATAGGATTCATAAATTTATTTTCCAAACATTAAAATTATTTACAATTTAGGTCAATATTTTTATCTTACACTACACATCTCCTATGTAAAATACTAATATATATTTCAAGATCATATTTTTTTAATTATTTTAAAGCATTTATTTAAAAGGGATTTAATGTAACCTTATTAAAAATGGTTATTAAATTTGATTCATAATTTTAACTCTACATGATTATGTTAGGAAGTAGTTTCTAATATGTCATTTTAATTGTTTAAAATTAATTTTATATTTAAATAGATATCCCAATTGGAGTTATGTTTTCTAAATCACAATATAAATACATTGATTAAATAATCATTTTGGGTCACTAAAATTTTGTTATCAACTGATAAATGTTTTATAATGTTTTCTGATACCATTTTTAAATGATATAAAACCCATTTTCTTCCCATGGGTTACTATGATCCGTTGAATGATTAATATTCTAGGACACAAATATATATAAATGATTACTATTGGGGTATATTAAACATCAATTAATTATTTTACATTTTATATATCTAGAGATAATGAAACTTTTCCCATTTTTTATATTCTAACAAATTAAAGGTTTAACAATATTAAATTACACTCACAACATGAAAGGTGTTACCCTTTGGACACACTCATAATATATTGACACCTGATGATTTTGTTTCTTCTAAATTTCTTCATTATTTCATCTCTCAAGAGAATTTAACATTCCCATTCTTTATTCATATTATTATTCTGTATGGATCATATTTATTATCTCATGATTCAACACTCTGTTTACATGGTATATGTTTTTTCATTTTGTATTTCATGTACTTTTAATATTTTTAGAAATATCTTATTTATTCATGCTATTTTTAATATTAAATATCCCCATGATGATTTTTATTAATATGATTATAATTGGAAACTTTGATGAAATATTGACAAATTTTTCACATGGTGAGTGTTTCTGCTCACCTTTTTTATAATGTTTAGATTCTTATGGGTTTGAACATTATTATAACTTATGAGAAGTCTATAATTAAGTCTGGTGTGGATAAATTATGGAGTGATATCCACAAATGTTTTAGAATAATTTATTACATAGAAAGACATCAAAGACACAAAGATTATTCTTCTTATGATTATGTGATGATTTTTTATTTGTAATGTTTTACATAAAAATGATTAAATTTAAATATATTCTTATTTTGTTTTGTTTAACAATATTTTATTTATCCCATAGAAGAACATGTGTATGATATTCTCCAAAACAAAAAAAATATAATTTCATAGTCCTCTATCTATTATATAATATAATCGATAGAATATATAATATATTTCATAATGCATAAGATTATTTACATTACCAATTTATCATTCATAACATATTGTATCAATACATTAGATATTTCAAGGGAATACATAATATATTTAATGGTATGTAACATATTTTATTATATGTAATATATTTGTCATAATTTGTAACATATTTTCCTTTAAAAAATTACTCATACATAATATATTTGTAAAAAATAAGGTTTTATGATTTTCCAAAATCATAAAACATAATAATTTTAAATATCTTGTATTTATTCATTTGATATAAATCTATACATAATATATATTCCTCAATATTTAATATAATTTTTTTGATATGAAATTTTTTCCTCTGTAAAAAAAATGTGATAACTAAGATATTTAAATCATTACATGAAATATTTATTCAATCTAAAGTTTTTTATTTCTATATATGAGGACATTGAATTTTTTGAAATCCAATACATAATATTATCATAACTAATCTATAATATCCTATAATTTTCCTCAAAAATCCCAAAAACTAAAAATACATATTCTACTTATAATTTATAGAATTGCATCTAAAATTATAGTATTACTTTAAAACTCCAACATAAAATAATTAAAACCAACCCAACCTCTAACATTTTATAATAACATCCCTAAACTCCCCCAACACCTAATAATTAAAAATGTAAGGTTCCAAGAAAACTCAATCCCTTATAGAGTCTCCCCATCAACTCACAATATTTCATGGTATACATTACATACATCTGTTCATGAAATATCCTTATCAAAAAAAACATCTAACATACACCATTTGATTGTAGAGTGAAATTTAAAATTTAATGTCCTATATAGAACACTTAATCACATTTTAATATTATGCATCACTAATTTCTACATGACAAATTATTACCATAATGTACAATTTAATAAACTATAAATAATAAAACCATAATAATGATTAGCATTCGACTAATACATCATCACTACTATTTTTAAAATTAATATTAAATATAATATAAAACTTCTCAAACCATAATCATATTTATCTAATGCCTCACTATAGTAATAGTTTTTCTAATAAAAGTTATTTTTAAAAAACACAACAAATTTATATAATTTTTAAATAAAATCTCCTTGTGTAGCCTTCATTCAAAAACTCTCCATGACTTATGTGCTTATATTCTTCCCTCTAATAGTTTGTATTTTAATTAGTTATTTGTTTTAATTATTATGTATATGGTAAAATTTTATAAGATGGATGGGAATTGGAATATTATTTGACCTTGATCTTTGAAAATTCTTTTATATTGAAAGTTCGAGGAACCATTATTCTACTTTCATTCTTGGTTTTTGAATGATACAATTTTATTATTTAAAAAGTCGATGCTATAAGTATTGATTTATTATTTTAATGTTTATCTAGTTTATAAACATGTGTGTGTGTGTATAAATCATATTTTTTTGAATATTCATATATCATTTTTATACATGTTTTTTATTAGTAAATATATCATTTATATATTTTAGTAAAATATTTAAGAAATTTTTTTAAAATAAAATTTTAAAATAGGTTTCATTTATCTAATTAATTAATAATAAATTAGAAAAAAACAATTAATGGTTTATTTATGTAATATTACTTAACTAAAACCTAATTTTAAATTAAATGTTAGAGTTATTTTTAAAAAATAATTTTTAAAATAAAACAGATTTTATTTAATAATAATATCAATGATAAATTAATTTGTCTTTACCAGAATAATTTAGCAGTGGAGTGTTTATTAATTGGAATTTATTGAGTTAATTTACATGATATTATCCAACAATAATGGTAATTTAAAGTAAAAATTAGTTATAAATACTTGGTTTAAAAATAAATTCAATTTTCCTTATGATATGTCTTGAGGATGTTTGATTTGAGTGTGGGAAACTCTAGAAAGGTTGTTACCCATGTTGATTGGGAGAGATTGTGATCTATTAACATAGTATTGGGGTTGTGATGTTTTTGAAATTTTTATTTCCTAGGTTGGGTTAGTCGAGCCTTATGTATTTATGTCATATCCTCGCCCAAGCTAAGGCTCGACCCACTATTACCCCAAGCCTACCTCCATATGCTAGGGGTTGGTGACTAGCATCGAATGCATAACTAACTCATGAGGCCTTTACCAAATTATATGTATTCAAACATGAAGTCAACTCAATGAAAAAATGTAAAGGGAAATATTAAAATATGAAAAATTGTAATAAAGTAACTCGATAATGCATGAACCTCTAAATAGTATGAAAATATGGTAGTGTAAGCTAAAAAGTAAAGGCTAAAAAACAACACCTAGTTAGAAAAGTATCCCAAAGTGAAAATTTTGGAAAAGTAAATGCTGGGAGTGCTCAGCTCCTGAATCCCATGCTATGATCACCATACGTTGTCCAAGAACCCAGAATCACATAGGTCCTATGAAGTCATGGTGGAACTTCCCATCATATCTAGTAACATGACATGTGTGGGAAAAGCCCATGCAGGGGTGATTATATACATGCCCAATAGAATTCCCCAAATGGGAGAAGGGGGAGCAGTATGAGATACAATAAAAGAGGAAAACGTTATATAGAACATGGTACAGTGAAAGAGCACAGCTCAATCCAACCAAGAGTGGAAGTAAACTTGTCTAAACACAGGGAACTCAGTATAGTGACATGATGAACTTCATGTCGAGTATTTTCTACCTATATTAGGAGAGTAGAATCATATAACCATAATAACCTATACACGGAAGCATGTGGAATACCTCATTCATCTTATCCTCTCCTTGAAGGATAGTATCCAAATGCAAGGTGTGAATCAATAAGAAAGAATACATATATATATATATATATATATTCTCATTTAAATAATCCCCAATGAGGGAGTTAGGTGATCCCAATCTCACAACTCATCTCAAGATGAATATTTTCCAAATGTTCCAAAGGAAAGTCCACCCACGATGCCTAGAATGTCTTGTGTATTCCATGAAAACACAAGTCTAAGGAACTCTGTCACCACATCGTGATACTATCCACTTTAGGAATCACTGACTCAGCCGTATGGTTTTTGTCACATCATGAAAACACGTATTGGTTGGGAAAGACTTTATCTTTTTCGTGATTCCATACCTATATCCAAATATGAATTATCATTATGCCTCAAAGTAGAGGGACCAAAATTTTGTAGTAAAGGACCCCCACACTAGTGCGCCAAGGGGGGTTTCATACTGATAGTAGTTGTAGAGGACCTAAAACCATGCTTATGGGGGACTCCACTATATTAGTTGTTTTATAGGACCTTACCCATGCTAATTTGGGGTATTACACTGGTGCCATTAGGACTCGTGCTCTGGTATAATAAGGGGTTCCACCCCAATAATCTAGGAACCACTCCTTACATTGTTATGGGGTTCCACTCGGAAGGTATAGGATCCACACCCATACCGATGTGGGGTTCCACTCTAATGGTTTAGGACCCACGCCTTGGTATCACAATGAATTTCTACTCTAGGGCATCATGGACACGCACCATACCTAGTAGGGGTTCCACTTAGAAGTATCTATAGAGGACTCACACCCATACTGTTGGGGTTTCCACTCTAGAAGAGTATCTGGTGATCTTACTTGATCACATCCATCATCCAGAATCACCTCAGATAAGTGTCATTCTCAAAAAAATCGTATCGTAACTCTAATGATGAAACTGAGGGGGACATTGTGTTCTACTAAAAAAAACTCAGTATAGGCTACTCCAGGTCCAAAATCTATGTTCAGATGATAGAGACATGGAACCGATAAGATTTATAAAGGATTACATGGAATGTTAGTGACCTAGAATGCATGTAACCTCACTATTTTTTCAGGTCATGACCTTTCTAAAACACGGATTGTTGGCCTTCTAGTACAACAAGGAGTGTAAGGGTACTACGTGACGTGTCTTAGGAAAAACCCTGATGAACACTTAAGTCTCATCATCAGTTTGAGGGAAAATTTTAATTTCAATTATATATATCATAAAATAGGAACAGATGTCCAAACGAATCCTACAGTTGCAATCCTCCTAGAAAAACACTCGAGATGGGCTATTCACATAGTTCAATCGGACACCTGATGAAAAAGTATCATTTCACCACATCATGTTTGAATGGTGCTTCATGGGCTCGATCCAGGAGTCTGAATTAAATAGGAAAAATTGTTTTAGGAACATCCTCATAAATTTCTAGGTCATAGCATCATAAACATTTTTTTATTCTCACACCATATGAGGGAGATACGTCAGATATAAGATGATGGAATAATAATAAATTTATTATTATTGGGGGTTTCATTGACCCAAACCATGAGTTCAAAAAAGGAATCCAATATTAGAATTAAAATGACTCTCTCAATTCCAGGGTCATGCTACCACTGACAGTTTTTCAGTTTGACTTCACTTGATGAATTTACGGCAAGATTAAGGATTCAAAACCTCGAACAATAATAATAATATATTATTTTATTATTATTTTATTTTGTTAACCACCTTTTCTTTCAATTTTATTCATTCTAAAAAGGGGGTGGGGTTCCACATTTCTATGTACATGGGGACTCATCCATTTTACTTCATTTATTATTAGGAGAATAATACCAATATAAAAATATTATTAGTATTATTAATACAATAGTCAATATAATTAGGGTGTGGTCTCTCTCCCACCCCATGTCATTCATGTACTACACCTTGTGAACCTCCCCCTCATTTTCTTCATATATTTTTTTATTTAATTGATTAAATCATTGTTATTATTCACAATAATAATAATAAATAAACATAATTACCTCTAATAAATTATTTCGATTTAATCTTCCTAACCACTCGTATTATTTTTTCCACCATTATTACAATTATTTAATATAATAAAAATAATATATACTTTTTTATGTATTATAAACCCATCAAAATTATTATTAATTATTATAATCATTATTAACACCCACCAAGTTGACCATAACTGAAAACCTCATTGGAGATCTGAGCCTGGCCATCATCATATCCACGCCAAACAGCTTCCACACTAAGATCCTGCACATGAACTCCGATTGAAATTAACCCTATTATAGTGAATATTTTCCCCATGTCGAAACTAGGAAAATAGGGGTTATCAAACTGATATCGAACTGCCTCTGATCACAATCATGCATCTATAGTTCCGATCTGATCAATTCACTAAACACCACCCCTTTTTTAGAAATCCATACCCAAACCATTTATCTATATGTCATTTATGGAGCCATAATTAATCTGGGGGTTAAAGTGGGTTTGAACCCCCCCCCCAAGTTGAATCATGAACCAGTGGTACAATGTGGAAGAACACAATGAAAAATGGGGGAAAATAAATAATAGAGGTGATAAGAATTGTTGGCCAAGCGTTCATGGCCAATGATTGTGTAGTAAGGAAATATGGTTGAGAAACATGGCCTAACAAGAAATAAATTGAAGGGTTAATTTATTTCAGGACATGGGTTCATGAAAAGGCTAAAATTAACATTGATTAAAGAGAAATAATTGATCATGCACCATATTTAAATTATAAGCGTGGAAAACTACATATAATGAGTCCTACCTTGATTATGGATCGATCATTGGTGGGAAATGAATCTGTTAGCAATGAAGATGATCTGTTGCGTCGGTTTAATGTCAATTAACATCTATTTGATCACTGGACATTGTTCAGTCTCCATCCACCAATCGAAATAGGGTAGAAGATCCTCTCAACGATCCTAGATCTATACGGTTATCCCTAGATATTTACCCTAACATCTTATTTATAGAAGAAAGTGGTTTAGGTCATTTAATTAAAAATAAATAAATAAATTATTTACTTTAACTAAACACCCCTGCCAACTACTACCTCATAGGAACATCCTGTATCGACCAACATTTGGTCACACATAGGAAAAACACTACATTAAGAACTACACAGTGTTATCAGGTTTTCGATCTGAGTCTCATTCTGTGAGTTATTTGGGTTTAGATTTATTGAATAAATAAATTAAATTAATTTATTTGTCCAATTCACCTAAAAACTATTTCCCCATCCAAATAACCTATAATGAAGAAATTTAGGTCGCACCTAGGGTAAAGTCCAAATTCCATATTCAATAGTGGTCTCAAAATGTCGATTTAATACTCTATTTAGGAGATATTCCATGTTTTTCAAAAAATCATGCTTCTGTAAAAAAATATATTTAATATTTTTATAAAATGAATTATGGGCTCACTGGGCCTCTTATTCGTGTGTCGTCTCAGCACCTAGCTCCAAAAATATTCCTAGAAACATTCCAAAGGCTTACATGGCCCAAAAAGTGTATCTATAATTTTATCAAGCTTTTGTGGGTTAAAGTTATAGAGAGTTCTTATGAGAGATGACTAGAATGTAGGAAAGTAGACATGTAAAATTTATAACCTAAGGAATATGAATATAAATAAAGGACCAATGTAATTATTCTAACAGTCATATGCGTTGAGTGAAAAAAAATTAGTATTAGTATGGATACTAGTTTATAGTTTTTTTTCATATACCTCAATCATATGTTTTCCGTATAAATAGGTTTACAAAGAGATACATAAAACATAGATGATTTCACATACATGATGACTAAACATGGATTTTAATAGAAGGGTAATCATGTTGATGTACCTTTTACTATAAGTATATTGTAATTTTCTTGAGTATTTTATAATATATTTAGGAAATAGAAAGATGTGGAATCTAGGGTCAAATATTATTTCTAAGAATTTTCCAACATAAATTTTGTATCTGATTAAGATCCAAGAAAACTAAATATTATATTGAGAGTATAAAATTAACTTTCAAATGGATTGGTTATCAAAGAAATTTTCGTTAATCCCGAACAGTATTTAAATAGGAAATTTATTTATGTTGGTAAATGACTACTATGAAGTTTGAAAGTGGAAATGAATGATCAACATTGATGGATTCCCACTCTCTCTTCCCTAAAATTATATATTTAGAGTCATTATTCCCAAGAAGTTCCAGTAATTCCTAGATCTCTCTTAGCATAGTTAATTAGTATTAGAGTATGATTTTTAATATGGAAGATAACTCTACTTTAACTCATCCTTAAAAATAGATTAATTTATAAAATATATTATTATAAAAAATGGATTATGATTAATTATATGTAAATGTGTTTATTTTTACCTTAAAAATCTCTCATGGTCATTCAAGTAGGCACTATTAGAGAAAATAATGATTTACTTACCTTTAAATGATGTGGAGTGAAATGATTTATAGATTAAAGTGGAGGCTCGTTGACCACATTAAATATTTCAAAGATTGTACTAGCCATTATAGTATGTATAAACCTCTTTATCCTAGGTTAAATTATCTTTTTTAGACATTCCGGGGTGGAAAGGTTCCACATCTATGAATCCTATGTCCCAGATAATTGATGCAGTTTAATTTCCTTAGATGAATAGGTTATCTATAATAGTCATTATATAAAAGTGTCTAGGGGTTCATTATATCTTTGACGCAAGTCAAAATTCTGTTATAATTCCTCTTGATACTCAAAAATCATAGATAATACTTGTCTCTATCATGGAAATTAGTAATGTGATTTACTATGAAACCCTTTGATCTTATTTAGGGATTATGAAGAAATTTTTTAGTGTTATTATGAGAAATACTCATGAGTAATGAATTATAGATGATTATTGGAATTAGAGGTAATATTTCCTAAGGAGTGAGATATAAATACAATATTATAGTGGGGATTTATCTATCAACTCTATAGAATAATGACCTTTATCTAAAGTGATATATTGTGAATATTCTTGGAAAATTGACATGAAAACCAAGAAAAATGGGTGTTGAGGTTGTGTTTCTATTTATAGATACTAGTGAGAAAGTCTCTTATGGGAAGTGGGAAGACTCTAGATTTAGATAATGATCGATGATATTTACATGTAGTCAAATTATTTTATAATTACCAATAAATAATACAACATGTTGACTAGATCATGATTATATTATTATAATAAGGAAAAATTCGTGATTAATACCAGAATTTTGACATTATTCTGGAATAATCAAGGGAATTCAGTTTTTTGAGAAACTGATTAGTGTGTAATTATGAAATATGATTATATAATTTATGAGATAAATAGTGTAAATTTAAAAAATATAGTGTAATGGTAATATCATTAATTTAACAATTATTAAGTACTTTGATTCCCAGTCTAGAAGTTTATAATTCGGTTTATATAGAAATGTTATGGTTTGGTGTCACTTTGAATGAGTGATTGTTAGGCTCACATTAACAATTTAAATATAAATGAGTTTGGTGTTGTAGATAATATATTTTATAATAATTATTTTTTTAATTCATTCTTTTTATTTCATAATGATTTATATTGGAAAAATGATCCATGGGATATCAGTGAAATTAGGAGAAACCACTAGGGTGACATATAATTTTGATATTATTATGTGTGTTATGTAGTAATCAAATGAATTTTTCATTGGATATATTTTTTGTAGATATATGACTAGTATTAACAATCTAATTGGTTTATTTTTGTGAAAATTCAATTATCAGAATCAAGAATGTGGCATTCTTGTATCATTTGGATTCAAAGAATCATATTTTTATTTTTGATATATATAGGTGAGTAAAATAAAATGAATTATTTATATTTTTATAAAGGTATTAGAAGCTGTATGAATGGGATTTTATAATGACACATATACCTTTATTTCAATGCAATAAATTAGATGAGTTGATTTTATTAGAGGTGGAGTTAGTGATTTTTGAATTTATGAGTTCAATTGGAGAAATTTACTTTTTTTGTTTAGAATGATAAAATAGAAATTTGGGTGTGTGATAATGGAA
Source organism: Viscum album (assembly GCA_963277665.1). Lineage (NCBI taxonomy): Eukaryota > Viridiplantae > Streptophyta > Magnoliopsida > Santalales > Viscaceae > Viscum > Viscum album. The sequence continues at coordinate 772,844,315 of OY728155.1, read as the reverse complement.
ATAAAAAGACACAGAAATAGTTATTAGGTTATAAATAATTGAATACCCTAAAATTAATTGCATCAAACCCCCACTAAAATGCTATAGTGGAGCCACCAAAATCCATGTAGAGATGATTGTGACATTCTATCCACTTCTAAAACACCAAGAGAGTAGTGAACCTAGAGAATTTAAAAAAAACAACTTTCATTTTTTTACTTTTAAAATTTTCACATTCTTCTTGCTCCCTTAAATGTTATTCTATATCTTGATAAAGTTTTCCAAGATCTAATAACTCCTCACTTACCCCTCTGATAAATTATTTAATTCTCATCGAAACAAAAATCTACCATTTCAAGTGTCCTCAATGTGTTTATAATAATCCATCAACCCATTACACTTTCTATTTATCTCATTATTTATTTTTATAATATCTAAAATCCATAATTCAAAGGGGGTTTTATCTTCATTATTGATTATTTGAAATCAAGGGAGATTCATTATGTGAGAATGGATGGGATTTCTCCAAATAATATATTTAAAATAGAATATTACATTATACATTGATCTATATTTACATATATTAATGTATGGTATAATTGAGATCATATGTGATTGGGTGCGTATAGCCTTGAATTTATCCACTATATATTGGTATGTTTTATGAGTTAGAGTTAGTATCCTTAAAACAAATTATATTATTCTATATCAAAGAGACATTGTAGTTGTTTACGTTTACATTAGTCTACAATAATTTTTTGGCATTACATAAATCACATGATATATTAATAAATCTTTTGGAATGTATTTAATATGAATAGAGGTTCTTTGAGAAATTTATAATAGTTTTGGCTAACATTGGATGAAAATATGTAATTCTATAGAAATGGTAAAAAAAAATATTAGTCATGATTAAATTTTAACTCCATTAGTTTGAGTTGTTTTTTACATTAAATATGTATCTTGATGTTATATGATGATAGGGTTTACTTTTTGGAGTTTCTTGATGGTTTTTAAGTTTTTTGAAATAATTTTAGATGGTGATCAGATTGAGGTTGGTTAAGGAAACCATGAAGATTTCCTAGCTAACTATGTGATGGTTAAGGAATATCATTTGTTAATCACATGATTAGTGTATGGTTTCATAAAAATATTTTGTAACCTTCCAACTTTGTAAATTTTCAAAAAGTTTCATAATACATGGTTTCCACATCATTTACGAAACTATGTTGCCCAACTATGTGCCCTTTGGTATTTTCCTGCACAAACCACATAAATTTTTCATGGCCTTCAAAACCATGTTTCCTAACCATGAAACGTGATTAATTAAACCCAAAAAAATAAATTTTTTACTAGAAACCCCTATTCGTATTCTCCAATATTTAGATCTCATATCTCTACCCAAATATAGCTGATTCTAATGGATCCTTTCCTCCATAAGGATGAATCCAACAAATCAAAGAGAGTTGGATCTTGAAAATTAATGGAACGAGCATTGATCTTCCATTCACTTATTAATCTTATCTTTTTATCTAGAGTTCACCCTTTTTTGGTTATTCGATGATTACATCTATGGTATAGGTCTAGTTTTTATACCGTTTTCTTATGATTTGTTAAAAGAACAAAAAGGTTGTCTTAGATCTATTAGATTCCAAAATAATTCATTGTTTAAAATGAATCACAGTTGGGTGGATTCCTCATATTACCACTTTCTCATAGAAATAAATTTATTTTATTATTTTTAAATTAATTTCATTATATTTTGACTCAAAAATACATGTCAAAACCCTATTAAAATCACTATTACTAGTAAATCTCAAAATTTTGGGTGATTCCCACAACATGTTTGATTAAAATATTAAATTAAATTTCAATTAAATAAGGTATTGGGGTTTTGAAAATGGTATACACATGGATAGGGTTTATTCATATGCATATTTATATGGAATTTTTTGATTTACATGGTCACGGTTACAATTTGCGAACATTGAATTATACTAAAAAATGATGACTTGGGACTGAAGGGATGTGCTTCCTCTCTTGGGTTGGATTTTTCAAAGGGATTACTTCGATAGAAGATGCATCGGGATAAAGTATTGCATGAGTTTTCCGGTTCATGCCTAGTTTATACATTGGTTTGGGTGATTTCACTACTCTTTTACATTTATCTTGATCTCATTTTTCTTATTATCGAAATATTATCTAAAAAAATTAAATCTGAGATAAATTATTCATATTTTAGTTGAATGTGTGGAAAGTATTAGGGATTTTACACTTTATGGTATACTCACAACATGCATATGGACCTAGTTGTTTATACTGATACTACATATCATGATATAAGTGAGTGGAATATTTGTCACTTTACTAGCTAAGAACCATAAAGTTATAGTCAAGTCATCAAGGATCTAGATCTTGGACATGTCTTTCTATTAAATGGTCCTGGTTCCACATTTTTTGCTTGGTTTCTTTTTTTTCATGAGTATTTTATTTATTTAGACTTCTTTTTGTTTTTTTAATATCACATATTATTTTATGATTATGGTTTTTTGTCATCAGTTTACCATTGGGTTATTGTCATGAATCATGATTATTTCTATATTTTCACATTTAATTTATCATATATTGGATGTATAAGAGAAAATTGGCCATCATGATCTAATAATCCCATGGTATTTATTTGCAACCTTCAGTGTATGGGTGATTTACCAAAGGATAGTGTAATTTATATCCTCCCAAAGTTAATGGGTCTTGTCAGGATGTTAAAAATGATATTAGTATGGTATGATCCATGATTTGGGATGGTAGCAAGGAGATGGTATCTGTCAAAACAAGAACTGTATGACATAAAAATATGTATCTAACTTTTTATCTTTAAATTTACATTACCAAGGTGGTTTGTGTATGAAAATTATTTATAATCACTTTTAGGTGCATCTTTATCTCATCATTACAATTTTAGCCAAGGTGTTCTGAGTATCATTACTTAGTAAATATACTTCCCATCAGGATTTAAACATCCACATGTTATATCAAATTCTAGATTTTGAAATTATTTCACTATGAATTCGATTGTTTAACTATAATATATTTTATAACTAATTATTTAATAAATGTTTGGTAACTGAATAGATATCATTACTATGATAATAGAAAAAATACCACCTTAAATGAGATGTAGGAATCAACAAGAGGGTGTGTGGGAAAATGTGGTTTCATATAAACCATTGGTGAGACAATATAATTACTAGATTATTTTTGAAGTATTATAGACCACTAAAAAGTGTAATTTAATTGAGGAACCTAATTATCTGTATAGATCTTATAAATTTCCTAGACAAAATCCACTAATATTTTTAAGTGATTCAAGACCTTAAAAAATAGAAGCATGTATTTACAAGATGAACAAGATATTTGATTTCTTTACAAATCCAGTAGATATCAATATTAAAAAAGTAGTCCACATAATTAAAGACCTTGCATATTAGTGGTGGTAGATAGAAATCCAATCTATTCTTGCTCACATTCTAACTTGGGTGGGTTTGAATAATTTTTTAACAAACAATTATATCCACACAACTTTTTTGTATCAACGAAAATAAACTACTTTAATCTTGATAATGGAAATTATATTATAAAAAAGTATGAAACAAAATTTACTTACATAGAATGATTTTATCCAAAGGTAGATTATAGGTAATCTCTTAAATAACACCTATTTTAGTTATCCTTTGACTAAATATTTTCTCTAGAACATTTAGGTTCTATATTGAAAACTACACAGATATGGTCGATAAGGATTTATTGGTAGAGAAATAAATCACATAGAACCCAATTAGAGAGGAAACCTTCATCCAACTATGAACACGTGGGAGAAACTTTGGTGTAAATTAGTAAAAATGGTAGAGCTTCTCTCAGAGTATCATAGAACTAAATAACCAATCCATCATATCAATCTCAATTTTAAATCCTGAGAGTAACAAACCAGGTTTCTCTTAATATCATTAATTAGAACATGATTATAATCAATTTATGACACAATCTTCAAATTGTAACATTTTTTAAAAATTGAAAACATAAATAATTATTCTACAAAACCTTTAAATTCAAAAGGTTTTTTGGGCTTAAATCAGTATCATGTTACCCATGCTCAACCAAGATGATCACTTTCAAGTAGTTCTCGTACCTAGAATCAGGCAACCCCGACTAATTCTGAGTACACATAGATAGAACATCCAATACTTTCTAAACAAGGGAATAAGGACTTCAAAGTTTTTATTGACCAATAACTATACAAATATGACTAGAAAATCGCAACTAATAATTTGGGTCCCTCAATAGTGTGAAGCACCTTCCTCTTAATTCAACCCTTATATATGTATTAATTGATACTAGTGTATCCCATTACATTATTGAATCTCATATGGTAAATCAATTGAGTTTGTACATGGAAATAATATCTCATTTTATGATCATCAATACAACTATTAAGAATCAGTAATGGATAAGATTTATATTCAATATGTTCTATTACCATCTGTGAAATCTAATTTTTCTCTGATATTTCCTTCTTGGAAATGAGAATTTTTTATTTAACCATTATAATGGACTAGTTGGTAACATTGAAATATCATATAAACTATTACGCCTCACATATAATATTTTCATCCCTTGATGGTGTTGTTCATTTATTAAATCATGATTGGGATAGGAGTTCAAGGAAAGTAAGGCCTTTAGTGATAGTGTGTGTGATAGTCTCTTACCAGTTGGAAGAAATAACCTTGTAAATGACTAATGAAAATTGTAATATGATTATTCAAACTATATTATAAAGATACACTAATGTATTTTTATATGATTTATCATGGTTACTAGTTGAATTATAAATTTAATTTTTAATTGATCTATTTATGAGAGTGAGAATTATTTTACTTCATTCATACTAAATCAAAATAATTTAATTACAAGAATTAACGGTCCATCCAGAAGAATTAGAAATAAAGGTATTATTTAGACGAAGAACATCACCCTTCACTACCTAGGTCCTGCTTCTAAAAATCATATGGTTAACCTTTATTATGTTTCTACTATCATAAGTTGAATAATGATATGATCAATAATTGATACCCTCTTTCGGAAATCGATTACTAGTATGATAAATTAATGGTATCAAAATGGTTCAGTAAAATAGACTTATGATTAAGGTAACACCAACACTGAGTTAAGAAATATGATATCCCAATGAAATCTTTTTGAAGATGATATGGTCACTAATAATAGTTTGTTATTACCTTTGGCCAAATAAATGAACTTCAGTTTTCAAGTACTTGATGAAATGAATCATTCATAAGTACCATGACTCATTTCTCAGGGAATTTATTTATGATATCATGTTGTACTCTCAATCTATAAAATAAATTTAGAATAAATTTATTATTTTATGGGTCTCATTATGTTACAATCAAATATATGAAAAAACTATTAGTGTGAATGTTTTATACATGATGTTTTCTTCATTGGTTATGACATTTATTTGAATGGAATATAAATTGATCCAAAAAATATTAATGAAATATTTAATTGGAATTTTACTAATATATTTTTTGAGATATGGAACTTCCAACTATTGGTATTATATTATCATTTCCTTGTTTTATATTTATCATTGCCTAATTACACTATGAAATTATTTTCAGGAAAATGTATTTCATTCAAATGGATTGATGGTTACTAGAAATCCTTTTAGGATACAAAATATTGGATTACTTCCAAACTTATCCTTATCTTTCTCGAACTAGGATAGCGTTATGTGGAGTATTATGATGTGTCATGTTCTATAATGAGTTGTGTTACTAATAAATAAGACTATGTTGTAGCTTATGGCTCAAGGTATATGTAAACATGAGAAAATAATTATCAAAAACATTACCTATAATAAGATGTGGCGTTTCATGCATTAAAAAAATGGAGCCACTATTTCATTAGTGAAATATTAAATATTTTTATAGGTCCTAAAAGTTAAAAGAAAATCCATTCACATAGGGACTTGAACTTGAGGGAGTGAAAATATTTGGAATGTCACTCAATGTTTGAATTTTTACTTGGTTTACATACCATGAAAACGAAATTTAGTCAAACTTGCACTAAATTGGGAATAATATAAATATCTGGTCACTGAGGCTCACGATCAGTGGAACTATATAGGAGTACTTTTCAACATGAATTGGTATTATATGGAACAAACAGAGGATGTTATCTTATTTTTGGATCCTTTTATTCCTAACATGGTTGACCTAGTCAAAGAGGCCCACCTATTTGATCCTATTTTTAATAAAATTAGTTGAAATAATAAGGGTGGTGAGACCATTAAAGGTTGGATAAATGATAAAACCACAATGTTTAACTTCCAATATCAAAACATAGTTCCTTTAACATTCCAATAATAGTTTATTTTATACTTATGAAAATTCAACTGGGTTTCCCACCCAAGTATTCAAAAAATATATAGGTAAATTAAGACCCATTTTTAGTGGAGAAGTACGGAATGAAATATGTATCACTATTTTATAATTTTTCACACCTATTAATAGGTGATGGATGAACATCTACATCCAACTGATATGTTAGTTTCTATGAAAGCACCATTATGTAAATTAGAGTATATTTCCATATAAATTTTCACTACACTACCATGGAAACATCAAAATAATGATGTTATTTGGGTGAATGTGGTATGAATCACAAATTTAGAACACTTTACCCCAATTTTAGAGTCTAATAAGGTAGATCATTTAGAAAATATATACATTAAAACATAGTGAAATTGTAGTGAGTTATTTTTTCGATTGTTTTTTATTGGGACCATAGATCCACCTCATGGTAATTGCAAACCTTATAAAAATTACAAAGAAGTTAATTGACCATGATCCCAATATGGAATTCCTAAAAATATGGATAGTCATAGTATACTTTATCAACTTTTCAATACATGCTTATAGCTTTTTTTGTGGAATTAAATGGCCTATCATAGAATTAGTGGTCTTTACTATAGTTTTTAAAAAATAATAGTTATCAGTACTCAATAAACATGGATTTGTTCAAGGGTTTGTATGAACATCCATCTTTATTTATTTATTTTTGTGTAGATAATATGGAAACATCCTTAATTTGACTAATTATTGTTAATCAGACAGCTATGAAAATATATGTGATCTATAAATGGATGGATAAATCCCATATATAACATAACTATAATGAAGATAAATGTGATAAGTAATTTTATTTTCATATCATTTTGTATATATTCATGAAATTCCCACTCAGACTGGGTCACTTATTTTTGGGTAAGAAACTAAAATTGGATCCTTATCAAATCATAATATCTGATATTCTTAAATGTATTAGTGAAATTTCATATCATTTCTCCTTTCAATTATTATTTTGTTTTATCCAAAATAATTTTCATGTGTTTTAGTTAAATAAGTAATACTCTAGTCCTAATCATGTGATTCATTTCAATCATGTTACTCTTGAACCATGTATTAAATTTTTACATGAACTAATTGAAAACATGGATAGGAATGAAAAGATATTGATATGATGAAAACAATTGGTACATAAATTATATAATCATGGTCTGGTTCAATAGGAAGCTTGGGAGGGTGATAATTTTTTTGAATGAGCAATGTCCAGAGCTCTTTTAGGACATTAACAACATCCAATGTACTAAAGATAAAAATCCCATTTGTGGGGAAAATGTAATGCCCCTCCATTTTTATATACTTTTCCCCATTATTATATATTTTCATGCTATATAATCATTAAGTTTACTTTTGGGAGTTTTTGGTGATTTTAATGAGTTTTGGAAGCATTTTATAAGGTGTATAGTTTGATCATGGTTATGGGAAACAATTTGGATTTCTTAGGTTACCACGCAATAGATAATGAAGATCATTGAGCATGCCAAGGATTAGTACATGGTTTTCAGAAACTGCATTGTATCCCAAAAATTTTGAAAATTTTAGTATTGTTTCTTAATCGATGATTGGCCCATATTTTACAAAACCATAAAACCCAGTCAGGTAGCCTAGGGTATTTTCAAGTAGAACCTATAATATTAGATCATGGTTTTTTAAAACATTATGTTTAATAATGTAGTATGATTAATTAAATATGAAAATTTGATTCATAACCCAAAACCAAACATAAAAATATAATTTTATTCTCAAGTACTATACTCTCAAACCCCATCCCTCCTCTAATTGATTTTAAAAATTCATTTCCACTCAAAGCCCAATTCAAAAAATGAGAGATATTTGGATCTACAAAATCAATGGTAAAATCCAACTTCTTCTTTTATTTTCTTTATCTTTTATTTAATCTAAAAAGTTACCCTAGACTAAGTCTTTTGTGTCAGGATCAATGTTTTATGGATTAATTCAATATAATAATCTTGGGATTTGTTTATGGAATGAAAAGTAATTCCTAGACCTGTGATAATGGGAGTTGATTCTTTGTATTGATAGAATCATAGGTACTTGTACTTTAGAACATTAAAAAATCTCAAAAAACTCAAATAATTTTGGTATTATAAATAAATTTCATCTACTTTAAACTAAAAAAACTCTTCTTATAACCATATTCAAATCTATATTGTTGGTTCATCTATAAATTTTGGGTTGTGTGGGAAACCCATAGCATGTTGAAAAAAATTATTTGACTAAATTTCAAAAAAAAAATTTGGGTTTGTGAATTTGGAATAGACATGGCTAGTTTGAATTAATTTTCATAGGTAAATATAAATTTGGGTTATGATTGTCATGGTTTCAATTCTGGAACACGGGAATATAACTGGATATAGTGAATTGGGATTGTAATGATGGTACTCTGGTTAAGAGTTTCTCTATTTGTTGGGAATTATTTGAAATGAGATTCATTGTTTTTGTATATTTAATTGGTTTGTGGATTCATAGATAGTTTATACATTTTTTGTGAGTAATATCACAACATTAGTAAAATTATCCATATCACCGATTTTTCTTCTTTCAACCTATTTTATATGACATTTAAATGTTAGTTAACATGTTTTAGTTTTAGTGGAATGTGGGGGAGTATTTAGGATTACATGCTGAATTTTATACTCACCCACTAAATATGAACCTTGGTGCATATAAAAACGATATTGTTGGTGATAAAATAAAGGAGAATATCTAATATAATAACTGAGAATCTTGAGGTTGCAGTCATATCATCTGGAAGTTGTATCTTAGAGATATATTATTATTTAATGGTAATGGTTCCACATTGGTGACTTGGGTTCTCTTGTTGTCATTCAGTCATTTATTAGGGTAGACTTGTCATTATTAGTTTTACTATATCATCTCTAATTATGATTCTTAATTTGTTTCATTAGAATACAATTTTATTTAAATCATGAATCAATAATACTTTAATAATATCAAGGATTTTTTATTAAATTTTGATAATACCAATAAAAGTTTTATAATTTAGCTAGTAAGTGCTTGGAATTTATTCTCAGCCTTTGGTTCTTAGGAGATGTCACTTAAGGTCAGAGGAATTTCACTCCACCCCAATCCAACGGCTCATGTAGTTAATTTACATGTAAGATGCTGGAAATAAATGTATGAAATTGAATACCTATAGATGATGTTGAGAGTAATGTCTATGAATTTTATCTATAGAGTCATACATCCAGGTATAACTTGAGGTAGTTCATATGATATAATTTCATATAACTTCAGATATTTCATAAGACTTAAAATTAATCTAAAATTAATCTAAAATCTGTAGAATTTTATGACATTTTAATTTTATATGACTTCAATGTCATATGAAATTTTGTTCTACTATAGTATATGACTTAAATACTTATAGAAATTGTGATGTTGTTCACTAAATTAAAAGTCGCATTTCAAATGAATTTGAGATATTAACCTAAAAATTCAAAAAATGTTCTTAAAAGATTAAAAGCATATTTAATATGTAATTCATGTTTTTTCAAGTCAAAAAACAAAAATGTTGACACTATCGATTATTGTTAGAATATTTGAGCTATTTTTTCTGAAATATTTCTGTGGAGCTAAAATCTATGTTTTGCGGGGAAGAATCACTAGAAAATTATTACAGTATTTTTATTTAATTGTTTTTAATGGGTTTGTGGTTTATATAATCATTAGAATAAGTTCTAACATGATTCAAGATGATTTTTAAAATCTAGGTATTTAGGTTTTTGTATTCATTTATGTTATTCCTTGAAGAATTTCATCATTCCTTGAGCAATATGATGATGATGAGATTATGTTTTTTCAATGAGATGGAGAATATGGGAATTCGTGAAATTCAAAAATACATTATTTGGGAATTATTTTCTAAAGGATTAATCTACTATATCAATTTCTATGAATTCTTTTTTATAGTTAATTGAGAAGTAAAAAATAATGGTAGATTTCTAAATATGATAAATATCGGAAGTTAATAAATAGAAAAAATATATTTTGAGGTCACAGTGAATGGGATTGATAAAAACCAACTGAGGAATAGGAGATTATCACATATTATAATTCTATTAAGAGAACTATCAATAATACTAACATAGATATTGTATTTCAAAAATTATTTTAACTCTTGTATTTTTTATTTTCTAGATTATTGAATGGATTTTGAGAGAGAGATTATTTTATTTATATCACATATAGTATTGAGAAATATATAGATAAAGAGAGTATGGTTACCCAAATATGGAAGTTATAATCTATATCTTTTTGATCTTAGTCATTCAAAAAATCATATATGAGTTTGATAATTGATAAAAACAATCTGCATTGCATACTACTCACAGTGCAAAAGTTGTTCATGAATATAATGGAGGATTATGTACAAATATATTTTTATTATTCTTTAAGAAATAGAATATACAAATAGATCATTCACATTCTAGTTATATATTTATATATATGTGTGTGTTACTATATTAAAACTTCTCAGTCCAGTGTGACTCTGAAAAATCATAGCTCATATCTATGCTCATGTTATAAGATTATAAAAATTTGTTCTTATAGTGGAAAATCTATGGTTATGGAGACTAACTAACCATATAAAGGAGTAGTTTTCCTAGGAAGGGGCCAAAACATGTAGAAAATTCTTCTTTACTATTTTTATTTCCTACATGTGCAAATGAGGCTTTGAATTTATATTAGAGTTACATGAAAATTAATAGTTCACAGGGGATGCATTAAGTGGTATGAAATTTTAAAAACTAATATTAACAGATTTATCCCCCCCCCTCCCCCACATCTCAATGGATAAACCTGATCCCAATAACTTCAACTAGTATTATAGAAAGGTCCCTCTATTAGATTCAATAAGTTATAGAGAATAGATAGTCTCAATTCTGAGATTAATGGGGTTGTTCCAAGAATTATTAATCAATTTATAATAGTTGTAAAAATAAAATGTTCTCATATCCTATATCCCTTTTTTTTATGTAAAATATTTTTTAGTCGTTAGTTTCATTCAATTGAGAAGGATTCACCATTTTCATTCCCTGGTAAAAGGAATACGTAGGTAGATAGTAAGCTAAATAATGTTATTTTAATGTCATAAAAGGTAAATGCAATACCTATGGGAGTACAATTAGCCAAATAAATCTTGGGTATAATGGAAAATCTAAATGAAGAAAATGTGAAAATCAAGAATTCCAAATTATTTATTTTGAGAAGCCTATTTGTGAACATCAAGATAACTGATGAAGAATGGGAGTCATTTCCCCCAATAAATAAAACAAGATTGGTATATAGAAAAAAACCTACCAGGAAACCCCAGAATGTAATATAAATTTAAAACAAAAACCTCACATATTGAATTGTTAAGGGAAATAAATAAAATAAAAGTCTATAAAAATACATAAATATAATCCATATATCAGGGACTTAATTTCATCTCTGAACCCAAGCTAGAAATATCCAACTTGATCCCCAAAGTCCTCCTGGAAACCTCAAAAAATTGTTTTATATTTTCATGGTGAGAATATAAGTATACTCAATAGGATCATACCCAGGATCTCATATGAACATGTGAAAATAGCATGCTAATGTGTGAGTGATCAAACACAAAATACAACAATCGCCTAAATACGTCAACAAACCAATTCTAGTATCACCATGGCTTTCTCACCAAATAAGGCATCCAATATACTAATATAGTATCATAATCATAATAATAAATTGTCCCTAATTCCATTCCCCACTAATTTTCCTCTCTCACACTGCAACGTTGAACTACCTATGCTCCCATCCCATCCATACATATCACAACACATAACCAACCATCTCTAATGTGGTTCAAGATTCATCCCTACCTACCCCTCCATTACAAGTTCTAGAATATGGTCCTAGAATTATCCATCACCACATTCACCTCGTCACCATCACCCCTTGTCACATCCCACTCATAGGAACATGTTCTATCACATCATGTCTCATCGGAAGACAAATGGGTGATTACTACTAAATGAATTTTGTGGAATATATGGTATCCATCTATCTATATCACCACTAACCTAAAAGTAAAGGAAAACACCTAATAACTAGAACCTCTTAGTGTTGGTAAGGTTACCCAACTTGGGTGGGAAAAATATAGAAGTAAGATAAAAATACATGATATATATAGTATATAATACCAAACCTATGGGTTCACATTTACAACACTAGCTCACATCGCATATCCACCACTCCACGACACATTAACATTACAAAACATTTTCACCACAATATTCACTACACCACACAACAACCACACATTACCACAATTAATTACATGCTACAATACATTTATGTATTTATATGTTACATATCACACAATATAACACCTTCATTTATTTAATTAATTTAACCCTATACTTGAATCTAATGTATAACACATTCATATTTATTTACCACATTAAAGATTATTCAATGGTTAACCATGAAACTAACCTGACCAGACCACTCAACGACAAACACGTCTCACATCAATCGTCACCAAAAAATTGAATCAACTGAACCATCTCATTGTAACAACCACACATCTCATCCACCGTATGCTGCCACTACTGAAAATCACGACTACCACCCAACCACAACAACATATCATCACCATTGGTAATCTCCACCACTATACACCATAATCATTGTACAACCTCTGACATCATATTCATCTCAACAAACCACCGCATCACAATCACATAACACCATAACAATCACACACCACAATGCCACAAATTCCCACATCACATCCATATCAACAAACCACTGTATACCACAACTCATTCCAGTCAAATCCCAGCTAGTCACCATTATCACCACATGACATCCAACATCACACAATAAAATGAAAAATAATAATCACACAAAAAATTAACACATCTCATATTCCCAAATTATTTAAGTGCTTTAATCATATTTCTTATTCATTTATCATGGGTTTTATTAGAAAAATAATATTATCTTGAGAAACTATTGTATTACCCATATATATATTCTTTTTCTTCTTATTTATTGTTCAATCAAACTTCAATATAGAGTGGGTCTCACAATATATAATCTATTGCACAAAAAGTGATCCTAATAGTCATGATTGTTTGTGTAAAAAAACATGAAAATCCTCCTTAACAATATCATCAAAATTGAAAACAAGATTGTTATGTTTCTCATCCTTATCAATTTTAGATTATTCCAATTTCTTACCTTTATTATGTTTGTCTTAAATATCCAACCAAGGGAAATAAAAATCATGAATTCTGTATATATAAGATGTAAATAGTTAATAATAAGGATCACCTACCTCAAATAAGATTTTATTATCTTGTTTCACACCGCATGGGAATGAAAAAATAGTGTAAAAACCATGAACACACTATAAAACCTAAGATCACCACAAATTGTTCTAAAGGGTTGTCAAAAATAAAACCCAACACACCCTAAACCAAAACCTACAATTCCACTATAAAAAACATTGCATAGAGGAATAAAAACAATGGGTAAGTGAGAGGAACTCACATTGGAATACTAAAACTCAACCAATAGCACCCAAGGATTATTGATTTGTAAGATATGCTTGATGATCTCTCGAAGGCATCTTGGGTTCATCCAATGTTGAGAGGAAATGGAGGATAAATGGAAGAAATCATCCAAACATGAGATTTGTAAATAGGATATATTTCTCTCTTGATTTCTAATGATAATTACATATTAATGGAATGAATTCCATTGGTTCCATGGATTACTTGGCGTGAATCCTTTTCATGCTATTAATTTACCAAAACTCATACATATACAAAAATTCATAGTGGATCAGCTTGAATTAAGACACATCATGATTTCCCATTTCCTAATGTGAATCCATTTCATTGTATTCTCCACCACCACATACAAAACATGAATCTTATAGATTCACATGCCCTAAATCCCTAACTCCTGACATGAACCCAGTTCACATCAAGAACCACTAGTTGTAGTTATCCTTTAACTCCAACCCTGAAGAACCACCTCAACCCACCTCTAAAAAACCCTAACCAAGAAAATAGAATAATAATGGCTAGGAAGGCATGGAAAATTACATTTGATACCTATCAAATGATTCTCAACCAAAAGAATAAAAAAATCCTATAAGAAAAGATGTTTTCATCAACCAACTCTCGACATACCTAGCAGGGATCTCATTACACCTCAAACACTACTTCCAGGTAAGATCTGCAAACCTAAATGACCATAAACACCTCACACAACCACATCATCACCTCTCAGTATTAATAACACTACATCATCTGACACCATCCATAAGCCCAAACTTTTACCCACAACCATCTTTAAATAAATATCTCAACCCCCACATAGTCCAATCCAAAAACTACCATAGGTAACAAATAACACTAGCTCAATCACAAAAGTCAAGGAATATCATCTTCGCTGTCCGGATATTATCCACTTTGGGAGGCACTAACCTACCAACATGATTTTAATTATGTCAAAAAATAATTTATTTTGATTATGAATTTGATCTACCATTTTTCAAATTAAAATATCTTTATGAAACATCACACCATCAAGAAAAAAACAATATCATAACATAATAGGATCCATACATCACATATTAAAGAAAAATAGAAAAAGGGAAAACTCAAAACTACTCTAGGTACTAGGAACAAATATACATATCTCTCTCCCACATACTCTTCTCTTGTCTATCATGCCTCCAAAACACATGAATCAATCAAAATTTTCATCCATGAAATAACTTTTCTAGATGACCCTTGATCACTACCAACTACCCAAAATTGTTTCATCATCCTTAATATAAAACTCTTCCTAGTAAATAATGTTTAAGTTATCATAAAGAAACCAATAAAGGTTGTACATTTCAAAAAAAATGGGGATCCTTTTTAGTCATGGTGGATGTTTCAACCGAAACACTACCTCGTTATTACTACTTGAAACCTCAAAGGGCCCAAAAACATAGGATAAAGCTTATTCCCCCAACTAAACATTTATTTCCCTTGCTGAGGTTAGACTCTCAAAAGAATATGGTCTCTAACTAAAAAATATAAGGGCCTCCTCCTATGATTAGAATAGACCTTCTCGTGGTCATGTCCTACCATCATCCTCTATCATTCCAACTAGATCTTATTTGTACTACTCTACACCACATTTGGAAAAATAATTATTGATTCCCTAACTACCATCCTGCATAATGGATAATGAAATGGTGGTCAATACAATTTCTAAAATGGATACATGATAATAGATGAGTGGCATCTATTGTTTTATGAAAACTCAACCATGGTAAGGTTCCTTAACCATGATCTACCAATGTATGTTATAAAAGTTTCCAATATATCTCCTTGAATATGGGTGGTCTTCTCCATCTACCAATCTATTTGATGGTGGAAAGTATAGTCAATTCACAACTATAGGACAAAATCATGTTATAATCCCTAACAGAACAGCATGGTATAACTTGGATCCAGATCAAATATGGTGGTACTTAGTAACCCATGATTCCTAAAGACATCTTCCACAAACTGAACCTCTATAAAATCCATGGAAATCATCTCATATATCACCATAAAATGATTTGACTTCATCAGTCACTCCAATATCAGCCAAACATCTTCACAACCTCCCTAAGATTGAGGTATCCTATTTAGAAATTCCATTGATATTTCATCTCATTTATACTCAATAAAATCCAACAAATACTATAAAACCCATGGATCTTGGTTCTCCACTTTCACCTACTAGAAAACAAGACCCTTTTCCATAAAATATTCCACTATCAATTTTATCCAAAGCCACAAAATAAACCTCCTCAAGAAATGATATATCATGGTCACAATAGGATGTACCACTAAATTTTATATATTTAACTCAAATAGAAATATATCATGAACCTCTAATGGAAAAAACAACTTCCATTTAAAAAATATCTATTTATAACCATTGTATAACCATCCCTTTAGAGCATCATTATGGCCAACATAGTTACACATTACTTCTACCTCTATATATCCCCTCCAGGTATCCTCCAATTAATATGTCAAGGATGACACCATATTTATATAATAAAGAAAAATATGACCACTATTCTCTCAAAAATAAATATTAATCCCATATGGAACCTATATCCATTTCCAAATATCCACAGACTCTCGAACCACATCTCCTTAGGATTTAAAACTCAATGCATCAGCAAAAACATTCCCCTTCCATGGGTTGTAATATATTTAAAAAACCTAATCCTAAAGAAATTATAACAATCTATGTTAGGGTATTTTTATATCTCCCTAAAAGAAAACATATTTAAAGCTCTTGTGGTCCATAAAAACCACAAAGAACTCTCGGATATGGTAATGACACCACAACTTCAATGAAAACAAAACTACCACTAGCTCCAGATCATGGGTGTAATAGTTTCACATCTGGGTACATAGCTGCCTAGACACATAATAGTTCATCATATTATACTTCATCAAAATGAATCTCCAATATAGAAGGGATTATTCATAGAAAACCGAAAACAACACACCCTCCTCAGGAAACTGGATAACTAAATCAATAACCAACTTCTCCTTCATGTTATTCAACATTTCCTAGCACTGACTTCTCAACAAAAAAATCGTTCCATTCCTAGAAAACATTGTTATTAAGGATAAAAATAATTATAAACCATACAACACCCTCCAATATTAGTCTACGAGAATAATCAATCTTTGAACCTATTCCATATTATTGGTTGTTACCCAAAAAATGGCTTCTCTAACCTTTGATGAGTCCATATCCATGCCTTGTTGTAACCCTACATGTATAAGGAATCTACCTTTCACATTTAGAAATTTCAATTTGATAAATTCCAATAGAGCTAGTGGTATGAAACAACTTGCAAAATAACTATGAAATGTTTGGAATTATCCTCCCCTTACTTTGAATAGGTCTAGATATCATCGATGAAAATGAAAATAAACTAATCTAGGAACTCAAGAAATATGGTTCTCATGATCCCTATGAGCATGATTTGTCCAATCCTGAACCCAAACAACAAAACCAAAAATTCAATGTTCTTATAATTTAACATAAATGTAGTATTTGAGAAATCATTCTCTTTCACCCTCAATTGTTGGTACGCAAATCAAATATCAATCTTAAAAAACCAACTACCATCTATCAACTAGTAAAAAATCCTCATAATAGGGTAATGGTTCTTGATTGTTACATGATTCAACCTCGAGTAATCATGGAACAACCACAAACTACCATAATCTTTCTTGAATAACAACACTAGATCACCCTAAAAAGACACATTAGGTTAGATGAAACACCTATACATCAGGTTATCCACATGAAACCATCCACTAATCAAGTGTTATATACATCATTCCAATGGGATCCTTTTAAATTAGAGATTCACCTATCAAAAACTCTATTGTGAATATGACATCGCATCATGGTAGTAATTCCACAACCTCACATGGGAAAAAATCCCAAAAACCCACCACATATCTTAGAACATCCTCTACCTGACCTTTCACTAACAACTCCATCAAATGAAAAAAATGATGCTCCACTTGTCTTTCAACCATATGATGACCTCTCTCAGTAGAAAATAAAACTCTATGACCCCCCCATATTGGCAAAACAGCTATCCTCTAGATGTATTTGATGAATTCCAAAAATAGAATTCAATTAATATATTTCAAATATAATAGTGTATTGATGTATCCAAAACATGATGAGATATTTTATAGATTGTACATACCCCATCACCAACATTTATCACCCACACACATTAAATAAAATTGTTTGACCATGAATCATTGTAAATAACACTAGAGGAACTAGATTCCTCTCCAGATACATTCCCAAGACTAAAACTAAATTGAAAGAAACAATGGAGTGTAATTATATTTAATCAATAAAATCAGAAACAAGGGTAGATAATAAACTTATCATTCCTCTGACAACCATTGATCCAGAAAAAATTACTTCCTTCAACACGTGCATCTAATCACACCCTGCTAATCTACCCCTCTATAACTTACCACCATGTCCATGTTATGGATTTGGTTTCAATGGATGGGGAACATCGTGAGGCTTCCCCATACCAACACCATTTTCCCTTGGCTTCCGAAAAAACGTTGGCTGACCCTACCACTAAAAAAACCTTAGATGCAACTGTTGTTGCTACTGAAAATAGGGATATACAATGATTTGATACTAGTGTCCCTAAGTGGGAGTACATTAATATTAGTGGTGACCATGTCTTCTGTACACATTACAAGAAAACATTAATCCACCAAAAGGTACTCTAAAACCTCATACCCCATAAGGACAGGAAGAGATCTACAATGGTCGACTCCCCACTAGTCGAAACCCTGACGACAAAAATTCTTGTCTCCCACTTCATGAAACTATACTCCTCAAAATTCCCCATTGTCCACTCTATTCAACATCAAATCTAAAATAAATAATCAACTTGATAACCTCCACATTTTCTTCACCTCCAAATACATATAAATTTTTAATTGGGTGACTACATACTTAATCAATAAGTGAAAATCCTACTCAAAATGCCACACTATAGATTCCCAATCTTGAAAAGAATTGGTAGTAAAGAATATAAGGTCCTCAAAACTGATCCCTAAATATTGAACCCTCAGGATAACCTGATAAAGTGATAGATACTCAAACCCCTTTTATTACCTCATCATTAATGAAAAGAATTTCGAATAAGTACCCTTCTTAAAGTTGACCTACAACACATCTGCCTCCTCATGGTCACTAAGAAACAATATCCACCATTAGCATGCATCTTCCCTCAACTAGATAATGATCAATGGTTCCAAGAACTCAGCACATTCTTGGATCAGATTGAAAGATATTTCTTGCTCCTCCAACAAATTCTTCATCTCAACATTATAGACTATCGCCTCATACTACCAAAAAATATTCCACTAAAAGGAACACAAAGACCATTTCCAAGACTCATACTCCAAATTCGGGGTTGATCTAATGGAAATAAAATAGATCGCCATTATGGATGTAATGACAGTCATTTTCCCAAAATTTATTATATATATATATATATATATTTAATTAATATTTTTTATTTAACACAATCATGTGATTCAAACGCGAACACAATATATCACGATGCATGTACCATACATACAAATCACATCACATGACCATCCATCTCTAGTGTGGGTTAAGATCCATACCTACCTACCCCATCCTCACAAAGTCTATAATCTGATCTTAGCATAAGGCATCACCACATCACATCACATCACCATCCAACTATGTCACATACTACCCATAGACACATGGTCCACCACATCACTTCTCAACAAAAGACACCTAATCCATCACTATTGAAGGAAGGATGGGGTAGAGTATGTGTCTAGATATCTATATCACCATCACCCAAGATGTTGGGGAGAACCCATGGAACCTTGAACAACTAATAATTGGTAAGGCATCCTATTTCGGGTCATAATTGAATATAAATAACATAAAAATACCTGAAATATAGGGAACACACATTACCCAACCTACAGATTCACATCAACTTCACTATCACAAATCATATCCCCATAAATGAACCAAAAAACTATTATCACATCCTCTTAAATGACTATATACACCAAACCACACAACCACAAAACATTAACAATTTCAATTACACACTCCAATAGTTTTAATCGTTAATCCATTCCATATCACATTGAATAACTCATTAATTTAATAAATTCATTTAATACAACACCACACACTAATTCTTAATCCATTATTATACACTTACTATATCACAAATTATTATAGGAATTACTAAGAAACTAACTCAACCACACCACACAACAAGTCTACCATCTCAAATCAATTGTCGTTGTAATGAAACATCAACAAAACCACCTCACTATAACAACCACACATCTCATCCATGCATACCACCACTAACACACATCACTACTACCACCCAACCATAACCAAATATCATCAACATAATTCATCTACACAACTATGAATAATAATAGAAACACTAGAACCCAAATAACATTCATACTAACTAACCACCACAACAATTCCACCACATACCACAACTATCATGAACCATAACCACACAACTACCCACGTCACATTCATACCAACCGACCACCATAAAAAAACTTTATCTGACTCACTACCCATTTTCTAACCACAATCACCAAACGAAATCTTAAAACACACAAGGAAAAACAAAAAAACAACCAAACACAATAGTAACACGTACCAGCTACCACAACATGAGTATAGTATTTTATCACATTAGTTGATTATTTTGAATGGGTAATATCACACAAAATATATTTCCATAGGAAAACTATTTATTATCCATTCATATAAAATTTATTTCTTTATTTGGTGTGTGCTCAAAAAATAACACAACAAGCGTCTCACAATATATCATTTGTTGAAAAAATAGGGCTCCCAATAATCATGATTTTTATTATTGATAACAATCCTATATAAACCCATTAGAAATATCATAAAATCATTAAAAAAATATGTGATTTTCCCATCCCCATATATTGAAGATAATTAAAATTTCTTATTTTCATTACTCCAACCATTACTATCCACTGAAAGGAATTAAAAAACATTCAGTCCGCACACATAGAATGTAAAAAAGTGAGAATGGGGTTCATCGACAATAAGGAAAATTTTATTATCTCATTCCACAACACAATGTAAAGAAGAAACATCCCATTAATCACAACCAACCGAGAAACCCCAAGATTAACTTCAAAAATACCAAAGGGTTTTCAAAAATGCATCCCAACACACCCCAAACCAAAAAAATATCATAATGAAATCATAATGATGAATAGATTGAAAATAACATGGAAGGTAGATGAACTCTACCTGTATCAATAAACCAAAATCAAAGAAACCCAAAGATCATGGTGATGGGATATAGTTTGGATGATTTTATGATGGCTTCTATGGTTCATCCAAATCTGGGAGGGAACATAGGTCAAATGGAATAAATCGATCGAACATGAGATTTATAAATTTTTGTATCTAAGATAATTCAAATCATGAATAACATAAAAACTATTGGAATTCCATGGTATTTTTGGATTGAAATCCATAAATCTAATTCAAATAATGAATTTAAAAAACCCATTAAACCACAAGAATTCATCACACCTCATCTATAGTTAATACATGTAATTAATTGCCCTATTAAAATCTGAATTAATTTATCAAACTCTTTCACCACTGTATACAATATATGAATTCCAATGACGTATAGGATATGAATCACCAATGAATGATGTGATTCTATAACACAATTTTAACCACATATTATTGTTCTCTTGTATCATTATCCCCACAAACCTCCTCAATATTCCTATGAAACACCTCCAACCACTAAAAAGGTAAACATGTCAGTAATAAATGGACAATTAAAAATTAATTTAATATATTATGATAAATTTTCCCATAATGATGGAATGAATATTTTCTAACATCATAATCATATCATAAATACCTTTTATAAATATATCATAAACATTCCATCAATCCCTCATGACAATACATCACAAATAATTTTTTTGGAATACACCAAATACCCAGACTAGTTTTTCTCATTATACCAATTGATGAATTAAAGTCATATAAAGGGACCCATCCATCACTTAATAAGTCAAATGAATTTATCATGTGAGGAAGGGTTAATATCAATAAAATATATAATCAATATAAATATTAATATTTTAGAACTATTATAAGGAATCGTAATATTTTCTCTCAATAAAAAATAAAACATCATGAACATAACCCTTTCAGAGTAATATAGTGGATGATATCATTATTTTATATCCCGAATAGAGCATAATATTGATCAAAGTATTCTAAAAAATTTAAAAAAAATTATAACATCACTAAAACATTTCTAGAAGAAAATATCAATTTTATTTTAAAATAACTTATTTAAAATCTATGAATTTCCAAAATATTTGGAGAAAAATTAGGAAACTAATAATAGAAACATATAATGGAATATTTGTAAAAAATATTAGTTATAGTGGTGGAAAGAGACGGTCAAGCCATAAACAATAAAAATATTCATAAATTAAAAAAATCCCAAACCAGAAACATAAAAAATATTCATGTTTAAACATTTTCAATTAAATTTAAAAAAATTAATTTACCATAATAAATCATTGATATTAAAAAATGAAACTTTCTGTAATGTTTTTATAAAACATGGACATCGAAGAGAAAATAACTGGTTGAAGAGAAAAATAATGACAGTTTTCTTTAAAATCTATTTATTAATCATATTTTGTAGAAAAGAGATGAAAATGAAAATAAATAAACTGCATAGATAACCAATGGATAAGAATATATATGGACTTTAAAATAGATATAGCTATTAATTTTCTTTTAAATTTAAATTTAAAGATATACAACCCTGAATAAAAATGATATTGTAGAATAAACTATTATTGTTTTGGTACATTCTGAATCATTACCTATATAAAAGAAATAACTTAAAATGATACGTTAATTGCCATGATTATAATGTGATTAATCACATATTAAATTAAAGGGGTATTATATACACCAAATTAAAAAAATAAGTAGTAAATTTTATATATCTCTCATAAAAACAAAAGTATGATGAAAAATTCAAAAAATGAATATAACATTGAACTGGGAGTTATTAAATGAAGTAATTATCTTTACCAAATGTAAATACACATTAAACACGTAGAAATAAAACATAAAATAATCAAATTTCATTACATATAGAATATTTTAATAAAATATATATAGTAGAGTAATATAACCAAATGAAAATAAATTGTGTTAAAAAAGCCCCTTACCTTGAGCCTCAACCATAAGAATACTTAATATAGTTTATAAATTTATGTTAATTTTTGACTTGATTAAGGAGATTTTTCATGTGTATTACCTTATGATTATTTATTCTATTTAATTTATTTTCAATATTTATATAACTATTAAATTAGGTAAGTTCATGTTTGATGATTTGAGGGTATTTGGTTCATAATCATAGGAAAACATTGGTAGGTAGACCATGATCAAAAGGATTATGTTTCAATAATACCTATAATATTAATAATTACATAATTATAATTTTATTGATTGAAGTATTTTTTTAATCATTCATGAAATGAGTACATGAAAATAATCACAACACTTTGTGGATGTGGTAGTCCACATGTATGCACGAGTGACGTTATCATTTTTTTATAGTTATAAGGGTAAGAAGATAAGTAATATGTTATTCTTATATAATCACAATTGTTTCAGGAATATAATATATAAATTCATCAAATCAATCAAAATAACAATCCTTATGTGGTGTTTTTGATTTATGAAACACGTCACTTCATGGAGATTGTAGTCCACATGTATGCCTGAATAATGATTTCATCCCCATATAATGAAAAACAAGATAAAAATAGGTTGTACAATAATAATTATATCATTTAATTATATTGGAGATATGAATTTTATTGTAAAAGTATTTTAATGATTAATGATCCTTTAGATCGTGGATAGGAAGTTTTGGAAGGTATTATTAAAAACATTTTTTGATATGGAGTGCTAAAACTCATTATGTAATAGATGATAGGAGGTTCCCTTTTATAAGTGAGGAAAGGACACACATTGAATTACTTAAAAGGTTTAAAAAAATAAATTCACTTCTCAATTAAAAATTTTTAAAATGGAAATTTACTCAAATAAAAAGAGTCTAAATTACAAATATATTAATTATATAAAATTTAGTTAGGTTTACCTATCATTTTAAATCATATTTTTTGTAAAACCCCTTCATTAACCCTTTATAAATTTAAATGTACTAACACATTTTTTATAATTTAAGGGTAATAAATTTAAATATAAGGTAATATGTGGATAAAAAATGGTCAATTTGTGAAATTTTAAACTATTTCCCTATCCAAATATACTCTTTAAATATTTTTTGTGATCTTTAGAAAATTTAAAAAATATTATTTAACATAAAATATCATTAAAGTCATTTTTGGGAGAATTAATTTAATTTTTTTAAAGTCATCCTAATAATAAATAATTTAAATTATAAAATACATTACAATAAATTATAAATAATTATCGACCGAAAAATTAACAGAATACCATAATTCTTCTGAAATATTTTTCATTTAATGTCTTTCATATAATTTACTAGATTTTTTCTATTGTATACACAACCACTGAGTCAGTGTTGCGTATGGATTTTTTATTGGTATACTATAAAAAAAAACATATTACTTTCAAAATATTATTTAATTTATGTTAAAAATAACATTTGTTATTAATTCATAACTACATTTTACCCCTATTTAAATATATAATAAAATTTAAAATCATGAGTGTAACATTTGATTTTTATTCATTACATAATGCAATTAAAATGTAGTTATAAAAGGAAAATAGAAAAAATGACTTATATTTGAATTTAATATATATGATAAAATTAATCTTATAGAATGAAATAAAATCAAATTTTGGGTTAATTTTAGGATCGTATCCCATGTTTATTACCATGTTTTACCTATTTTATCCTCACTAAGTTGAAAAATATTTACCAAGAACACTATTAATACTAACTAAAAAAGAGACATACTTTATAAATTTTAACCAAATGATTCAAAATATAGAATCCATTATTCAGATTTAAATTTCTATAAGTATATCAAAACAACTTTAAAAGAAATGCATAAAGTACAATGAAAAATAATTATACAAAATTGGGGTTTTAAGAATATAAATGAACTTATACAAAAATCGAATATAATATTGATTCCTATAGAATTATTTTGGTTGTGTTTAATAAAATGGATCTTATTTATCATTAAAACAAAATCCCAAAAAATTAGGAGTTTTAAATTAAACTATTTTAAGAAAATAAATGACAATTTTACCAAAATAAATATTTTTCAAAATTCACAGAAAAATAAATCTCTTTTGAGAAAATTCATAATAATCCACCCTAATAAAATATTTTCACAATAATTTAAAACAATATATTTATTACCTCAAATAAAAAATTCAAAAAAATGATAAAAATGTATTATATATTTGGTGCACAAAATGTATAAACCCATTTTTAAAACAACATCATTTTAAATCATAAAATGACTTTACTAAAATTAAGTACATATTTATCAGACATTATAAAATACATTTTCATTATATAAAAACATAATATATATATTTCAAATGTGTTTATTCTTATTCATTCCTCTAAATTAACATCTAGGTTATAATTTTCACATTGAAATAAAAATATTTTTATAGTATATCATTGTTTTCATAAAGATCACTATTGCATGTTAAGAAAGCTACCAAGTATAGTATTACTTTTAAAGAGAATTTTTGGGGTGGTTCATTCTCAACTACTTATTTAAATTAATTCCTTTAAATCATTGTAATCAATCCTCCAATAATAAAAAATACCTTTATTGGTGACCCACATTGTACAAATTGATAGCAAAACATCTTTTGAAAAGAGGAAGTTAGAAACATAAGGTTTTCATAAATTAATAGATAATCATATTCCCAGGTAAGGATAAATTTGGAAGGAAGTAAAAATATATACATGGAGGGGGAAAATAACGTCTAGGGAATGATATAAAGTTATAGATAACATTATCATGAAAAATTTAATGACCAAAAACCAACAAATTTGTAAAGGACAAGGAAGAAAATTAATTCATCAGAATTTAAATTGAAAAGAAGATGTTTATATTTAAAAAAATTATATATTTGATATTTTATTTTACTATAAAAATAGATAACATATGAAAATATTATTGTTTTATTTAATTTTATTTAATAAGAAAAATTTCATCCAGTGATTTTTCTTTGATAATTTTCTACTTCTATCTCATCTATTACACCGAAAAATGAATATTCAAGATGAATTCATCATGCTTGAACAATAAAAATAAAATTTTAACGTATCATAGGATCCCCAGATGGATTATCAGTTGTTCATAATTTTTATCTTCATTAACCAAAATATAAATGGTTAAGAAAGGATAATATAATATTCATTATTTATAAACAGTCATATAAAAAATTCTAAATTAATATCTTGTGATTTGAAAACAGCACCCAAAGTTTAACTAACCTTATAAATATTCAAACTATACCAAAAAAAATTGAACCCCAAAGATTATAATGATTTTATTACATATTATTTTAATATAAAATTAATATTTATCTTCAAATAACATTAATAACTTATAAAGTAACATTCAAAAATGTATATTCCCTAATCATATATTCTATAAAATATACTAATCATTTCCCAAAGTAACTCTAACCCTATAAAACCAATAAAAAAATAATATAGTATTCCCAGATTTAACTCCATTATTATTCATCAAATGAAATCATATCTTAGAAAATAATATTATATTTACCACAACCATATAATGTTTCTAAAAAAATTAAATGCTTCATTAAAAACATTAATCACCTACTGACCAAATCACTTTTCAAACTCATGATTATCTATATGATAAAACATATGTTCCAAAATTGTAATAACACATAATTGCCTTAACATAAAAGATAATTTTATCCCTTAAGGTTTTCAATTTCTTTAAATACAGCTCCAAAAAATATTATGGAATTTTTACTCAATATTCTTTTCACTGAAATACATACTAATACTAAAGGTTTTATTTCTTTAAATGAATCTAAAGTATTCACGATCTTATTAAACTCCCATAAAATAAATTATAAAATGTTTTATCTATGACTTTAAATTTATGATCAATTTTAGGCTTATTACCTGATAACACATTATATTTATCCCATATCACAATGGAATATCATAGGGATTCATGGGTTCTATCCTCTCATTAATTATAAAGGTTTATAAAGAAAATGTGAACTTACCAAATCATATCCCCACAGATTTTCTTTCCAATTGTGAAGTCAAAGTCCCACTTCATCATACACTGGTGAAGAATGAGTTAATACTCAACCATTCCCTTTCAGAGTTATTACCCATAGGATCATCTGTACCACATCCACACCCACCTGGAAGTATCCAGACAGGGATGTATTTTCTATAAAAATCACACAAAATATAATTTTATAAAGATTTAGGATATTATCCAATACGTAAACCAATCAATATAATCATTCATATTGTAGTGTTTTATAATCTATGTGTTCGAAAATCTAGCTCTCAAAAGCCCTACCAAACATCCTTTTATACCAGCTGTAATACCCTTACTCAAGTAACTCTAATCTGGTGGTTGTTTTCCTATATCATCCAAATATAGATGGTATATCATCCTGAAGCATAAAATATTTTATTTTTCTTGGGATTCTAGATATACACATTATTCTCATATTACATTTTAAACCAAGAAATAAAACTTAAAAATTCTAGTGATAACTTTATTATTTATTCTTATATATCCCTAAAATCATTCATATATCCCTTATTGGTATCCATTTGAATCAAAAAAACATATTAAAAGGTTAGATCATATTATTAGTAAGTAATAGTATACAATAGTTCCTATCATATAATAAACAAAGAATGAATAATATGGATGACGTACACAACAATCAAATATCCCATGTAACTAATACCATAAAAGGGGAATATATCCATGGATAACATAAGAATATAAATAATCACATGGATAATTATAACTAGTTTCATAATTATTTAATTAATTATTTCAAACATCATAATCATATCATCAAGACCATGTGCTAAAATATTATGATAAATCATATACTCCTCGTGATAAGACATCATAAATAATTTGGCTTCCAAACACAAAATACCCAATATAGTTTGTGTCATGAAACCTATCAACGGATTATTTTTCTATAATATACCATAAACATAACTACTATATCCAGATAATTTATTTAATGAAAAGTGTTTAATAATTAATACAATAAATAATCAATATAAATGTCCAAATTTGAAAATTAGTATAGGAAATGTAAATATTTTCCCCAAATAAAAAATATAACATCAATATAAGAGGCCATATAGTGTAATATATAGGATGGTAGCATTGTATAATATTACTAATAAAGAATAAAATTAATAAAAAAGATGTTGAAATAGATGAAAATACTTTCAAAACCTCTCAAAAATATTTCTAGTGGAAAATACCCTTTTCATTTTGAAATTACACGTTTAAAAGATGAAAATATATTGATAATTAGAAAAAAAATTGAAATGAAAAATGGAAACATGTCAAAAAATATACAAATAAAATATTTTTCATCATAGTGGGAAGAGGTTATCAAACATTATATATTTACAATGAATTTTTCATCACATTTTACAAAATGTCAAAATTTTCTATATTATAAACATTAAAAAGATACATTTTTAATGATTTTCACATAAAGTTATAAATAATTGATAATGACCTTAATAAAAAAATTAAATGTAAATAGGAAAATTCTTTAGACATTTTTGGAAAACATAGACATGGAAAAAATATTCAAGGCTGAAGGGAGAAATAAAGTTAATATTATTTAAAAACAATTTCTCAATATAATAATATAAAAAAGAGGCGAAAATGGTAAGAAAAATTAATTTATTCCTATAAACATATTATAATAGAATATATACTGTCTAAAATATAAATAAATTATAATTTAATACAATGTTTGTTTAAAAAACAATCTCGAATAATAATGAGACTATAGAATAAACCCCTAGTGTTGTGGTATGTTTTGAATCATAACCCCCATGAAAGAAATAAATTCATATGAAATATAAACTATAAATAATATTAAGGGGTTTATTATATATAATTTAAAAGGTTCATTATATACACCACATGAAACAAAAAAGAGTTGAATACGGTATATGTTTCAATGAAACAAATGTTGGAAGAGAAATCATTACAAAGAACATGACATTGAAGTAAAAATTAATCAATCAAATTATTATGGGTAAAAAAATTAAATACACAAAAAAAATTTAAAATTAATATTAAAATATACATAGTTCATTACACACATAAACATTGAATAACATAGAAAATAAATAAGTGTTATAACCTAATAAAAAATTGAGTTAAGAAACCCCTTACCTTGAGTCTCACTCACCATGTATGTACCTAATCTCTTTTTTAATAAACATATATTAATAATATAATTGATTAAGAATGGTTTTAATTTGTATTAACTTATTATTAATCATTTTTTCATTAATTACAAATACTTATATAGTTATTAAATCGGTTGTGTTCATTTCGTGAATTTTTAGGACGTTCAATTCATAAACGCAAAAAAAAATGTAGTAGGTTTAATATGGTCAAATGGGTAATATTTCAATCACATCCTTAATATTAATATTTAAAAAATTATCATTTTATTTAATATAATAAAATTTTATAATCATTTATTAATGGGGTACATGAAAAAATGAATCACATCGCTTTGTCAAGGTGGTAGTCCCCACATATGTACAAGCGATGTTATCATTTTTTAATTGGGGAAGGGCAGGGAGGTAAGTTATATATTAATTTTAAAAAATAATAATGTTTTAATTAAAATAATATATTGTATTAATAACAATCAACGTGAGGTGGGGATCAAAAACGAAACACATCTCTTCATGGTTGTTGTATTCCACATGTATGCATGAACGATGCTTTCATTCCCCAAATGATGAAAAAAGATATGAAAAACAGTTTTACATTAATATTAATAAAAATATGTATATTTTATAGAATAATGTTATTATTTCATCATTTATAAATAATATTTTAAGTATATATAATAATAAATGAAATCAAAACACTCAATTAATGGGTACACCTCTCTATTAGAAAACCACTATTGTCTTACAGCTTAAGAATTCTAGGTTGCCCTTTTGATGAGACCAGAACCTATAATACATGGTGAGGAAGGTTATTATTTTATTTGGTTAGGTATTATCTAATATATAGTGTAAAATATGTGTGCGTAATAGAGGAGAAGGGGTTAACTTTTATAAGTGAGGAAAGGACACACTTGGAATTACCTAAAAGATATATATATATATATATAATTAATATCATTCTAAAGTAAAATTATTTAAAAGGGAAATTATTTCTAAAATAAAGATTATAAGTTTCAAATAAAAAAATACAATAAAATTTATATAGTTTTTTCTATCATTTAAAACCCTATCTTTTAGTTTAACCCCTTCGTTAACCCTTTTCAACATTAACTATAGTATAACAAATTTTAGAATATGAGGGTAATAAAGTTACCTATAAACAGAAAAGTGGCGCAAAAATGTTATATGGACGAAATTATAGAAAATTTATTATTCAAAAATTATTCATTAAATAATTTTTTGATTTTTAAATCATTTAACCAAAAATTATTTAATATAAAATGTCATAAAATTTATTTTTGAGATTATTCATTTAATTTGACCTCAATGTCGTAAATATTATATTGAATTTTGAAAATAAAATCATTTACCCTAATTTATAAAGTATTTATAAGTATAAGTTATTATAACCCCACAATCCATCCAAAATATTATTCTTTTAATGTTTTAAAAATAGTTTACTATATTTTCCCTACTATCTGTATAAGCGTTAATTCAGAATTTCATAAGGATTTAAGATAATTATACCATCAAAAAAATTATAAATGTATTATGTTCAAAAAATAAATTTATTTATGTTCAAAATAATATTTTATATTCTTTCATATGTAAATTTTATACCTATAAGAATATATAAGAGAAATTAAAATCTACTTAGTGACATTTTGTATTTTTTCATGACATTAAGTAATATAAATGTCATTATTAAAGGAAAACAAAACTGAAATGCCTTATATTCGAATTAAGTTAGGATATGGTATAATTAATCTCATAAAATCAAATAAAGGTATGTTTTTTGTTGATTTTGAGACCTTATCTCATTGTGTTTACCATGTTTAACTTTTTTTATCCTTACCGTGGTGACAAATATTGACCATGGTTTCGATTCATAAAGACACAAAATAAAAGGGAATGACATACCCAAATTTAACCTCATAATTCCAAATATGGAATACATTTTTTAGGATTCATTTGATATAATTTTCTTAAAACTTTTTTAATTTAAATTGGTAAAACAAAATGAAAAAATGTTATAAGAAAATTGTGTTTTTAAGAATAAAATCAACTTATACCAAAATAAAATAAATAATTTATTCATATGGGATTGTTTAGATTATATATAAAAATAGATCTTATTTTATATTAAAACTTAATCCCAAATATAATTATACTTTAAAATTACAGGATTTAATGAAAATAAATGATTGTTTTACAAAAATCAATATTTTTCACTATTCTCTAAAAACTAATTTTTTTTAGAAAAATATCTCCAAAAATAATCGTAAGAAAATATTAAAATTATTATTTATTATATGATATTAATTACCTCAAATAACATTTCTAAAAATGTTTGTAATTAATTATAATATTTATACAAAAAAATATAATAAAAATCATTTTTGAATAAAACTTATTTTTAAATACTAAAATAAATATAATAAAAATTGAGTACATATTTATTTTATAAAAATAAAAACAATTTTCATTAATTAAAAATTTAATAAATAACTTTCATAACATGGTTATTATTTTTTATAATACCAATTTTTTGGAAATGTTGTAATGATCACATTTAAATAAAAAAATTATAGTATATCAAAGATCACTTAAAGCTTGGTGTTGTCTCTTAAGAAAACTACTAAGAATAGTTTTATTATTTTGTAAATTTGTATGTGGATATAACTTGAAATTATATTATTTTAAACAATATTAGTTAAATCTTTCTTGATATGTTTGAAATATGTTATAAACTCTTGAAGATAGATAATACCTCTCACTTGATGAATTTTATAATATTATCATAACCTATGAGATGAGAAAAATATCATCCATCTTGAAGAATGTAAAATAGGAAATGGATTATGTGTTAATGATAAAGTTGGAAATAAATAAAATATTAATGATGTAGATTCATTTTAATTTAAAAATAAAGATCATAATGGTGATTATCAAAGAATCATTACTTTTATCTCAAAAAAGAACAAGAATAGAAAGGTACATAATAGATAAATATTTTCAACTAGATGCTAAAAATATAATCGAATATGAATTTTTTTACTAAACATTCTAAAGAATAATACAGTTGGTTTTTGAGTATAACAATAAAGATAAACCTCATGAAATGAATTGGGATAAAAGATCAAATAAATCATCCAATATTGGTGAACGTAAGAAGATATTTTCTAGAATAAATATAGGAAATATTAAAAGAAAATAAGAATAAATAAATATTTCATATAATATTATATTATAAAGTGAATATGGTGATAAATATACCAATTTCACTAATCATGTTGAAAAAGGATTTGGGACATAACATGGGTGAAAAATAATATAAAATAAACTAATCTTTAACACTTATTGAAGGATGAACAGGAAGCCTGTGTGAGAAAAATACAATGCTTGAGAAGGAGAAGAGGAAAGTAGTGAAAGAAAATAAAAAAGTAGTAAAAGAGAAAATGTGTTTGAAAAAATATAAGTATAACTAGTTTATGAAATAAAAAAATCAGGTTTAAAGCAACTAAGTATTTGAAGATGGTAAAAGATCTTAAAGTTATATTTTCTATGAAAAAAGAAGAATTATATAAGACATACTCTATGTTTACCAATGATAGGAAACTAATGGAGTATTTATAGTTGGATTTCAAAAATTCTATTGAATTCAAGGCATGATCATCAAATTATCCTATGATAACTTTCATAAATGATTCGGTCAAATTAGCACCTAATTATTCTTCTTATAATTATATTTTCACAAAAATTATAGGCCCAGTATAAAAATTTGATCAAATATAGACCAAGAAAATTAAGGATATACAAATACTCATATTATTGTAATAAAGTAGGATACAAAGAAGTTATTAAAATCCAAAACAGAATCTAATTTGTACCAAATAAGAGTTTCAGAAAAAGAAATTTGGATGGAATTTTTGGTAGAACTATGTTCATACAAGGATATTAATGTTAAAAATATATTATTAATTTTGTGGAACATTTTATCAAAACAATTATGCATAAAAGTATAATATCCCACTTCCTATAAATAGAAATGAAGTAAGAGGTTGTTACATAGAATAGGTGAAATCAGATTCTCTTATAAGGAAAGTAGAGAATAAAAAAATACCAATTTTCCAGTTTAAATAGATTTGTGTGTCTTGAATAAATTTATGGAAGTGTGAAAAGAAATTACATTGGAAAAATAAGTGTATAAAAATATTTCTAGGTCATATTCCTTCTATATAAAAAGTTTATAAAATTCATAATTCCCTATAATAAATATCATTTCTATAAGAGGTTCTCTTAAAGTCCAGTAGAAAAACAAGGTAATTTATTCTGGATATTAGGTTATCTTTCAACATGATAGGCAATACGATGTTTATAATAAGTATTGAGTTATATAAAGGGGATATGATTCCATTAGAAATGATTATTCTCTAAATATCATGGGTTTCGACCTGGCTAAAAATAATGTAAAAAATATAAAATCAAATGTTCTATGTGTATAGAAGTGAAGAACAATAATATATTTAGTGTTAGTCAACTATATGATGATGGGCATGAGGTTTTTTTCAAAAATTACTCATTTATCAAAAAATGTTAATTTATATAAGGATCATTTCATAATAAAATAATAAAATATAAATATTTTTTTAATTAGGGATCCATCCAATTCTTGTTATTTGGTATGAAAATAAGAGAGTATTTTATAGAATAGAATAATTGGTATTATTGGCCAAAGAAGCATAATAAAAATTCAGAAACCTAAATTTGTGTGGTATCTCACCCACATTAAAATATAAAATAATATTTCTTATGGAATATATAAATCGGGAATCATGACTCAGAAATCATACAAGAAGGTGGATATTATTTCTACCAGACCATTGGAATTAATCCACACTAATTTGTGGGGTGCAATATGGTAAGAATCAACTAGTGTTGATTTTAATTTCATGACATTTATTAATGATCATACATGAATGACCAGTCTAATTTCCATCAAGAACATGTCACTAACTATTTATATTTAAAAACTTTTTAGAATACATATTAAAAAATAAATGGTAATTCACATCAACAACTTGATATCTAATGATGGAAAACAATACACATGTAACAAATCGATATTTTGGATCCTTTGAATTAATATTATATTTAACATATTATGTCATACACAAAACCATAAAAACACAACACCTGACTACAAAACCACAAAATATTAAAATGAAATAAATAATATAATCCTTATTAGATAAAAAAATATAATAATCAATTAATAAAATTACACATTTTTATTTTTTATTGATTAATATTTTAAAAAGGATCCCTTTCAAAGAACCATTTAAAAAATTTATTGTATCTTTCCTTGATAAATGTCATTGATCACATTTAAAAGTTTTCTATAGTAGTTAATATTTATATTTATAAACTAATATATCAAGATTTAGTGACTAATAAGCTTATATGAATTAATATTAAATACACTTGAAGTTTAAATATTCCATTTTTAAAAAAATATGTTTTTATATATTGTACATTAGTTTAAAATATAAATTTTATAATTTTAGAAATTTAATTTAAAAAATTACAATTATTATTTTATTAAACTTATACATATTATTAGTGTTTTATTGTTTGATATTTTTCTAAAATAATTGGTTTTGTAGTGAAATTAAAGTTTTTATCAAAACTATAACATATATGATATTATCATTATAAGAAAAAACCGTATAAATTTATAAAACATTTTAATTGATCAAATATGTGTTTTATGAGTAATAATATATGTTTTTAAATAATAATCTGAAATGTTTAAACATCTTTGTAATATTTTTTGAACTCAAGTTATATTTTTCGATAAAAGTAACCTTTTTAGTTTCTAATTGTAATTAATTATTATTTTGGTAAATTTGGTTTTTGGGTTTATTTTAAAGCCAATGAAAATTAATTTAATTAATAATAAAATAATATATGAAATAAAACTCTAATTCATACTATACATAACTTTTAATCTTAAAAATGAAATTTTTTAAAAAAATGGGGTTTTACATGCTACATGTGCAAATGTTAAAATTAATTTTTCTTACACATATAAATATTTTATAGTAAAATGGATTAAATATTTATAATAATTTGTTCCAATAATGTAAACATTTTAATTTTATTGATTTTTATTAAAAATAAATTACTTAGGTTAAAACTAGTTATTGTACTAAAATCACAAATGATAAGGGTAATAAATCAGGAGATGGAGATTAAGAAACATGTACAAAACATTTTTATAATGTAATATTTTAGAGATTAAAAACCTAATGATGCTTTAAAATTCATTATTTCCAATTTTTAGAGATTATTTACATGTAAAACATGTTCTATATCTATATTAAGTTAACATATTTTCAAAAATATCATTCTCACCACTTATATAAGGGGCCTCTCACAACCCCATAAAGAACTATAAAAAAATATGGTTTATATCTAAAAATATATAGATTTTCATTCCTTTATAACCTTATTACTTTTATTTGATCCTCTAATAATATTATATTTTATTAATCCCTCCACTTATAAGTAGTCTTTCAAGGGAAAGATGAAGTTGTCAACATGAGTACTTGTATTTCGGAAAATATTTTTATTTTCTATCATACATTCCCTAATAAAATTTTATATTTCAAATATAGTGAAATTGTTATTTATTGTATATTTAATGTTATTATGAAAATAGAATTACTATTTAAAACAATTACCCTTTCATATTAATAAAAATTAAACCATCTTTTGGGTGTTGTACGTACTACTACCTAAAGGAAGTGATAACTTCTTTTTTATTATAACTGGTTATATTTAATGATTATATGGATGAAATTTAAAAAACAAAATTTAAATATATAACATAATTATGGCCAGTGTCATGACCCCCTCTCAACAAAGTGTACCCCTCCTGGGCCGGCAATGTGAGAAGAGAGATAATGACCCCCCGAGTCCCGCCTCCAGTAGGCCCCGGGTTGGCGACTAGCACCGAGGGTATAATAAACATACAAATGGGAGGCATTACCCTCTAAGAGAACACATGCAGAAGAGAGAGATAGAATAGACTCCAACCAACTCCAACTCAGAACTAAAATATAAAAGGAAACCAAGTACATATATGAAATGTCATGCAAAAGTACTACAACTGAAAGGGGGAAAACTCAAAGTACCCAAAAGAAAGTGAAACGGCAGCAGCCACAAGCACGAACAAGTCCTCCTCCAACCGCAAGCTAGTAGTAACCAGCTTGATCTCCAACCTGCTCCAAGTGACCTGAAAAACAGTTTATATGTACATAGGGTGAGTATAACAGTATACTCAGTAGGATCCTCCCCAAGCCTCTCGTGCAAAAGTAAAGAAAGCATGCTAAAGCCCAGTGAACAACAAGTGGAACTAACTCGTTACCTAAACAGGTATACTAAGTTCCCAACCTCACCATGGCCACTCTCACCAAGTAACGAATACAAGAATATAGAATATAGTGGAGAATATCAAGGGTACCCCGCTACTACTTCCCCACTGGTTTTCCGCCTTGCCCCAACGACATATGTCCTGTGCATCTCTCTCCAAAGTATTGCCCGCAGACACCTAGGCTAAGCTCCACAATCTGCACCTCGTGCACCACATAGGCTTGCCCGCAGACACCTGGGCGAATCACCACACCGTCCTCACAACCAAAAGTAACCAGGTAGTTTCTGGGATCCACCACAGCCCGCATAACTTGTATCATACGTCGGGTATAATACCTCAAGCCATTACAGCCCATACTCCGAGTAAGGATCCTCAAGCCATCATAGCCTATACACATTACACCTATAGTAGTCCATAGGATACTATATCCAGAATATATGTGTGTGAATAACCAAAATCCATTACAGCCGTCTACACACATATATGGGGTAACTAACCGTTGTACCTTATGGCACAAGTATCTACCAAGAGAAGAGAGCGGGGCCAAACGGGGTAGTCAGCCATTCAACCTCCCATCAGAATGTTGGGGAAAACACCCCCAGGGCTCAGAATCCCCAGGGTGTCAGTTTCCCTTACCGATAGGGTGGAGTAGCGTATAGAAACAAAAAAAGTACAAAATATATATGTAACTCACATCCACACTATGGGCATTACCTAGTCTTAGATACAACTGCAGTTAACGTCACTCAGACTCCAGGCTGCTACTTCAAAGACTGGGTATCCTATAAGCACACAAACATTTGAAGAGCTTTATTAGATTACTCCATTCTAATTTTATCAGTTCCACTGTACGTTAATTTAATTCTTTAAACATTAATTAAGAATGAACAATTCCACATTAAACTGAATTGGCATCACATTCAAAAACAACTGCTCCTTTTTAGATTCACATCACCTTTAAATTACAGTATCTCCATCCCCGTGGACTTTCACCATTTAAGCAAACATTCATTATAGAGTTACTTTCCCACATTCCCAAGCATTCTATAAAAGCATCCTATGCTACTAAACACAAAGGAGGCTCAACACAGTGAGTAGATATACTACCCGTCGAGTCTTTGCCACCTATAGAAAGAGCACAAACCAATTTTACCTTGAGAGGCTAAACACAGAAAGCACGTGGCATACCCCGTGCGTCTTTTCCTCCTTCGGAAGAAGGGTAGCGAGACCAGCTGCCTTGAGTAGTGGGGAAAAGAAAAGCAGATTAACATTCAAAGAAAACCACAAGCATCCAGTAACCGAATCCATCTCATTACATCACCCCCTGTGTCCTCCCCGACACCCACATACATAACTGATGCATATCGCCACTCTAGGCGTCATCCACTGCCATAACCACAAGGCCTCCACGCCTCCACATATCACAAAATCCATCCAGGCTCACATCACAGCACAAACAGTAGAAAACAACAATCACAACCATTGGCTCTTGACCCTTTAGCAAACAAGAGGGTAACTCAGAACCCCTTTATAAATTCCCACATAATCTGTTCTTTAATCCATATTGAATTGGCAGATTTGTTATTCGTAGGTCCAATCACGGATACCTAATCAGTAAGCTATAACAATTAAATAATCATGCTTCCTTCCCTAATTTGATTATCCTCAAATTAGAACAACTACAACAACGACAATAACCAGATTAATTTACATGCCTCTTTATCTTTAGCCAATTAATTAACAATTAATTATGGCTTTATGTTCATTATCAATTTCTATCATGAATGAACAACAAATCAAAGAAAACATAGATATCACTATATCTAGGAAGACATGAGGCAAACCGTTATCACGGTATAAAGCAACAACATGCGATCAACCAATTCTTTTAATCCGGTTCAAGTATTTAATTAGGTCAATTTCATTGTGATCCAAAGGGATAAATCATGCTAATTCTACGATTGCACATATACAATTAGAGAATCCATGAATCCCCTACCTCAAAGAGTTCTTGACGTCCTTTATCCACACAACGAGCCACAATCCATCTCTCGCGACAACTGCATCCACCCAAGGATACCACAGTAAGTCCCAACCAACCAAACCCCATTAGAACCACGGAGATTACATGGTAATATGGAAGGGAGAACAAGAGAAGGTGATCCCCGAAGGAACGATGATAAAACATACCTTATATGGAAGAATGATCGACACAACTTGGTTGCATCAAACAGAGCGGAACTGATCCGAGTAACGTTTGATTGTGAAACTCCTATGGGAATGATTGCAAGGTTCTAACGTCTTATAGATGAGAACCAGGAGGAAGAACAACGAAGAATGGTTTCTCCTTCCTTTTAAAAAAATTTAGAGAGGCGGCGGTTTAAGATCCGATTTATTCTCCATTAAAAACGGATCGCATTAACCCACGCGGTTTGTCCAAGTAAAAACATCCCAGCCTTAGGAATAATTAAGACAGGATTTATGGCCTTTGAATCGGCCTTAAAGTCCTTAAAATAAGGTTCTAAAATGTATTTTACGTCAAAGAAAACGTCAAAAAGGGAAAAACTGTAGGAATCTGGAAACACTGTTCACATACTCAAAATTTGGCAAAGGAAAGAATCGGTAGCTCTTAGAATTCTGGAAACACTGTTCACAGAACTCAAAAATTGGCAAAGGAAAGAAAAGGTCACCGATAGAACCTTGCCGATAGAAACACAAGTCTACCGTTAGATCCTCACTTATAGAACATTATTCAAGTCTACCGATAGAAGGTCACCGATAGAAATATTGTTCACAGAACTAGAAATTTGGCAAAGTGTTAGCCAAGCTACTGCTAGACTGCGGCTACTGGTAGACCGAGGTACCGGTAGGCGGTGGCTACCGGTAGACTGAGCTACCGGTAGGCTGCGGCTACCGGTAGACCGAGCTACCGGTAGGCTGCGACTACTGGTAAACCGAGCTACCAGTAGGCAGTGGCTACCGGTAGACCGAGCTAACGGTAGGTTGCGGCTACCGGTAGACCGAGCTACCGGTAGGCAGCGGCTACTGGTAGACCGAGCTACCGGTAGGCTGCGGCTACCGGTAGACCGAGCTACCGGTAGGGTGCGGCTGGGGGATGTGTCACCTTGACCTCCCGGAACACCTCCAACACCACATTTTCACAAAGTAGTGGACCGGAGAGGTCCGAGCCATTACATTAGATACCTCTCAAAACATTCTCGTCCTCGAGAATTAAAAACCAACTCAGAAGAAAAGAGGTGTCCGAACAACCACCCCATAAGATACCTCTCAGGGGAAAACCACCATGAGTTGTTCAAAAGCTGGAACAAAACTACGACATCCGAGAATATGGAAACAAACAATTCATATCCAAACAATTCAATCATAACATCACACAAAAGGTACATAAATAAAACATGAAAGGTCTAACCATCAAGGAAACATCATAACATGAAAAGAGTTAAACATTAAACAACTCTGGGTACTGAGCACGTATCTGTGACTCACGCTCCCATGTACTCTCCTCCATGCCACCGTGTCGCCACAAGACACGAACTAGGGGGACAGAACGCCCACGTAACACCTTCTCCTTGCGGTCTTGGATCTCCTCAGGTCACTCCTCGAAGGTTGCATCATCATCAATATCGATCCCTCCCCAATCGATAACATGAGATTCATCATGAAGGTAATGACGGAGCTGTGATACCTGGAAAACATCATGTATCCGACTCATCTGAGGGGGAAGTGCTACTCGATACGCCACAACTCCAACATGAGCTAACACCTCGAAAGGCCCAACAAATAGGGGAGAAAGCTTACTTCCATGACCAAACTTTCGCTGCCCACGATGGGGAGTCACCTTTAGAAACACATGATCTCTAACATTAAACTCTAACGGTCTCCTTCTTTGATCAGCATATGATTTCTGACGATCCTGTGCTGTCTTCATCCTCTCACGAATCACCTGAACCATCTCTGTTGTATTCTGCACTAGTTCTGGTCTGAGAATTGCTGACTCTCCGACCCCAGTCCAACACAACGGAGAACGGCATGGCCGGCCATACAAGGCTTCAAACGGCGCCATACCGATGGTAGAGTGAAAAATATTATTGTAAGCAAACTCTACCAAGGGTAAGTGCTTCATCTATGAACCTCCAAAATCAAGAACACAAGAGAGCAACATGTCTTCAAGAGTCTGGATGGTTCGCTCTGTCTGACCATCCGTTTGAGGATGAAAAGCAGTTCAAAGGCACAGTTGAGAGCCAAAATCATGCTGGACACCTCTCCACACTCTGGAGGTTAAACGAGGATCTCGATCAGAAATGATCATCCTAGGTACTCCATGAAGCCTCACCACCTCCTCCAGATACTATCTCGATAGAACCTCCACTGATCTCGACTCCTTGATTGCTATGAAATGGGTCGACTTTGTTAAACGATCCACTACCACCCATATAACATCATGTCCTCCCGGAGCTCGTGGTAAACCTTTAACGAAGTCCATTGATATTTCCTCCCACTTCCACTGAGGAATCTCCAATTGCTGGAGAAGACCACCTGGAACACAGTGTTCGGCCTTCACCTTCTGGCAGACTAAACATCGAGACACACATTCTACAACCGTACGCTTCAGCCCAGGCCACCAAAACTGACTCCTCAAGGATCGGTACATCTTCATCACACCAGGATGTACTAACAAGGGTGAACTATGGAACTCTCGGAGAACCATCTCGCGCATCGCCAAGGGGACAAAAATCCTGCCATGATACTACACTCGATGTTGTTCATCCTCCAACCAACCATCAGGGGCCTCACCACAAACAACTCTGTCTCTCCAAACTTCCACCTCTAGATCACCCAACTGAGACTCTTCCACCTTCTTCATCAGGGATGACTGCACCGTCATCTGGAAAAGACAACCTATACCCCCAACTTCTCCCATATCAAGATGCAAAGATGATAGCTCTTCCATCACTCTCCATGAATCACCAGATTCACGCACAACATCATTACATGTCTTTCAGCTTAGTGAATCAGCTACAACATTCCCTTTTCTAGGTGTATATGATATTTCAAAGTCGTATTCCTACAAGAACTCCATCCACCGACGCTGCCTCAAGTTCAAGTCACGTTGGGAGAAAACATACCTCAAACTCTTATGATCGGTGAAAACCACAAAGTGCTCACCAATGAGGTAATGTATCCACAACTTTAGATAAAACACCACGGCTGCCAACTCAAAGTCATGGGTGGCATAGTTGCATTCATGGGGACACAACTGCCGAGACCCATAAGAAACAACTGACCTCTGCTGCATGAGAACACAGCCTAGCCCCAGATGTGAAGCATCACAGAAAACATCAAACTGGACTCCCTCCGCTGGAAGACAAAGGATTGGGGCACTTACCAACTTTTCTTTTAGATACTCGAAAGTTTCCTGACACTGATCAGTCCATATGAACGCTTGATCCTTCCTGGTCAAAGCTATCAGAGGAGTCGCAACTCGGGAGAAATTGGCTACAAACCTCTTATAATAGCCTGCAAGACCAAGGAAACTTTGCACCTATGACCCGGTCTTGGGGGCTGCCCAAGACACTACTGCTTCTATCTTCGATGGATCCACAGCTACTCCCTGTTGGGACACAACATGCCCTAAGAAACAAACTTCTCGAGCCCAGAACTCACACTTGGACAACTTACCAAACAACTGATGTTGGCGAAGAACTCCCAAAACAGCTCGTAGATGCTCTGCATGATCTTCTTCAGATGTGGAGTACACAAGGATGTCATCGATGAAAACCACAACAAACTTTTCCAGGAATTCACGGAACACAAAATTCATCAACCCCATGAAAACAGCTGGAGCATTCGTCACGCCGAATGGAATTACAACAAACTCATAATGCCCATGACGACAACATAAACCAGTCTTTGGGATATCCTTATCCTTTACAC
Organism: Viscum album; assembly: GCA_963277665.1. Classification (NCBI taxonomy): domain Eukaryota; kingdom Viridiplantae; phylum Streptophyta; class Magnoliopsida; order Santalales; family Viscaceae; genus Viscum; species Viscum album. Next base: position 772,801,243 of record OY728155.1, on the reverse strand, counting down.
ACATCTGATGATATCCTGACCGCAAGTCGATCTTTGAGAACCAACTTTCACCCTTCAGTTGATTGAATAGGTCATCAATCCGTGGAAGAGGATATCGGTTCTTTATTGTCACTTTGTTTAATCGACGATAATCGACACACAACCGCAAAATGCCGTCAGCCTTTTTCACAAACAAAACTGGTGCACCCCATGGTGACACACTTGGCCGAACAAAACCACACTGCAACAGACCATCGAGCTGAATACGTAGCTCTCGTAACTCAGAAGAGGCCATCCTATATGAAGACATAGAGATAGGGGACGCTCCTGGTTGTAGCTCGATCCCAAACTCGATCTCTCGTCAAGGGGGTAAGGATACAACCTCTCCTGGAAAGACGTCAGGGTACTCCTCTATGACCCTAGGAAACACCAACTGTTGAACCTCTGAAGAACTCAACATCATCCCAGCCATCATGGATGATAAGGATGAAACTCGTCTATGACTCATCCGAGGATCTCTCTCACCAACAAACACCACCTTCTCTCCACCTGCATCAAGGAAAACGACCTTCTTCCTGTAGCAATCCACAACAGCCTGCACCGAATACAACCAATCCATGCCAAGTAAGACATCATATGGTTGTATTCGTACAATAGGAAATCTCCCCAAGAGCGGTGTTTCCCCAACACTAGCTCACAGTCTCTACATACTTCAAACAAGTCAGCTCGACCTCCAACTAGCATAGTCAACGCCAAGGGAACTGGAAGCCTCTCTACCTCAAGTCCCAAAGCATGGACAAGGGTAGGTGATATGAAGGAGTGTGTTGCTCCTGAATCAAACAAGGCATACACCAAGGTAGAAAACAAGCAAAGGGTACATCGAACGACATCTAGTTCGCCTGGGGCTGGCAACGCTAGAGCATGGAGCTGACCACGACCTCCTCCATGGCCTCTCTGACCCTGATGACGACCACCACCATGGCCGCGCTCTGCTCTCTGAGGACGGGGAGCATCATGGGGTTGTCCTCTGCCTGCTCCATCTACCCTCTGGTGATCTATAACTGGTGCAACCTGCTGCTGCTGCCTCGGCTGGAACAGCCTCAACGGAGGAACCTGGAGTGGAGCGCTTGGTGCACGATGACTGCTCTGAAAAGTCGGGCACTCCCGCTGCTGATGACCATGACCACCACAAGAAAAACAAGCGCCTGATCCCTTGGCATAGGCCTGAGAGTTGCTGCCTCTGGAGAAACAAGATGGGAAGGGCTGGGACCTACCCCTAGGTGAACGGAAACTCTTCTGTCCTGAAAACCTGGAACCCCGGACCACAGCGCTGCTTCTTGAGGAATCATGATGATTCCCCTCTCGTGACGATCCGGTCCTGGCCAAATTCCTCTCAACAACCTCTGCCCTCGCCAGCACCTCAAGATATGTCTTCAGCATAAATGGGGTGACCTGGCGCTGGATCTCTGGACGCAAAGCCTCCTCGAAATGCCTCGCCCTGGCCTCATCATCTGTTAACAGGTCTGAAGCATATCGTAGAAGGTTCCTGAAACAGATTCCAAACTCTCGAACACTGCAGCTCCCCTGTCAAAGGGTGAGAAGCTCCTGGCGACTGGACACCTTCGCAATCGACGAAAGAAAATCGACTCTAAACCTGTCTCGAAACTCCTCCCATTAGATTGCTGACTCCTCACGATCACCGAGGAACAAGAACCACCACTGCCTCGCTGCTCCACGCAACATCTTCACAACCAAGGACACCCAGTGTTCCTTCCGAGCACGAATCAAACTGAATCCTATCTCGATCTCCTCCAACCAGTCTTCTGTGACTGCATCTGAAACGGGGACCTCGTACTTCTGTAGACTCTGGTGCTGAAACTCTCAGAGTGTCTTCCTCCAAGTGTCATCGTCATCAACCTCTACTCGGAGGTGATCTACTGGAACAGCCTGCTGGGCATCTTCTGCGCAAACCTGATGAGGACGTCGACCTGGAGCCATACCTGTAAAATAACAAATGTTAGAACTCCTAATCCTGGAATATGGAAGACTCAACATTTATTAATTAATTGTTTTGTTTTATTAATTTCAGGTTACCTATCCCAAGGTCTACCCATTCAAACACAGGCGCAAAGAATAATGATGCATGATCCTTTCCTAGGTCTCTACCCCGCAACCAGTATCACTTTGTTTAGTAGCCATCGTAAACTTAAAAGCTCGTCCAACAGATCATAGGGGGCCCTGAACTCCTATGTCTCTGCCGGTCTCCAGTGTTTACCCCACTTTCTAAACATGAATGACATTGTTGCCCTACCACCCCATGCATCCTCACCTGTGCCTAACTCCAAACTCCATCCTATCCCTCAACCTCCCTCTGATACCACTCTGTCACGACCCCCTCTCAACAAAGTGTACCCCTCCTGGGCCGGCAATGTGAGAAGAGAGATAATGACCCCCGAGTCCTGCCTCCAGTAGGCCCCAGGTTGGCGACTAGCACCGAGGGTATAATAAACATATAAATGGGAGGCATTACCCTCTAAGAGAACACATACAGAAGAGAGAGATAGAATAGACTCCAAACAACTCCAACTGAGAACTGAAATATAAAAGGAAACCAAGTACATATATGAAATGTCATGCAAAAGTACTACAACTGAAAGGGGGAAAACTCAAAGTACCCAAAAAAAGTGAAACGGCAGCAGCCAAAAGCCCGAACAGCTCCTCCTCCAACCGCAAGCTAGTAGTAACCAGCTTGATCTCCAACCTTCTCCAAGTGACCTGAAACACAGTTTATATGTACATAGGGTGAGTATAACAGTATACTCAGTAGGATCCTCCCCAAGCCTCTCGTGAAAAAGTAAAGAAAGCATGCTAAAGCCCAGTGAACAACAAGTGGAACTAACTCGTTACCTAAACAGGTATACTAAGTTCCCAAACTCACCATGGACACTCTCACCAAGTAACGAATACAAGAATATAGAATACAGTGGAGAATATCAAGGGTACCCCGCTACTACTTCCCCACTGGTTTGCCTCCTTTCCCCAACGACATACGTCCTGTGCATCTCTCTCCAAAGGCTTGCCCACAGACACCTGGGCTAAGCTCCACAATCTGCACCTCGTGCACCACATAGGCTTGCCCACAGACACCTGGGCGAAGCACCACACCGTCCTCACAACCAAAAGTAACCAGGTAGTTTCCGGGAGCCACCACAGCCCGTATAACGTGTATGATACGTCGGGTATAATACCTCAAGCCATTGGAGCCCATACTCCGAGTAAGGATCCTCAAGCCATCATAGCCTATACACATTACACCTATAGTAGTCCATAGGATACTATATCCAGAATATATGTGTGTGAATAACCATAAGCCATTACATCCCTCTACACACATATATGGGGTAACTAACCGCTGTGCCTTATGGCACAAGTATCTACCAAGAGAAGAGAGGGGGGCCAAAGGGGGTAGTCAGCCATTCAACCTCCCATCAGAATGTTGGGGAAAACACCCCCCAGGGCTCAGAATCCCTGGGGTGTCAGTTTCCCTTACCGACAGGGTGGAGTAGCGTATAGAAACAAAAAAAGTACATAATATATATGTAACTCACATCCACAATATGGGCATTACCTAGTCTTAGATACAACTGCAACTAACGTCTCTCAGACTCCAGGTTGCTACTTCAAAGACTGGGTATCCTATAAGCACAAAAACATTTGAAGAGCTTTATTAGATTACTCCATTCTCATTTTATCAGTTCCACTGTACGTTAATTTAATTCGTTAAACATTAATTAAGAATGAACAATTCCACATTAAACTGAATTGGAATCACATTAAAAAACAACTGCTCCTTTTTAGATTCACATCACCTTTAAATTCCAGTATCTCCATCCCCGTGTATTTTCACCATTTAATCAAACATTCATTATAGATTTACTTTCCCACATTCCCAAGCATTCTAGAAAAGCATCCTATGCTACTAAACACAAAGGAGGATCAACACGGTGAGTAGATATACTACCTGTCGAGTCTTTGCCGCCTATAGAAAGAGCACAGACCCATTTTCCCTCGATAGGCTAAACACGGAAAGCACGTGGCATACCCCGCGCGTCTTTTCCTCCTTCGGAAGATGGGTAGCGAGACCAGCTGCCTTGAGCAGTGGGGAAAAGCAAAGCAGATTGACATTCAAAGAAAAACAAAAGAATCCAGTAACCGCATCCATCCCATTCCATCACCCCTGGTGTCCTCCCCGACACCCACATACATAACTGATGCATATCGCCACTCTAGGCGTCATCCACTGCCATAACCACAAGGCCTCCACGCCTCCACATATCACAACAGCCATCCAACCTCACATCACAGCACAAGCAGCAGAAAACAACAATCACAACCATGAGCACTTGGCCCTTTTAGCAAACAAGAGGGTAACTCAGAACCCCTTTAAAAATTCCCACATAATCTGTTCTTTAATCCATATTGAATTGGCAGATTTGTTATTCGTAGGTTCTAATCACGGATACCTAATCAGTAAGCTATCATAATTAAATGACCATTCTTCCTTCCCTAATTTGATTATCCTCAAATTAGAACAACTACAAAAACGACAATAACCAGATTAATTTACATGCCTCTTTATCTTTAGCCAATTAATTAACAATTAATTCTGTCTTTACATTCATTATCAATTTCTATCATGAACGAAAAACAAATCAAAGAAAACATAGATATCACTATATCTAGGAAAACATGAGGCAAACCGTTATCACGGTATAAAGAAACAACATGCGATCAACCAATTCTTTTAATCCAGTTCAAGTATTTAATTAGGTCAATTTCATTGTGATCCAAAGGGATAAATCATGCTAATTCTATGATTGCACATATACAATTAGAGAAGCCATGAATCCCCTACCTCGAAGAGTTCTTGACGTCCTTTACCCACACAATGGGCCACAATCCATCTCTCGCGACAACTGCATCCACCCGAGGATGCCACGGTAAGTCCCAACCAACCAAACCCCATTAGAACCATGGAGATTACATGGTAATATGGAAGGGAGAACAAGAGAAGGTGATCCCCGATGGAACGATGATAAAACATACCTTATATGGAAGAATGATCGATATAGCTTGGTTGCATCAAACAGAGCGGAACTGATCCGAGTAATGTTTGATTGTGAAACTCCTACGGGAATCATTGCAAGGTTATAACGTCTCGTAGATGAGAACCAGGAGGAAGAACAATGAAGAATGATATCTCGTTCCTTTTAAAAATAATTAGAGAAGAGACGGTTTAAGATCCGATTTATTATCCATTAAAAACAGATCGCATTAACCCACGCGGTTTGTCCAAGTAAAAACATCCCGGCCTTAGGAATAATTAATATAGGATTTATGGCCTTTGAATAGGCATTAAAGTCCTTAAAATAAGGTTTTAAAATGTATTTTACGTCAAAGAAAACGTCAAAAGGGGAAAAACTGTAGGAATTTGGAAACACTGTTCACATACTCCAAATTTGGAAAAGGAAAGAATCGGTAGCTCTTAGAATTCTAGAAACACTGTTCACAGAACTCAAAAATTGGCAAAGGAAAGAAAAGGTCACCGATAGAACCTTGCCGATAGAAACACAAGTCTACCGTTAGATCCTCACCGATAGAACATTATTCAAGTCTACCGATAGAAGGTCACCGATAGAAATACTGTTCACAGAACTAGAAATTTGGCAAAGTGTTAGCCGAGCTACTGCTAGACTGCGGCTACTGGTAGACCGAGGTACCGGTAGGCGGTGGCTACCGGTAGACCGAGCTACCGGTAGGCTACGGCTACCGGTAGACCGAGCTACCGGTAGGCTGCGGCTACCGGTAGACCGAGCTACCGGTAGGGTGCAGCTGGGGGATAAGTCACCTTGACCTCCCGGAACACCTCCAACACCACATTTTCACAAAGTAGTGGACCGGAGATGTCCGGGCCATTACAGCCAGTAATATAAAAATTGTAATACACATTATTTCCTTCTAATTCATTAATAGATAAAAAACTTAATGGTGCATTATGTGGAAAATTTCCTCCACAAAGTAAATTATCTCTGTTATCATATAGTTTCATTATTATCTGTCAAACCCTCTTAACATATAATTATCCACCTTCAAATATTATAAATAATATGTTTTCTCCCAGACCCCAGTAGCCCAAATCTAGTGCATACTACCATTATATTGGTATCAGATACAAATAATCTCATCTTGAATGAAATATTTCTATATACTTGTTAAACTAGATACATACATGTTTCCCATATTACGTTTGAATAAAAAAATATAGCATAATTTTTTTAGAGTAAATTTTTTCCATCTACTGTATCCCTATATATGACTCTTAGTAAACTTTATATAATCCTAGGGAAAGGAAACAAAAAAAGTGTGAGAAAAAATGATCTATAAGGTTTACGTGCAGTGGAAGCAATAATGAATCAATAATAACAATCAATATAGAAAGATAAATAACTAAACCAGCATAGAATATTATCAATAAACTAAAAATGATGTGTCTAAATAACATGTAATGGTAAATAACTAAAAAAACATTTCATTTAATCAATATCATGACTATCATGACTGGATAAGGTATAATCGATATGGTAAGTCAAATAACTAAAACACATGCCATTTAAATAACTGATAATGAAATGCATCTAGAAATAATGTCATAGTTAAAATATCTAGGATATAAATAATTTAATATAGAATGAAGGAAATTTTTAATTTTTTGATTCCTTGTTTTCTAAGTACATGGTACCATTTCCTTCAAGACCATTCACAATTCTTTTTAAAACATACTGGGTAAAAACCCACTTAACTAAGGCTAGCCAATTGATTCATCCGAAAAGACTAAAAATGAATCGATTGGATATCTATAACCAACCAAACCTGTTTTATTCTTATAAAAATCATTCCTAATATATCTAATAATTGATATAATTTATAAATAATGTACCTTATCAAATATCTATTTTGGGTAAAAATATTGATTTATCAATATTTCCCCAAATATCGAATAACATTCTATTTAGTACATCATATATAGAAATTATATATATTTAAAGAAATTAACATATCCAAAATTCATAATATGTATATTTAATGGAAATTTATTTCCCAAATATTATAGGAAAGTGAACATTTAAAGGGAAGGTAATTGACTAAAAAAATGAGTAAAGGAATTGAATGTCAATAATTTCCATAGTCAAAATGATCATAACCCATCCTGATGAATAAAAAAATGGTATTAGTAAAACATATCCCCATTAGAACAAATATAAAATAAGCATTTTTTTCATTGATGAATAGAAATACCATAAAATCATTAAATGGGTTCTTGAGGAAAATATCCTTTTAATTTTGAAAAAAAAATTGAATATACATTTCTTTGAAATTAACTACTAATTTTTTTTCAAAAAATGTCCTCATAAAATTCAAATTAATCTTCAAATAAATGGATTTCATATCAATAGGAAATTCTATAGACGTCGTAAAGAACATTTATTTTTTAGGGTTAAAATGTTAAAAACTGACTTATTAAAAAAGAGATAAAAATATTCATTTCTAAACATTTAATAAAAATAAAAAATGGGTAACAAATATTTTTGAATAATTATTTTTAAAATATGAAAAAAAATTGAAAATACTTTTATTAAACTTTGTTTTGTAAGCCAATGAGTTTTTAGCTGAAGGGAGAAATTTAGTCGGATTTTATTAAAACATTTTCTAAATAATTTTGAGTACCAAGTAGTTAAAAATGGTATAATCACTTGAAAAAGATCATTATTAACAATATAAAAATAAAATTAAATGTTTTATAAAAAAATTATCAGTTAAATTACTTCAATGTAAACTCATGAATAAACATTCTTTATTAGAATGAGACTGTGAAATGAACCCTTAAAATGATCATAATTTTGATGTGAGAATTAATAAATAAATAGATTATGCATATCAAATATAAATCCACATAAAACAATTGGACATAAAATAATATATAGTCAAAATTATTTATACACATAACCATATAATATTGACAACAATGGGGAAGTAATATAACCCAATGAAAAGGAATTGAGTTATGAAATTAATTACCACATAGTAACTTTTAATTTAAATCCCCTTAGATGAAATATTTAAAATTAAAACTTAAAATACCATGAATAGGAAATTATTCATTATATTACCTAGAAAATTGTAAGTATATGCACCATATAAATGAAATTTGGTTTATAACATTACAATATGCTTCAATAAAATGCAATTGAGATAGAATCCATCACCATATGGTTTCTTTTGGTGGAACATGCTTTAACCTCATATATAGTTGTTTTAAAACATATTTAACTTAGACCAGAATAATATTAATATTTATTACTTCGTATATGATGTTTTTATAATATATTATTGCCCGTTCATTAATAATATTTCGTTATTTTTATTGTTTCATTGTCAATTTACATGTTCTCTCATGCATATTTTATTTTGGAAGTTATGATTTTTCCTATATTTTAAAGTTATATGATATCTTGAATAATAATAATGAAATAATTGTCATATTTTTACATCAATTTTACTTTTTAAAATATATCATGAATGATGTTTGTGAAAAATAAAGTATGTTGTGATCATGGAGATGGTTTGTCGTATATATGCATGAGTAACGTTCCCATTTTTTCAACATTCATTATGAAAGGAGAAATTGAATATTATTCCCTTATATAATGATAATAATATAATTTATATCATATTATATACTTATATATATCATCCATGTTGTTTGAGGATGAAAATAGAGTCGCATCGCTTCATGAAAGCGGTATTCCACACATGTATGAACGATGTTATCATCTTTAATTGAGAAAAATGAAATGAAGGAAAATAATGTATATTATCATTAAATAATGATAAATATTTCATTAACTTCATAATTATTTTTTTATATCACATATAATCATTAAAATTATCTTTATCCCATTCCATTTGAAGCATTAGTGAAAGGCGAATTGCATCGCATCGTGAGGCGGTATTCAATTGTAGACAGAAGAAACATTATCACATCTCCTACGGAATGTAAGGTAAAATTATATATGTGATATAGTGATTTAATTGGTATAAGAATATTATAAATGTCATATATATATATATAATTTAAATCCATCATAATACCAAACTAGGAAAGGAGAAAATGGGAAAATGAATAACATTGATTCGGGAGGCATTAGTCCACTATACACACGAACGATGATTTCATACCCCATTTGATGAAATTGTTTATGATTTTTGTTCATGAACATATTATTAAAAATTCCCATTATATTTAATATAATTAATTAATTATATCATCAATTTTTAAAAAAAATTAGTAATTGGTGAAAGAAGTAAATTAAAGATGCTCAATGAAGAACATTACCTCTTCTTCAAGTATCTTCCTTTTGTTTCCACTAAAACCATCGAAAGATAAATTTCAGACCGAACTAAGGCTTCTAAAATTATGGGAGTGAGGTTTTTCTGAGTTATCTGTGTATGTATATTCCAAAATAATGTTTTTTTAAGGTGTAAATTGGATATTATATAGGGTGGCCTTTTATATAAGTGGGTTGTGTGGAAAACGTGTAATGTTTTACAAGAGTGAAACGCACTCACATTTGTTTCACTTCACCAGGATCTAATAATATACCATTCTTGATCCTAGAATTTATAGTTTCCAAATATGTCTATATAATGTGTTTTTGACATGTTTTGGGTCATTTTTACACATTATTTTTTATATCTAATTATATTGTAAACTCATTGTTACCTTAATAACAATAATTACTATTAACTTTTTTCACTATTCATTATGGTCAAAAAATAAATTTACATTATTAGATAATATAATTTATTATGATTCCAAATATTTAATTTAATCTCCAAATTTGAATCACATATGTGGTAGGATTTAATTTAAAATTAATCTCATATACATGGTGGGAAACTGGGGTTTTAAAGTGAAAATGTTCAAAAGTAAACAATGTTTTTATATCAAAATTAAATATTTAAATGATTACAATGACCTAAATTTTATTAACTGATGTATGAAATAACTATTTTTATGTTAAAAAAATCAAAATATTATTTAAAATTACATATTATTTAAATTAAAAGGTCATTTTCAATTAAAATTCATTATTTTCACTATTCATCAAAAAATAAAACTTCTCATCAAACTCAAAAAAAACTAAACCAAATATAATTTCTATATTCTAATTCATAAATTTAGTTTTAATTTTTCATGTAAATTTTCTAAAAGTGGTATAAATTAATTTGAAATTATGTGCGAAAAACTTGATTATACCATCTTTTGGAAAAATAAAATTTTTCTAAACACATTTCTTTTTCTTTTAAATGATTTGTAATCAATATATAACCAATAAATGTGTGTAAAAAAATTTAATTTCATATTTTTTTTAATAATATTCATTATTTACATTCCAACTTCTTGGTAAAAACTATCATATTAAATAATATTATTAATAGTATATTATTTTTCAGTAAAACTCTGTCTTACATATAACTCAACTTGTCAAAGAAACATTTTAGTTGTGTGTAAACATATTTAAAGTAATTATTTATTTAATTCATAGATATTTAATGTATTTAATTTATTTAAAATAATAAATATATCATAAATTATCTTTATGTTATATTCCTTTCTACACTTATTGTATCATTCCAAATAAAAAAATTGTATAAAATGTTATTCATTTAGAATTTCAGGGTGTTACATTGTCCCCACCTTTGATAAATTGCATCCAAAAAATTTAAATTTTAACTATCTAATCAAGGGATTGAATTTTTAAAATACCATTGTTGAATATCCCACATCATAATAGGGTTAATTAAATATCTTCTTAATAAGACAGAATGATAAAAAACAAAGGTAAAATGAAATAACACATATCTCAGTTTTTAAGAAATAGAACATTGGTTTACAGTGAAGATGTGGACATAGATAAAAATAATAAATATATATAGAGATTGATTTATGTAATTGATAAAAAGAAATTGAATTATAAATGGAAAGTTTAGGGCCTCAAATCTATAAATCTAGCTGGTGTGAAATGGTCATTGATATCATTAGAAATGATGGTAATAGGATAAATTTTTATTTCATTATTATTTTTCTAATCTTGAGTAATTATATTACTCTATAATAATTTTAGTAAATATAATTACTTTATGTGTTTATATTTTATAAAAACTTTATTATTTGGTTATGCTTCAATAAATTTACAATTCATTACTTATTCCAAGAAATAAATATTTAAAAAATATTTTTTTTTTCTGAAGCACTAAAATACACTTTTAATAGGTTATAATATCTATAAAACAAGTCATTATGTTTGAATATAACTATTTTAAAAAACCAATTTGGTTATCGAAAGTTATACAATATAGTAAATTAATCTATAAATCCCATAACTAAAACTGCTGGTTCACCATAAAAATTTATTCTTCAAATCATTTAGCAAAAAGAAATGATACATTATTGAGGACATCTTGTAAGGTAGTGGTAGGCACTAAATTATTATCACACTTTGGTTATGGTATCAAGATAAACTTATTTTCTATATGCAATGTGTTTTCACTGATTATATGGAATATTATTTTTTTTAAAATCATATTAATATAATTTCTATTATGTTTCCAAAAAATAATAAAAATCCTTGAAATAACATTAGTTGTCAAATAAAATTATTTGAATATTATTACAATTAATGATCACATCAACCATAATGGTTATAAATTATTTTGAACTTGTGTCTATAAATTTTAAATTCTTTATTCCTTAAATAATTTCTCTAATAAAACATATTTTTTTCACAAATCACTCCCAAAATATCCTTAATATTGTGAAACTACAATCGCATAAGACCTAAAAATATATGTTTAACAATTTTAACTTATGATAAATTTTAAATTCTCTAACCCATGATGGTATCCATAACTCTTATGTAAATGAAGACACTATTTCTTTTTAAATTTAATAGAATAATTTTATGGTTCATGATTCTTGTGACTAAAATACTATTCATAAAATGATTCAAAATTTTAATTATTGAATCAGAATACCTCAGTACTTCATCCATTTTATTTCCACTTAGTTCCTTTAATTATCTAGGGGGTACCCTTTATAAGAGGTAATTGAGGTGGTTAATTTACAAGTTTCCCACTATTAGAAAAATGAACTATTAATGGATCCTTATGATGAGATTTAATGTCTTCCATCACATTTTTAAATTTTCTACTTAAATTATATTCATTATGCCTAAATTTTCCACAAATAAAACCTTTCACCATTCTATTTAGAAAATTTCCTAGGTATCTCCATAAAATTTATTCCATGATGGAAATCGATCCATCATTTCTTCATGGTCTCCACTAATTGATCAATAAGAAAACATCATCCTTATATTCATTTATGAGTCTAGTATTTGGTTAATGTATATGTTGTTAATAATATTTCAGGAAAATAAATTTTTAATAATCACGATATTTTTCAATAATATCAACATCGATTTTGGTTTCGCATTGTCACCTCTTTATCCACCATGTTATATGTTAAATGGATTCCGTAGGGTTCCATCCATTGACTAAAACCAAAAATCATAGTGTGAGAAAAAAAATCATAGTGAGAATACTATATAATAATTTATAGGATGTATAAATCTTAACACATTTTATTATATCTAATACACCTTAGGTTTATCCTATGTCATTTATTTTCATCATCTATCCAAATCTTTCATAAGGGTTTGTAAAAAAAATATGAATTATCTAAATCATATCCACTGGGTGTATCACACCAGGTGTGTAGTATGGCTCATTTTCATATACTAGGTAACACTCAAGTCAATATTTTCATGTCTGTATCATAGTTATTACCACCTTTTACATATGTGCTAAAATAATTTCCACTTGTAGTATCCATATGGGTATGTATATCAAGTAAAACCCATATAATCTCTATCTTACCAAAACATTAGGATGTTCTTCTATACTTACCCTCAAATTCTATCATTGGTTTTGGTTCCATGATCTATTTTTTTCCTAAATCTAGTTCTCATGTTTCCTATTAAACAATATCTGATTAAAACTATATAAACCTAGATCCTAGTATCACGGATCTTGTGCCTACTAGAATTATATTTTAATAAGATACAAGGAGTCACATCCAGAAGAACTCACTAGTTTAGTATTCTGGTTAAACTATAGACATACATGATTAACTTATTAAATTTGAATACACAAATTATATTATAATGTTTTTTCAAGAATATCATTATTCTATATTGTATATACCTACATATCAGTGATAGTAAACTTTAGGGAATCTCAGGGAAAGAAAAAAATAAGGATGATCTAAAACATAATAAGGGTTATGTATGATATAATCAATAATTAATAAATGGGAATAATCAATATATAAAGGTAAAAAACTGAACACCCATGACATGTAATCAATAAAATATGAAGGAATATAATAAATAATATATCAATGTAGATAACTCAAAACACATCCCATTTAATCGATAACATTATTATCATAACTGAATATGGAATAACCAATATACAAAGGTAAATAACTGAAACACATTCCTTTTAAATAAATGACAGTGAATTTAATCCAATGATAATTTCACAGTAAAAATATCTCAGATATAAATAACTAAATACCATATCAATTCAATGCTTAATTATTGGATGTTAGGTTTCCAAAGTAAATGGTACCTTTACTATCAGGACCCTTTATAATACAGTTTAAAACATATTGGGTGAAAACCCACTTAATTGGGGCTAGCCAACTAATTTTTCCCATGAGACTACTAATGTATCAAGGGGATATTTATAACCGAGCCCCACCCATGACATACCAATCAAAATAAATCTTTATATATTGAATAATCAATTTAATTCATAAATAATGTGCCTTATAAAATATTCCTATTGAGTAAAGAATATTGATTTATAAATATTTCTCATATATCAAATAATATTCAATTTGGTACAACATAATTAGATATTATTTATGTTTTAATCAATAAACATATCCATGATGATTAATAGGAATATTTAGGGTAAATTAAATGTCCAACAATCATAGGAAATTGAACAATTCAAGGGAATATTATTGACTAAAACCCAATAAATGAAGTGAATGTTAATACATTACTTAGTAAAAATGATCATAAAACATACAAATTGATAATAAGAATCGTATAAATAGGATATATCCCCAGTGGAGTATATAAAAAATAAGGGTTGTTGTCATTGAAGGATAGAAAAACAATAAAAAAATTTGAAAACTTTTTTCCAAAAAATATCCATTTCATTTATAAAAACATTTTAAAAATTAATTTCTTTGATTATAAAGTTTAAAAATCAATAAAAATATCATTTTAAATATGAAAACGATGATTCAATAATGTCATGTTGCTATATAATTTCAAATATTCCATAAAGTACTTTCATTTTGAATAGTAGAAAGGTTATAAAAGTGCCTTGTTTGGAAAGAGACAAGAATATTCCTTTGAAATTTTTTGTTAGAAGACAAAATGGGTTAAAATATTTTTAAAATATTTTTTTAAATGATAATGAACTTTTGTCTTGAAAACTCTTTTATAAAACATAGTTTTTGAATAAAACAGATTTCTAACTGAATAGTGAAATGAATTTGGAATTTATTAAAAATATTTCTCAATAATTCTAAGTAACAAAGACTATAAATATGGTGTTGTAAATTTAAAAACATCATTATTAAGTATATGAGAATAAAATTAAATGTTTTATTAAATTGTGATAATATAATTTTCTTTTAATTGAAATTCATGAATAAAGAAAGTCGACAAGATTGGAGTTGTGAAATAAACCATTAAAATGATCATAATGTTGAAGTGAGAAATAAGAAATGAATTTATTGTGTTTATAAAATATAAATACACATGAAATAATTTTAATAAAATAATAGATATCCAAAATTAATTATATGTATAATCATAAAATATTTACGACAATGTGGAAGTAATATAAATAGTTGAAAAGTAATTTAGTCATAAAATTCATTACCACTTGGTAACATTTAATTAAAATACCATTAAATGTATTAATTCAAATTGAAACATAAAATAAATGAATAATGAATTATTCATGATATTACCTGTCAAATGGTTAGCATATACAACATATAAATCAAATTTTGTTAATATCCTTACGATATTCCTCAATGAAATAAAATTGAGTGGAAATCCTTTACCTTAGGCTTCATTTTGGAATAACATGATTTTACCTCATTTATAGTGGTATTGAAAATTTTAGTAGATTATTCCTGAACCATATTAATATTATTGATATCATATATCATTCTTTTATAACATATTATAACCCTTTTATTAATTATCTTTTATTATTTTTAATTTTTCATGTGTTAATTTCCTAGTTTTCTCATGCATTTTTTGTTATGAAGTTTCCAATTCATGCCCATATTATATTTCCCAATAATATAAAACAATAAAAAATAATCATATTTTAACATCAATTTTACTTTTAAAACCAATCATTAATGATGGTTAGAAAAAACAAAGTATTTTATGATCATAAATAAGGTAGGACGTACGTATGCATGGGTAACATTTATATTATTCAATTACCATTATAAAAAGATGTGAACAATATTTTACCATTAAATAATGATAATAATGTCCTTATTATCTAATTATGTAGTTATATAATTCATAAATTTGGTTTGGTGATTAAAATAGAGTCACATCACTTCGTGAAGGCGTTAGTCCACATGTACACTGACGATGATATCATCATTATGCGAGTGAGAAATATAGAAATAAAATGATGTATATTTTCATTAAAAAGTGATAAATATGTCATTAATATCATAATTATTTAATTTATATAATATATAATAATTAACTTTGTCTTCATCTCCATCCATGTTAAGTGTTAGTGAAAGACAAATCACATCGCTTCGTGAGACAGTAGTTTGTTGTACACAAAAGAGACATTATTGGGTCTCCTTTAGAATGAAAGATAAAAATTCATATTTTATATAGTGACTTAATAGGTATTAAAATTTTATAAATATCTTATATATACTTTATACCCATCATAATACCATACATTGATATTTGAAATTACAAAAAAGAACAACATTAGTTCGTGAGTCCATAGTTCGTCACACACATGAGTGATGATTTCATAAACACATTTGAGGTAAGTGGATATAGTTTTGAGACATAAAATTATTATAAAAATATAAAATTATATTAAATATAAATATTTAATTATAGAATCATGTTTTAATAATAATTTAATGAGGTGAAAATGAAGTAAAATAAAGAAGCATGTTGAAGAACATTACTTCTTCTTCAAGAATCTTCCATTGGTTTTAACTAAACCCTTCTCGGATAGAATTCAAAATAGAATAAATCTTCTCATATGAGTTGAGGTAATTTTATGAGATATTTTGGTAGGCATTCTCTGAACCAAAGTAGTTTTATGGTCTGAAGTAGAGAGGATTGTGGGTGGACTTTTATAAGTGGGGTGAGTGTAAAACTAGTAATTTTTTAAAGAGTGAATTATAACCAAATTGTTTTTGTAACTAGGACCAAATAATATTATATTATCTAAAATATAAGTTAAATTGACTAAAAACTTAAACTGAATAGGTTTTGGACATGTTTTCAAAAAAATTACACCTTATATTCAAAGTTTATTCACTAAGTAAACTCGTTTTTACCTCAATCAATATAATTAATTTAAAAAAATTTCACTAATAATTATTGTAAGAAATTAATTTAACCATATTTTATAACATAAATTAATCTTTTTCCAAGAATTAAATCCATTTTCTAAATTAAACTTACATAATTTACAGAATTTAATTTAAAATTAATCCAAGTAGACATGGTGAGAAGGCGGATTTTTGAAGTGAAATTATTCAAAAAATCAATTTTTTATATCAAAATTAAATATTAAAATGATTACAATGAACTAAATTTGATTTATATATTATTATTGAACTATATTTACTTTAAAAAAATTAGGAATCTAATTTAACCATATAAATTATTTAAACGAAAAGGCTTTTCCAATTAAAATCATATGTTTTTCACTATTCATAAAAAATGAAACTTACAAGAAAATTTGAAAAAATAATCCCTAAAATAATTTTAATATTATGATTTCAAAAATTAGGTTTATTTTTTTGAAAATTTTCTAAAATTTGTAAATAGTAATTTTAAATTATTTGTGCAAAACACGTCTCAACCAACTTTTACGAAAATATAGTTCTTTGAGAAACATTTATTTTTCTTTATATTGATTTATAATAAATATATAACCAATAAATGTGTTTAAGATATATATTTAAAAGTTTAGTTAATCTTATTCATTCCTTATATTTAAATGGAAAAGTTTTATCTTTAATTTTAAATAATAATATAAAGACTATTGTGTTGTTCGGTAAAACATAGTCTTGTATTAAATGAAAGTTATTAAATAAACCTGTTGTAGTGTGTAACTCAAGATAAATTAAGTCTTACATGCATTGAAATATGTATATTATATTGAATATTTTTTTAAAGTGAATATATCATAAAGTCTCCATATTTTCATTCCTTTCTACATTTTTTGTTTCATATCATACCCCCAATTAAATTTTTTTTTTATTTTATTATTTGGGAGTATTAAATAATATCATTATGACTCTATAATAAAGATATTTTTCAAAAATAATCCAAATTAATAATCATAATCATCCATTATTTCTGGTTTTTTCATGTTTGAATATGTCTAACCACCAACTTGGGTCATGATATAAGATAATATAAAGGATGGATATGAGAACTTAATTATGGATAGTAAATAATATAAATAATTAAATAAATCATTAATTTGGTTTTTAATGGTAAAGTTAATATTAAATTCACTAATTAATATACTAATGACTATTCATTAAATATAATCAAAACATGATCATTGCTGATTTCAAAATTATGTATCTTAACCAGTACTCCAATAAAATGAAATTATAAAACTATAAATAATTTTGAAACATTTATGAAAATAATTTTTTTTAATTTTTAATGACGAAATATTGGAGAATAAAGTGTAACAATTATTCTTTTTCGAAACTAGTTCAAAATAATCGAGATTACTCACACCTAATATTAAAAATATATGATAAATACATAATAAAAATATGGAAAATATTTGTAAATGAATTTTATTAAATGTAATGAATTTATAAATTATTCTGAAATAGGTGACTAGGATATTTATTCTTTTTCTATAGGTGCTTAGAGTTCATTTGACTGATAAGGGAAATGAGGTAGGGGTTTTGTATCTATTCCTATTTATTGAGTCATTCCTATTTTTCAATATGAATTTCATTTCATATGTGGTATTTATTTACTATTTCCAATATTATATCATTAATTATCTTTTATGGTATTTTATTTTTAGTTTCAAGATCTTTCCCCTTCACAAGTTTTTAATTAGACGATACTCAAGAGGTTACAGTTTCTTATCTCAAATTTTCACCCCTTGAGACATATTTCTTAATATAGACCACATTTTCTATTGAATTGTGCAGATACTTCGAAATAAATTAATTTTTAAATGTTACTTTAAATAATGGTGTCCAAATATCCCTGACACATTCTTTCTTTACATGGATTTAAATTCAAAATATATACAAGTATTAGGGTTTTTTGTTAACTCAACACGCATTGTTGATTTATAATGATTCCTCTAGAAGTTAATTGTTTCAAGATTAGTTTCTTCCATATTAATATTTTATTTCATTGTAATGTATCTTCAAATATAGTGTAAAATGATAATTTAATTCAAATATTTTACCTTGATAAAATTTTATTTCCAAAAATAATATCATTGTTGAGAATAATCCACATCCTCTTTAATGATGGTTTTCCCTAATTTTCCATATTTTTATTTCTAACCAATTTTATCCTATATAATTGAGAACCATATTATGTGTTATCTCACATGAATTATTTATTTCACTTCCCAAATTAAAAAAGAAATTTATCTTATGCTATTTTCGTTTTGGGTTTTTAAAAAATATTTTTCAAAATATTCAAAAAGAGTTTTCATAATTTCAAATGTTTTATCATCCACCCCACATGTATTTTTATAAAAATTAGATATTTTAAAATATATATTTTTTATTTTTATTTTTCAAAGGTAAATAATTTTCAAATTTTTCTCTTCACATTTTTGAAAATAACTTTAAAAAGTGATATATAACATCATATATTCATGAATATAATTTAAAATATCTCTTTAATGTTTTTATATATGGGAACATATTTCCAAAACAAATTTCATTTTATATTTAAATTTATCTCTAAATGTTCATGGTCTCTAAAATAAATTATTTTCTTCTATATTTATAAAATATTATTTTTAAAATTATTTCAAAAGATCAAGGAAATATATTATTTCTAATGTTTTTTCCCTATAACTCCTAAAAATTATTTGTATAATAATTTATTATTCCTAGAAATATCTTATACTTTATTAGGGAAACTCTTCAAATGATACCATACACATTCATTCTTTGGATGGATTTTTTAATTTTCTTCTCTTCTAGAAGAATGATCCATCGCTATAGTTTTAATTCCTAACTGCCCACAATGAAGAGGAATAACATTTCTTCCAATTATTGTGATTTGTGAGTACCTTATCTAACAATTATAATATAAAAGGGTGTTCAACTAGATGTTATTCATAAATTGATTAAAGGAATTATTATTTTTTCTATAAACCATTTATATATACTGTGTAAATACTATATTCTTTATTATCATGGTCAAATGGTGTTTTTCTATAATGTTACTAAATATCATTGGATACCAAATTATTTTCCTTGGGTATATTATGTCACAATAATTGATAGAACTATTAATAATTTCCATATTGGATTCCTTCAAAAATTGATATGTAACCTATTTTCTTTCTATTGGGTTTTATGATATAATGATTATTTATTTTATGGGGCACACATTTTTATAGATGATGATGGGTGCGGTCAATTATCACCCTATAATGAATTGGTATATCATTATATATC
Source organism: Viscum album (assembly GCA_963277665.1). Taxonomy (NCBI): domain Eukaryota; kingdom Viridiplantae; phylum Streptophyta; class Magnoliopsida; order Santalales; family Viscaceae; genus Viscum; species Viscum album. Next base: position 772,781,073 of record OY728155.1, on the reverse strand, counting down.
ATGATCTCAAAATGGTGTGTGCTAGGATTTAACTTAATCCAAATGTTATGTGGGAGGATATATCCCAAGAAAAAGAGTATATGATAGGATTTATCCCAAGAAAATGGGGTGAATGGGAGGTTTTTTGGGACCAAGAGTACACTGGAGGATTATCCCAAGCCTACAAGGGTATATGGGTAGTTATCTAAAGCCTACTATATGATGAATACCTCAGTGGGTATCATTTCCATATGGTTTCAATACTTATTTTTGTTCTATATTTTTTTTCTTATTCTCCTTGTTATGTTACTCTCTCGTGAATCGTGTTTACAAACTCTTTCATTGATGAATTATGATATCCCAAGACTTATTCCATGAAAACTAATCTTTGTATTATTGGTTATAATTTTATTATGTATCTTTATTATACTCATATGATCCTATAATGATCACTAATTATCTTTTATTATTATCTATTATGTTTACCATCCTTGAGTGTTTGAGCTCACCAATTTCTTATGTTTCAATTTCTCCATTTTATAACAAAAACTAATAAGTAGTGTTTGCCTAGAATAGTGTCTTATGTAGTGTACTTTTGGGAGATTTTGAATACTTTTAAGGGCATAGGTATTAGATTATATTGTGGGAAGTGTCTATTTAATATAACAAACTTGGGTTTCATTGGAAAAATATTTTTCTTAATTATCTATAACTCTAAATATTAAAAGACACTCATGATGTTTGTGATTGATTATGTGTGAATTATATTGTTATTAATGATGTGAACAAAATATTGTGTGTAATGTAAAGTTGTTTTTAGTACCGGATCTAGGAGTGCGGCTCTATTTTGCCACAATATATGTGATTAATTTGAAATACGTATTACACAACATGGAACCAAGCATCATTTTATAAAATCATATAATCCCTAATCTAATTTTATAGATGGGAGGACGAATAGAAGTATTTTGAGATGTGTGGGATAATACTAGCTAATAAAAATCCTCAAAATAATATTTTAGAAAAATGTATGTATTGTTGTACACATTCAGAATATATTTTTTTAGATCTTCAAAAATTATCACTCCATATGTTTTATAGTAAAAGAATAATGAAACTATAATTCATTATAAAGTTTTTATTATTATATGATTTATTAAGATCCAAAATATAAATGTGGGAATGTTTAAAGATAAGGTCGATGAGTGAGCCTTTGTGAGTTGAATATCTGATAAAATTCGGTATATGTACTTGAATAATAGGTTTCAAAAGTTATCGGACAACTCTAATATTAAAATTATTGAAAATTAGTTCATTTTAGTTAAAATAGTTTAATAATATTTTAAAATTTATATGGCTAATATCTAAAAGAATTTAGACTAAAAAGTATAAATGGAAGTTGAAATTAAACCAAATGATTTTATTATAGATTAAAAACATGTAATTAATTAATATAATGATTATATAAGTTACAAAACATATTTTAAATGGTTTAAATGGAATATTATAATTGAAAAAATCATTATAAAATAAAATTATCCTATATAAATGAAAATTATAACGAGAATAAAAAACCAAATAAATATTATATAATAGGTTTAACCAACAAAAGCGGAAGAGGTAGTTGAAGATAAAGAATGTGTTCAAGACATGAATAATGATATAAAAAATGAAAAAAACACTTTAGATTCACATAAAGGCATAAAGATAAAAATTTAATTGGTAGAATGTGGGTGTCTAGAAATAAAATGAATAAAAAATGTGAATTGACAACATACCAGGCCAACCTACTGTGTAAGGGATACTCAAAAATGGAATGTATATATTTTAAAGAAACATATTCTCTAATAGCATGGTTGGAAACCATAATAATGTTATTAGAAGTGGATTCACATAATCATTATAATTTTTTTAAAATGGATGAGATATTATCCTTTTTAAGGGTTAACTTCAGGAATAAGTTTTCATTAACCAACCTGAGTGTTTCATTCTACGTATTGATGGCAGAATTTTATGCATATTTCAAAGAGTTGTATGCCTTAAAATAATTTTATAGATATTGATACTCCAAAACATGATTTATAAACACCCATAACTTTCATACATAAATATTACATATAATTAGTTTAATTTTGTTTACATAACATAATGATTTATACTAGAATAATGTAGGTCTAGTATCATTGGAAACTTACAAACACAAAAAACTGGTTCACAATAGTTTTAAATCAACTCCCTCTTAAATTTTAATACTTATCACTCTTATTAGGTGTATCATAAAAAACACATTTATTTATTACCTAGGAAATGAAACATAACCAAAGGTTATCTCTGATGCTCAGTACAAGTAAATAAGGGAGATATCAATGTTCATAAAAGAAAAACATGATAAAAGGGGTGTGATAAGAAGATATTAACATTTTAAAACCTTAACTTTCATATCATAGATCATAATATTGAGTTATGTATTTAATAATGGAATATTATAAGAAATATATCATACTAGGATCAAAAAATATGGTCTATGGGAGCATAATATAGGTATAAGACATGGAATTTTCTCACACACATAGGAATAAAAATAATTTCATTAGTACTAAATGTTATTTTATAGGACTATAATGTTGGAATGGGTTAACTAACAAACCTATATTTAAATTAAAATATAACTCCAAATACTATCATTGTGGAAAAATTACCTTGTTGAACTAGGTTCACTCCCCATTCTAGTCTGTTTTATCTCATTAGATTTCAATGTTTACCAATGAATTGAAGGGTGATTTAGGTCCCACACATCTCATAATTAAAATAATACATTTTTTATATAATATTATAAATAATTCATCATATCATAACCCATGAAAAGGTATTGGTTTCATAAACATTTCATCATATCATAACTCATAGAAATCAAACAGGTTTTATAAACATATCATCATTTCATCATAACATAACCTATAGAAAAGGAATGGGTTTCATAAATATAATTCCATAATAAAAATAAATCATATAGAGGATTAATAACAATGGAATACTTCTTTCATATTCCTAGTAAATAATAAGAAACATTGGATGTTCTTTTCATTGATGAATCAAAAGATCATTAAAATATTCTTAATAAAAATAACATTTGTATTTTGAAATCACTTCTTTAAAATATAAAAAATTCCAAAATATAATAGAATATAATTTCAGTGAAAATAAGATTTCAAAATTATAATGTAATATTCCAAAAAAATAGTGGGCATGGAATCATAAAAAATATTCATGTCATATAAGTTAAAAAAAACTTTATATCCATAATTTCCCCAGAAAATTCACGAATTACCTCATTGGAAAAATAAAAAAAAATATTTCCACCAAAATGGTTTGAAAAAATTGAAACATAAGTAAAATAAGATTTATAAATAAATAGAATAATAGTAAAAACTATCTTTAAAATATTTTTAGAATGAATGGATATCAAATAAATTTTTTTTTCGGCCAGATAGAAAAATCAAGTCGATATTACTTAAAACATATTGTTGATCTCTAGAGTACATAAGGTGATAAAATGAAAGGGAAAAATTAATTTTCATGAAACAAAAAAATTATAATAAAATTAATTGGTATCATTATCCGTTTATCATAAGATTTTATTATCAAAAAATAATCATAAACAATCCCAATAAACGGTGAGAGTGTAACAAAAAACTCATTACCTCAAGTTTGGATCCCTTCATAAATTTTCAAACCTTATCTATAATGAATATAGTTAAATTTTCCATATTAATTAAAAATAATACTTATATATATAAATATAAAACCATATATTATTTTCTTTTATCCTTTTTTCACCTGTTTATTAATAATTCTTTATTAAAATTACTATTCCCACTGATAATTTCTTAGTTTTTCATGTAAATTTTTGTTTTTTAGTTTCATCCCTTATAATTTGATAATATTTCTATAGTATAGATAATATTAATCATGGTATAAATATAATATAATATATATATATATATATTATTTTCCATAAAATTTAGGGATAGAAAAATGAATTACACTATTCATAAAGACTGTAAGTCGTACGTACATAGGTGTGTTGTTTTAATTTATCAATAGTTAAAGTAGAAGAAATATAGATATTAATTTCCATTTAAAATATAATCATAAAAACCTATATATCATATATATTTTTCAAATTTATCATCATTTCCATCCATGTAAAATATAAATGAAAAATGAATCACATCACTTTGTGGAGGTGGTAGTGCACATGTACGTAGGAGTGACATTGTCATTCCCTAGATGATTGAATGGTAAGAAGGTTGACATGATATTATCATTAAATTCGTACAATAGTTTCGTAAATATAATATATAAATATTAAAATCATTATAATTTACATCCATAAAATATGGTGATTAAAAATTAATTGTATCACCATATAGAGATAGTAAGTTGTATATACACACAAGTGATATTTTCACTTCCCATTTGGTAGGAAAGAGGGTTTATAATGGTTTTTAATAATAATAATAATAATAATTAAGTATATTTTTGATACATGATTTATTATTTTATGAATAATGTAATAGATTTAGTGGATTTAAAATAAAAATTTAAAAGAATGTGGTCAGTTAAGGTGATTACCATTTCCTTGAAACGACTCCTTTAGATCTCCTCTAAAGAGATCTTGGGTTTGTATTTTGGGAATAACAAAACATCTAGGATGTGTATATGTAAGTTAATAAGATAAATTAGAATATTATTTTCAAGCTAGAAGGCTCAAAATGGTGTTAATAAGTGAAATGTGGGATCCCTTTATATAATTTATGGGTGAGAACTCTTGGAATTTCATAAAATTTTAATTTAATATAAATTAATTTTGATGTCCAAATAGATCAAAATTGATAATATCACAATAAAATGTGAGTATGAGTAAACATACTCTAATAAAATAAAATTTTTACAAGTTTGGATCACATATGTACCCTTATCTTTTAGTTTTATCCTTTCCCCCATTAACCCTTTAGACAATTATCATAATATTAGAGATTTGCTACACTTTAAGGGTTAATAATTTTTCTATAAAATGAAAAATGAACCCTAAATGGACCGTGCATTATTTTTTCATGACTCGGGTAAAGGGAAGAGCGTTGTGTAGCATGGTATTTTCTCTTGTTATCTTCGTCTTCATAGCAGGATGGATTATTGGCGACAGATGGTCATAGAGGGACTTGTTTAGACTTTTCATGTTTATCTTTTTTGTTTATCCTGGTGTAATTTACTTTGTATGTATCATGGATATGTTCTCATGATTATGTATTGTACCCTGTTGTTTTTCCTAAAAAAATAATTTTATGAAATTTATGTCATTTAATAAAATATTGTTGATTATAAAATATCATTAATGTCGTTTTTAACACTAATAGCTTAATTTAAAATTAAATACATAAATAAAAAGGTGGAATTATAATATAATTATTTAAAAAATAAATAATATGTCATATAGATCTATAAAAATCATGTCACATATTGAATAATTCAAATTAAACCCCTTTTAATATGTTTACAATCATTAATTATATTTTTTTATTAAATTGATAAATACTCTACCAGTGTTTCATAAGAAAATAAGGTCATCATATAATTACTGAAAAATAAAAAAAACATAAAAATAAAATAATTTAATTAATCCCAAAATATACAGTTATGTTCATCTATAACATACTTTTTTCCCTTTGTGGATATATATGATATATTAAAAAGAGAGTTACATTTTTTAACTTTATTTGATTTAAATAGTATATAGTTCATTTTCATATACAAGTGTTTCTTAAACTCATAATTTCAAGACTAAGATGATAGTGGTGAAATTACCTTCATAAAAAATGAATTAGAAAGAGAACTTATGGCCTTACAACTTAGTTATAACCTAGATTTACCGGATTTATCCTCTACCGAGCTGATCAATTTTACCACGGTTACTATTCATATTGACTAAAAATAAAATAGTCCTATTTACCAAATTTAATCCTCGTAATTTATAAATATGTAATTAAATTTATATAATTCAACATATATAAATGGAATAAATTATTTTTATTTTATGTGCACAAAATGAGATGAAAACTAGGTTTTAGAAGAAAAAAAAAGAATTTTTTGTGAAAAAAAATTGGAATAATCATTATCCTAGGAATAAAAAATATTATTGGAGTATTAAAAAATTATATTGAATATATAATATATACATTTAAATAAAATAATTCCCTAATAGTGATTAATTTAATTAATTATGAAAAAAATATGATGGGAATATAAAAACGGTTTTTATAAAAAAAATCATATTTATTTTCAAATGATTTCCATTTCTAATTAATTGACAACAAATGAATTAATTTTATACAAGTATAAACCATAAATTTTCATAATTTAGTTAGTCCTATTAAAACCACAAATCTAATGTCTAGGTGATAATAATATTTTAACTGCTTATTGGGGTTCTTCTAAACTCATTGTTGCGTGTAACGCAAGCTATCAAAAAAATTAATTGTTTTTAAAAAAATTATTAAAATATCATGGGGTTAATTTCGACCCACAATAAAGTAATGTTTCCCTAAAAATAATGTTACTATTATACAAACAAATAAAGAAACTTCCACCTCATCATATCCTCATGTTACGATATAGCATTCTCAAATTGGTGGTTATCCCACAAAATATTGACCAGGTGAGTGGTCTTGTTTTGTATCACATTATCTCTATGATCTAAAATCACTACTAGTTTTTACTCATAAGAAATATCTTTTTGAAGTGGTATAACTTCCATGTTTATAACATGTGGTGGATCAAGTGTGCACTTCTTCAAGGGAGATACATGGAACACATCAATAACTTGAGAGAGATTTGGTGGGAGCACTAATAGATAAGGTACAGTACTAATAGAACCAATAATTTCAAAAATGCCAAATATATATAGATATTAGCTTTAAATTATTTAAAAATATCAACAGCTTCTTTTAGGAATATATTCCTAGGAATAAATTTTAACCAATATCAAACCCTATACATTTCTAATGATTTTCAGTATAAATTTTTTATTAAATCAGATCTAGTCTTATGTGATATTTGTTGAAACTATGTTTTCTCACATAGATAAAAAGGTGTCAAAGAAAAATATCATAAAGTAAAAAAATAATAAGATAAATTAATAAGGATAAGGGTTGAACCTCCCAATAAATCCCACACATGCAGTTACCACCAAGAAGAATCAACGTGTAGTGTACCTGTGCATTAGCCAATATTGTAGGCTTATGCATCAGCCAACACGTCACAACAATACAGAACACTGACATGACACCCAAAAGAAAAACAAAAAAATCACTCAGGGTCCCATATTTTCCTATAAATAAGACCATGGGGTCTTCATTTGCATGGAAAATTTTTCCAAATGTCGTCCTGGCACTCTATTTTTCCATGTCCTTTGACCATGCACTGAGAAACCTTCTAGGTAGTTTTATGAAATCTAAAGAAGAGGTATGTAAAGAGGGGTAGTTAATAAAATTCTTCCAATGGTTAAAAATACACAACACTGGGGTAATTAATTACCTCCCCCATGGTTGACGAACACTAGTTCGAGGTCCCTTTTTTAACTAGGGACCTGCATGAGAAAATTTTAGGAACACCTATTGAGACCCTTGAAGGCATCCACAAAGCCTCTCCCAAGTTACTGTTCCCATGTGGTCCATCTCCCAATGTACCATTAACTCTCCCATGTCCACCTGAGAGAATCAATCCCTCTGTTAGACTTCATTTTCTCACCTAGTTCTACTTGTGAGGCCCTCCCTGGTCTCTCCCTTACCTCTATCATGCACAGGACTCTAATGATACCATATTAAAATCCATACAAGTAAGGGACTCCATTTATTTGGCTCCCTTTTCAGGGAGGGACAAAATTGAAACCTCCACCAAAGCCTCTAAACTTGAAATTCCATGAAGATGGTCACACCAGCATGTCCCCCATTTGTATTTTTATTCTTATGGTGAGAGGTTTCTCTAACTTTTCCTATGGTATGGTTAGGGTCCAAAGGAATCATGTGGATTTGAGTTCAAATACTCACAAGGGCTCTAACCCTAGGAACAGTGTTAGGGAGTTCCTGGTCTCGGATACTAGGGTTATGACCACGTCCATTCCTTTTCATCTCTATAACCCAGAGCCTATAATTCCAATAGGGAGGGAGACGATCACACTTGTGTTTCATTTTGACATGAAATTAAATCATTCTCTGTAACTGTGGAACCAATTTTAAGGAAACCCTCCTGAAGTAATCCCCTCTTATTTATTTTATTAGATAGCACTACCGATCTTCCTTGTCCCCCTAGCATTAGGTTTGAAGATGGGATGGGCCCTAGAGTCATCTTCTCACTATCTATCTCTCATACCTCTAGTCTCTTCCACTAGGGGAGGAGGATATTTTTTAGTTTTATATATCTTTAAATTTATCATGTACCTCACATTAAATCATGACTCGTCCTTACTCATGTGGATAGAGAGGCTATCCACAATCATAGAATTAATAAGATCATATACTTGTTTCAGTGGAGAGGCCTATTTTAGATATTCATGTCACCTTCCTTTAGAGTGACTCCCTAGGTGGGATTCCTCAAGGTCATGAATCCAACCTCAAGGAATTGAAGATTGTTTGGTTTCCTGGATCTTTTGTTTCCTCCTGTTTCTCACACCGAGAGTGACTCACGTAGGATTTGATGTTGATGATGGACTGTAAATCCTTATGATCCCAAAACTTATAGGAATCCTCTTTAAAAGTAATCCCCAATCCTACTAATCATTCAACCTCATTAAAAGTATAAGTCCCAACCCATCAAATGAATCCTCTTCATAAGTAATCCCCAATCCAACATCTAGGAATCCTCCTTGGGAGTAATGCCCAATCAAAACCCCATTTTACTAAGGAACCTTAGTGTGTGAGACCATATTAATTTAACTATGGGAACTCTGATTCTTGCTATAATCAGGATACATAGGATTCCAATGTATAGTCTGAGCTCAATTGGCCCCTTCCGTAGTTATAATCCCGAAACAAGTCTCCAAATCACCATGAGTCAAAACATCCATTATGAAGGAAATCCACCTCAAGAGTAATCCTCATCTTTATCCACTCCAAGGTCCATAATCCCCTACGATAAAAACATTCAGAGGGCCACTGTAGGCATAATTCCTCATGAAAAAACAACTTGAGATTTGATTCCCATCCAAATGGGATACGTAGTAATCCTCCCTTAGCTATAAACTCAACACTTCAAATCAATCCTAATCTCTATGCCATATTTCTATTATGGTCTAATTAAACCAAGGAATACATATCACTTCTAGTTTCCCTGTTCCACTTTGGCATAAGTCTGACACTAAAATTTGACAAGGTACCTTCCACATATACATCTTAGCTTCATGATTTTAAAATTCATGGTTTATTCCTTATAACATGAATTTAAAAGGTATCATCTGTCCCATTTAGTTGAAACAAACTAAGTGGTTTTTGATTCCTTTCAAAAGGATAAGTAGGAATCCCATCCATGGGTGTTTGTCCTACATTGAAAAAAACTCTCATTTACCTAGATGATTATACACTCTAGAGTGACCCACTGTGTGGCTAAAAAATCATGAACATCATAATAATGACTACAGAATATGTAATTACTACATAAGGGGATACCATTTAGAGAGAACAATGAATACATAATGATATATCCATTGATGAAGAACCTCACATACATATACATTATTCTATTCTCATTGCATTCCAATAATTGATTGTTAATTTAAGGGTGAACCACATCATACTTGGTAATCAATAAAGTATCCATGAGCATATATTAAATATATAAGAGGGTATCAAATTAGAAATAAATTACCCCCAAAAGGGTGTGATGATCTCGATGTCCCATCATCTCAACCAATGTGAATAATTAAGTATCATTGGAAAATACAAAAATGAGCACCATCCATTGGAAATGTGAACCCTCATTTATATAGTATCATTGTTTATTCTAGTTCCATAAACAAACTCATTGGAAACCACTCAAAATAGTGAACCTAATGTGAATTACTTAACTACGGAATCTCCTTCAAAAGATAAAAATTATGTACTTCTCATTCCCCATCGGATGATTTTGTTAATGATAGAAAACATATTTCTAAAAGGGAAATAAAAATTGGTGAACAAGACGTGAATGAATTAACTACAATTTCTCATTCATGAGATAAAAAATTTACTTCTCATTCCTCATCAGACGATTCTATTTTTGACAGAAAACTTATTTCCAAAGTGAAACAAAAAAATTGATCGTGACGTGAATGAATTAACTAAGAAATATCCTTCATAATATTAAAAGGGTGTACTTATTATTCCTCATCAGATTATTTAGTTCCAGAATGAAAACTTATTTTTGATGGGAAACAAGAAATATTGAACCATACATTAAATCATTAACCAAGAAGATAGTATCACTCGCACGTCACGCCACTTTCACTTAATAAAAGAGGGCCAGATAGGATAATAAATCATGCATTTTTTCATTCAAATGAAATGCTAATTTGATGTGGTTTTCTTGTTTTTTTCATATATTAGTAACTTCCTTTGATAACTCCCTTCAATCCAATGTCTTCCTTCTATATTTCACCAGCACATGCCCTGACTACTGCTCAGGTTAGGTCTTATTTCAAACATAGAATGCCATCACCAACCCAGCATCTTCAATGCTCAGTCTCAAACTCTTTGGTTTAGCAGTACCAATAAAATGGTAAAATCATAAACTTGGAGGCCACACGGGAGACCCTCCATCTCGTGAAGGCCCGTTGATTATCTGGTCAATGATGAATCGTGCTCCGGACTCATATGAAACCAACTACAACCTTTAACCATATCAGGTGCATGTCCCAAAAACGTAGTAACCAGTCCATCCATTACCTTAGGGATCTAGATAAAGAGGTTGCATATGGACTCATATTTGAGACACAATGATCCTTATCAAGGGTTCCTACCAACAATCTCTTCCACTAACATCGTGCAGCATTGAACCCACAAAAGGATCAGGGTGTCATCCTCGGCCATCCAACCTAGTTCACTCTAACTAGGGAAGGCAAGACGGCCTGCAAAGAGAATTAACCAATCAATATGGATAGAGGACACACCATGTACCCCTCCGTATAATCCCACAAAATTAATTTGGTGCCAAATTGTGAGTGGGAACATAAATTCACCTGCTCTAATTCATTCATCCATCAGATTCACCTATCCTCATTAAAGGAATCCCATCATTAAAATATAGCGGCTAGCTGCAAGTATGAATATACATCATCCCACACTAATCAAGAATACCAATTGACTCATATAGCATTATTTAAAGAAGAAACCCAAATAAATATGGTTTCAATCTACAATTTGGCACACACCCCTTCATGCATTCATTAACCCTTCCATTAGTTTTGTATGGAAACCTCTAGAGAATATAGTCAGACCGTCCTGGTAAAAAATAGGGGGAATATCCAAATTTTTTCCCTATAAAAAAGTACAATCAATATCCATTGGAAATAAAGGGGTATAAGAGTTGGAACATACACCTAATTCAAGTACGGAATGGGAATATAGACCTATTCTAATCAATAATGTCCCTAAGCATGTTCTGAAAGCGGTGAAAGGTAAAATGAAAATCTCTACCCACAATATACACGCATTGTAGAAAATTGTGACGGTGTTGGTAGTAGTGACGAGGGGATGGTCATAAAACTTTTACCCACAAATGGGGTGGCTCATAGGTATGTCACCCTGGAGAAGACACCCACCTCTTCTCCCATATAGGAGGTTCACGAGGTCAACTCCTCAATATTATACAGATAACAAGATCAGGAACATACACCTATTGCAATAGGAGATCATTGTCTTATCCTAATGGACACTCTAAAGTCGGAACAACCACCTGTCTTTGAAACCAACTTCCACTAGAAAGTGTCCCAAGTCTCTCATAATAATGAATCCAAGAAGAAGCCTCATCAAACATAGATGGAATATCAAAATCATATCTCCAATAATACTATACTTAATTCTAGAGTTCTTGAAGCCCTTATACATTTATCTATGGAATATCATGATCTTAAACTCTCATCACCAAATCACTGGGTAGTAAAAATAATTCTAACGTTCCTCCTTTGACACTTCACCATGAAGTATTGCTTCATGTATTTAGTCTAATCAATCTTCATATCCCATGTCCGGATTAGTGCCGTGACATCCCTCCATATGGATAGAATATCAAGGACCAAGAGGGTCATCCCTTTTTGATAATCCACCATGGTTTGCCTCCCCATGATGGAATTTTATATGAAATTTCTCTCCACAACAGCTTTCCACATCATCAAGAGGGTCCTCCCCTTTACGATGTAGTGATGAGAAATCCCCTCTACCAAGAGGCACATGAGAAAATTAAACCAGTATTGTATGATGACTTTTCTTTAAAAATTGATATATTTTTCCATATGGAAGAGAAACCAAGGTGGAGTTCATTCTCCAAACCACCCTTTTGCCATCTTCCTTCCAAACTATCAGAGGAAATCCCTAATAATCTCACTACCTATGATAAAATGGTTGGAAGACAGCCACTCCAGTCAGATCAGGTGGTGTATCCTCCTGTGAGATATGAAGAATACTTGATAAATATGAGGTAATAGTTGGATAAATATTACATACAAGTCATGTTCTAGCCTTTATCCACCCCTGAATACAACATTCTATAGGCACTATCTGAATACTGTGAGCACGACATCCACCTCTATATATGTAAAAATCATCTTCACTCTAAAGAAAAAGTATTTCCTTATGATGTGTATATAATTCATTATAAGGTAATATAAGGGTTGAAATGAAAAAATGACTTGGAATCTCTCATGAATTCATGACATCCAAAGATAGAGAAATAGTAAGGATCCCTTCAACGCAGATGCCTCAATGTATTAATTCCACTGCAATATGTGATTTCCAATTCCCCATATGGTGTTCATATCAAAGGGTAGGGTTCACATGGAGCATTTCACTTCACCACACTCCCTACCCATCAAATCCAACAGAATGTTTTATCATGTAATTTTATAGATTCAAGCTATATTAAACAAAAATAATCATTTCATAACCGAATACATTCTCAAAAAATAGTCCCCAGTCTACTCTCACCAAAGTCAATCCCAAAAAGATTATCCTATTGAAATAATTTCTTTTCTATCATCTAATAATATCGATCAAGACTTCCCTTTAGAATAAATATGTCATCAAATAACACAAATTTCATAAATAGTGAAATGGATATTGAAAATGTGTGATCTGAGTGTATACCAAATGATGATCTCGGGCGACATTGAAACAAAACTCCATATAATCTGAAGGTTATCCATGACAGTAGTATCCATAGTAGTACATGAGGAACACCGTTACATAAGATTAGGGGATTTTTTAACCCAAACTTCAAGGTCAACAAAACAATACCAAAGAGTTTTGAATTTAGAATGGGAACATCCATAGCCCTTACATATGGGAAATTGTTTCACCCCAACAAACCCCTCCTCATTGGGAAAAGTTTTCTCCTTGTTAGAGAAAATTCAAAAAAAAAAATAGATCCACCTAATTCGTTCCATTCCATGATTCGGTACCTTCACTAGTTACACGTACAACTTAACTGTCTTGATATGGCATTTGGATTATTTCCCTCCAACCAGCAACCATAGAATCAAAAAAGGAGAGAAAAATTCCCCATTGAGTGTGTATAAAAAGATAGTCTCATACAAAAACTAATAGTATGCCTGTAATAAATTTCACATCAATTAATTTCATAAACACTTCCCCCAAATATTCTATAGAACATGAGGACAACTCAATGGAATCAGAAGTGGAAGTTATGATTCATAATGTGGTCCACATAGAAATAATTGAAGGAGGTGTGCTTACCCAGAACTAGAGGCTTTCCCTAAATTTGGTCATTCCCTTAGAAAAACCATAATTACTCCCACAATATGAATCATATAGTGAAAAGGTTATGGTTCAAATCGTGTATTACCTCCCTCTCAGAGCGGTTAATCCCCTTTCACTTGAGTAAATATTTTCTCAGTTGGAGAAATATTTAAAATAATTGAGGATAATCAATGAAAAACCACTATGAGGCCACCTTCTTAATGGATATTTTCTACCAGAATATCGTTATCTCACACTACCAACTTGCCTACCTCAACAAAGAGAGTTTTCCATAACAACTTAAAACGATCTATAATATCCACTCGATGTGGGATACCAGCAACCAATATATTTGGATTCCATAACGGAGGATCGGGAATTCCCTTTATTGGGTGTGAAACTAGAGTAGGGTTAGGCACATCTTTATAGGATTTCCCATTTAGGTTACCCATGATAGATACTGGTAATGCCTCCGTCAATGGCCCTACCAGCCTCAACACCTATTCAGGAACTAGCCTCCACTCATGTTAATGCTCCGAATCAAACATACATTCCTCAAATATTGACAGAAACTAGTGATTCACCAATGTATTGAATATAATCCATGGGGGAAATACATGTGATATTACATATCAAAAATAAGCCTTACCAAAAATGTGTAGACCTGACTCTTCCCCCGCTGAATTTCGGGAACCCAACATTTATAATTTTAAATAGTATAGGAGACTCAAATCAAAACATGATGAATTTTCCATTTCACTATAATCCAATTATGGGGAACCCTAAGAAATAGTATGAAATGAAACTTCCGTTCTTTATACATTCATTGCAGGTACTAGTCTTTGTATGTTACACAAGTTTTCAAGATTGTTCAATTTCTATGTGGGAAGACCTCCATCAGAAGTTTCTCTTCCAATTCATCTCAACACTAAATAATAAAAAATTCTCTATTCTCTCAAACTTTTAGTAGTGAGATATTAAACGAGACTCATATTTTAGTGCTCGGTGGAAAACAATTACATGATCCTGGAACCCAGCACTCCACCAAGAAGAATTTTTTCCCATATGTATATTAAATCATAATGGTAAGTTGTTTATACCAATTATCCATTTTAAATATAAATGAGGGTTTTGGGACATTTCTGAAAATTCTCAAATGGTTGATTAATCCATCGTAGAGACCATAGATAAGTCTTGATTAATTCTATCAAATCATGGAAAGTGAGTAGGTAAAGTAAAGGCCACTATAATTACAATTAATAAATCCCTCATGTCCACTCCTACTTTAAATCCCACACTATATCATACAACTTCATATACCAATCATTAGAAATAATTTTTGCCTCATCAGGATGATAAAATAGAACATAGGTAAAACTAGATTGAGGAGATGAAAAACAAGGTCTATTCATTTTTAAACAACCACATCCCTAGCTACTTAATTTTGGGATTGAAAATTACAAAGCCGAGGAAGAGAATAAAAGAAATTAACAATGATCTCCCAAATTATTTCCTCTTCCATAAAGTTCTAGGGAACCATATCCAGGATTGTTTTTTTCAGAGACCTCTTGAAAATTATGGGTGAATCTGGTAAATTGAAGCTTAGAAATTCTCCAACTCAGGTTGTCATATGTTTCTACCGCTAATGAAGAGGAGGAAAATGAATGGAAAAAATTTAAGGGAAAGAATGAACCAATTTTAAATGACTGTATAGTCAGAAATACAATCAACCATAATCATTGTATCCTCCAAAAATAGTTGAAACATCTAATTGTGACTTCAACTTCTTACGTTGTGAAACAACCAACTTTATCCGTAGTTCACCCCTCTGAAATCTAATCATTAAAAAAATTTCATAGCCAAAAGAGAAACAATAAAACATGAGATTACAACCCTATACCAAACATGAATTAATACTTAACTTTACTATATTTCCTACCTATAATCTCAAAAACATGATCACTTCCCACCAAACGGAACAGGAAGAGTCTGCCCACTGGACAGAATCCCCATTAAATGAGGATTTGAACATCGGTTCCATTAAATTTATTCACTAAATAGATTCATTTTTAAAGTATGATCATGATTATAAACATGAAATAAAGACACTTTATTGGGGAAATGGAGTAAGATTCCATCATAATTGAGGGTAGAGGGGAGGACACTATCATGTAAGGAATATCTCCTTTAACAACACCCCTACTTAAACCATTAATGCGGACAAAACTCAATGGAGATCTATCTAGTGATCTAAAAAGGAACAATGGAATTACCCCATGTATGACAGGGTCTCCCTGACACAATCATCCTAGAAGATCAATTAGATGATATTTCATCACCTAATCAAACTCAAATGCTAGGAGGACCTAGTTAACCTAATCCAACAAGTGTAGAATCACCTTCATCCCCCATTCCAAATACTGATACATTCACATCAAGAACATCATATCTTAAATCACCAATGACGGAACACCCACATGCTAGGAAGAACAAACCTTTAGACTAGAAATATGATGTTTTGATGTAATTATCCTTCGTTTCAGGCAAGTTTTAAATCATGCATGCTCTAACTCCATCAAAAGATCATCAGGAAGCACTCATCAAGGACTTGGCAATCCCTCAAGAAATTTTTGTTGAGGTTGATACTGATGAGGTATATCAAGTAGATAAACATACTACAAAATGACACAAACTCATGTATTTCCTATACTAGGATAAGGATATTGTCATATAGGTACATGTTAGGCCCTTATAGATATCTGGCAGAATAAATGACATTGATATCTGAGGAGCCTTCATTGACAATGGCTCTAGAATCAACCTCATACTGATACAAAAACTCTTTCAATTAGGTTTTAATGAGTCTAACTTATATATGTTTTCCCTAATGTTACCGGGTTAAGAAAATATTGAGAAAAATTCTCTCATAGAAAGCAAACTTAGGTTTCAGTTCTGGGATCTTGTATTTGATTTAGAATTTTTGGTTATTATACAAGATACAACTTTTAATGTTCTGTTGAGAAAACCTTGGCTACGTCATCATGCATTATTCCCTCACCATACCACCAATTACTCAAATATTATATCAATGGTAAAAATTTTACATTTCTTGGTGAAAATCCACATTCAAATCCTATGAGTCATAACACATTGATTCAAGATTCTACTATAAGAAAGGGAAACAATCCATGGCTGATGATTTCCTGTGAATCAATGCCCAAAATGATCTGAATATGATTAAGGTTATCCCTTTCAAACATTTCAATAAAGAGTTTGTTATCCCCATAAAAAACATTGAAGATGTGGTTTCAAATGTGAGCTTGCGTCTGGAAACACCAGTGATGTTAGTTGTGACAACTAATCCTAATGGAGTGGGAGATTATGTAAACTCTTTTAGAAATAATGAAATCATGGATGAAAATATCTCCATTCCATCCTCTAATATCCAATAAAGTTTTGCTCCATCTTTTAGGATGGGAAAATTTATCATTAAAATATGATAAAATAAAGAGTCTCGTTTTTTGTCACTGTTTTCCCCTTCGAAACACCAGAAAGGCCTCATACCACTAAGAAAACCTGATATGGTTTCTTTGCCATATGAATGTCTAAATAGAATATAACCTCCTCCCTATAAGGACCATTATTCATCACCTACTTCTTAGATAGAGATGAAAGAGGTAATTCACAAGGAAGGGTGAGAAGGGGAATACATTAGGGGTGCCCCTCCCGCATTTGAGGAAGGTGTATCAACCATTGTCAAAAAGATTGGGGAGATATTTATAGGTACAGTAGAAGTTCCATGACCCACTATAATTAGTGCATCCATGACTTCCAAACAACAGGAGGCATATACTTTCTTCCTAAAGCAACGTGAGGATGTGTTTTCCTAGAACTAAAAAGTCATCCTTGGTCTTGAACATGAGGTGGCCACCCATCACGTTGGTTTTCTAAAAGATCATCAGGGGTAAAAACAGGATTCCAGAATGACACATCTAACTCAGACATCCAAAATCGAGGTTTAAGTATATAAGCTCATCAAGACCAACTTCATCAAGAATTTTAAATATCTATAATGGTTTCCCAACATTGTCCTGGTAAAGAAGAAGAATTTGGAAATCATATTCTTCATCTACTTCAAATATCTCAACTAAAAGTATCTGAAAGATAAATATCATGACTCTTCCCCTAGATCCCATGTCGTGACTACCCCAAGCCTTCCTTCCATAGGACAGGGGATAGTGACTAGTTCCAGAAAGGCATATCCCCAAAAGGGAAGGCATTTCCTTTAAACCTGTACACACACACACCCAACCACATCCCAACACACTGAATATGGAAAAACACTTTTACCACTAAAACAAAGATCAGTGCAAGTAAAAGTGAATGCAAGTGGCCTAGAATACAAAACCCAACAAGGAACTGAAAAGAGCATGTACAAAAGGAAACTCTGATGGCCATATTCAGAAAACCTCACCTCATAATGAGAGTAGTTAAGCTACTGGAAGTTGAAGTAGAATGTCATGTCTGCCCAGTCCTACTAGGCCCCACCTAGTCTTAGGCCACCAAGTCCACTGCCGTAGCGTCTGTCAGTCCCATCCCCCTGAGCACCTCTGTTGAAATGTTGATCAGCTGCAACAGACACAACATGTGTGGGAGAAGCCCGAGCAGGGGTGAGTATAACAATAGTCATTAGGGACCCAAATACCCCTGAAGGTCTCTCAATAATCCATGAAGGAAAATACCACAAAGAAAATACCATAGAGATAATACCACCAAGCAATATCTGAAACACATAGAAAAAAAGTAAAAGACGTAGATCACGCTAGGTATAACATAAGTACATAAGTAATGATGATTAGTCGTAATTCTAGATCATCATATTCTATCGAGATGTTCTACTTCTGACCCACAGAGGATCACCAGGTGCTAACCCAAGGACGATCGCTAGGTTCTGACCCACAGAGGATTGCTAAGTGTTGACCCATAGAGGATTGATAGGTGCTGACCAACACAAGATCTCTAGAAGATGACCCACACAGGATCTCAAGGTGTTGACCCACATAGGATTGTTATTCTTTCTTCACATCATAGTCAGCCACTGGATTCCGACACTTAACACACTTCATTTCTGGAGGATCGACTCCTCAATCCATTGTTCATACCTTAACCACAAAATATTCCCATGTATATTAACACAAATAATTGTCTCGTCATAAGGGTCCCAGCACAACAGACAACACGTAGTTCAGATGCCCAGTCTGTAAGTTATATGATTTTTAGTAAAAGGGGATCAATTGGATTAGAGTCTGATCCAACTCAATCATACTCCAACATCAAATAAAACCAAATTGGATTATATTATAAATACCACTCTATCACAAGGGTCCCAAAACCACTGATGTTGCGTCAATCGGATACCCAGTCTGAGAGATACAAGCATTTTAGTAAACAGGGGCTGGTTGTGTCTGGGCTCAATCTGACACGTTCGGACTGACCTGACAAACTTGGCCAGAGGGTCCCATATACCTCAGTTTAATTAGATGGACTTGACCTAACCCAGTTAGATTTGGGGTTGGTCTAGTCCGGCCTAGCCAATGGGCCTAGACCAAAGGGCCTTGTTGGACCCGGACCGGTTTGACTGAGGGCCTAGTCCACCGGGTCGCCCAGCGAATAGGTCTAGTCCGGCATGGACGAAGGGTGTGGTTCCGGCTTGTCGGCGCTGGTGTGGCATATCAACGTGGGTTCGGCCGGAAGGGTGTGGGATCATCTTGTTGGTATGGGTTCGGCTCACTGGGGGTGGGACTGTGGCATGGGTCCAGCCAGCCGATGTGGGTCCGGACCGATTGACAGTTCGTGCCCCGCCCTGTCTGCCAGGGGCAGACCAGTCTGCCACCCTAGGATGTGGCTGGGTGCCGCGCCCAATATGCTGCCATCGCTCCATGGGTCGCAGCAGGGAGGTCTCCTCTTTCGCGGTCTAGAAACCATGGCCTACCGCATGGGACGTGGACCAGTGGTGAATCTATGGAACTCCAATGTAGTCAAGCGATCGTGTCCGCTGCTGCCAGCTTCTTGCCTAACCGGCGGCTCGTCTCACTGCACCATGGCCCAAGCTGGTTGTAGCCCTTCTACCTCTACCTCCAGTGTTAGTATGTCAGTTGTACCTTTTACGGGCCACCAGAATTTCTCTAGTAGTCCATTTTCTAATCTTTCTACGCCTATGAGCATCCTAGTTCACCACCATCCCTACCTTGGACCTGGATTCCTCTTTCAGCCACTTTGAGGATACATTGACAATGAACGCACATGATGGATGTGTTGATGCCTTGTTCCTGTCAGCTCGCGCCCTTTTTGTTATGATTTTATAATAATGGGAGGTCTGGGGATTCAAATTTAAATCAAAAAATGATTATTTTAAACCCTAGATAACAAAAGCCCCAAAAATAAATTTACCCTCCCACACAAATGCATGATTTGCAGATCAACCTATTCATGGGTTAATCTACGTTCATCGTTTATAAAAAAGAATGGGGAAGAACTTCAAGATAAAATGAACCCTACCTCATTTAGGTTCAATGCTAAAGTGTTAATCATAAATGTTTCAAGATGGTCGACATTGATTTCAGCTCTATTCTTCAAGGAACATCGAAGCCGATGATGATCCACTGGCACATCGTTCTTCATTACTCATTAGAGAGGTATTTTGTCAGCAGTTTTTCAGAGATTTCCATGCATTTTTTTCCCCAAACTCCAACATGTTGGATTATTAAAAGAAAATAAAAAACATAAAGACATTGTGTCCACTAATGAAGCTCATTCAATGAGACACATTAAATGAGTCCCTAAAATAATAGTTTCATGGTTTCAAATGAGACATTATTGACACTCCATTAATGAGCCTCGTCATCACCTTGCTACTGCACTAAAACATCGTCGTCCTCCACTCTGTGGTGGGAAAGAAATAAAATAATTATTTTAAATTATTTTATTATTTTTCTCAAAAAGTTCGAAAAATAACTTTTCCACTCTGCCATTGTCAACAGAAGACAAGTCATTTCTAGGTGAATCTTGTTGTTCCAAGTTCAACAGTTCCCTGAGATTTATGATCTAAGCAACGGTTCAAAAGATAGAAAATCATGCTCGCACATTTATTGAATGTACCTTAAAAAAGATCAAAAATTCAGTTTAGACTCTCCAGGCCACAAAATCATGTGTCTTCAGGGAATGTGGTCTCAAAATAGTTCTATATAAATAAACAAATAGACGGAATTTTTGAGATATTATATTCTCCCCACCTTAAGAATTTACATCCCCAAAAGAAAAAAACAAAAAAAATAGATGGGGGTACTGAGCATGAATCTGAGCCTCCCGATCACATTTTCTCTCTTGGAGGTTCCCATGCTACTAGTGAACTCACACCAGAGGAATACTCCACCCACATATGACCCACTCATGTCGATCCTCTATCTCCATAGTGAACTCCACAAACATCGCCCCATCGTCAATGTCAACCTCTCCCCAGTCGGTGACGTGTGATGGACCATGAATGTATCTCCTTAGTTGCAACACCAGGAAAACATTATGCAATTGGTGCATCTATGGGGGAAGTTACAAGTGGTACTCTACCACAAAAACTCTTCTAAGTATTTGAAAAGTATCGATGAACCTCTAAGATAGCTTTTCGCCATAGTCAAATCTTTTTAATCCTCGTCGAGGTGGGACCCAAAGGAATACATGATCACCCTAATAAAACTCCAAGGGTCTCTATATAATATTTGCATAAGACTAATGCATGATCTGTATAGTCCTCATCTACTCCTAGATGGTCTGCACCTTCGCGGTGGTAGCCCGTAACAACTCTAGACCCATGAGTGTTGACTCCCTTCGATCTTTCTAGCATATGGGTGATCTTCAAGGCCTCCCGTACAGGGCATCAAATGGTTTCATGCCAATCATGTAGTGATAGCTATTTTTGTGTAAAAACTCCACTAGTGGAAGTTGGTCCTCTCAATTAAGACCTA
The DNA here is from genome assembly GCA_963277665.1 of Viscum album. NCBI lineage: Eukaryota > Viridiplantae > Streptophyta > Magnoliopsida > Santalales > Viscaceae > Viscum > Viscum album. The sequence goes on along the minus strand of OY728155.1, from coordinate 772,759,076 downwards.
AATCCAGGACACATTAACGAAGAATGTCCTCCATGGTTGGTATGGTTCGCTCTGTCTGACCATCCGTATGGGGGTGAAAATATCTACTCAATCACAGCTATGTCTCGAACACCTCATGTAATCTATTCCACATCCAGGATATAAGGCCCCAGCCTTAAACCTCACTTAATATTGAGTTACATCAATAATACATGTTGAGTATCTTTTCAGCTTTAGAGTTTTAGAGAATTAGATCATAAAAATTGCATTATATTCCACATTTAAACAAAGTGGTTACATAAAAGATATTATTCATTTTTCCCATCTACGGAAACATATTTAAAATAAAACATGGATTCTATCTTGACACTTCTTTGACTCTATCATCATATCATGTACCTTTCCCTTGACCTGTGAAAAACATTTCAAAAAAACTTGGGATGAGAATAAAAAGATCAGTAAGGGATATAAAAATATGGAAAGGAAACATGAGTACATATATACATAAGAATGAAATCATAATTTACCCATAAAACATAAGCACTTTAACATACCTCATCAAATCATGAATAAATCATAGAAATCATAAGATATAAAGGAAACTTGAGGAATTCATAACATTCTTATGTAGGGATTAACCCTCTTGGTTACATTTGGAATACCCATCACAGTATATTCCCTGAATCTCTTCGGAGAAACCTTAACGTTTAACCCCTTCGTGTTACCCAATGCATTTGAGAGATATATCGGGCTCACCCGCCCTTAGTTTATCACAGAACCACATGTCTTCATAATAATTCCCAAGAACCATAACATAATCATATCACATAAAACATGCATAAAGGAAACATAACATTTCCACATTTCAATCACAAGATATCAATACAACACATTGATATAATAAAAACATTATGAAAACCATTTTCAATTCCAAAATAAAATAAAAGTAAAACATGGTATTTATTTTTCATTTAAAAAAAGTATGGCTTGTAGAGGAAGCCGAAACTCAAATAATGGTCATGACGGCGGAGAAGTCGTTGTCTCCGCATATGTACGACAAAAACAAAACATTCCCTTTTTTCGTTTAGTAAATGCTTCGTATAAAAATATTCCTTTTGATTAAATGTAAAATTCAAAGGGGTTTATACACCGTATAAAATAAATTTGTGTATAAAACATAATATGCCTCAGTGAAAGGAGATTGAGACGACGTCTCATACCTTGGGTCCGACTTGACTCGATCGTTCTTTAATGTCCTGAATAATAAAATTGAGTTAATTTCTATTTGCTTAAGAACCCTTTTCAAGTTCATTATTCCTTTTATATCTCTTATTACCATGTCATGAACACTATGTAGTTTTTTAAGATAATAACGGTCGTTTTAACGATCATTGGTACTTGAGTCAAAAATATGCTCTTTATAATTACAAGTTGTTCATGTATCCATTATATCCATTGTTATACTCAAGATTTATATATAATATGTATCATATATATCCAGTAAATACATTCATTTATAATATTACATAACATTTAGAGGTAAGAATTGAAATGCACCATTCATGGAGACAGTAAGTCGTACGTACGCATGAACACTACTTCCATTTATATTTCATATTTAATGGAATTAAAACATAATGATACATAATATTATTATAATTCCAGTATTTTATCATATATAATATCATTAAATCTATCATTTATATGTACCACATATGGTATTAACGAATCAAATCACTTTGAAGGGGTGGTAGTCCGCACTTCTTAAAATGAAGATATCACATTTACCCATAATGGAAACCATAAAGGTATGCCATAAATGAAAAATAAAAAAGCTTAAGTAAAACATAAACATATTATATATCATATATAAATATAGTGACATCTTAATGTCCACCTTTGAAGGTGTTACATGAGTGTTGAACAATCATCATTTCGTGAGGCAAAAATTCTCCATCAACAGAAAAAGTATGTTCTTTAACCATTAGATGTAGGTGTGTGTAAGTGTATCTCGATTACTTATTATAACAACACCCTAGTATATTGAAGATATTGGTTTTGTTACAAAAGAAAGTAATAAAAAGAGTTTAGAGGGTTGGAGAAGCAAAATAAAACGTAAGAACACAAGAGAAAACACTACCTTTAAAATGGGTAACTCTTTTTGATTTGATCTCAAAGGATTCCTTGGGAAGACTTATACCCAAATTGATGCTTCAAGGAGTAATAGAGGGATGTGGAGAGACAAAATTGACAGGTTTTGGCTGAGCCAAAGGCTTGAGAGGTGTGGGTAAGGTGGTAGAGGTGGGGGCCTTTTATAAGTGGAGAGGAGGGGCACTCTTGGAAAGTTATAAAAGGTTACTTTTTTATAAAATGTTTTTCAGATTTAAAAGGTCCCAAAATTATATATTTCTAGGATAAGGTGATAAGAGTTAGAAATCCACCAATCCAATAGGTTTTTTACATGTGTAGGTCTTAGATTTTACATTATCTTTTCATCTTTTTAAAATCGTTAAATAATGAGGTAATCGCTGCATCATCATGGTATCATAAATAATTTACTTTATTTAATGTCTACAAATTATTAAAAAAAATATCATGATGTAGGAAATATTTTTATATTTCTAATGAATATTTATAGTCAAAAATATGACTTGTATAAACCCATTTAAATTTTTTTTAGTAAAACAACTCATGTTTGTGACATTTTTATTTTAACGTTAAATAAAAAGTTATTAATGTTATTTTCCTACCAAAGTGGCTCCATGGGGTCCACAAGTTGACCCATGGATTTTATTGGTCGTCCATGACACATCCCATAAGGGTAGGACATGTTTCTAGGTCATTTCATATTATTAAAACATTATTTTTACCTTAAACTACACTAATTACCTCTAATCGTGATTAAAAACTTAAAAGTTACTATTCACCAAATAAATATTTTCTTCCCATTGAACAAAATTTTACTTCTTAATGAAAACCATGTATGTTAGATTTTTGAAATTCAAAACACAGAGGTGGTAAAATTTCATTTAAATGGAAAATTAATTTTTATAAGTACGACTTAGTGGTTTCACTATTCATCAAAAATTGATGTTTTTCAGAAAAATACCAAAACTTAACCCTAAGCTATATTTGATATTCCGAATTCAAAAATGATGTCTATTTTAAAAAATTAAAAACATATAAGTTACATTAATTAATTTAATAATTAATTCCCACTATTAGAGAAAATAACGTGTTTTTATGAAACAAAAAGTATCAAAAGATTGACACCAGTTTAAGTCCAATTTTGAAGTGAAATTAATTCCAACGACCACTATTGAATTAAATGGTAAAAATATATTCTAATTGCACTTTAAAACCAATTCAAAATATAATCAAATCATATAAATAAATTATATTAAAACGAGGGTTTGAATTAAAATACAACATTTTTCACTATTCAATAAAAAAAGAACTTTATCGGAAAGATACAAAAAATTAACACAAAGTAAATTTTGATGTCCCTATTCTAAAGAAGAATTTTATTTGGTCCAATAGAATTTATAAGAGTGACCAAAACTATATTTATAGACGATTCTCCATTAAAAGGCGATAAGTCGACCTTTAGTGAATGTTAGAGTATATATGCCTAAAATTGAATTCTTTTAGTATTTTAAGCCTTTATCCTTTATTGGATAAATGTAAAAACATTTAACAAACATATATAATCATATTTTAGTTATTTCCATTCATTCCCGCCAATACAATGGATACATGTTAACTACCATTTAAAATAATATTATTTTATTACTAGTGTGCAACGTAAGATTTCAAAGAAACTATTTGTTGTGTATCGGGTACGCTATCGAACATAGAAACCCATTTAAGCTAAAATTAATATTTAATTCGTAAATATTAATAAAAAAGAAAATGATTTATTCTTTATTTACCTAGGATGTTACATCCTTCCCCCTTTTGGGAATTGCATCCTCGCAATTTTATTCACTTATCAAAATAAGTGGGGTTATTTATCCCTCATAGCATTTTCAGATTCTCATGTCACCTCTTCAACCATATGGTTTTTTCAAAAAACCTTTACATCGTGAATTACCTTATTCCGCAACACTTGATCTCTACGATCAAGTATCTGTACTGGTTGTTCTTCATAAGATAGATTCTCTTCCAACTGAACTACCTCTGGGCTCAAAACATGAGATGGATCTGGCATGTACTTCCTTAACATTGAAACATGAAAAATATTGTGTACCTGAGATAAACTTGGAGGTAAAGCCACTCTGTATGAAACTGATCCAACTTTCTCCAGAATTTCATATGGTCCAGTGAACCTTGGACTCATCTTTCCTTTCTTACTAAATCACATCACACTTTTCCACAGTGAGACTTTGAGAAAAACATGATCACCTACCTTGAAAGATAGATCCTTCCTCCGGTTATCCGCATAACTCTTCTGCATGCTCTGTGCTATTCTCATGTGTTTCTGAATCAACTGAACTTTTTCTGCCAACTCTTCTACCAATTCTGGTCCCATCAACTTACTTTCACCCACTTCATCCCAGAAAGCTGAAGTTCGACACCGCTTACCATATAATGCCTCAAATGGTTCCATCTGTATACTAGAATGAAAACTGTTACTATATAAAAATTCAATCAAAGAAAGATGTCAGTCCCATCTTCCCTGATAATCCATCGAACAAGCACGTAGCATATCCTCCAAAGTATGAATTTTTCATTCTGACTGCCTATCTGATTAAGGATGAAAAGCTGCACTAAAATTTAATTCAGTACCCAACGACTTCTGAAGGCCTTTCCAAAAGTTATAAGTGAACCTGGGATCATGGTCAGATACAATGGAGAGAGAAACTCCATGTAACCTAACTATCTCTTTAAGATATAAATGAGAAAGTTGATCTAGGGAAAAAGTATATCGTATAGGAAGGAAATGAGCAAATTTAATTAATCAATCAACAACAACCCAGATTGCATTATTACCTCGAGGTGTCTTCGGCAATCCCACAACGAAGTCCATGGATATATTCTCCCATTTCCACTATGGAACTAGTAAAGGCTGAAGCATCCCTTTCAGTAACTGTCACTCTGCTTTAACCTATTGACAAGTCAAACACTTCATAGTAAAATCAGCAATATCCCTTTTCATTCTGTCCCACCAGTAATACTCCCGAAGATATCTATACATCTTAGTACTTCCAGGATGAACTGAAAACGGAGAACTATGAGCTTCACATAACAAATCTCTCTTAAACTGTGAATTACACAGCACACACAATCTCTTCCCAAATCTCAAAACAAAATCATTATCAATACTAAATTGAGGCAACTTACCCTTCTAAACCAGCTCTACCTTTTTCTGTAACTCATTGTCTCTCTTCTATGCGTGCTTAATTCTCTTTGATAGAGATGATTTCACTGATACCAGAAACAAAATAGAAGGAAATCCTACACCAACAACTTCTATGCCAAATTTCATCAAATCCTTAACCAAAGGATCACGTTCCAAACGCAACATTGTTAATGAAGCATTACTTTTTCGACTCAAATCATCAGCCACTTTATTTTCTTTTCCCGGATGGTAATAAATTGTACAATCATAATCCTTGATTAATTCTAGCCATCTCCTCTGTCTCATGTTCAATTATTTCTGAGTGAATATATATACTTTAAACATTGGTGATCGGTATATATTTCACACTTTACTCCATACAAATGATGCCTCCAAATTTTTAAAGCGAAAACAACAGCAGCTAATTCCAAATCATGTGTATGGTAATTTACCTCATGAGTTTTCAACTGTCATGAAGCATAAGCAATTACCTGATCATTCTGTATTAAGATGAAACCAAGTCCTTTAAATGAAGCATCACTATAGATAACAAGCTCCCCATTCCTGGAAGGTAGTTCCAAAACTGGAGCATTCACCAATCTTCTTTTCAGTTCCTGAAAACAATCATCACATTATTTTTTCCAGATAAACTTAACACCCTTCCAAGTTATCTTAGTCATTGAAATAGATAACTGTGAAAAATTTCTAACAAACCTTCAGTAATAGCCTTCCAAACCAAGGAAGCTACGAATCTCAGTTACATTCATGGGTCTTGGCCATTCTTCCACAACCATTGTTTTTGCAGGATCAACAGTTATCCCATCTTTAGAAACAATATGACCAAGGAAAGAAATTTGTTGCAACGAAAACTCACAATTTCTGAATTTACCATACAATTTATTTTCTTTTAAGGTTTGTAAAATAACCCTAAAATGTCCTTCATGCTCCTCTTTACTTTTAGAAAACACCAAAATATCATCAATGAAGACAACCACAAACTTATCCAAGAACTCATGGAAAATTATATTCATTAAGTCCATGAATACAGCAGGTGCATTGGTTATCCCAATAGGCCTTACTAAAAATTCATAATGGCCATATCTTGTATGAAATGTGGTCTTTGGAATATCTACTTCCTTTACCTTCAACTGATGGTACCCCGATCTCAGGTCAATCTTTCAAAAATACTGAGCTCCTTGGAGCTGATCAAACAAATCATCGATATGAGGCAAAGGATATTTGTTCTTAACGGTGATGTTATTCAAGGCTATATAATCAATGCAAAGTTTCATAGAACCGTCTTTATTTTTAACAAATAAAATAGGAGCACCCCATGGTGATGTGCTAGGTTGAATGAAACCTTTCTCTAATAAATCTTGAAATTGCTCCTTTAACTCTAAAAGTTCAATTTGAGCCATTCGATAAGGGGGTTTTGAAATTGGCTTAGCATCAGGAACTAAGTCTACAGTAAACTCAACTTCCCGATCTGGTATTATTCCAGAAAACTCATCAGTAAAAACATCAGGATACTCATTTACCACTGGCACATCATTAATCTGAATAGTTCCCTTGTTTTCAACAATATGTTCAAGGTAACATTCATTTACATCTTTTACAATTTTCTCGGCCTCTTGATAGATTATCAACAATAAGGGTTCATTCTTGTACACAAACTGAAGGTCTTTCTGAAAGAAACTTCTTTAGCTCTACAATCAATCTTAGCATGGTAAATAGAGATCCAATCCAAACCCAGGATAACATCAAACTCTACTAGAGGTAAAACAATAAGGTTTTAAAGTAGGTTCTTTCCACAGATAAGGATAGGAAGATTCTTATAAATTATATTTTCCTCAACATTTCCCCCAGGTTTTTTACCAAAAGTTTAGGAGTCATTTCTTGAGATGGTATTCCCATTTTACTAGAAAAGTTTTCAGAGATGAAAGAATGTGTAGACCCCGAATCAAACAACACACCGGCATAATATGAAAAAACAAACAATATACCTGATACAACTTCATTTGATGGTTCTACATCGGCTGAAGTAGTTTCAACGGATTTCACCACCCATTTTTGCTTGTAGTCGAACTGCTTCCCATCACTCGAGCTCTTTGTCGGACACTCATTTTCATAGTGACCCATCTCATTGAACTTAAAACATTTCACTAACTGTAAATCAAATTTGGTCTTACAATCACCCTAATATTATTCAGTGCAATCGCGAGCCTTATGTCCTATCTTACCGCATCGGTAGCACTTTACAGAATTCAAAAGACATTCCCCAGCATGCCTTTTACCACATTTATCACAAACTGGAAACTTAGTTTTCTTACCATCAGACCTTTTTGAAGAATTCTTTCCTTTCTCCTGCCACCTCGGTATCTTCTTCTGCTGGTTGTTATAGAACTCTTGATCATTGTAAAACCCCATTTCCACCTTATCAGCACATCGAAAAAGCTTTTCATAACTTTTGAACTCACGAGAATCCAATGCCCTTCGATATTTTGGATTTAATCCTGAGTAAAAACAATTGATTTTACTATCAAGGTTTCAAATAAAATTTGGAGCATACCTTGCCAATCGAGTGAACCTCTCTTCATAGGCAGCCACTGAGTCTTCCTCTTGCCTCAATTCCAAGAATTGTTTTTTCATCCTAATTCGAACAGCCTTAGGAAAATAATTCTCAAGAAACATACCTTTGAATTCATCCCAGTCGAGAGCATCAATCTCATCAGCGTCCCTGATATTTTTAACCATCGACCACCACTGATCTGCTTCACCCTCCAAACGTTAAATAGCAAGACTAACGTTTTGATTTTCTGAACACCCCATGACATCGAAAATCTTCTCCAGTGCTTTAATCCACCCTTCAGCTAGCACAGGGTTAGATGATCCTCTGAATGATGGGGGATGTTGCCTCATGAAATGTTCCACCACTGACATGTTCTTCTGAAGTTGATCTGGTTGATCTCGTGCATGGATACCACCACCATTTATCGCTTGAGTCAACTGCGCCATTACTGCAAAAAACTGTTCAGTTCTAATTCTGACCATCTCAGGATGCTGATTTGGAAGGTTTTTTCCTTCTGTATGCCTTCCTAGCACTGCTTCCCTGTTTCCTCTGCGGAAAACCATTCTGAACAAACATGTCTTAGATGAAGCAACATGATAATCTTGAAATTCTATATCATTTCAAAAAAAATATTTTTGGATAATAATTTAATAGAATTCTAACTCCTAAAGTTATCTAAACTGACCTCTGATACCAACTATAAGGCCCCAGCATTAAACCTCACTTAATCTTGATTTACTTCAAGAATACACGTAGAGGATCTTTTCAGGTTTAGAGTTTTAGAGAATTAGATAATAAAACATGCATTACATTCCACATTTAAACAGAGTGGTTACATAAAAGATAGTATTCATTTTTCCTATCTACAGAAACATATTTAAAATAAAACATGGATTCTATCTTGACACTTCCGTGACACTATCATCATATCATGTACCTCTCCCTTGACTTGTAAAAAACATTTCAAAAAAACTTGGAATGAGCATAAAAAGCTCAGTAAGGGATATGAAAACATGGAAAGGAAACATGAGTACATATATACATAAGAATGAAATCATACTTTACCCATAAAACATACGAACTTTAAAATACCTCATCAAATCATGAATAAATCATTGAAATCATAAGACATAAAGTTAACTTGAGGCATTCATAACATTATTACGTAGGGAGTAACCCTCTTGGTTACGTTTGGAATACCCATCACAGTATATTCCCTAAATCTCTTTGGAGAAACCTTAACGTTTAACCCCTTCGCGTTACCCAATGAATTCGAGATCTATATCGGGCTCACCCTCCCTTAGTTTATCATGGAACCACCCATCTTCATAATAATTCCCAAGAACCATAACATAATCGTATCACATAAAACATGCATAAAGGAAACATAACATTTCCACATTTCAGTCACAAGATATCAATAAAACACATTGATATAATAAAAACATTATGAAAACCTTTTTCAATACCAAAATAAAAGAAAAGTAAAACATGGTATTTATTTTTTATTTAAAAAAATGATGGCTTGTAGAGGAAGCTGAAACTCAAATAATGGTCACGGTGGTGGAGAAGTCATTGTCGCCGAATACGTACGACAAAAACAAAACATTCCCTTTTGTCGTTTAGTAGACTCTTCATATAAAAAGATTCCTTTTGAGTAAATTTAAAAGTCAAAGGGGATTGTACACCGTAAAAAATAAATTTGTGTATAAAACATAATATTCCTCAATGAAAGGAGATTGAGACGAAGTCCCATACCTTGGGTCCGACTTGACTCGATCATTATTTAATGTCCTGAATAATAAACTTGAGTTAATTTCTACTTTCTTAGGAACCTTTTTCAAGTTCATTATTCCTTTTATACCTCTTATTACCATGTCATGAACACTATGTAATTATTTAAGTTAATAACGGTCATTTTAACGATCATTAGTACTTGAGTCAAAAATATGCTCTTTATAATTACAAGTTGTTCATGTATCCATTATATACAGAGTTATAATAAAGATGTATATATCATATATATCATATATATCCAGTAAATACATGAATTTATAATATTACATAACATTTAGAGGTAAGAAATGAAATGCACCGTTCATGGAGACGGTAAGCCGTACGTACGCATGAACGCTACTTCCATTTCTATTTCATATTTAATGGAATTAAAACATAATGATACATAATAGTATTATAATTCCATTATTGTATCATATATAATATCATTCAATCTATCCTTTATACATACCACATATGGTATTAATGAATCAAATCACTTTGAGGGGGTGGTAGTTCGCACTTCCTAAAATGAAGATATCGTGTTTACCCATAATGGAAACCATAAAGGTATTCCATAAATGAACAATAAATAAGCTTAAGTAAAACATAAACATATTATATATCATATATAAATATAGTGACATCTTAATGGCCACCTTTGAAGGTTTTATATGAGTGTTGAACAATCATTGTTTCGTGAGGCAGAAATTTTCCATCCACAGAAACAATATGTTATTTAACCATTATATGTAGGTGTGTGTAAGTGTAGCTCGAATACATCTTATAAAAAAACCATAGTATATTAAAGATACTATTTTTGTTACAAAATAAAGTAATAAAAAGAGTTTAGAGGGTTTGAGAAGCAAAATAAAACATAAGAACACAAGAGAAAACACTACCTTTAAAACGGGTATCTCTTTTTTATTTGAGCTCAAAGGCTTCCTTGGGAAGACTTCTGCCCAAATTGAGGATTAATGGAGTAATAGAGGGATTTGTAGAGACAAAATGTACAGGGTTTGGCCGAGTCAAAGGATTTAGAGGTGTGGGTAATGTGGTAGAGGTGGGGGCCTTTTATAAGTGGAGAGGAGGGGCACTCTTGGAAAGTTATAAAAGGTTACTTTATTATGAAATTATTTTCGGATTTAATAGGTCCCAAAATTATATATTTCTAGGATAAGGTGATAAGAGTTACAAATCCACCCATATAATATGTTTTTGAAATTTTCAGGTCTTATATTTTACATTATCATTCCATTTTTTTAAATCGTTAAATAATGATGTAATCGCTGCATCATCATGGTATCATAAAAAATTTAATTTATTTAATGTATAAAAATTATAAAACAAATATCATGATTTAAGAAATCATTTTATCTTTCTAATGAATATTTATAGTAAAAAATATGACTTGTATAACCCCATTTAAAAATTGTTTTAGTAAAACAACTCATGTTTGTGACATTTTTATTTTAACTTTAAAAAAAAGTTATTAATGTTATTTTCCAACCAATGTGGCTACATGGGGTCCCCAATTTGACCCATGGATTTTCTTAGTCGGACATGACACATCCAATAATGGTAGGACATGTTTCTAGGCCATTTTATATTATTAAAACATTATTTTTACCTTAAACTACACTAATTACCTCTAATCGCGATTAAAAACTTAAAAGTTACTATTCTCCGAAAAATTAGTTTAATCCCATTGAACCACATTTTACTTCTTAATGACAACCATGTATGTCGGATTTTTGAAATTCAAAATACAGAGGTGGTAAAATTTCATTTAAACGGAAAATCAGTTTTTATAAGTACCACTTAGTGGTTTCACTATTCATTAAAAATTGAAGTTTTTCAGAAAAATACCAAAACTTCACCCTAAGATATATTTGATATTCCGAATTCAAAAATGATGTCTATTCTAAAAATTAAAAACATATAAGTTACATTAATTAATTTAATAATTAATTCCCGATGTCAGAGCAAATAGCATGTTTTTATGAAACAATAAGTATCAAAAGATTGAGACTAGTTTAAGTCCAATTTCGAAGTGAAATTAATTCCAAAGACCACTATTAGATTAAATGGTAAAAATATATTCTAATTTAACTTTAAAACCAATTAAAAATAAAATCTAATCATATAAATAAATTAGATTAAAAAGAGGTTTTGAATTAAAATACAACATTTTTCACTATTCATTAAAAAAAGAACTTTATCAGAAAGATACCAAAAATTCACACAAAGTAAATTTTTATGTCCCTATTCTAAAGAAGAATTTTATTTGGTCCAATATAATGTATAAGAGTGACCCAAACTATATTTATAGACGGTTCTCCATCAAAAGGCGATAAGTCGATCTTTAGTGAATGTTAGAGTATATATGCCTAAAATTTAATTCTTTTCGTATTTTAAGCCTTTATCCTTTATTGGATAAATGTAAAAACATTTAACAAAAATATATAATCCTATTTTAGTTATTTACATTCATTACCTCCAATAAAACGACTACGTGTTAACTACCATTTAAAATAATATTATTTTATTACTAGTGTGCAACGTAAGATTTCAAAGAAACTCTTTGTTGCGTATCGGGTACGCTATCAAACATTACAACCCCTTTAAAGTAAAATTAATATTTAATTCGTAAATATTAATAAAAATGAAAATGGTTTATTCTTTATTTACCTGGGATGTTACACAGGATGTAAAAAAATCATCGTGATCTGAGAAAATTGTCGAACACACCTCGTGGCGCGACACTATCTCATGTAAGTAGAGGCATCCCAAGCCCTCTACTGGTTCCTACTCCCAGAAGGGTAGAAAGTGATCTGACTTGGTGAGTCAGCCCACTACTACAACCTGCACCTTTATCAGCACTAAAAACCATCATTAACAGCGCTAGAAAAGCGCTGTTAATTCCGGTGTAGATAAAGGGGGGTCCCCTTTATCAGCGCTTCTAGGAGCACTGATAAAGGGGTCCTTTATCAGCGCGCGGTGGAGCGCTGATAAAGGTCAACTATATCAGCGCTTCTCGGAGCGCTGATACAGGTTCCTTTATCAGCGCTCCTTTAGCGCTGTTAAAGGTTTCCTTTATCAACGCTAAAACAGCACTGATAAAGGGCCCAGCGCCTGCACCTAAAAAACAGTACCTGCACACCTGCACACCAGAATACCTGCACAAAGTTGCACATGCACACCTGCACACCATAGCACCCACACCCAATATTTTGACTGACAATGGTATATACATTTACTTAACATCAAGAATACAAAAAAATGCATTTCTATATACATTTCAAAAATTCTTTTACATTGTTACATTTACAATTATTCAACAACCGTTATAAACATTCATGTTTCATCCTTTGATATCCGTGATCCTCTCTCGATGGTATTTGTTGCCGAACAATGCATCTGAACTCAAGAAAAAAAAATCACCTATATAAGAAAACAAATATTATGTTAGTAATGCAATAATGAAAGAAATTAAAACAGAATATGAAAGAATACATTGATATTGAAATGTGAAACTAAAATATTAAATTTTAAACTCAAAAGTTTTCATTTTCATAACAATGAATGGGAATAATGTAAAATCAATATGTTTTTGATTGATTTATCTCATTTAATAAATACTGATTCTTTATCTAATGAAAAGCTTTACCGGTCACACCGTGTGTCGGATTAAGGTGCAGTCGATTCGTACGCGTCAAGAATGACTCGTGGATCGTTGTCCTAAAGTATCAAAACAATCTGAAGGTGTTTGCTCGGTTTGGCGTATGTCATTGGTGTTGTTTTCCAAAGTTTATCTCATTTTCAAACTGATATCAGACACTTTTAGCCATACCGGTCACACCGTGCATCGGATTGAGGTGCGGTCGATTCATACGCGTCACAAATGACTCGTGGATCGTTGCCCTAAAGTATCAAAACAATCCAAACGCATTTTCTTGGTTTGGCGTATGTCATTGGTGTTGTTTTCCAAAGTTCATGTCATTTTCAAACTGATATCAGACAATTTTAGCCATACCGGTCACACCGTGCGTCGGATTGAGGTGAAGTCGATTCTTACACGTCACAAATGACTCGTGGATCGTTGTCCTAAAGTATCAAAACAATCCGAAGGCGTTTTCTCGGTTTGGCGTATGTCATTGGTGTTGTTTTCCAAAGTTTCATGTCATTTTCAAACTGATATCAGACAATTTTAGCCATACCGGTCACACCGTGCGTCGGATTGAGATGCAGTCGATTTGTACGCGTCAAAAATGACTCGTGGATCATTGTCCTAAAGTATCAAAACATTCCGAACGTGTTTGCTCAGTTTGTCGTATGTCATTGGTGTTGTTTTCCAAAGTTTATCTCATTTTCAAACTGATATCAGACACTGTTAGCCATACCAGTCACACCGTGCGTCGGATTGAGGTGCGGTCGATTCGTACGCGTCACAAATGACTCATGGATCGTTTTCCTAAAGTATCAAAACAATCCGAACACGTTTTCTCGGTTTGGCGTATGTCATTGGTGTTGTTTTCCAAAGTTCATGTCATTTTCAAACTGATATCAGACAATTTTAGCCATACCGGTCACACCGTGCGTCGGATTGAGGTGAGGTCGATTCGTACGCGTCACAAATGACTCTTGGATCGTTTTACTAAAGTATCAAAACAATCCGAACGCGTTTTCTCAGTTTGGCGTATGTCATTGGTGTTGTTTTCCAAAGTTCATGTCATTTTCAAACTGATATCAGACAATTTTAGCCATACCGGTCACACCGTGCGTCGGATAGAGGTGCAGTCAATTCGTACGCGTCACAAATGACTCATGGATCATTGTACTAAAGTATCAAAACAATCCGAAGGCTTTTTCTCGGTTTGGCGTATGTCATTGGTGTTGTTTTCCAAAGTTGATCTGAATTTGAAACTGATATCAGACACTTTTAGCGATACCGGTCACACCGTGCGTCGGATTGAGGTGCGGTCGATTCGTACGCGTCACAAATAACTCGTGGATCATTGTCCTAAAGTATAAAAACAATCCTAAGGCGTTTGCTCAGTTTGGCGTATGTCATTGGTGTTGTTTTCCAAAGCTCATCTCATTTTCAAACTGATATCAGACACTTTTAGCCATACCGGTCACACCGTGCGTCGGATTGAGGTGCGGTCGATTCGTACACGTCACAAATGACTCGTGGATCGTTTTCCTAAAGTATCAAAACAATACGAACGCGTTTTCTCGGTTTGGCGTATGTCATTGGTGTTTTTTTCCAAAGTTCATGTCATTTTCAAACTGATATCAGACAATTTTAGCCATACCGGTCACACCGTGCATCGGATTGAGGTACGGTCGATTCGTACGCGTCACAAATGACTCGTGGATCATTTTCCTAAAGTATAAAAACAATACGAAGGCGTTTTCTCGGTTTGGCGTATGTCATTGGTGTTGTTTTCCAAAGTTGATCTCAATTCGAAACTGATATCAGACACTTTTAGCCATACCGGTCACACCGTGCGTCGGATTGAGGTGCGGTCAATTCGTACGTGTCACAAATGACTCGTGGATCGTTTTCCTAAAGTATCAAAACAATCCGAAGGCATTTTCTTGGTTTGGAGTATGTCATTGGTGTTGTTTTCCAAAGTTTATCTCAATTTGAAACTGATATCAGACACTTTTTGCCATACTGGTCACACCGTGCGTCGGATTGAGCTGCGGTCAATTCTTACGTGTCAAAAATGACTCGTGGATCGTTTTCCTAAAGTATCAAAACAATCCGAACGCGTTTTCTTGGTTTGGCGTATGTCATTGGTGTTGTTTTCCAAAGTTCATGTCATTTTCAAACTGATATCAGACACTTTTAGCCATACCGGTCACACCGTGCGTCGGATTGAGGTGCGGTCGATTCGTACGCGTCACAAATGACTCATGGATCATTTTCCTAAAGTATAAAAACAATCCGAAGGCGTTTTCTCGGTTTGGCGTATGTCATTGGTGTTGTTTTCCAAAGTTTATCTCATTTTCAAACTGATATCAGACACTTTTAGTCATACCGGTCACACCGTGCGTCGTATTGAGGTGCAGTCGATTCGTACACGTCAAAAATTACTCGTGTATCGTTGTCCTAAAGTATCAAAACAATCCGTACGTGTTTGCTTGGTTTGGCGTATGTTATTGGTGTTGTTTTCCAAAGTTCATGTCATTTTCAAACTGATATCAGACAATTTTGGCCATACCGGTCACACCGTGCGTCGGATTGAGGTGCGGTCAATTCGTACGCGTCAGAAATGACTCTTGGATCGTAGTCCTAAAGTATAAAAACAATCCGAACGCGTTTTCTCGGTTTGGCGTATGTCATTGGTGTTGTTTTCCAAAGTTTATCTCATTTTCAAACTAAGTAGTAGGAATTCACTAATCTAAGGATATGAAACATAAGAAAGGGAGATCATAGATTCTCAATAAGTGTAAAGGGAGATATCAATGACCATATAATGATAACATAAGTATTAGGAATTCACCTTCATTGTCCTATTTGTTTACATTCTTCGATCAGGTACGCTGCCCATTCGTTTCTAAAGACATTTATATCATCTTCTGAATAGGAGTTTTTGCGACAGTCATAGTATTACTGAAAAAATATAAATACACAAGGGATTAATAATTATTTTAAATAAAGTAGTAATTATTTTCAAAAATACCTCTTCAGGGATGCTAGTTTGTCCATGAAATATGATCTCTTTCATAAATTTACAAACATAATAACCACAGTCCTTGTCATTTGTTTGTTTCGGACACTGCAGAAACATCGAGAAAAATAAGTAATTTGTTTTGATATGTATTTGGATAGTGAAATATAATTATATATACCCAGATACTTCTCCATTTGTAGATCTTGTGGGCATTGTCGTCCTTATGCCCTGGATTCATTCCAGCCTTTAGACGATATTCATACACCGCCCTATCATAACAAAATCCTCATTAAAAGATAATATAAATTATATAACTAGATATTTAGTTCTAAAATGTTGGATCTAGTGTATTAAAAATTGACAATCGCCATCATGTGTGGCCGGTTAGTTGGATATCCATGCAGTGAATCCAGAAAATAAATCATTGGAGTATCCAAATTGACTGCAATGAGCATCCAATGTTCCCTAAAAACACAAAAAGAAATAAGTACTGATAGAAATGAAAATATAATTGATATGATTAAAATGTAGAGTTTTACCCTTGCATCGTTGGTATTAAAAAGAGTTTGTCAGTCGTAATTCTTCTTTGGAACGTTCTGAGCAGATTTGACATCAATTCAGCCTGAAAATTAGAATCTATTTCTGTTCGTTGTGTAGAAATGGTGTGAGGACTAACGAGTCCAAATTTGTATTCATAGGAAAATACCTTCAACTGTTTTTCATATATACGCCTGTGAAAAATATGAGATGTATTTATCCATAATTATCAAAGTATATCAGCTTCTGTAAAATCAAATCATGAAAACATACCTCATGTATACATTTATGAATGAGGCGCCTAGCCGGTCGTATGTGATGATCTCAGAAACAGCGTCCGCACTAACGAAATCCATTGTTTCCTCTCCGTATATATCTTTTTCACAAAAAATTGTATGATTCTTTCCGTATTTCATTTTCATATCCACATGAGCTTGCAATGATATTAAATGTGGATATAGAACGGGCGGGGTGAACGTGGTCTCAGTAGATCGTTTTGATCGGTTGGTTGATCCAATCTTGGAGCCGCTCTTTCGTTTTAGCTTCTCCATTTTATCCTTCTGTAATAACATTCATCGGTTCAGCCATTTTCTAATTTAATGTTAAAGGTTCTGCTTGAAAAATGAACTGGAAATGAATACCTCATGCTCGACGTGTTTTTTTACAAGATTCGACGGCCATGCAACGAATGTTCCAATAGCTTTTTCCACCGTATGAATGTCTTCATCGTCATTTGGCACGGGTAGCTCGGCGCTCGGCTCATTAGCTACGTTAATCGACACTTTGACATGACCGGTTGGAAGTGGTCTGGAGTGTAGCGTGTCATTCTGCATGTTGAACACCGTAGCCCTCGCTACAAGGCGATGGGTGGGAGTTGACAGATATAAATCACAGTCATTTTCACCCTGCAGAATATCATTAAATGAAAGGTATCAGTGTCTATGTGATTCACATCTCACAAAAAAGAATATTATAACATTGATTACCTCAGTTAATTCAGGTCTTTGAGGGGAATGGCTCGCCTCAAAGCTGGTGAGGGGTGGATCTTCTCTGGGGGGTTGTTCTTGAGTTGTTTGTTCTCTTCGCCTCTCCTCCATCAAACTCTTTAGAATCTCTCCATGAGTTTGGATTAGTTCTTAAAGGGTAGCTACTCTATCTCTCATTACATGCAATTCTTTAGTTTATTCATCCTCTTGTTTTTTTTTCTTAAAATATATCTTGGGTGACACCCCAAAACCCACACCTCTGACGCGGCCATACTGTTCTGGCTGTTTCAAGGCTTTTGAAAGTATGTCTGCATCCGGTGCGGGTGTTGATGTTTCCTGTGACTATGTCAAATAGAAAATATGAAAAAATAAGTAAGCATCGTTATGTAATAGTGATTTAAAGCAAAACAAGTTTATATTATGTCATACTTACACATGTTTCCCACACTTTTTGTGTGTTTTCATCTATCAGTTTCCCCTCTTTATTAACACGAGCCTCCTTCCATAGCACATGGCGTGGAATGGAAGTGACTTGAGATTTTGCTTCATCAATCTGCTTATAAACAGAGAAAGATGGTTACAGTGTTGTTTTATGTCACATAAAATTATTACAGTACTTTTAAAATACATACCAATTGTTTTTCAATTGAAGCGTACCCCAACCTTGCCTTACGGTAGGGGTACGCTGGTTTTGCTGTCTGTTCTTTATTTCCAGCACTCAGTTGTTGTTTCATAAATAAAAACCTATCAATCAATGTGATGAATACAAGCAACGTTACACAACGTGTAACCAAACACAATGTACCTGAAAATTATTTTCTGCACGACGGTTGCAAAACGCATCCCACGTTCCTTGGGATATCAAGTGTGCATAAAGAGGAGGAGGGTGCGGCTTGATTTTCCCTTCGGCATCTTTCAGATGATTTTACGTTAAAATGGTGTGAAAGCCTCTATGAATCCTTCCTGCCAGTCTGAAAACATATTCTTTGTGCGAAACATCTACTATAAATGCACTCTGCAAGAGATGATGAAGGGTTAGTCAATATTTCAATATTTTATTTTATTTTAATAAATTAAATAGATGATATCGTAATGTTACTGTAATCTCTTACCACATTAATGTTTTCAACCCACTGACAACATGGTGCCACGACTCTACGTCAATCGGCACGTGTTGTCGAGTGACGATTCCAATGTAGCTACTAAACATGGCTTTGTTGGGGTTTACATGCTGGCCTAGCTTATTCCATCCCACCTCAAATTTGATGCATTTTGCTTTTGCCTTAAGGATTTTTGCTAAAACTGTCAAACTACGGCGCACCTGTTTTTTTTGTGTCGCTGGGGTTTCATCGCCTACCATTTCCTCAGTTTCTGCATCATTATTATGTTTCTCCGAAACACTAGCTTCGGCACTGACACCAGCTGCAATAGGTTGAGAGACCTGTTGTACGTCAGCAGTGGGACCAGCTGCAACAGGTTGAGAGACATGTTGTCTCTCAGCAGTGGGACCAGCTGCAACAGGTTGAGAGACCTGTTGTACGTCAGCAGTGGGACCAGCTGCAACAGGTTGAGAGACATGTTGTCTCTCAGCAATGGGACCAGCTGCAACAGGTTGAGAGACGTGTTGTGTCTCGGGATTGGGTGCATCAGTAGGTGAAGAACTCATTATCTGCAGAACTGGTTTAAAATTTAAGTTAGATCACATAAAAGCAGCAGCGAACAGATAATAACATAATGTAACACAATCTATATTACAATAAAAATCAATAACCTGATTATTGAACTCCCTTTTTTTTAAAAGGCTGAAGGGATTTGACCCCTCTATCAACTATCCATATCCCTTCATTGTGGTCTCCTCTGACATACAAAACGTCGTCTACGTTGAGACCACTACGAAATGATTGCGAAATCCCAATGAAAGGATCATCTTCCGTTGAATTTTCATCTGACCCTTCAGCTGTTTTGGTCGATAACAGAACAATTGACCAGTTTCGGTTTTCGGGATCAGGAATATAAAATACTTGCACTGCCTGTGATGCCATTATAAATGGTTCGTCTTTCTCCCCTTCCTTACTGAAATCAACTTTCACAAATCTCAAATCATCTATTTTAACAGCACTCCTGTTATCAACCCACTTGCATTGAAATATCGGAACTTGAAATTCCGTATAATCCAACTCCCATATTTTTTTGATGATTCCAAAGTATGACATATTCACATAAATTGGATTTCTGTCCTTAGCACCGGAAACATGCATCGCTTCAGCCACAAGTGTAACCCCACTATTCTGCATTGTACTTTCTTCATCATGTTCATTAGTATAAAATGTATAACCATTAAATACATAAGCATTGTAAGATAATGCATACACACTTGGTCCTCCGACTAGCCATTGAAGTCGTTCCGAAATAGACTTTGGATTTTCATCTGACTTCTTAAAAATATGATCTCGAAACCATCCTATAAACTGTCAATTATGTGTATTTGATATCCATTTTTCAGCCCTTGATGGATTCAATTGCCTAAGAATTTCTTTGTGGATTTCAACATATGGGTCAACGTCCAAACTGTTATGCAAAACATAAAGGTGGGCCTGCTCCCGATCTGTAATATTTATTGTGACAAAATTTCTTCCAGAAATTCCTTCACCCTCTAACCGCCCAGTGTGACGAGATTTCGGTAAGCCAATGCTCTCCACACCAGACAAGTATTCGGTACAGAATTCAACGGCTTCCTCAACAATATATCGCTCTTCAATACAACCCTCTGGCCGACTTCGATTTTTGACATACCCTTTCAAAATCTTCATATACCGTTCAATGGGGTACATCCATCTGTAATGTACAGGACCACATAGTCGAATCACTCTCACCACTTGGACCATCAAATGAACTATCATATCAAAAAATGAAGCCGGGAAGAACATTTCTAATTCACATAATATGACGGAAATTTCTTTTTCCATAGCTGGCAATTTCGTCGGGTCTATAACTTTGCTGCATATAGCTTTGAATAAGAAACACAGTTTCGTTAATGTATGGCGGACATTCTTGGAAAAAATGCAACGTAAAGCAATTGGAATGAGATTTTTCATCAAAACATGACAGTCATGTGATTTCAGACCTTTTAACTTCAAGTCGCTCATTGACACAAGGTTACTGATATTTGACGAACACCCCTCTGGAACTTTTACGTCATTCAAGAAGTTGCAAAACTGATATCTCTCCTGCCTGGAAAGAGTGTAAGTAGCAGGATGAAGAAATGTTCGTTTTTCACCCTTTACTGGTGCCAGCTCTTCTCGTATTCCCATCTCAACCATGTCTAACCTAGCCTTAATTCCATCTTTTGTTTTGCCAGATGTATTTAGCAACGTGCCGATAACACTGTCAAATACATTTTTTTCTACATGCATAACATCAATAAAATTTCTTACATACAGACAATTCCAGTATTGTAATTCAAAAAAAATTGATCTCTTTTTCCAACCGATTTTCGTAAGGTTTTTCGAAGCCGGTTTACCAAAAGTAGTGTCCAAATTTTTAACTTTCTCAAACAATTGATCGCCTGTTAGTGGATACGGTGTTCTACGTTCTTCTGAACTTCCATCGAATGATGTCTTCCAAGAACGGTACTTATGTCATCACGGTAGAAATCTGCGATGTCCTAGAAACACGGTTTTCAATGAATGTTTCAACCTAATTGATTGTGTACCTTCTTCGCAAATGGGACAGCCTTGAGTTCCTTTAATGCTATATCCTAACAAATTTCCATACGCTGGGAAGTCATTTATCGTCCCATACAACATGACTCTCAAATTGAAATCTTCCTTTCTGTAAGCATCATACAATGTAACACCTGAATCCCACAATAATTTCAAATCTTCGATCAATGGAGCTAAATAAACATCAATATCGTTACCCGGTTGTTTTGGTCCTGATATAAGCATAGATAACATGATGTATTTTCGTTTCATGCATAACCACGGTGGTAAGTTATAATTTATCAACATAACCGGCCATGTACTGTGACTACTGCTTTGAAAACCAAAAGGATTCACTCCATCTGTAGATAACGCAAGACGAAGGTTTCTCGACTCGTTTCCAAATTCAGGATACTCATGATCGATTCTCTTCCACTGAGGAGAGTCTGCTGGGTGACATAGTATCCCATCTTTAATTCTTGTATCTGCATGCCATGTTAATTGTTTTGCAGTCTCCTCACTTCCATATAGGCGTCTAAACCTTGGAATGATTGGAAAGTACCATAAAAGTTTAGTACGACTGGATTCATCTTTCTTGTATCTAGAAGCACCACACTTTAGGCATTCTTTAAGTGATTTTTGGTCCTTGAGAAACAGTATACAGTCATTCGGGCAGGCGTGTATTCTTTCAGAGATCATACCCATAGAGTGTAGCATTCGTTTGACATCGTATGTTCGGCTCGGGAGCTCATTGTCTTTTGGGAGCATGTCATTCAAGAGGGAAAGTAGTTTCGTAAAACTGTCGTCACTCCACCCGTTATCTGCTTTCAAATTATACAGCTTCAGTACGGATGACAATGCTGTATATTTAGTGCAACCAGCATACAATGGTGTCTTTGCACAACTTTTTAACTTCTCAAACAATTTTGGGAAATCACGAAGTTCATCTTCGAAGGTCCTTGTCATTTTCTCAACACGATCTTCATCATCATTCACATCTTTAATCACATCCTCCATACGGTCATCTTCAATGTTCATGTTTGTAATCATATCAGATGATCCATAAAACGCAGTGTCACCCCAGTCACTACCTACATTCGTTGTTTCCACGTGTTTATTCCAACATGTATAACTTTGATCTATTCCGTGACAGATCAAGTGTTCTTCCAACTCATCTGGACTAATTTGTTTTGAATAACAACAGCGTAAACACGGAAAAAAGATTTGAGAAGAGTCACATGCATGATCTATTGCAAACTTGATAAATTCTTTCACGCCTTCTTCATACTCTTTTGTCAACCGATTGGCATTCATCCATTCTTTATTTATATTAATCCTATTTAAAATCCATAGGATAAGTATATAGGTTAAAGGAGAAGGAATATGAGTATAATTTAGATAAAAAACAAGATACATCAAGGAAATAAAGGAATAAATAAATACCAAAATAAAAAATATATTGGGAACCACTACAATCCCCAAGCCTCACATCAATATGATACCACCGTGCGCCAGTTGAATCACCCATAAAACCTAATCTAGATAAATCAAAAATCAATAGAAACTAAATATAAAGAATAAAATGGTAAGGAAGATGGTGAAATCACTTGAGGCACCTCTCAAACCGCGGTGGAGGAGGAGGCAGCAGAGTAGGCAGAGGAGGAGGAGGAGGAAGATGAGGCAGCGGACTAGGAGGAGGAGGAGGAAGTGCCGGTGGAGGAGGAGGAGGACGAGGCTGCGGTGGAAGAGAAGGAGGAGGAGGAGGAGGAGGAGGAGGAGGAGTAGAGGAGGAGGAGGAGGTGGAGGAGGAGGATGAGGAGGAGGATGAGGCCGATGGAGGGGAGGAGGAGCAGGAGCAGAGGAGGATGCGGCGGCCGCGGCGGAGGAGGAGGCAGTGGAGGCAGCGAAGGAGGAGGAGGAGGCCGCGGTGGAGGAGGAGGCACCGGCGTGACCGCGGCGTGACCGCGGTGTGACCGCGGCGTGACCACGGCGTGACCGCAGCGTGACCGCAGCGCGCGGAGGAGGAGGAGGTGTGGAGGCACTGGCGGCACCGACGGAGGAGGAGGAGGCATCGACGGAGGAGGAGGAGGTCGCGGTGGAGGAGGAAGCACCGGAGGCACCGACGGCAGCGCGGAGGCAGGGCGGAGGCAGGGCGAAGGCAGCGAAGGCAGCGGAGGAGGAGGAGGATGAGGCTGGTGGAGGGGAGGAGGAGCAGGAGCAGAGGAGGAGGAGGCGGCCGCAGAGGCACCGGCGTGACCGCGGCGTGACCGCAGAGGAGGAGGCGGCTGCCGAGGCACTGGCGGCACCGGCGGAGGATGAGGAGGCATCGGCGGAGGAGGAGGAGGCCGCGGTGGAAGAGGAGGCACCGGCGGCAGCGCAGAGGCAGGGCAGAGGCAGGGCGGAGGCAGCGGAGGCAGCGGAGGAGGAGGAGGATGAGGCCGTTGGAGGAGGAGGAGGAGAAGAAGGAGCAGAGGAGGAGGCGGTGGCCGCGGCGTAATAGGAGGAGGCGGTGGTCGCGGAGGCACCGGCGTGACCGCGGCGTGACCGCGGAGTGACCGCAGCGCGCGGAGGAGGAGGACACGTGGAGGCACTGGCGGCACCGGCGGAGGAGGAGGAGGAGGCATTGGTGGAGGAGGAGGAGGCCGCGGTGGAGGAGGAGGCACCGGAGGCACCGGCGGCAGCGCAGAGGTAGGGGGGAGGCAGGGCGGAGGCAGGGAGGAGGCAGCGAAGGCAGCGGAGGAGGAGGAGGATGAGGCTGGTGGAGGGGAGGAGGAGCAGGAGCAGAGGGGGAGGCGGCGGCCACGGCGGCGGAGGAGGAGGCAGCGGAGGCAGGGAAGGAGGAGGATGAGGCCGCAGTGGAGGAGGAGGAGGTCGTGGTGGAGGAGGAGGCACCGACGGCAACGCAGAGGCAGCAGAGGCGGCGGAGGCAGCGAAGGTAGCGGAGGCAGCAGAGGAGGAGGAGGATGAGGTCGGTGGAGGAGGAGGAGGAGGAGCAGGAGCAGAGGAGGAGGAGGCGGCCGCGGCGGAGGAGGAGGAGGCGGCGGCCGCGGAGGCACCGGCGTGACCGCGGCGTGACCGCAGCGCGCGGAGGAGGAGGAGACGTGGAGGCACTGGCGGCACCAGCGGAGGAGGAGGAGGCATCGATGGAGGAGGAGGAGGCCGTGGTGGAGGAGGAGGCACTGGAGGCACCGGCGGCAGCGCAGAGGCAGGGCTGAGGCAGGGCGGAGGCAGGGTGGAGGCAGCGAAGGTAGCGGAGGAGGAGGAGGATGAGGCCGGTGGAGGGGAGGAGGAGCAGGAGCAGAGGAGGAGGCGGTGGCCGCAGCGGAGGAGGAGGAGGCAGCGGAGGCTGTGAAGGAGGAGGAGGAGGCCGCGGTGGAGGAGGAGGAGGCCGCGGTGGAGGAGGAGGCACTGGCGGCAACACAGAGGTAGGGCGGAGGCAGGGCGGAGGCAGCGGAGGCAGCGGAGGCAGCGGAGGAGGAGGAGGATGATGTCAGTGGAGGAGGAGGAGGAGGAGCAGGAGCAGAGGAGGAGGCGGCGGCCACGATAGAGGAAGAGGAGGCGGCGGCCGCGGAGGCACCGGCGTGACCGCGGCGTGACCGCGGTGTGACCACAGCTTGACCGCGGCGTGACGGAGGAGGAGGAGGAGGCCACGGAGGCACCGGCGGAGGAGGGGGAGGCCGCGGAGGCACCGGCGGCACCGGCGGAGGAGGAGGAGGCATCGGCAGAGGCAGCGGAGGAGGAAGAGGATGAGGCCGGTGGAGGAGGAGGAGGAGGAGCAGGAGCAGAGGAGGAGGCGGAGGAGCTTTACTACTCGCTTATTATATTTTTAAGAACGCATGCATAATGTGTTATTTTATATGTAATGGTACTGGATATGATAGTGTTGTATGGGAAAAGAGAAATCGGGCGAATGCTATGTTTTATGGACAGTGAAATAAAATGGTATTGAAAAGGATCGCACCTTTTAGGATGAGGAAGATACGGTATTTGGACCCCCCCCCCCCCTCCCCCCATTATACGCCCCACCTACATGTTCACCCACTAAACATCTCCCCCACTTAAACACCCCCACCTAAACACCCCCCCACCCACTACACCCGCATCACCCGCACCCCCCACTTCAAATAAAATTGATTCACACAAATCATGATAGTTGAAATATAGAACAAAAACAAAAAACAAAGCAAATTACAAGAATATCATACCGCATAATGGAGGAGGAGGAGGCCGCGGAGGAGGAGGAGGCCGCGGAGGCACCGGCGGAGGAGGAGGAGGAGGCGGCGGCCACGGCGGAGGAGAAGGAGGCGGCGGCAGCGGCGGCAGCGGCGCAGACGAGGGCTTCCGCGAGAGCTTCGACGACCACAATATCGCGAGGTTATCTCACAAACACGCTGCAACAAACGTACGAAAACTGAAATTACACTAAAAAATCCTTAAAACAACCCAAACGAGCAACAACGTGAAAGAACCACCTCGATACATTTTCAAAACATCACTTGCGCCATCGACATTATTTACAAAACCACTTTTAAGACTAAACACGCTTTTGACACTAACAAAAAGTCAACTACACCACGACACTTTCAAAAACACAACTGCACAAACTATCGATGCTGATAAACAGCCCAAAGTGAGTTTTCAAAAAGAAAACGTACACTAACATCACCTAAACATAACACTAACAAATCAAACGCCCAAATAACCAAATCAAAACTAATTTCGCATCTTGAAAAGCAATACACATTTGTTCCAAATTAATTTAATAAGAAATATTGGCACATAAACAAGAATATTGGCGCAGATGCAAGAAGACGTAAACTAGGGACTCATAAAAAGAATAAAATATTGACCTAAAATTATACAAACAAAAAAACAATGCAAACCTCACCTCGGCACAGAGGTATTCTCAACCAGCAGGGTCTGGGCGGGGTTCACCGGGGCTGCGGGACTCGCAACGGGAGGCCAGGACAATGCCGGCAAGGCGTGGGCTGGCCGGAACAACGCCGGCAGGCTGCACGCTGGCCAGAACGGTACCAACAGGGCGCACAAAAGCCAAAACGATGACAACAGGGTGTGGAAAGTCTGGGATGATGCTCGAAAGGGCGGCGCGACACCGGCAGGGGCGGCGCCGGCAAGCGCGGTGCCGACAAGGGTGGCGGTCGGGCTATGTAGGGAGAAGGAGGAGGTGCGGCAGCCGGAATCCGGTGGGAGGGAAACGACGGAGGCGGCGTCGTGCGATGGAGGGAACAAGCTGGGAGGGCGTCTGCTGGGCCGGGGAGCGATAGAGGGCACCGTGATCGCCGAGGGAGCCGCGCAGGGACCGACGGCGGGGTGAAGGGGATGCGGAAGCAGCGGGGTCCAGAGGAGGTCGCGCGAGGGAGCGGCGCCGTAGGGGGAGCGGCACCGGAGGGGGAGCGCGTTGGAGGGGCAGTGCGTCGGAGGGGGAGTGCTTCGGCTGGGCTGCTACGCAGAGGAGGGGGGCCGCAGGGAGAGAGAAGGAGAGAAGGGGGAGGGGTTTCGGCGACCGCGGCGGAGGAGAAGGAGGCGGCGGCTGCGGCGGCAGCGGCGACAACGTCGGAAACGTCGGCAGCGGCGGCAGCGGCGCAGACGAGGGCTTCTGCGAGAGCTTGATTGTGTGCGGGGAGGAGGAAGAGGACCCACAGGTTTTTAATAAATTTGCGGGACCCTTTATCAGCGCTAGTAAAAAGAGCTGATAAAGGGTGTATTTATCAGCGCTAAAATGAAAAGCGCTGATAAATACATCCTTTCTCAGCGCTAGAAAAGCGCTGATAAAGGGTACCCCTTTATCAGCGCTTTTCCGTTAGCGCTGATAAAGGCAGGCGCATGCCTTGCCTAGTTTTGTGGTAGTGGCGCCAATGATCACCCAGATGGAATCAAGGACCCTTGATGCACATGGTAATCCTATCACAAATTCCAGGTAGATATCATCCCACTTCCACTCTGGTACCTCTTGTGGATGGGCCAAGCCTACTAGAACCTGTTGCTCAGCCTTCACTTTCTGACAAGTGAGGCATCACGAAATGAACACGGCCACTGTTTTCCTCATCCCTATCCACCAATGCTGACGTTAAAGGCCCTGGTATATCTTTTCCACTCTAGGATGTACTGCCAAAGGGAATGTATGGAACTCCCTAAAAACCTCCTCCCGCAACTTCAATGGTACTACGGTGTGCCCTCTGAAAATTATGATGTGATCCTCACCAATCAAAAACCCATCAGAAGCCTATCCTGAGGATAACTGAGCATGTCGGGCCTCACAGTCATCATACACTAGTTGTTCCTCCCTGACTCACTCTAAGAGTGGGGGAGTAACAGTCATCGACTAAATTTAAAATGCTCTATCTCTATCCACAAAGGATATCTGCATCGCAGCTAGCTACTCCATCGCCTCACTCAGCACCTAAAAACCAGAACACTTACTGAGTGCATCCACCACCACATTCTCCATCCTAGGAGTATAGACTATCTCAAAGTCATAGTCTTGGAGGAACTCTAGCCATCATCTAAATCTCAAGTTCAGTTCCTTCTGTGAGAATATATAACTGAGACTCTTGGGGTCAGAGTAAACTGTAAACTCTTCACCCATCAAGTAGGGTCACCACATCTTCAATTCAAAGACCACTTCTAATAACTCCAGATCATGGGTTTCATAGTTCTTCTCATTATTCATTAATTATCATGATACATAGGCGATCGGTTCTTGCTCGTGTATCAGGATGCAACCCGGTCCGGTCCCTAATGCATCACAGTAGACAACATACCATGTTCCCTCTTCGGGTAGTCTCAAGATGGGGGCACACATTAGTCTCCACATCATCTCCTAGAAAATCTTATGGAATCTCTCCATCCATTCAAAGGGTTTTCATTTCTTTGTCAAAGCTAACAAGGGTGATGCTACTATGGAAAATTTAGGTATAACTCTCTGGTAGTACCCATCCAACCCCAAGAAACTACACACCTCGGTCATGCTCTGGGGTGGCTCACAAGCAAGCACTACCTCTATCTTCACCAGATCCACTACAACTCCAACCTATGAGATGGTGTATCATAGAAAGTGGGCCTCCTGAATTAAGAACTAGTACTTATAGAGCTTACCAATAAATCTGGTGCACTTAGATTGCATCTAGAACTATCTACAGGTGGGTAGTGTGCTCCTCATCTGATGCCGAGTACACCTAGATTTCATCAATGAAGACCACCATGAAAAGATCGAGGTAATGCTAGAAGATCATGTTCATGAGTCCAATTAACACTGTTTGGGAATTAGTTAGGCTGAAAGGCATTACAAAGAACTCATAGTAGTTGTAACGGCGCTTGAAGGCTATCTTCAGTACATCCTCATCCCATACCCAAAGCTGGTGATATCCCGATATGAGTTCTATCTTTGAGAACCAAATCACTCCCTTCAGCAGGTTGAAGAGGTATTAAATCCTCAGAAGTGGATACTTGTTCTTCATAGTCACCTTGTTTAGGCACCAGAATTACACACATAGACACAAGATCCCATCTACCTTCTTGGAAAACAACACCGGGGATACCCATTGAGAAACACTGGTCCTTAAAAAACCCTTCCTCTGTAAGTCATCCAGCTATACCCTCAACTCATAATACTCCTTGGGATCTATCTGATATACAGGTGTAGATATCAGTGTCGTACCTTGGTAAAACACAATGCATAAGTCTACCTCTTTTCGAGGAAGTAGTCATGGGACATCTTCTAGAAAGAAAACCTCATACTCATCCACCACTACAGGAAATCTCAAACTCCCCTCCTCCATTGTACCGAGGGTGTGGATAGCCAAATGGTGAGTGATTGACTGCACCATCCTCTGAGAAAGCCTATCATGTGCTTCAAAGGTTACCTTCTCTTCGGTGAAGGAAATTCTGGTCTCATCCTCACAGACACACCACACTTTGTACCAAAAATATTCAATCTAAGAATAGACTGTAGATAACCCATCCATACCCAATATGAGATTGTAAGGCCTCGATACTACAACCGGATGATCCCAGCTGAAGATCTTACCTGCTATAGTAATATCACACAGTCGACACCAATGTTTAATCATCAAATCCTCTCCCGTAGTAGTCTCTAATCATAAAGATTGAGACAAAAGATTTACCATAATCTCTGTGATCCGAAGGAGATTCATGAAAAGTAATGAGTGACTGGAACCTATGTCCATAAGAAATTCGACTAGGGTAGAGAAGGTACAGATCATACCTCTGATAATCTCTAGAAAACCTTGGTCATTGGCCCCCATGGCCTGAATCTGGCCCTGCCCCTATCTGCCTCCTCTTGGAGATCCAGGTGGACCTCCTAGGGGTGGTCCCGGTAGTACCTCAAATCGTCGTCCACCACCTGCTGCTCAGTCTACTACCCTTCAACATCCACCTCCCTATGGACTTACTCGCTCGAACAAATGTCACTATCTCAGTGGTCCCTCGACCGCCTCCTGTTCATCTGTGTGGGGAGTCCAAAAGTCACTATCCATGTGACCATATCCGCTCCAAGAGTAACAAACCCTATCCCATAGATGACCTCCTCTACCTCACAAGCTCTGCACCTCTGACCCTGCGTCCTGGGGTCGTCCTCCAAAAGGTCTGGCTCATTTGGTACTTTGCGTCATCTACCTAAAGCCTGTTGTAGATGACTCGACCACCTATTGTTTGGTGGTGGATCTCACAATCGGTGCCTACTCTTTTAGGAAGCTATACACCAGTAGGGATCTCTCTAGAACCCCATCCTCCATCAAGATGCTGAAAGAAATCATCAAAGACCTGATCTCCCATTGGATTCCCTACTAAAATGTCGGGGCCCTAAAGAAAGGGGCATGAACCCTATCGGTGGGGTAGCGGGAGGGGTCTATAAACCACGTTGAGTACTTGGACATAGTCAAGATGATCTATTCCAGGTGTAGTAAATCCTATATATGCACAGGGCATACTGCCACTGGTATGAACTTTGCCCTGAAGAGTCTCTCGAAATCCATCCAAACAAGGGTTTCCTCCTGATGTTTCTAGAGTGTCAAGATCCACCACCTCCTAGCCGTTCCTTGAAAAAGGATAGCGGCTAGAACTTCCATATAGTCTGTTTGTGTCTCTACTTGGTGAAAAATCCATGTAACTACCTCCATACAATCCACAGCTAAATGAGGATATGTCTCATATCAAAACCTCAAAATCATATATCTCTGGAACTCGTATAGTGTGCTCTGTTGGCGTGCACTATTGGCTGGTGGGGATGGTAGAAACTGCTGCTCTCCGGGTGGTGGTGGTGATAGTACACCACCCAAAGGTGCTATCACTATATATGGTCCCTCTACTAATGCTTCATCGCTCAGTGTACCATCGTTTTGATATCCTACAATAATCCTGGATGGTTGTCTTTGTGGAGTCATCCTGTAGAGAAATAGATGCACCGCAGTTAATAAGTTATACCTGGTGAGCTGAATCAAAATAGATCAAGAGAAAAAAAAATTACAAAACACATGCAACCAGTGTTTTTGTGTACAGATTTGGAAAAAAGATCTTAGGGTCCTGGGGTATGGATATGTCGGTCACCGCACCAACACTGTACTCTATATACTGAAACCCGAACTCATGACACTTAACATTATTTCCCCCATTGGAAAATACTGACTCTTATTTCTTCTGGTAGAACTGACCACCATCTGATACCACTTTTTCATGACCCGTCCCCCAGGGCCCATTTCATGACTACCCCAATCCCGCCTTTAATAATCCAGGGGTTGTTGAATACCGCCAGAAAGACATATCCCCAAAAGGGAAGGAGTTGCCTTTAAACCTGTACACACACATGACCAACCACATCACAACAAACTAAAAAGGAAAAAACAAGAGTACCTATAAAACAAGGATGAGTGTAAGTACAAGTTAAATTAAGTGGGACAAAATATAAATCCAACAAGGAACTAAAAACCACAAGTAAAAAATCAAACTCTGATGCCCATCCGTGGAAAACCCAACCTCATCATGAGAGTAGTGAATCTACTAGAAGCTGAAGTAGTATGTCTTATCTGCCTGGTCCTACTAGGACCCACTTCATCCTACTCCACCAAGTCCACCATCGTAGCATCCGTCAGTCCCATCCCCCTAAGAACCTTTGTCGAAATGTCGATCATCTTCGCCAGACACAACACATGCGGGCGAAGTCTGTGCATGGTTCTCTATAAAAATACTCAGTAGGGACCCCAACACTCTCGAAGGTCTCCCAGTAATCCACGAAGTAAAACACCAAAAAGAAAAAAAACTTACGTAATTCCACCGAGAATGTTCACAAACACATATCTCAAAAGTAAAAGATGCAGCTCACACTAGGTATAAATTAAGTACATAAGTAAAAATGATTAGTCATGAAGCTAGATAATCTTATTATGTTGATATCCTCTGCTACTAACCCATGGAGAATCACTAGGTGCTGACCCACAGAGGATCACTAGGTTCTCACCCACATAGGATCACATGGTGATGTCCTATAGAGGATCTCTAGGTTCTGACCCACAGAGGATCGCTAGGTTCTAACCCACACAAGATCTCTTGATGCCGACCCATGAAGGATCACTATTATTTCTTCACATCACAACCAACCACTATATTTCCACACTGAGAATGCTTAATTTACAAAGTATACTCTCCTCATTCCATTTGTCTTACATAAAGGGCCCCACTGGACCTGGCCTGGTTTGGTCGAGGGTCCTGTCCATTGGGTCACCAAGCAACCAGTTCTAGTCTGGATCAGCTCAAAGGGTGGGGGTCCAAACTCTTGGTGCGAGTCCGGACTACTGAGGGAGGAAGCGGCCAGTTGGGCCATGGGTCCAGCCCTCTCAGTGGTTCATGCCCTACCCGGTCCGCCATGGGAAGACCCGTCCACCTCATTGGGACACGACTAGATGTCATGTCCGATCTACCACCATCGCCCACAAGTTTCCGTGAGGCGGCCTCCTCTTCTATGGTCAAATGACCACTGCCCGTCATGAGGTACATGGAACAGTGCTGAATCCATGGCCCTCCATCGTGGTTGAGAGACTGAATCAGCTACAGCCAGCCGCCAACTCAGCCGGCAGCTCCTCCCGCTACATCGCGGCCCTTCCTCCGGCACGCCGTCAGGTCGCACTAGTACCTGCCCGTGATTTCTGCCCACGACCACCAACTCTTCTGACGGTACCTTCATAAGGCCACCATAATTGCTCGGATGGTCCGTTTTCCGATCCTTCTGCGCCTATGGGCCTCCTAGGTCACCACCATCCCTTCCTTGGTACTGTATTCTTCTTGCCGCCACTTTGTGGATACAGTCATAATGAACGCACATGGCGGACATGCTCAGACCTTGTTTGTGTCTACCTGCACCCTACACATTAGTATTTTATAATCATGGGAGGTCTAGAGATTCTAATTTAAGTCAGAAAATGATAATTTTGAACCCCGTATAACAAAATCCCCAAAAAGAAAGTTACCCTTTCACATAAATGAACGATTCATAGATCAGCATGTTCATGGGTTGATATGTGTTCGTCGTTTCTAGAAAGGAAGAGGGAATAAATTTAAAATAAAACGACCCCTACCTTATTGACATTTGATGTTGAAGTGTTCTTCCTCGAGGATTCAAGATGGTTGACATCCCTTTTTTCTCTGTTATTTGAGGCATGTAGAAGCTGGTCATGATCCACCAGCACATTTTTCTTTGCTCTTCATTAGAGAGGGATTCCACCAGAGGTTCATCAAATATTTCCCAACATTTTCTCCCCAAATTCCAAAATGTTGGATTATTAAAATAAAATAAAAAGAATAGTGATGTATTACCCATTAATGATTCCCATTAAATGATCCACATTTAGTAATCCATGTTAAATGAGTCATTAAGATAACAACATCGTGGTTGCAAACAATCCATTATTGACACTCCACTAATGCACCTTGTCTTCGCCTTGTCATAGAACCATAGAGTCATTTTTCTCCACTCAACGGTGAGAAAGAAATAAAATAATTATTTTAAATTATTTTATTATTTTTCTCGAACATTCTAAAAAATAACTTTTCCACTCAACCATTTAATTATCTTTAAAAATAAGTCATGTATATGAACCCCTAAAAACATATTTTGGGGTTATATCTGGAAATATTTTTGGCCATGTCGTATTTCATCCAAAAATTGAAGTAGATCCTGAAAAAATAAAATCTATTCTTAGCATGTAAGCTCCAATAAACCATAAAAAGTTTAGAAAACTTCAAGGAAACTTGGCCTACATCTGGAACATTATATCCAACCTTGAAGTAAAGTGATTTCCTTAAACTAGATTGATGAAAAAGGGGTTACGTATTAGTGGACTAGTGAATGTTAAGAATAATTTGACAACCTCAAGAAATGTCTCTTCATCACACTAGTATTAAAACAACATGTTGAAGGAAATCTACTCATTCTATATTTGATGGACCTGGAGCGATCACTGGGAACCTTCCTCCTAAAAAAAGATTTTGGGAATGAAAATAGCCTTAATTATCTTAGTCTAACCATGCTCGATGTTGAGGCTCGTTATTTGAATATCAAGAATATGTTCTTGGAATTAATCATCACAGATCAAACGTTGAGGCACTACCTACAACACCAAATGTTCCAATTGGTATCTTTTAATAAATCACTCAAATACATGATCAGTAGTCCCATATTGATAGGAAATTTGGAATAGTGGGAGGTTATTTTGTAGCAGTTTAATATACAATTCATGCCTTATAAAGTATAAAATGGTCAGGTCCTGGAAGACTTCCTTGCAGAACACCCATATATAGAAGAAACATCCTTAAATACTGAATTACTAGACAAAGATATATTTTCTATAAGGTGGGAAATGTATTTGGAAGTCACATCCTGAATCCCAAAAGTGAAAAAACGGAATATCCTAAGCTCAATAAAGTTAGGTTTGGTATTGTGTTTATCTCTCTAACCATGGTAGTCATACCTTACTCCTTTGTATTATTAGAAGGTTGTATGAATAATGAAGAAAATACCATACCCTCGTTGCGGGCTTGAAACTAAAACCCCAAATATCAATGGACGACCCAAAGGTGAGTGGTGATTCATAGTTGTTAATCAAAGAGATAAATTGGTATTATTCCATAAAAAAGAAGATATAATCCCTATACAAGACTAAGTTTGAGGATTAATGGTATATTTCCACTCATAACTAACATTTACTCACATATTTCGATCAAAGAATACCTAGGAAGATGCATTGGAAAATGTAGCTACACCTTTGGGAGATCTAAATTGGTAAGAAACAATCATCAACATCTCTCATTGCTATATGGTCTCACATTTTGTTCAAGTTAAGACAGATAAGATCAATAATGTTTTCCCTATCCCCGATCTATATCGTCATACCATGGGATAGATGGTTCCCATCATTAAATACCTCTAAGATGAAGTACTCTCACTAGATAGGGCTTGGAAAGAGAAATTTTTATGATGATAAGTTAACTTCACTCTTTATGATTCCCACAGCACTAGAAAGTCCTCTATAAATGAGGCTTTAATGGAGTCCTTCACATGTGTATTTACAAAGAAAAGACAATGAATATTTTGTAAGAAGTACATGTGGGAAAATATAGTTCCCACCAGTTAGGATACAGTTCTTCTAATCAAATCCTAATTCTTGGATTCTTCTAGCAATCGATGAGATAGGATTACATAGAATTCACTAAAAAATGTCATTCCTTCACTGTTTATTCCAACTTCATCGATCGACCCTTAGAGTTTCAATATAGAGCCACATATTCCTAGTCTTTCTCCACTTGGGGAATGTATACTATAGGATTATACCCTCCTACTATTGCCAAGAAATTCAAATGAATCTTTATTGTTACTTATTTCTTCTCCAAATGAGAAGATCTAATACCACTTTAAATGAATTATTCACAAAATAATTGTTAGTTTTGTCCAAGAAAATGTCATTACCAGATTTGGTTCCCCACATTCAATATTGATAGGTGATGGAAGCTATTTCTATTTCAGAGAGGTGGAAAATATATATAAAGAATACAATAACAAATACAATGATTCATCCCACTATCTTGCAGTGGCTAATGGACAGAGAGACACCATAAACAAAACCCTATAAAACATACTCCAAAAGATATTAGAGAAATATAAAAATTCTTGGCCGGAAAATCTCTTGCATTCCTTATGGTAATACCATACTGCAACCCATACTTCCACATAGGCGACCCCATACTCATCATTATATGGAATAAAAGAAGTCCTTCCCATTGAGGTTTTATTACCATCACTCTTCATTTCCATATGTGACCAAATATCTACATATGAACAATTCTAGAAATGACTAGATGAATTGGAGTGTCTTAATGAAAAAACAAAGAATACATTGCAACACTTGGAATTCTATTAAAATTGTACAGTGTGTGTGTTTAACAAGAAGGTCTTCCTACATTCATCTCTATAAGGATAATTGGTATTAGTCCTTAGGAATATAATACCACCATGAAAAAAGCCTCCAAATATTGAGCTGAAGTGGGAGGGACCTCACTCGATACACATGATCTACTCTAATGAAACTTATTCTACGATCTCAATGGATGGGGAAATAATTATGACTCCAATGAATACAATGTTCCTGAATAAGTATTTCATGTAATGACATGACAACTCATTCTAGCTGCAAGACATTAAACAACATAGTACCATATAAAGTCCCAACTACAAGATCATAAACTGCATAGTTGGTCTTTTTCACATGATCTTATAAGGTACAATGCAATTCTCATGTTGCACGATGTAAAACTATGTGGAATCATCATCTTTTCTACATGGTAATAAACTGCACAACATATGGTCTTAGTCGTATGAACCAAAACTGTAAAACACCATTCATCCTCAATTAATGACATTAAACTACATGGTTAATGTATCCTTCATTTGATGTTAAGAAACCCACAAAATACAACAACTTTATACTCATCATGGTCCCTTAAATATGGGCCACCATCTTAGGTGTAATTCCCAATCTCATCCCTCTAACCCCTCAGTGGGTTGAGATGGAATCTTGGACATACATGAAGAAGAAAGGATGGGAATCTATCCATGCATGAGAACTAATAAAATCATTTATACCCTCATGGTGGTACTTATTCCCCCTTGATATTTATAATTCCCAACATTAACATGTTCTTATCACATAATGGTAACTAAAAAATCTGTTCAAGAACTATGTGTGGCTTGATTCTCATTCCAATAAGATGTGTATTGATGCTCTGATCTCCAATCATGGGCCCAGTAGCAGTAAAATAAAAAAACAATTCTCTGTTCTTATGCATGGGTGAAACATTCATAGGGATTCCTTCATGAACTGTGTGTGGTCTGACTCTCCTTCTAATGAGATTAGTAGTGAATCCTGAATCTCATATCTTTGGTTCAGCCACAATTCTAGTACCGGTGGATAAACCCAGACCTACATATGGAATTATCTCAATAACTAGATATGGCTTGATTCTCATTCCAATTAGATATGTAGTGATACTCAGGTTTTCATCCTTGGTCCTAGCCACAATATTTCACATTTTTTATATCGGTTCATCTTCACAATTATTGAATGATGTTAAACTGCATGGGCAACATCCTCACTACATGAATTTAAACTACATCGTTGTTAAATAACTACATATGGTTTGATTCTCAAACCAATGAGATATGTATCGATTCTTGTATTATACCTCCTTCCCCATCCATAAAAAATCTCAATATCTATACCCCTCACTTGTGTTTTCATAGTTTCATGGAAGAATATTTTACCACAAGTTTTTTCTCACACCGAGCATAGATCATGTAGTCTTATGAGTTTTGGTAGAGGATATCCCTATACAAATGATGCATATCAATTTTTTCAGGATTATCTTGGTCCTAGTTTAAAGACATTATAAGACACACCAAATTTCATCATTCCATTACAACAAACTACACGATTTCTTTTAGAACAATGTGTTGCTTGATTCTCATTCCAATAAGATATATTGTGAAATTTGGATCTTAAATCCTAGAACCAACTAGAACATTGTAGGAGAAATACATAAATTCCATTATTTATAAGTCATATCTACATAATAGGATTCAATATTGTTTCTCACCCTATATGTGGACCCATACTAAAAAACCCCTCTTTCCCTTCACAAATGAATTCAACTGATGTGGGGGACCTTTATTTTAGAACTGCGGGTGCCTTAATTCTCATTCTGGTGATATATATAGTGACACCTAGGCCTCATGTCCTAGTCCCAGTCAGGGGGTAAGAAGAAATTTCCCCTCACTAATATATGAACAAATACTTATATTAGAGATCCCAATTTGGGCCCCCTATTAGGGGGTCCACTAAGGAAATAGAGATGTCCCGCTTCTATATACGAGTAAGATCTATATAAGGGATTATACATATCATGTCCAAGGTCAATACACCTATTTCATTTGTTCTTGGATGATATCCTCTCTATAGGTCACCCTCTTGATCTTGGACACTTTTGGATCTTCATAACCATTCTCCGAATCTTGGTGGCAGAATCTCTAATACCTGAGGGCTATTTTGTTGGACTACGCTATAACACACCCCAGTTGGACTCATATAAAATAGACTAGAAAATGGGTTTTTCATCAAAAGTATGCCACTGTTTGAATATATTGTAATGAAACTCTTTTGGATTCGCATAAAACAGCTCACAATATGGTTTTTTCAACCAAAAATAACTTCTATCTTGGGAGATGCATCTTCTATCCTTGAAAGCATTGATGATGTTAAGATAGAACCCATGATTAAAATTTAGTATGTGTTAATCCATCATAAATTTTTATTGTATCCTCTCTCTCAATTTGAAAACCACTAGGACTATATTTTAAAACTTCCTCCTTCATGTCTGAAAAATGTGGCAGTTATTTGGGTCTGATAGGCTAGATATCATCTTTCATTTCCATATTATTATGGTCTTAATCATGCGACCAAAAATTACAAGAACCATATTACCTATACTTGGGTTAGACCTATGTAGATAACATATCCCCAGGATTATTTGTAAATTTTTTACTTCATATTATTCTTTCTTATCTAGGTACTTTCCTCCCACAAACTAAACTCTATGCCCATGGAAATTGGAATCTCCACAAACATCCATAGGATTTTAGCTATAGATTGTCAGAATTATGGAAGAAATATTTTTATTACCATGTTGTAACACACCCTATATGGGTTTTCATAAAGTATACCACAAACCAAGTTTTCCAACCAAGGATTATCAATATTTACTATGTTACAATATGCCCTAGTTTTCTTTGTAAAAAATAGTCCAAAATGGGTTTGTTAATCATCGGTAACTTATTTCATAGAATAGTCTTCCTCTAAAACCATAATCCCTTTCCACATACCACTCTTCGGATCAAGGGATCCCTAAATCACACTTTACAACTTTCTCCTCTCACACTTGAATATGTTAGCACATTTTTTAACAGATCACAACAATGGCTGAATAGTCAACCTTTCGTTCAAAGCTAAATACCTTAAATTATAGCCCCTAAATGTTTTTATTGTTTTAATTTAAATTTTATAGAATAATTTCTATGATTTATAACATTAAACTTCATATAATAAAGTCTTAGTCACAAGACGTTACACTCTACAATGATATCCTCAACATAGGATGTTAAACTATATAGTCAATGTCTTAATCAGATGCCATTAAATTGCACAATACATTAAAAATCATCATAAAGGAGGCCCCCTAACATTGACCATATTAAAAAAATGTACTCCCCTTCACTAAAATAAAATTCATGTGGGAGAATTTTCGCATTCATGTCCAATGAAAACACAAATTCTCCCATTTATTATTAAACATATTCCCTTGGAAAAACCACCCATCATGGTCTTGAGAAATCTAAATCTCTATAAACATTCTTCAGTCATTGGTAGTAAAATGTCAGAATTTCGAAGAACTCATTTTCCAAAATATTTTGTAACACACCCTAGTTGGCATTTCATAATTCACTGAAAAAACAAACATGTCATCTGAAGGACGCCACTATTTGACTATTCAATAACATTCTCTGGCTTGACTTTCATAAAGTATCCCATAATAGGGTTTTTTCATCCAGTGGGATCTTCATCCTCAAGAAAAACCTCTTTTATTCTCAAATATCATGTTTTAATTAGAAAATAACAAAATCTTGGCTCAAAATTTCCATTGGGGTATCTTAAGAAAGTCAGAACATTCTTG
The DNA here is from genome assembly GCA_963277665.1 of Viscum album. Classification (NCBI taxonomy): domain Eukaryota; kingdom Viridiplantae; phylum Streptophyta; class Magnoliopsida; order Santalales; family Viscaceae; genus Viscum; species Viscum album. The sequence continues at coordinate 772,719,195 of OY728155.1, read as the reverse complement.
TCCAACAACCCTCATTTAGATTATCATTTTAAAATTTATGGACAAATATGTTTTACCTAAAACACTTCATATACTTCTCTAGATTTCATGAATTTTAACTACCCAAAAATGTAGACAATACTCATGAGATTGAAAACCCATGAAGGTCACTTTGGACAAAATTCAAGTCTCTTCTCACTATACCTACACTCTGTATGTCATAGGAAAAAACATCAAGTAATGGGAAAATAAAAGGCACAAAACTGTTTGGTCTGAAAACCCAAAAAACATAGTCTAAGGAAAAGAAAATTATCACCCACTAAGTCTTCTTTATATTTGGATTAGGAAAAAAATTATGGCAATAACACAAAATACACAATGTTTGTGCGGTTATCCATATGACCATAGAAACAGTCAAACTATGCTCTCTAGGCCCCACAGTTTAAGAAAAAATTATATATTCTTCCCATCCTTATCATTTTTGTTGCAACTAGCTGACATAAATATAATTTTCTACAATAACTATTTTCAATGTTATGTTATGATCACCAATAGAAAATAAGGAAAAAACATAGATGATTAGAATAAAAAATATTTTCATTTATGAAGCATGAAAAATGGAGGAGCATCCACAAGATGGAGTCTCTCCATTACACTTTACAAGAGACTGTAAACATAAATCATAATTTATTGAATGGCCTCCGGATCCCCATCATCAGCCAATTGAGGCTCATCCAACCAAATGGTTGCATTCTCATTATCCTGGAGAAGTTCTTCCCATACAACCATAATAGTAGTAAACCCATCAATTTGGGATCCTTCAAATGAGTGGTGGAGTTGTATAAGCTCCACTAGATTGGAATTTAATTTATGGTGAAGGCATGATACCTGAATAGTTTTATCTTTAATATGTTGTTTACATTTCACCAGCTTCTTGGTATGTTTATCCTTGTCCTAGGATAATGCAACTAATAAATCATCATTGTTGACGAGAAAATTATCCTTTTAATGTCTTTTTTAATATCCTTCTCTCACTCCCATTTGATAATGATCTCCTTTAAAGCTACATTAATCAGGAAATAATCAAAGTCATTGTATCCCATCATACCAAAAAGGAATGGAATCCATTAAATTTCCCAAAGGTATGTTCTAAAAAGGGGTCCCTGTGATTATTTTCCTTATATCCCTCCTATCCCCACAACATGTGATTTGAAGAGAATTATGCATATCCAAATCTGGATGAGATCTATATTCGGAGGGAGAAGTGTACTCCAAGATCAGTTCACTTATTGAGTCACCCTTCCCTATTCCCTCCTATAAAATAATGACTTCTTATTCTATTGTTGACTGCATTGTCATAGACACTCTTCCCTCAGACCTAGCCACATATGTTTATGGTGTGGTATAGTTGTAAAGACTCTCTATTAGAAACAAAAAGGATATAAGATATAAGAAATAGGGGATGATTAAAGAAGTTAGTGACACTCAACCAGTAATGGATCAACATATTTGGCATATTTGTCTCTTGAATCTCAAACTTTGGTAGTTTGAACTAAAACCTCTATACAAGGGACACTCTCTTATGTCTATATGAGTATTTCCAAATGTGGATCAGAAAGACTCCAAATTTCAAGGTCCCCTTGATATGCCCCCCCACAATAGTTGAACAAAGATAGTCTTCAACGTCTTTTCTGTGCCCCACCACTTTAACATTCTCCAAGGATAGATCTATACATTTCAACCAGTCATGATTAGAGAATTAGACACAAAACTATATTGCATAAAAAAATAGACTCACTTCCATTAGATTCTATATTAAGTTCCTCATATTATTCTTAAGTAGTGGGAAGATGAATATTATCCACTTTTTTGATAAATGTCATGAAAATATTTATCAAGGAATATATTAATTTCCAAATCCCTGTGGTAATCTCACCATTAGAGATGCTTGTAATATTTGGCTCATGACCTAGTAGATCCCACTCTTTCAAAAACATGAGACCCAAAACAGCCTCCCCAATGACATCCACAACCTCAGAATCCTTTATTGCAGGGTCCTTTGGTTCAAGAGATGAAATTGAAATATCATAGGTATAAAATCAAAGAATCGTTATAATATAACTTATGAAATACCTTTTACATTATCATAACCATCCTCCCCCTCTAAATTGGTAGGGGCGATGATAGGAGTAGATGACATATCCCCAACCCTTGAAACTTCTTCTTTTGAGGGACTTGACTCTCCAATAGGGTTGAGTTCTTCATTGAGAGCACCTTCCTTGGTTCTAGGAGGCTCATTAAGAATCCCCATGATAGAGGAGAGGGAAGGAGATTATGAAACCTAGAAAAGGGTTAGATATTTTTGTTGGATAAAGTGGGTATTGATGATGATGTGAAGTCCTACAGTCACTGAAGAGGCACATGGCCAAGGATTTTATCCTCTGACATTATTTCCTTTTCTAAGGTGGAGGGATAGAACCAACCTCCTAAAAGATATGTATTGGAGGGGGTCATATAGTTTCCCAAAACATCTTATTTTTTATTTTTTATAGGCTAGATATAGATCTCTCATTTCTAGAGTTGATTAATCAATACCAAGTGTGGTACCAGTTAGGGCATATTTTAGCAATGGAACCTCAGTTTATTCCACCTTGGATCAATTCAAGTGAAAATGAGCTCACCCTCAGAAATAGTGATTTGTTCCAGATGAAAGAAAGAAGTGAAAAATGAGGATATGGGTAAAATGGAAATTAAATTTTTAGGATTTACATAATCAATCTATTCCTCAGAATATGGTTGGTCAACCCTTTTTACAGCACCCTGTCCCTCCATTTCCTCCACCTATCACATAGAAGGGATCTGGTCCGTAGTAGCATAAATAAGCATCTCTATATCTCACATATAAATCCCCACTTCAACGGTATTATACTAAAAGTGAAGATCAGGTAGGTCTTGAGCTTCTCCTAACCCTGAGATCTACATCCTAGTGAGAATAAGTGACCATATGATTTCAATATTAGGGGACATATCCTATCAAAATTGGACTACATATGGTCATAAAAATTCGGAGGTCATTCTAACCTTCCATGGAGATTATTAAATAGCCCTAGATTTCATAGTCTTCCCAACCCTCTCCATAATAGATGAAGGCTGAGAAAATGGAACTTGGTCACTTAATGATGATGATAACTAGACTGAATAGGTTCAACCACAGTTGGTTTATCCCTTTTGATTCCAATCGGTGGACTAAACCTTGCATGGAATCTTTTGGATGAACTTGGTATCCTTTCATATGCACCCTTGAAATGGGATAAATAATCCTCAGGGATATAGGAAACTTCTTTTGTAGAATAAGAAATATTTCTACATTGGATTATATGTATAACTGATTTCCTAGTACTGATTTTGGGAAATGCTTCAGCCAACACTCCATCCGAGTATGATGCAACCGAGGCTTCAGGATACCAGGAGTTCAATATATTGGTTGCATCTACTAGAGTTAGGTTGATTAATGATTGATTAAACTCCATTGTCATAAGTATCCATTCTGTTCAGGATACTATTTAATTCTTTCCTGGTCGAACACACATCAATAGAGATCTATTTATTTTTTTAGGAACGCGAATTGATGTGAAAATCAATATAGATCATATGCCTTTCATATAACTTCACCATCGATATAGTTATCCATAACTCCATACCTAATTTCCATAATATAATTTATTCTTTCATTTCCATCATTCACATTATTGGTGAATCTCTTAGTAGGTGGGTTCTCATATGGGATGAAAATGAACTCCATGAACATGCTCAACCTCAATAGAGTCTCTCTAGGAAATAAGGACAAAGGGAGAATAAAATAAATATCTTTAATATAAATTTAAAATTGGATCTAGATAATCTAGACCCATCTTAACATGAAATAGATTCTAAGGTGGGTTTTGACCCATCCCCATAGAACCTGAATCGGTCCAGCAATACAGAACGGGGCCTTCCCCACAAGAACATGATGAAGACTTCATTAATGTTTTTCTAGAATTGGGATTTTCAACCCCATGTGCTTCTTTATGCCTAGGTTGGCCACTATAATGAATGCACCAAAACTTATTCTACCAGTGGAATCATGGATATGAAGTAAGTATATTCTTTTCCACATGGATAAAAATCATATAAGAAATGTTTTTATAGGTACACTGGACTTGGAATTTTACCCCCATTTTTCATTCTCCCCTTTTCCTAACTTGGCCAAAATGCACCAAGACCACCCTGTTTCACCATATTGGGATACCCAGTTGGGTGTTTTCAAGTTGGGCCTTCCCCATTCAGCTCTTAAAAGGTACTCATCCATGCTTTGGGATGGATATCACCCCTCATGGGGGTCTTCCTTCTTAATATCATGAGATATCTTCTTCAACTCATGTTCTATTGGTGTAATCCTTTCAGTATCATCCCACATCGCTCTAGGAGGGATAAAATCATCCTACATATCTCTAATCATTGGAATCCCATATATCTCATGGATATCCGACAAGATGATACCAATATCTCCATACATCAAATGGACAGATTTCATTTGAAAATTCCATTGGCTAATATTCTCTGGAATGAATTCAGAATTATTTTATAATTAATTCCCCCCAACCCACACTACCTCATATATTTGGATGTCTTGAAGATCCTTTTGGAATTCTACATAGTTCTGGCAAACCTAGTACACCCACAACCACAAAATTTTAACACCCACTCTATGGTTGAAGTCTTAGTCATTCCTGCAACCCTTTGATTAATCTGTCTAAGAATCATGGAAGATAGATGGATACTAGTCTGGATTCAATTTAGGTTTGTGCGCCTTCATATCTAGAGAACACTATCTATGGTGCATGACACAGGTTTTGGATTAAGTCTCGACATTGATATATTCACTCATGCTTGAAATGTTGGTGATTTTGAATTTTTTATAGTATTGAAACTATGAGATAAGAGTATTATTCTTCTAATAATCACGAATACCTCCTTAAGATGACCATTTTTTTAAAGTGGAAAATAATTACTCTTAGAAAATTCATGGTGATATTTCTTCAGATGCCCCGCCATATCAGGAAGATTAGTAGCACAAGCATCATAGTATTCATGCCCTATAGTTTTCAACATATCATAAATGAGATTATAAGATTGAACATCAATAAATTTGGCCTTTTTAGCATCCATTGAACCTATAAATAATCATGAATTCTTTCATTAGGGACATAATCATTCCAAAAAAATTGCAAAAATGGAAAAAATTAGCAGAGTCATGATTCGTGCAGGGTACTCATGCAAGTGCCTCACATAGGCCCCTTTCACAAAGTACCTATGAAAGTCACACACTCAAGCATACTCATCTCCATGGAAGGAACACACATTACCTTCATGAATGACGCTTTATTAAGGAATCTTAAGTAGGAGATCTTTGTGAAATACAAATGTGTCGAGACAATGTATTCTGAATCATGAAGGCCTTCAAATAAAATAGTGACCTTATTTATATGTGAAGAAGCCACTCTGTGTGGCCCTCATTTGTGCCTTGAACTAGGAATATAACCTACTTGTGTTATCAGAGATGATGTGAAGTGTGGATGGCCTCTATGATAAATTCAACCTTTTCATCACTTTACCTCAGGATTATACCGGCTTCAGTTGATCGAATTTGATCCCAAGGGGGGGGGGGGGGTTTGAAACTCTTTGTTGTCACATGGATGAAATTTTTTAAAAGGAAAATATATTAATGGAAATAGAATAATATGAATTAATAAATCCATGGTTTCAACATCCCAACAAATCCACCTTGTGTGTAATTAACCCCCAAAAGTATCAAAGTGATGGTTACCTGCACATTTTCCTACACGACTAGCTTACAAATCAACTAGTATGACACACCAATGCATAATACTAGCGTGGAACATGAAATAAAAAGTCACCCTACTACCTAGGTCCCATATTTTACTATAAATAGGACACTAGGGTCTTCCTTTTAATGAAAAATACTTCGCAAAGGACTACCTACACCCTGCTCCCCCTATTCCTTCACTCAAGCCCTCTGAAACATTATATATAATTTTATAAAGCCTAAAAAAGAGGGAATTAAATATGGGTAGGAAAATTAAATTCCTCCCACATTTTAAAATACACAACACCTGTATGAGGCATTCTCGCCCCTATAGTTTACATGCACTAGTGTGAGGTCCCCTTCTCTAACTACGGACCTATGAGAACCACTTCTAGAAACACCTTTGGTGACCTTTTAAAGCTTAAGAAAATCATATCTCATGTGTCATTTCCTAGTTATTCAATCCCCCAAGGAAACATCGCCTCTACCTTATCCACCAAAGAAAATCATCCCCTGGATAAGCCTTCCTTTTCTCACCCAGGACTACCTATGCGGACCTCCTGTGTCTCTCCCCAGCCTCTATCCATTATGAATTTCTGATCAGTCCCTCTTCAAAACCATCCATGGTAGGTCCTCCCTTACTTTGGCTCCCTTGTCTATGAGGGAAAAAATTGAAACCTCCAACATATCCTCTAGACTTGAAATACCTTGAAGAGGGTTACACTAGCATGTCACCCATTTGTATTTTCATTCCAATGGTCAGAGTTTTCCCACAAATGTCCCACATTACAGTTAGAGACCTCAGGGTGCATGTATATTTTCATTCATATGGTCATGAGGACCCTAACCCTTGGAATTATTTCATAGAGTTCCCAGTCAATGGTACAGGGGTTAGGAATATATCCTGCCCTTGTTGTGTCTAAGACCTGGATCCTCCAGTTCCATGGAGAGAGGGAGGGGATCATGCTTTCATTTAATTTCTACATGGAATGACATTCTCATCTCTTACTGTGGATCCAACTTTTGGCAATCCCTCCTAGAGTAAGAATGTGTCCTTTTTTATAGGAGTATGCATTCCTCCTACTCCTCCTCCCCTTGTTTACTGGATTACATATGGGATGGGTACTGGAGTCCTCTCTCCTATCTTCCTACCCTCATCCACTTTCACAAATGGAAGAGGAGATTTTATAGTTTTTCATATCTTTTACTTTATTCTATCCATAACATTCAAATATGACTCATCCTGGATCATGTGGACATAGAGGCTATCCATGATCATAGAATTTACAAGGTCGTATTCATGTTTGGGTAGAGAACCTTCTACTATATATTCCTCTCCCATTTCTTCAGAGTGACTCCCTATGCATGATTCCTCAAGTCCATGTATCCAACCTCATGGAATAGAATATTGTTTGGTTTCTCAGATCATTTGTTTCCTCTTATTACTCACACTGAACACGACTCGCATAGGATTAGAAGTTAAAGGTGGTCATGAAATCTACAAGATCCAATAACTTGTTGGAATCCTCTTCCAAAGTAATCCTCAATCATACTAATCCTTGGACCTCATTATAAGTGTAATCTCTAGACAATGAAGGGAATACTCTGTTGGATTAAGCCCCAACCTAACCTATGGGAATCTTCTTCATGAGTAAGCCCCAATCATAACACAATTTCACCAACTAAACCTTAGTGAATGTGGTCTAATTAATTCAACTACAAGAACTCTAATTCTTTTTATAATTAGGATTTTCAGGATTCCTATCAATGGACTAATCTCAATGGGCCTCATCCTTAGGTATAAGCCCCCAAAATGTATCCAAATCACCATGAGTCAAAAAATACCTCATGAAACCCCTTTTAGAGGGAATTCCCTTATGAATTAAGACACAACATAATCCTATTAAAGGTATATACTTCCCTGTTAGACAAAACTTTAGAGGGCCAGTGGAGGCATGATTCCTCTTAACTGAACTACTTGGGATTTGATTCCCATAGAAATGGGATACATAGGAAGCCTCCTTGAGGTCCAAAACCAACACCCTAAAAAAAACTTATTCTTTATGGGACACATTCCTAGTAGGGTATAATTCATCCTCGGAATCCATATCACTTCCATGTTCCCTGGGACTTTTTGACATAAGTCCCCAAAAAAATTACTAATAACCTTCCGGCTAGACATCTTATAGGCAATAAATTATACTTTATAATTTAGTCCACATCACATGACCTTAAACTGTATGATTTATCCCATTAAAAGGAACTAAAAATATGGGTTCTGATTCTTTTTCTAAGGATACATAGGAAGCTTATCCATGGGTCTGATCCCAACATTAAAACAATTTCCATCTACCTAGATGATGATACACTCCATAGTTCTCCATTGTGTGGCTAAAAAAGTAGTATTATCATAAAAATGACAAAATAATATCAAATTTGTACATAAGGGTATACCATTGATGGAGATCATTAGATACAAACATATATCTCCATCAATGAGTAACCTCAGATATATACATATGATTCTAATCTCTATACATGAAAATAATTGATTTTTAATTTAAGGGTGACCCACATGATACTTGGGAATTAATAAAGGATTCAGAAACATAACTTAAATCATTAAGAGGATCTCATAATAGGCAATAATTCTCCCCAAAATGGTGTGATGAGCCCGCCCTTCCATCCTCTCGACCAATGTGAGTTCTAAAGAATCATTGGAAAACATCCCAATGATCCCCTACCTTTGGAAAGTGGTTCCATCGTGGATATAGAACTGTTGGGTGTTTTCCGTTTCTGTGAACAAACTCATTGAGAACTGTTGGTTGGAGTGGATACTCAAGAGGTGGGTGAATTGAGTTCCAATTAAAATTTCTATTTTAAAAAACATTGTCTTAAAAACCCCCAAATAAAATACTAAATTAAACTGTAGTGAATTGATATCAAAGTAAAGGTTCTGTTGGGTTCTCAAGGGATTGATTATTTCCCAGTTAATCAAAACAGAAGAGTTGATTAACTTTTGAAAATAACTTACTGATTTACAACTAATATAAACACTTGCGAGTTTAATTATCAAAGTGACTTTAAAACAGTTTTGGTTTTAAAGTAATTAGCAGCGGAATAAAAAAACTTTGAAAGATATAGCACAGCAGATATAACCAAGAGGCTCAGTCTCAAGCCGAGACTTAGTCCTCTCAACAATTTATATAAATTTGATCGACACCCTAGATCAGGGTTCACAACAGTTTACAACTGTCCAGGTCCAAGACCTCTACCACTGTTATTCATGGGAAACAGAACAACATCAACCAGCTATCCAGGTCACACACGACCTCTACCACTATTACTGTGGGAAATTAAAGATGTAAAGAGTTTTCTGAGGATTTACAGATCCTCCAGTTAAAGTACATGAGACAGTGTGTGTGTTAAATACAGCATATAACACACACTGCTCGAAATGTGAAATAATGAATCATGTAGCAGAGATGTAGAGTTTAGAAATGGCTCTAGTGATTTCAGTAAAGCTTTGGACTCTTTAAGTTTTATCAGAAATGGTTCTGAGTCCTCTTCTGGTTTTTGTCTGAAAAATAGACTGTCGTCTGCTTGGCATCCAAGTTCAGAGATAGTGAAAAGATGTAGTCGATGAAGTTCTTTAATTTCCTCGTGAATGTACAGAACTCCTCTTGAGTAATCTTGAGTGTGTATGAGGTTATGTGTCTTCTGCAACTCTATCATCCACCACTCTTTGCACTCATATATGTATCGTCGTCCTATTTGCACCAAGAGGGACTTCTTGTATTTATGGCACGATCTCCAGCAAAAGAAATGATTTCTTTTTGCAGGTACGAGGTACGATTCCCTGACATCCAACAACCTTCATTAAATAAATGACAGATCATTAAAATATTCCTAATATGACCGTTGGTTAGATTAAATAAAGATAAAGAAATTCAAACAGCTGTTTATGACTATTGCTGAGTCAAGTGATCGGTAGGTCATCAGCATCAGCATCGGTGCCTAGACATCGGTGTGTCATGATTGGTGACTCATTTGATCAGCATCGGTGTGTCATGATCGATGACTCATTTGATCAGCATCAGTGAGACATCTTCGGTGACTCAGATGATCAGCATCGGTGTGTCATGATCGGTGACTCATTTGATTAGCATCGGTGAGACATCTTCGGTGACTCAGATGATCAGCATCGGTGTGTCATGATCGGTGACTCATTTGATCCGCATCGGTGTGTCATGATCGGTGACTCATTTGATCAGCATCGGTGAGACATCTTCGGTGACTCAGATGATCAGCATCGGTGTGACCATTTTTCTTTGATATGGATTGGTGTGACTGTTGTCCTTTGATATGGATCGGTGCGATCGTTGTTCTTTGATATGGATCGGTGCGACCGTTGTTCTTTGATATTGATCAGTGCGACCATTGTTCTTTGATATGGATCAGTGTGACTGTTGTCTTGATAGAACACAAAGTGTCTATTTGATCCAGAAGACTTCCAGAATACTTGTAAATCAATAGCAAGCACAGATAAAAACATGATCCAACCAATAAAAACAGATTCACTAAGAGATTGTGATTATGTATATGAGAAATCCAACCGGATTAAGTAACGATGATTTGTGATTATTAAAACAACAATCATAGGAAGAATTCAAAAATCTTCCAGAGGGCTCAACAATCTCCCCCTTTTTAATAATCACAAATCTTAGTCATAAATAAAAATAATATAGCATCAATAATAGTGACAAGGAATAAAAACACAATGAGATATAAATATCCCCCTGAATTTGTGTCTTTGTATATTTATGTAAACATTCCTCCCCCTGCCATAGTATGTTTCTCCCCCATAGATATAAATCTCCCCCTTTGGGATAATCAAAAAGGAGGGAAAACATATAAAGAAGAGATTAAAAGAAGGCATCATAGAGAATAGAGAGAGAGAAAAAAGTTTTGCAATATACAACAAAGTACAAACAGAACATTGGTCACCCAATCAACAACAAGACACAACTATTTCTTGGGATGTAACGGGGCTTTGCCTTTGTCATAAAGATCAATGTTTGGTAAGTTGGAAGGCTTGGAGGCAGGTTCAACTGGGTGAATTTGAAAAGGTGGTAAGATGACTCTAGAAGGTGGAGGAGAGGATGCCTCTGAGATTTGTTGTGGAGAAGTAATAGCTGGTTGAGAAGATTGCTGAGGAACTGGTCATAGTTGAGATAGAGCTTTAGCAACAGAGATCTGATTTGGAGCAACATCCGAGGAATTGAGAGGGTCAGCAGTAGGAAGCACAATGGCGGTGGCTTGTACATTCCGATAAGGCTTCAAAAGATTTATGAAATTCTGAATAACTTCTGCACCATACTGCATAGCCTTCTCAAAATCATCCTTATTCTCCATGAACCATTCCAAGGTTGGAGTAAAATCTTGCAACTGAAGAACTTGAGTCTTGAAAGCTTGAGTGACTGGAGGTAGTTTTAGATTATCATCCAACACTTTGAAATTCGCGGTCATCTCATGCTTTGTATAAATCTTTGAAAAGTAATGGTCAACCTTTTCCTTGATCTCTCTCTAAGCTTTAGTGGCATCTGCTGAATAAAGTGTCACCATCTTATGAATGTGATCATTGTGCTCCTTCATCTTCCTCAACGAGTCCAAATCAAGAACTTGTCTAATGGCGACCAATTCATCATGCACAATCTTCCTTAGAGCCTCTAGCTCACGAGTAGTGATCTTGGTTACTTTGGTTGTACTGGCTTGAGAAACTATCTGAGTTATCTCATCTTTCAACTTTCTAAGATCAGAATTCTTAAGATGTTCAATCAGATTCCTCAACACTTCCATCATAACAAAGATGGTTGATCTAAATTCGTTTGATAAAGAAACTAAGTCAGATTGTAGATCCTTCAGAATCTGATTTAGAGTGGCTATATTCCTGCCAATAAATTCACCAGTATTGGCCAGGTCTGGTCTAATAGCATTTGAAATTTCTTCTCTGACTGTATCTCTCACAGCAGCAAGCAAATCAATTTTGAACTTATCAAAATCAGACTGAGAGATAGTAGAACTAGGTAGATGAACATCTGCAAAATCAACAACATGAGCAGACCTTGTCTCAACTGGTTGGATTTCCTTCATAACCGCAGTAGATTCTGATTCTTCCTCTTCTTCTTCAGAATACTCTAAACCCAAAAAAGCAAAACCAGGGTAATCATCCCAGACAGCAGCACACAGAGTCTATTTCGGTTTATCATAACTTGCTTTTCCACTGATTTCTAGAGAATCTCTCTTGCCATTGGCATTTGTTTCTGGTACAGTTTGATGTGTTTCTGTTGGAGGTACAGTAAGACTATCCACTGGTCGGTTGTCACCATCATCATCATTATCATCATCATTATCATCATCATCATCATCTCCATTCCCATTTCCATTCTTCACAGAAACTTCATTGTCATATACTTCAGTGTCACTAGCTTCTTCATCACAAAGAACTGGTTCTGATTCAGGTAAGGGTAAAGGTGGACTGGCAGGTCCAAAGTCTATTCTTCTCTTAGGGCTCACAGTATCAGGATCACTCCTATCATTAGGAGGTGACATACTTCATTCGTCTGTTTCAGCTTCTTCCATCCCTTGTTTTCCAGACTCTTCAGTGTCCTTATTCCTTTCAACATCTACTTCTTCCTCATCATCAGAATAAATTGGCTCCTCATCTGATTTCAAACCAGGGTCTCTCAAACCCTTCAGCCTCTTCCCATGATCAGTGGGATTGTAGGATTCAAACAACTTGTCCTCATCAGCAACCCATCATTTCTTCCATGGGTTCTAATTTAGTTTCATCCTTTTACAAATTTCTTTGTTAACACAAAAAGCACTATCAGATTCAGCTATCTCATCAGCTTCATTAACACATTCCATATTCTTTAACATAGCAGAGATCACTATGGAATAGAACAGGGCAGTGGCTTTCTTAGAAGGTTTCACCATTCCAGCTATTTGAACCATTAGATATCTACAAAAATTGATCTTCTCATGGGTATTTAGTAAAAATAATCGAAAAACATTCTGGTATCTTACAGCAAAAAAAATCTCCTTTCCTGGGGAAAATTTGGTGCTGAATAAACTTAAAGAGAAGTCTACATTCACCATCCAACTCTGAGGCTGTGATTCTCCTTGACTCTCTGTTTCCAGTCAAAAGCTCTAAATATAACTCATAAGAGAAGTATTCAGTGGTTGGAGGAATGTTTCCCGCATAATCCTCATACTGACCCTCATGGGGTACATTTAAACATTCATCCCATTGTTTAGATGAAAAAGTTATTTTCTTTCCTTTCACTACAGAAGACATTCTGGAAGCCTCTACACCATCTAAAGTAACTTGAAGATTTATATAAAACTCATGCACTAGCTTTGGGTAGTATACACGAGTGTTAACCAAGAACCAGGCTTTCCATCCTTGCGATTCTAAAACTTGTAACAACAGTGACTTACTTGTCAAAAGACAGGCAGAACTGACTTCCTTTTCTACAGCAACAATCCGAGTTTCCAGGTTCGGATTTACAGATCTTTGAGTGGTACTACTCGACTCGCCTCGAGCACGCTTTGAAGGTACAAGACTTTCTAATCCTTTGCTTGGTCTCTTTTTCTTATCCATTTGAAGATTCTGGGGAATGTAGGAGTTCAAAGGTTCAAAGTAGAGGAGAAGAGAGGAAATAAGTCTTGGCGGGAAAAAATGAAAGGTCGACGGTTTGGGGAATAGAAATAGCCGCGTATCATTTATTTCATCATTTAGGGTTTCCATAATAAAGATAAAAGTAATTAATTAATTACAACATAATAAAAAGTAATTGAAAGATAGATCGGTTTCACAGATCGGCTACACAGATCAGTTTCACAGATCGGTTTCACAGATCAGTTTCACATATCAGTTTCACAGATCAGTTTCACAGATTAGTTTCACATATCTATTTCACAGATCAGTTTCACAGATCAGTTTCACAGATCAATCATACAAAACTCTTGTTTAATAAAATTCATTCTTTCAGAGCATAAAGGCTTCGTAAAAATATCTGCTAATTGATGTTCAGAACTAATAAATTCTAGGGAAATCTCACCTTTCTGATAATGATCTCTTAGAAAGTGATGTCTGACATCAATGTGCTTAGTCCTAGAGTAAGACACAGGGTTCTTAGATATGTTTATCACACTAGTGTTCTCATAGTTAATTGAAACATGTTTAAAATCAAATCCATAGTCCAATAAAGTGTGTTTCATCCACAGAATCTGTGCACAGCAACTACCAGCAGGAATATATTCTGCTTTAGTAGTAGACAATGCAACTGAGTTCTGTTTCTTACTACACCATGATACTAGAGACTTTCCAAGTAAATTACATGTTCCAGACGTGCAATTCCTATCTAACTTACATCTAGCAAAGTCATCATCTGAATAACTAGTTAGGTTAAATGATTGCCCTTTTGGATAAAACAAAACTAAATTCACAGTATACTTAAGATATTTAAAAATCCTTTTAACAGCCAGTAAGTGTGATTCTTTAAGATTATATTGAAATCTAGCACACATACACACACTAAACATAATATTTGGTCGACTAGCAGTAAGATAAAGTAAACTCCCAATCATACCACTGTAATTTGTTTGATCAACTGGTTTTCCAGTTTCATCAACATCCAATTTACAGGTAGTACTCATAGGTATATCACTTTCCTTAATACTATCCAAACCAAAATGTTTTAATAAATCCTTAGTATATTTAATTTGATTTAGAATAATACCATGTTTAGTTTGAAAGATTTGAAATCCAAGAAAATACTTAAGCACTCGCATTAATCTCATTTCAAACTCATTTTGCATAACCTTTGAAAAAGAAGTACATAAAGAATTTTTAGAAGATCCAAAAATAATATCATCAACATAGATTTGTACTATTAACACATCTTTTGAAATCCTTTTTATGAAAAGAGTGGGATCAGCTATTCCTTTTGTAAATCCTTTTGAAATAAGAAAGTTTGAAAGTCTTTCATACCAATCTCTTGGAGCTTGTTTTAAACCATATAAAGCTTTAGAAAGTTTAAAAACATGATTTTGAATATGAGGATTTGAGAAACCAGGTGTATGTTCTACAAAAACATCTTCAACAATAAAACCATTTAAAAAAGCACTTTTCACATCCATTTGATATAACTTGAAATTCAGATGTGATGCATAGGCATGTAAGATCCTAATAGCCTCTAATATAGCTACAGGTGCAAAAGTTTCCTCATAGTCAAATCCTTCTTCTTGATTGTAACCTTGTGCAACTAGCCTAGCTTTGTTTCTAATGATGTTTCCAGATTCATCAACTTTGTTTCTAAACACCCATTTTGTGCCTATGGTTATAGTGTCCTTAGGTCTTTCTACTAATTTCTAGAATTTGTTTCTTTCAAATTTATTTAGTTCTTCTTTCATTTCCATTACCCAAAATTCATCATTGATAGCATCATTTATATTTTTAGGTTCTAACTGTGAAAGAAAACCTTGATGTTCAACCTGATTTCTTAGAGAATCTCTAGTCTGTGTTCCTCTATCTAAATTACCTACAACAGCATCTAAAGGATGGTTCTTTAGAATTCTAGTTGGTCTAGAAAAGGTAGGTCTAGAGATTTCATATTCATCTACAGGTTGAGGTTCAATAGAAGAAGGTTCTGGAAAATTTCCAGAACTAGATGTTTTAACTATAGGTCCACTGTCTTCATCATTTGGGTTCAAAACAGAGAGATCATATTCAAGATTTTCAAGAGAGGTCTTAGGTTCATGTGGATCAGTTTCATCAAATTTGATGTGAATATATTCTTCCACACATTTGGTTCTCTTATTGAAAACTCTATAGGCTTTACTAGAAATAGAGTAACCTAGAAAAATTCCATCATCACTCTTGGATGAAATTTTTTCGAGATTATCTTTAGTATTAAGAATAAAGACTTTGTAGCCAAAAACTCTGAAGTAGTTAACCTTAGGTTTCCTATGGTTCAACAACTCATAAGGGGTCCTCTTAAGAATAGGTTTGATCAAGACTCTATTGATAATATAGCAAGCTGTATTGACAGCTTCAGCCCAAAAATAAACAGGTAGGTCATACTCATTAAGCATAGTCCTAGAAATTTCTTGCAGGTTTCTATTCCTCCTTTCTACTACACCATTCTGTTGGGGTGTCCTAGGGGCAGAGAAATTGTGACTATAGCCACTAAGTGAGAAGTAAGATTCAAACTCATGATTTTCAAACTCACGGCCATGATCACTTCTCATGGTTTTAATTTTAAGTCCACTAAGGTTCTCTATAGGCTTGGAATATTTTACAAAGCAAGAACAATCTTCACTTTTGTGAGCTAGAAAATATACCCAAGTATATCTAGAAAAGTCATCTACAAGAACATAGACATAGTGCTTCCCATTTAAAATAGAAACTCTAGAAGGTCCAAATAAATCCATGTGAACCAACTCAAGAGGTTGAGAAGTTGAAACTTATTTCTTTGATTTAAAAGAAACTTTATGTTGCTTTCCCTTTTGATAGGGATTACAAACTTTGTCTGCGGGAAATTCAAGTTTGGGTAGGTCTCTAACTAAGTTTTTTCTAGAAAGTTTTCTAAGTTAATGCACATTGCAGTGTCCTAATCTTCTATGCCAAAGCCAAGACTCTTTATGAAAAGCATTTAAACAAGTAATATTCTGCTTAGCTAAAGAATTTAAATCAACAGCATAAACATTCTCATTTATTAAAGCAGAAAATACTAAAACATTTTTATAATTAAAAACATTGCAAGAATAGTTTTCAAATTTAACATAAAAACCATCAACACATAACTGAGAAATACTTAACAAATTATATTTCAGTCCATCAATAAATAAAACTTTGGAAATCAATGCTGAGTCAGTGTTACCAATCTGGCCTAAGCCGACGATTTTTTCTTTTGAGTTATCACCAAAAGTGACAAACCCTCCATCAACTCTGACTAAGATTTTAAAGCATGAGAAGTCTCCTGAAATATGTCTTGAACATCCACTGTCCAAGTACCAAGTCTTTCTACAGGAACTCTTTAAGCAAGTTCCCTACAAAACAGATTTAAACAGGAAATGATTTTGGTAGCCAGATCTTCTTGGGTCCAGACAGGTTAGCCAATAAAACTTTAGGTACCCATATTTGTCTAATGGGTCTCATAAGATTTCTAGAGTCAACAGATTTTGAAAGATAAACCTGATTAGATCCATAACTATGAATATAACTAGTTTAAGCATATGAAGTTTCAGAACTAGCTACATTCTGTCCAGATTTAGGGATGAAACTAGTTTTGGTAATTTTCCTTTGTCCAGGTTGGTATCCTATACCAGTAGTGTATCTAGGTGCTATTTTCTTACCTAGAATCTGAGTAAGAGTATCTTTTCCATTGGTAAATTTCTATAAGTCTTTCTTAAGTTGCTCATTAGATAATTTCAGTTCAATGTTTTCTTTAAGAAACTGAGAATTCTTTTCCATTTCAATATCAAGATCAGATTTATGTTTAACAGTTAAAGCATACTGCTTCTTTAAACCTTTGTATTTTTCTTTCAGCTCATTACAGGTTTCTTCTAACATATCATAGTATTCAAACAGTTCAGATTTTGACATGTTTTCTGAGTCAGAATCATCTCCAGAATAATAGGAATTTAAAGCAGGAGTTTCAGATGTTACCTCAGAAGTGTTTGTCATAAAACACATGTTTTCCTTATTTCAGTGTTCTGTTTCAGAAACTTCAGACTCACTGGAGCTATCCTCATAAACACTCTAGGTAGCCTTCATGGATTTCTTAAACTTATTGTCCTTGTATTTATACCTCTTCTTGTACTTCATCTTTAGAAATTCCACTTTTATATGTCCTTTTCTTTTTCACTCATAGCAGACAATTTCATCTGTTTTGTCAGATTTCTTCCAATCCTTTTTCCAATGACCGTTGCTGTCATACTTACTTTTGTAATTTGATTTTCTGAAAAACTTCTTCTTCCTATAGAACTTCTTAAACCTTCTAGCAATGTGAGCCATCTCAGCATCACTATCAGAAGCACTTCCACTGTCTTCACAGCTTGAACTCTCATTTATAGCTTGAAGTTTCTTCTTATCCTTGTTCTTTGAAGTTGAAGATTTGAAAGCAACAGACTTTCTTCTAGGTTCATATTCATCTTCTTAGTTAACCTTGAGTTCCTCTTCATACATCATCAACTTTACAATTAGTTCCTTGACTGGTAGTTCACCAATATCACATGACTCTATAATGGAGACAGAAGTTCCTCTCCATCTTTCAGGTAGACATCTCAGAATTCTCATAATTTGTTCCTTTGATGGAACATCCTTTCCCAGAGAAGCCATTGTGTTGAAAATTTCATTAAACCTGAGATACATTTCAGAAATGGGTTCATCAGGCTTCATCTTAAAATTATCATACTTAATAGTATCTGTATTCAATCTCATTTCCTTAACATTAGTTGTTCCTTCATGAGAAACGGCTAAGGTATCCCAAATTTCATAAGCAGTTTTACAGGCAGATATTCTATTAAATTCCTCATCTCCTAAAGTACAGTACAAGGAGTTCATAGCTTTGCAATTATTATTGTAGGCAGCCTTATTAGCTTCATTCCAAGTAGTTCTAACAGTGGTAGGAATTTTGTATTATGATTCTATAGTAGTCCAAATATCAAAACTCGTGCTCTCTAAATGAATTTTCATCATAATCTTCCACTGATCATATTTGCTTCCATTGAAAAATGGTGGTCTATTGGTAGCAACACCTTTATGTCTATTATCCATGATAGCTTACTTAAAGAAAATATTTTAAATAGATAAAAATTTAGAAATAACAGAAATTTTAAGAACTTTAAAATACAACTAAAATCACAGTTGAAAAACATAGTACTTTAGAAAATATTTTGAAACCTCTGATACCAAATGTTGGTCGGAGTGGATACTCAAGAGGGGGTGAATTGAGTTCCAATTAAAATTTCTGTTTTAAAAAACTTTGTCTTAAATACCCCCAAATAAAATACTGAATTAAACTGTAGTGAACTTATATCAAAGTAAAGGTTCTGTTTGGTTCTCAAGGGATTGATTATTTCCCAGTTAATCAAAACAGAAGAGTTGATTAACTTTTGAAACTAACTTACTGATTTACAACTAATATAAACACTTTCAAGTTTAATTATCAAAGTGACTTTAAAACTGTTTTGGTCTAACGTAATTAGCAGCGGAATAAAAAAACGATGAAAGATATAGCACAGAAGATATAACCAAGAGGTTCAGTCTCAATCTGATACTTATTACTCTCAACAATTTATATAAATTTCATCCACACCCTGGATTAGGGTTCACAATAGTTTACAACTGTCCAGGTCCAAGACCTCTACCACTGTTATTCGTGGGAAACAGAACAATAACAACCAGATGTCCAGGTCACACATGACCTCTACCTCTATTACTGTGGGAAATGAAAGAAGTAAAGAGTTTGTTGAGGATTTACAGATCCTCCAGTTAAAGTACAGGAGATAGTGTGTGTGTTTAATACAGCAGATAATACAAACTACTCGAAATGTAAAATAATGAATCACAGAGCAGAGATGTAGAGTTTGGAAATGGCTCTAGTGATTGAAGTGAAGATTTGGACTCCTTATGTTTTATCAGAAATGGTTCTGAGTTCTCCTCTGGTTTTTGTCTGAAAAACAGAGTGTCGTCTTCTTGGCATCCAAGTTCAGAGATAGTGAAAAGATGTAGTCGATGAAGTTCTTTAATGTCCTCGTGAATGTACAGAACTCTTCTTGATTAAGCTTGAGTGTGTATGAGGTTCTGTGTCTTCTGCAACTCTCTCATCCACCACTCTTTCCACTCATATATGTCTCTTCATCCTATTTGCACCAACAGGGACTTCTTGTATTTATGGCACGAGATCCAGCAAAAGAAATGATTTCTTTTTGCAGGTACGAGGTATGGTTCCCTGACATCCAACAACCTTCATTAAATAAATGACAGAGCATTAAAATATTCCTAATATGACCATTGGTTAGATTAAATAAAGATAAATAAATTCAAACCGCTGTTTATGACTATTGGTGAGTCAAGTGATCAGTATGTCATCAGCATCAGCATCGGTGGCTAGACATCGGTGTGTCCTGATCGGTGACTCATTTGATCAGCATCGGTGTGTCATGATCGGTGACTCATTTGATCAGCATCGGTGAGACATCTTCGGTGACTCAGATGATCAGCATCGGTGTGTCATGATCGGTGACTCATTTGATCAGCATCGGTGTGTCATGATCGGTGACTCATTTGGTCAGCATCGGTGAGACATCTTCGGTGACTCAGATGATCAG
Organism: Viscum album; assembly: GCA_963277665.1. NCBI lineage: Eukaryota > Viridiplantae > Streptophyta > Magnoliopsida > Santalales > Viscaceae > Viscum > Viscum album. Next base: position 772,698,947 of record OY728155.1, on the reverse strand, counting down.
CATCGGTGTGTCATGATTGGTCACTCATTTGATCAGCATTGGTGTGTCATGATCGGTGACTCATTTGATCAGCATCGGTGAGACATCTTCGGTGACTCAGATGATCAACATCGGTGTGACTTTTGTTCTTTGATATGGATCAGTGCGACCGTTGTCCTTTGATATGGATCGGTGCGACCGTTGTTATTTGATATAGATCGGTGCGACCGTTGTTCTTTGATATGGATCGGTGTGACCATTGTTCTTTGATATGGATCGGTGCGACCGTTATCTTGACAGAACACAAAGTGTCTGTTTGATCTAGAAGACTTCCAGAATACTTGTAAATCAATAGCAAGCACAGATAAAAACATGATCCAACCAATAAAAACATATTCACAAAGAGATTGTGATTATGTGTATGAGAAATTCAACCGGATTAAGTAACAATGATTTGTGATTATTAAAACAGAAATCATAGGAAGAATTCAACAATATTCCAGAGGGATCAACAGGAACCACTTGGAAACAGTGAACTCGGTGTCAATGAATTAAGTATGTAGTTTCCATCACAAGATAAATAAAGATGTACTTCCCAGTCCTCATTAGATGATTCTGATACTGAAAAAAAAATACTTATTTCCAAATGGAAACAAAAAATAGTGAACCTAATATGAATTACATAACTAAAACATCTCCTTTATAAGATAAAAAGGATGTACTCTCTAATCTTTGTCAGATGACTTCATTATAGATAGAAATCTTATTTCTAATTGGAAAAAAATGGTGAACCCTATGTGTATGACTTAACTATGAAATATTCTTCACAATATAAAAATAATTTCCAACTAAGTCCTTATTGGAATATTTTGATCCAGATAGAAAACGTATTTTTGAAGGGAAACACTATTTAATGGATTTAACCTTCTCTCAAAAATCCTCAATTAGATTAGGTCTCAATGAAATTATTTCTAAAAATTCAGTTTAACATGTTTGGTCTTATAATTTTATATCATATAGATCTTAAAAATGTTCCATCTAAATTTTAGAGTGAAAGATATTGTCGTAAGAAAATTAAAACAAAGGAAGTTGTTGATAAAAACCACCTTTTAAATCCATAGAGAAAGCTCTCAAAATGACTTCTAGTGTTTTAATGGACCTCTAATACTAACCATATTTCTGAGGATGAAAATAAGTGATGAAACATAACTCTATATCAATATCATATTTAATTATTATACAAAACTTTTTGGTAACCCTCAAATCCCAATAAGATGAAATTGATAGTGGTTCACCATAAAATGTTACAACATATTTAATGTATAACTGATTAAGTTGATCGAGAGATAAATTTTTTCTAATGGAAGTAAAGTGTAATTACTTCCAAAGGCGATCAACAATTTCACATATAGTATTAGTCCCTTTAGATATTTTAGGGAGTCTGATGAATAAATCAATGGGGATGTTCTCTCATTTCTATTTTGTTAGCAGTAATTGTTATGACATCCCTTTATACTTTTTTCTCTTAGCCTTAACTTTTGAATATACCAAGAACTAAGAAACATACTATGTAATATATCTATTCATTTCATACCAATAAAAAACTCTTTCAAAAATCAATACATATTCATAATTCCATGCTGAATTGAGAATGAATAACTATAAGCCTATTCCAATAGCTCCTTTATCAAATATTTTACTTAAGGGACACATACACAGTTCTTGATCTTTATTATTCTATCACAACTAAGGTAGAACTCAAGAACATTTTTCAAATATTTTTTCATATCTTTATCTTCCTCCCCCCCCCCTTATAATCTTTAATTGGATAGATGGTTTCACACTCATTTGAGAAGGATAATTTTTCTCTCCATCCATCAAGATTTCTAGATCCAAAATTTACAAATCTATAAATATTTTATCTTTTGTGATCCTCATCATATATTAGATATCATGATCATATAGACTCATATAATCAACCACCTTTTTCTCTTTCCCGGGTTGCTAATTTATTAAGTTGTAGCAATCTTTAATTATCTCTAACCATATTTTTTTGTGAATGTTTATCTTTATTAATTTCAAATATTCATTAAACTTTTTAACCAGTATATATGTTATCCCTTACTCTGTAGATATAATTAAAATATATTTTTAATGTGAAAAATTACCATAACTAACTCTCAATCATGTTTCAGGTAATTATTCTCATGGACATTCAATTTTCATGAGGCATAATCTATAACTAAGTATTTCTTTATGAGGACACACCTTAATCTCTTAATTGATGCATCACTATATATTGAAAACCCTTCTCTACTATAGGGTGGTGTAATAATAGGTGTACTGACTAGTATTCTCTTCAGTTCCTTAAAACATTTCTCACATTAATCCATCCAAAGTAACTTGGATCCCATCTGAGTGAACATGGCGAGTTGATTCGATATCAATCAAAAATTCTGTACAAAGTGCTAGTAATATCCAACCAAACGATAAAAACTATGAATATCAGTCATAGTGGTTCCTTTGGGCCAATGTTCAATAAATTATTTATTTGAAGGTTCAACTGATATAATCTCACATGAGATTATATGACATAACAATGAAACATTCCAAATAAAAAATTCACACTTGGTAAAATTTGTATAGAGATTCTCCTTACTTAGGGACTACATGATATTAATTCCCTTACTTAATCTTAAAATAAATAAAAATTTCATCAATAAATACAACCACAAACTGATCAAGGTATTCTTTAAAGACTATATTCATTAAATCTATGAATATTGTGGAGTAATTAGTAAAACTAAATTGAATAACTATAAATTCATAATATCTATACCATGTATATAATGTTTTCTTGGGTATATACTCCTTTATTAACCCTCAATTGATGATATATTGAATGAATTTAAATCTTTAGAAAGTATGGATATCTTTGAAGTTGATTAAACAAGTCATCAATATTGGGTTGAGGAATCTTTTTCTTAATAGTGATCTTGTTAAGTCCTTGATAATCAATGCAGAGTCACATTGATTCATATTTATTCTTAAAAAATAAAACATGTGCACCTAAAGGTTATTCACTTGTCCAAATGAATCCATTTTCTAGATTCACCTAGAGTTGCTTTTTCAATTATTACAACTCAATCAGGGACATTATATATGGATTCTTGTAAATAGGAGTAGTATTAGGTATGATATATATTGAAATATCAACTTCATTAATTTTTTGAATACCAAGAAATTATTTTGGAATGACATAAAAAAACTCCAAAAAAATAGGCATATCATAGATTTTTAGTTTCTTCCCAACCATTTGAGATAAATTCCCCTTTTGTATATGAATCATGACCCAAATAGTAGATGTAATTTACATTCGATGTTAATGTTTTCATCACACTAATAAATGATCATAGGTCGATTCATAATATCAAATGTAACTTTTATTCTTCGGAAATTAATATGGGATTTATGTAAAGAAAATATACCCATGCCCAAAATAACAACGAATTAAACTATAAGAAGAATGATAAGGTTTGTAAGAAAAAAATTCCCACAAAATTCATCTAGATAAGAATCATAAAAAAGGGATGTGATCATTATAACATTAGGGTTTTTTACCACTTACTCAATGCCTAATAGTTGAGGTGATAATGTGATACCATTAGAAATGTCTTTAGATATAAAATAGTGGGTATATATAGAATGAAATAATACATTACCTATTCTTGTGTGGATGGTAAGTGTACCTTTCACCATGTCTTTATCATACCCCTAATCATAAAAAGTGATCGCATAAGATTTACCTTTGTCTCTAGGCTTAAGAGGTTTTCGATGTCAATCATTATCATCAACCTTCATATTTGGGAACTGGTTAGTATTAAACCCATACACCTTTAATTTAAAACACTAGATTGTGAGTATTTTATTCTAAGATGATTTCTCTCTGTTTACATAATTATCTGACTTCTGCCCATCACATAGTCATTAGATTTCTAGGTGAACTTCTTTTCCACACTTGAAACATTTACCAGTTCTATTATGACAATTCCTCCCATGTTTTCTTCCTTAGTTTTAGCATAAAATAAAGCTCATCTTATTATCTTCATTATTTTTATAATTTCATTTGAATTTAATCTTTTTATTCATGTCAAAAATAAGAAATTAATGGGTAAAGCCAAAATCCATCTTCACCTTAATAGAACATAGATCGATTTATTTATAGATAATAAATTCCCTTTAGCCTAACACCCATCAGAGTCATGGTTTTAAGACATTGAAGAATCAATAAACCTTGATTTTGGGTTGGATTATCATGCTAGAAGAATACATCATAAGTCTTTCAAAATTTCACTCATAAGTACTAATGGATTTATCAACCTTATACTTCTACTACAATAATTCTTTCTCTATTTACATACGAATAATATGAGGAAGTAATTATTGATAAGTAATCTCATAAACTCATCCCATTACATAGTGTCAAATTATTTCTATTGTTTTTTGTTATTGATAAGTGTACACCATTTATTTTTTTCACCTTATAAATTATAAACATCACGAATAGGATTCTCATATTTTGAACAATAGAGAAAAAATATATATCTTTTCAGTGGTACTCATCCATTTTTTATTGACTAGTAGATCAATTGATCCAAAAAAATTAGGAGTATATTTTTCATTAAGGACTCAGTAGATCATTATACCCTACATTATTTATTTTAAATATCAATATAATTTAAATCTTGAGAATATTTTTTGAGCATAGAAATGAGTTCTTTCATTCTATCTCTCATAACATTAAGTTTCTCTAGAGTAAAATCATTTCATTATTCATCACATTTGGTATTAACATGATTTCTTTTGGTTCCATCCATTGACTAAAACCAAAATCATAGTGTGAGAAACGATAATAATATAGTGAAATCATATAATCATGTAAAATCATCTATAGGATGTTAAAATAATGAAACCATTCTTCTATGAAAACTTTTGTTTGACCTAGGTGATTCAATATCATTACCAAAACATTACGCTTTTATCCTATACTTAGACTTATCCCCAGGGTTCTCACTATTGTTTTTATATCAAAGTTTCTAATTGTTCACCAAAAATTACTCTGATATAAACTATATAAATCTATACATTTCATAAATAGATATTACATATAAGTAAATGAATATTATTTACATCACATAACGATCAATGGAAGAATAGTATAAGACTAATATCATTGGAAACCTAGAAAGTTAAACAACTAGTTCATAATATTTCTACATCATCTCCCACATATATCTCATAAAAATCATATTTATTGGACATATCATACAAAAAGGTTTCCTCATAACCTTAGAAATGAAACCTAAGAATGGGTGACCTAGGATGCACAGTAAGGGTAAAAAAAGGAGGTATCAATAATCATATAATAATAACATGAGAAAAATGGTATGAGAACATAGGATTAACATTTTAAAACCACACCCTATATATAATAGCTCATAATCTTGATCCAAAGAATAAATTTTGGTATTTTATAAGACATCAATCAAAAATTAATCAGAGAACATAATACTTGATATCATAATATAAGAAAAAATATGTGGAACTGTGGCATACATATAATTATAGAAATAATTTCCTTCTTAGTAAAGGATCTCTTCCAAGACCAGAATATCTGAATGGATTTATTCCCCAAAACCTTAAAATATTCATGTTTCACTCCCAAGACTATCATAGTAGAAATATTCCCTTACTGAACTGGGTTCACTCCCCATTCCAATCCCATTTATTTCATGAGATATCATTAATTTTCTAATCAATTAGAGGAATATATAATTCCAATGCATAAAAATGAAAAATCATAAATATGTGTTCCATGATATCGTAAGTCATTCATCATATTAGAACCCATTAAATTAAGTGGGTCACATTAACATTTCATTATAGAAAAACCCACGTAAAAGTTGCATGTTTTATAAACATGTCATCATTTTATCAAAACATATCCCATGGAAATGGATTGAGTTTCATAAAAATAGTGTCTTAATAAGTATAAAATATCCAGAGAATTAATAATGATGGCATCATCGGATCATATACCTAGTAAATAATAAGAAACATTTAAGGTTATTATTGTGGATAAATAAAAATATCCTTAAAACATTCTTAATGAAAATAACCTTTCCATTTGAAATCAACTCTTTAAAATTTAAAAAATTCAGAAAATTTATAAAAAAAAATTTAATTTAAAATAACCCTTGAATCCTGTAAATTAATCTTCAAAACATTGAACATCCATGATAATAGAAAATTCTACTCAAGTCGTTCAAGTTGAAAACCCATTCTTTCTATACTTTTGTTGTAAAAGACTCAAAGAAACACATTTGTAAAACGATAAGAATATTTTGTTAAAAATATTTTTTTAATAAATAAAACATGGATAAAAACTAATTTAAACAATACTAAGATAATATTAAAAAAATTATTTAATATGGTTATAGAAAACATGTATATGGAAGAAAATGTTTTTTCAGTTGAAGGGAAAAATGAAGTCGATTTTCCTTAAAAAATCTTTTTAGTCTCTGAAGAATAAAAGGTGAGTAAAATTAATGGAAAAAATGTATTTTAAAGAAATAAAAATTGGATAAGAAACTTAATTAGTATATTGATAGGTTTATCATAATATTTCATTATCAGAACTTAATAGTAAACAACCCTGATAAACAATGATATTGTAACATAAAATATCATACCTCATGTAAGACTTCCTTCATAAATGTTCAAACCCCAAGTATAAAAAATATGGGTTAATTATAAATCTTATTATAGATATATATAAATCCATATATGATTTAATTTTAACCTTGTATCACTCTTTTATTAACAATTACTTAATAAAATCACAATTCTGGGTGACAGTGCTTCTTTTTTCATGTAAGTTTTTCTTTTTTTGTTTTGGTCCTTTAACATTCATCATTGTTAAATTTTCTCAAAAAATGTTAATAATTATATAAATATCATATATATTATTTTTAAATATTCATTGATAAAATTTAGGGATATAAAAATGAATTACAGCGATCAAGGGGTAAGTCATACGTACACATAAACGTTGTTTTCAGTTTTCAAATGATTGAACAAAAGAAAGGTAAATATTAATTTATATTTAAAAGATCATTATTACATTATATATATAATTTATATTCATATAATTTATCCTCATCACCATCCAAGTAAAATATAAATTAAAAACAAATCACATTGTTTTCTAGAGTTGGTAATCCACTTGTACACACAAGTGATGTTATCATTTCCAAAATGATTGTAGGGTAAGAAGGTAGAAATTATATTTTAATTAAAAAAGTATAATTTTATTATAAATATCATATATAAATATTAAACTCATCATAATAACCATCCATAAAATATAAGGGTGAAAAATTAATTGTATCGTAATGTAGTGGTAGTAAGTTGTATGTACGCACAAGCGATACATTCACTTCCCATTTGATGGTAAAGAGGGAAAATAATTGTTTTTTCATAATTATATTTATATTTTATTATATTTGGAATACCTAATTTATTATTTTTTTAATAATTTAATAAATTTTTAGAAGGTAAAATAGTAATTTAAAATAATGTGAACAGTTAAGGACATTAAATCTTCGTTGAAATCACTCTTTAGATCTTCCCTAAAGGGCTCTAGGGTTAATCATTTGGGAAGACCAAAACCACTAGTGTGAGGATTGGAAATTTAAGAATATAAATTAGTTGATATTTGATCAAATATATCTATCAAAATGGTGTGAATAAGGAAGATGAGGGTGTTATTTTATAATTGATGGGAGGTGTACTCTTGGATTTTCTTAAAATATAAATTACTTTTAATATCAAAATGACCACAAATTGATACTATTTGAAGCTAAGTTGAGTATGAGTAGAAATAATATCATAAAATAAATTTTTTAAAAGTTTTTATCTCATTTTATTTTCAATTTTAGTTTTATATCGTCATTAACTCTTTTGACCATTACCGTAATGTTAAATTTTTATTCAGTTTAAGTGTTCATAATGTTACAATAGAATAACAAATGTCTCACAAATAGACAATGGTCGATGTCTACAACCATATACTACTCGTATTTTTGAATATAAGGTTTTTAATAATTTTATATCATTCAATGAAATATTATTTATTATTAAGTATTAATAATTTCAATTTTAATTATATTCATGTAATATAAATTTAAATACATAAATAAAAAAAGATGAATTTGAATTTAATGATTTAAAAACTCACTAAAAAGACATATATATCTATAAAATTCATAGGAAATATTAAATCATTCAAATCAAATTGCTTTTAATATTTTAAACATCATTTGTTACATTTTATTTGAAATGAAAAAATATAAAATAGATGTTGCATAAGTAATTAAGGTCATCATTTAATTTGTAAAAATTTAAAAAAAAATATCAAGAAAATAATTTCATTAATATAAAAATAAAAATTAATACTCCTTCATAAATTTATTTTCTCTCTATTGGGAAACATAACAGATATTTAAAACAAAGAGAGTTATATTTTCTAACATTGTCTGATTTAAATATTATATAGGTAATTTTCCAATAAAAGTGTCCATTAAAATAATATATTTCATTCGTATGATGATAATGGTAAAATTGACTTCATACAATAAGAATTATGATGAAAAATTATTGATTTACCCATTAGTTTTAACCTATAATAACATGATTTACCCTTTACTAAGGTGACATATTTACCAAAATTACTATTCATATTAACTAAAAATAAAATCATCATATTAACCAAATTTGAACCTATAGATTATAAATATTTAATTAATTTATCTAATTAAATACATTAAAATGTTAGATTTATATTTTAATGTATGTTCTCAAAATATGATGAAAATGACTTTTTAGAAAAATAATTTTTTTAGTCTAAAACTGAATTTATTATTATCCTTTGCATAACAAAATTTGATGAATGTAAAAAAATTTATTTTAAATAAAATATATAAATATAATATAAATAATTCACTAGTAATGATAATTATAATTTATTTTGATAAAAATATATTGGACATATAAAAATAGTTTTCAAAAAAACAACTCATTTATTTTCAAAAGTTTTTTATTTTCATTTCTAATCAACTCATAACTAATTAATTCATTTTATAAATGTGAAAAACTGAATTTTCATAATTTAGTTAGGAATATTCATAATCTTAGATCATGAAACTATGTGACAATAATACTTTAACTTTATATCATGGTTGGTCTAAACTCGTTGTTATGTGTCACGCAAGCTATCAGAAAAATAAATTTATTTAATAAATATATTTCTTAAAATCATAGGGTGTTACATGATGGTTTCTTAAGATTATTGGATATTAGAAAAACTAAAAGTTAATAAGAATTTATATTTCATGTATATATCTACCCATATATCTATTTTCATCATTTCCGTTGATGACATAATTTTTTGAGTGACAAAGAGTTCATTTGTGTGAAATTTTCTATTTAGATAAAAAATATTGAGATATCTATATTGGGAGAAATGAATTAATTAATTTGATTAAATATTGATAAAAAATTATATTACCTATTTTTTTACAAGATAAATATTCTAGAGGGATGTTGAGAAAAAATTTAATGGTTGAGTTAGGAGAATATTCATATCTAATTTAAGTTGGAACAAAACTATAATAGGATGAGAATAGAGTCCAGGTTGACCAAAAAATATTTTGTAATAGTTAGTAGAAGATTTTAAGTATTTTATATCTTAAATAAATAACAAATCCTATAAATTGACACATTTTTCAAAATTTCAAATTTTCCCAAGGGAGTTATACATGTTTGTAACCAAGAATAATTTTGAGATGTGTGAATGGAACGGTAAACTACAGGTTGTAATATAGGTGAAGTATGGATTTTTAATTTGATTGGATTCATTCTTATAGATTGGGTGGGTGATAAAAATTATATGACATTTAATTTATGTATTGGTGAGGATTTTTTGAGCTTTTATAGTATCAAGAAAAACTTAGTGACACTTTTCAAAGATGAGATAGAGTAGGTAGCAGTTATCCAGTAATATAATCTGGTTTTATGGATACAGGTATGACTTATAGACTTTAAAATAGATACTTAGAGACCATTGAGGATAATTTATGACAATAAAAGTTATTTTATTCTATCAAAGACATTTTCCAACATTATAAATCAAATTATATATAAATTCAATATGATTTCATTAATAAAAGTGTGGCCAATAGAGATATAGGGTTTAATTATATTTCTATAAATCATCGTCATGAATATATATTTAAAAAATATATTCTAAGATAAATTTTTGTATATTTGATTCGAAAACATCATGTTTATCCCTAAAATATCACTTAAATATGAGTTTAAAATAAAAACCAAATGTATTTGGATTACGTTGTAAATAGAAGAGAAATAGTGACAGAATTCTTTACAACAAGGGGATAGAGTTTATTTTAAAGGTGGTTTGTTCACTACCTAGTCATTTGAAGTTTTTTTAATGATAAATGGTGGATAGTTTTTAATCTAATAATGGATTCATGATTTTTGGGGGGTTTATCTAAGTCACTTGGAAGCATTTTATATTCATCAGGGGATGAAATTATCTCAAAAAACATTACCTTATTCGATGAAGGGTGAAATACACATCTCATAAGAGATAGGTTGTGATTTTATGATTCTAAATTGGATTGATAATTTTTATGTTAGAATATTTGAATATATATTCCAACAAATCCAAAAGGGTGATATTGAAATTATCTTAGACCTGTTTGTGGTTTTAATTTTTTTCAATCCTGGTTGAGCATTATCGAAGGTTGGAGTGCTATTAAAAAAATTGGGTAGAATATTTTTAATATGTATTAGGGTTCTTTGGGAAAGTTATTTTTGGTTCAGTTAACATTGGATGAGAATCTAAAAGTTCATAGAAAAGAAAAAAATTGGTTAAGTTCTACACATTTGAATTTGGAAACCTATGTATGACTTTGACTACCCACATATAACTTTGAAATTAAATCATATGACTTTGATTTATAGTGTAACAAATTCACATATCTCTTGAGGTATTTTATATGAATTAATTTCATATAAATTAATATATTTAATAAGAAATTTAAGTCATATGAAATGTATTTACATATAAAATGTAAGACTTATGAGTTAAATATTATGAATTTTCAATTTTTTATGACTTCAAAATCAAAAAAAATAGTGTTCTACTATAGTGTATGAGATCAGTAATTTGAGAAATTTTAGTGAAGCACAATGAATGGAAATTTTAGTTTATAAGTAATTTCTTATGTTAACCTGATAATTCCTAATAAATTCTTTAAAGATTAGATGATCACATTTAACCTATGATTTAAGTTGGTTAAATTAAAAAATAAAAAAGGGGGATTATTGTGCCAACATTTTGGAACTTTTGAATGTTTTTTTATGAAATATTTCTATATATCTAAAATATTAGTTTTCAAAAGAATAATTAGTTGAAAATCATTTTTTTTTGTGAGGATGATTTTTTAGTCTTTAGTTCAAGAAATCACTCAAAATAGTTTTTTAGTGTTTAAAGATGAGTTTTCAAATCAAGATAATAAATATACCATGTTCATTTATATTATTCCCTAAATAATTTCTTGTGTACGTAAGTTAGATAATGATGTGTTCCAGTAAATTTTGGGAGATGTAGTAAATGGGTATTCTTAAAATTCACAAATACAATATTTGTTAATTACTTTATAAAGGATCAATTTGTGGGAGTCTTTCAAAGAATTATTGTTTCTAGATAATTATAAAGAAGGAAAATAAGGGTATTTTTTGAACTCTATTGGGGATAAGTTATTAATAAAAATTATAAAATATTATGATATCTTAGTTAATGGTATTGAGCCAAAAATAATGAGTAGAAGGATATTATCTAATCATTAGATTTTGTTGAGAGAAGTGTTGATAACGCTGATCTGGAAATTATATTTCTAGGATCATTTTAATTATATTATTTTAGAGGTATATGATTGATGAGATTAGTTTTATATAGGGTTTATTGTTTGACTTATATTGAGTAGAAGTATAGAAAATTAGTGATAAGAATAATTGTTTTCTCAATGTTTAGAATTTACCATTAATATCTCTTTGGGAGTGAGTATTCATTAAATCATATCTGTGTTTGATAATTAAGAAATATATGTACCTAAGGTATATAATATAGTGATAATATTATTCATGAGTATAATTTAGGATCAATGAGGAATATATTTTTATTTTTATTAGTTAATTAAATCTCCCAAGTGATATTTATCATCGTTGTTTATATTTGTCTCCTAGTAGTGTGAAATTGCTTAATCCTATGTGACATTAGAAAGGTATAGTGTGAAAATATGGTCAGGTTGTAATTATGTAAAACATTATTCTTATAGTTAATAATATATGAATGAGGATACTAATCATCCACAAAAATGAGTATGTTTCCCATAAAGGGTCCCAACTAAGTAAAACTTTCTATTTTCATTGCTTTTTTCATTTTCTATATGTGCCGATGAGGTAGAGAACTTATATTTAAGTGAATATAAATATAAAAACATAAAGTTTGATTAATGTGGGAACAAATTATAAAAACTAATCTCTACTAATTCATCCCCCCTACACACAGACACACACTTCTCAGTGGAGAAACTACATCATATGCACTTCACAATTTTGGTGCATTATGGTTTATGTGTTTTCTACCAATTATTTCATAGATATGGTGAATATCTATGTCTTGGAACAAAACCCATGAATGATTTACTATATATATTTGATCCATTTATAGACTATTGAGTTTTAATGGAGTGATTTTCAGCTTTCCACCAAGTGTGCAGAGTCTTCCTTTGGTAAGGGGTAAACTTTTATTGTGTATTAATGGTTTAAAGTCATCCCTTTGGTAAAGTAACTCACTTTATTGAGTGATTTATCTTTTTAAATGAAAATTATAGTCCTTATTTACTCTAATGGGAGTCCATAAATTTATTTTGATAAATACATTCCAATTTAATGGTTTTTTATTTGTTTCTAGGTTTGGAATGGGAATAAGTTTGAGATAATCTCCTTCTCACCTTTAATGAAGAAAATTTAAATAAAGTGGGTTATATATACCTAAAATAGATATTAAAAGTGAGTTTTAATTAGTGGTAACTAATTATGGGATCATATCCCCCTCTCTCTTGAGTAATTTTCAAGGCATATGTGTAAACAGGCATGTAATAATGTTACAAACAATGTGAAAAAGATTTGTCTTTCAAATGAATTTGATTGAAACTTATTCTCTTGAAGTGATCATATAAAATGATTTATTTCTTTATTACCCTGATTTTTAATTAATTTTAATGTGATGACATTATTTTATTATTCTATATATTGTTATTCGTATTATACATAGAATTATAATATGAAAATATTACAAAAATGTGATATTAAAAAATATTATAGATTTTGTATAATGAGTATTCTTATTATTATTATGAATATGCAATAAACTATTTAATTATCTCATAGATTAATAGGTTATTGATGAATAAGTCTTCCGAAAGGAAAAATATGGAGTAATATAGGGTTTCCTAGGGAGATTTATTGGTTTTCTCTATCCCCTTTAAGGATTGAGCATGTGCACATAATATATATATCCCTTTATCTTATGTGTGTGAAACATTTCCCATGATATTCAATCCACAATAAGGTTGGTTATCCATTCTTTAATATAAGGGTTCTTTTGGAACACAATAATGTTATCTTCATATATCTTTGTTAATAATAATTTCTATAGAAAACATATTTCCTATGAAGAATATGTTTTCAGATGTGAATTACAACTATTTATACTAATATGGATTTACATTAAGGATTGAACCAGGTATAATTTGTATCATGATAGATATTTAATTATATAGAAAACTAACTCCAAAAATAGATATATATTATTTATTTAAGTAGTATGATAGGAATATATTATAATTTTTCTCTTATTTTATATCTATTTCATATTGTAATTTCATATCATCGTATAAAGATCATGAAATATAGTGGATTATGTTAAGATCTCCATTAGTGGTTAATTGCTCAAATTTATTGATTTTTTTATTTAGTATTTTATTGATAACTGAGTCAGTAATGACATATTTAGTGTGTGTTTAATTTTTTATATTAGTATTAAAATTAAAAATAATTTGAATTTATATGGAAGAAATGAATTAAAACCTAAAAAAATACATTATGATGTTCCCAAAACCACAACATGTTCTATAAGAGAAGAGAAAATTGTAATAAAAATAGGTGTACATGAATAATTCAAGGAAGATAAAAATTTTCAAGAAAACCTCAAGTACCACTAAGTCATGGTTTTTTTTACACAGTTGAATTAAGAACGAAATGGGAAAGGTTTAAATGGAATAGTTAAAAAATTCAACAATTTTACAACTAATTTCGGACTATTTTAAAGGGATTAATTCTCTAAAAAATATATATGATTAAGGTAGTATTTTAAGATATATTTGGCATGTCCCACTGAAATTTTAGGGAATATTTTATATTCAATTGGGTTGCGGTTAATTTTACACCCATGTGAGATTAGTTTTAAAATTTATTTGATTTTATTTTATTTTATTTTATTTTATTTTATTTTATTTTATTTTATTTTGAGTTATTTTATATTTTGGTAATTTTTTGAATTGGAATTTTTAAATCTAAAATGCTTTATGGGTTACATGGTTAACCAACACTATTTTGAAAAAATTGGCGGAAACTGTGTGTATCAGTATATAATGGGGAAATAATGATTTCATGGTTATTAATTTGTTATTAAACCCCATTGGATATTATGGAAAACACTGCATCTCATTTTTCTAGGTTCAATTATCCTTTACATGGTTGGTTCACATTTTATAAAAATATGAGGCTTAACCGTGCATTATGCCTAGAAAATAAAATATCATTCTTTCTATTTTTATTTTTTCCCTCTTCTTTTTTAATTACGTCATCACTTATTTATTACACACATAATTTTGAAACTCCATTTATCTTAATCCCCTCACATGATGCCTCACATCACCTTCATCCTCCATTCAGTGATTTTGAGTGATTTCTTTATGATTTAAGGCTGGACCTCATAGGTAAGCCCTCTCATTTTATTCTACTTAAACTAATCTCATTTCTATATCTCACTCACTATGTATCTCCCTAAGAAAATCACTAGGTATTATTTTTATATGATTTTTATTTTTTTATTGATTCTAGGGCTTATGAGGGTCCCCTCTTCCTTACTTGGGTATCTTTCATCAGACGTGGTTCATTTCAGACTATCTAACATCAATTCAAGGATTATTTTCCCTATGTTTAGATTTTAATTTCTATAACCATGATTTTATTTGTTTTAAATTAATTTTTAAATTATTTACTTAGGTTATGAACAATTTATATATAAATTTTACTGATAAAATTGGGTTTTATCACAATTTTCTTTAGAAGTAGTGTGTTTCCATATTTTAAATAAGAGATTAATTTTTTTTTAATTTGAAAATTCCAATATTTATTTCAATTCATTATTAGATCTTTAAAATATTAATTAAAAACATTAAAAATGTTTTTTATTTTCAAATTATCTCTTAAAAGGTTAATGCATGTAATTTTAAGTGTCCCTTGAGAATACAAGTAACAATAAATTATTTAGAGGTTGTATTTGAATAAAACTGTTATTTTAAAATAATTTTGACCCCATTTGGGTGATGTGATTAATTAAAATGGGATTTAAAGGAATTTAAGAAAAGAGGTCTCATATACTAAATCTTTTTAGGGAATTAATTCCAGTGAAATGGTTTGAGAAATGTTTAAAAAATTCTTACAAATTATTATAAAATATTCTGGAATCCTGAGTAGTGTTAAGAAGTCCCAATTAAAACTATTAAATGTATAAGAATTTCGCATGGGTGTGTGAAGCCCTAATAATCTTCCCATGGTCTTGATTAATATTGATGGTGGATGGTTTATTTGGTATTTGTATTAAGTGGAGGTTATATGTTAGGGTGATTTGTTTTTTATGATTTTTTATTATAGTGCTCGTTGTTTATTATATTTACTTATTACTATTTAGTACCTTTTCTTGTTTTCTAATCCTTACTCTACTTTGGTCATGGGAACCTAGGTTACAGGGTAAGATAACTTAGACAATATGGGATCCCTTTCTAATTTATATGATAGTGAATTATGTTTGGTTCATCTTCCACTAACCTATGATGTGGGATTATCCTTTTTTCATAACACAAGTGATGTATGTTTAGGCGTAGTGAAGTATGTTCTAGGTTAAATATCCTTAGTGGCTATTGGGTAGATCGCATGAAACTTTTCATTTGATTGGTGGTTTTACCTAGAGGGATTCCTCTGACATTCTATTATATCCCCTCGTTGATTGACATATGTGGCACCAGATTTTATCTTTTTTTTATTTCTTTGCTTTATCTCTCACATGGTACCTTACGCTGTTGGAATATTTAATTATTCGGCATGTGTTAGTATTAAAATTAATTTTAAGAATTTATTTTAAAGGAACCTTTAAACTAGAATAATTAATTTATTTCATTTGGATTGTATGATTTTAAAATAAATGTTTTAAAGTGATTGGTTTCATATAATAAAAATAGAGAATAATGTTTATAAAATAATTTTGAGTTTTTTTAGTTATAATAATATGTAATTAATAAAAAACCAATTTCCTATTATTATTTTCAAATTAACTTAAAGTGTTCCTTTAAATAAAATGTTAGAAATGTATAAAGGTAATTGGTAGCCTTCTACATGTTTTTATTCTTGTCACAGTATTCATTTAATTTCTAGGATATTATTTTGTTCTTACACACTCTTTGGGTGAATTCGATATTAGGGATGATTAGCGACTAGTCTGGTTTTGAGATTAGTTTCATTTTTATTTATAATATTCAGAATTTTCTTTGCCTTACATGATTATGTAGGAACTACCTTTACTTTCATAAAATATATATTGTGTGGACTTTTAGATTGGTTCTTTACTAATTTTAGTTTATTTATCAGTGGATTGCGTTATTTCATGTGACGAATAAGTGATTTAGAGAGATATAGTGTTGTGGGATAGGTGGGAGAGGATATGTACTTGATATTTGGGGGATATTTAAGGAGAGATGATGGATTTGTTTATAAATTCTCATATCTATTTCTCTTTTATGATTTTCTTATTTCTGATGATTCATTTCAAATGTGGACATCTGACCTATGGATGGTTTATGCTAAAATTTTTATAGGATCATATTGTGTATTAGACTATGATGTTACTTTTTTTATAGTATACATAATTATTAATTGTTTTTTTATTTCCAATTTTCATGATCCTCATCCCATGGGGATCAGGAATTCCCCTTGGGCACATCATGGACAGGTTTGGGTTTCTGTTGGATGGAAGGCTCGGGGAACTTCATGAAAAATGGTATCAGAACCTAGGTTCTTCATATTTACTAAGTTTAAAATCATCCTTTGTTATTTAGGATGTTAGGGTAATGTAAATTTACATTTTTGGAACTTTATGGGAACATCTGGGAGAGAGTTTCATGATATCTATTTTGTTTGGAGACTTGAGTTTCCATGGAAAATCTAGGATTAATTCTTCGATCTTGATTTTTATTTTGATTGGTTTTATGTGCTTGATATGAAAATTATGTTTCAATTCCCAATGTGTTTTATGTTATTTAAGGATTCACCTAATCTTTGGGTGATGGTGGAAAAATAGTTGGAGCTACACTACTTGCCCCTATTGTCTGGACAACCATGTAGAGCCCATGTAAATGGTTCTTATAGACTCCACTAAGCCTACAAGTTGTTTTTTACTTAATTTTGGGATTTCTCAACCACTCTTAATTCATGAATCACACTTTAATGGAATTATCACATCTAATAGGGGTAAAAAATTGGTTAGTGTTATTTTATATAACTGGAAAGAATTTTATATAGTTCCTTTTTATGTTTTTTGGAGAATTTGAAAAACTGTTTTGGGAGAAAATGATGTTTTAATGTTTTCTAGGAAATATACTATTTCAAAATTGGTTTTATTTTGTTATTTGAAAATTATATTCTTATTTTATAAAAAAAATTTCAAAAATTGGTCGATTTCATTATAGGTTTTGAGGAATTTTTTTTTGAAATAATATATTTTTTGAGAGAAATGTTTAAAAATGTACTGATTTTATTTAAAAATGAACTTAACTATTAACAAAACATTTAAAATGGTTTTGTTTTGTTTTAAATTGACTGTGGTGTTTTAAAAATTTCTATTTAATGTGAGTGATTTTTAGGAAAAATGAGTTATATATATTTTTTTTGATTTTTTTAGAGTTTATGCTTTTGGATTTATCTTATGGTCTTGGATGGACTATTTGGTTTGATATGTGGGGAATTAAATCAATGAGTTCATATCTCATTTAATTTAAATTATGACACCAAGAATCTTTATAGAAAATATCATAGGGTTTTCCACCTAGGATATTTTTCTTGGTGTGTTCTCCTATAATTTAGAGGAGACTCATTTTGTTTTGATCATAACAAAAACTCGGAATATAGGGGAGTATATGGACCTAAATTTTCACTCAAACCCAGTATTTTTTCCTTTTTTAGTTGGTTATATAACCAGTTTAATTTTGAGAATCTATTTTACATTAATGGATAGCATTTTAATTGGTATTCCTCATTATTTGGGTATACCTATACTGATATTTTTTGGGATAATTTTTTATAGATAATTCTATTAGGTTGTTTTGATTGGTTCATAGTAATGTTTATTTTTATTATTCCTTCTTTATTAGAGTTGTTTCATCGAGGTGTTTGTGTGTTATTATGGTTTATCCTTTTAGAGATTTTTTCACTTGTATCTTAAACATAAGAATAATTTAGTAAGCCTTGCTCAATTTTCAAGAACCAGTATCCATTTTTGGAAAATACCATAAGGTTCTAAATATTTTATTGTTTTTTGGTGATGGTTCCCTTGTGTTTGATATTGAATTATGACCAAATGGATAATGGTGACCCAGGTCTATGGCCCATATCTATTTTTGGTTATGCTTCTTTTGGGTCCACATTTATTCCTTCGGGTTTTTCCTCTCTTAGTGAATTATTGGTTTCATATAGATGTCTAGTTGTGTTTTTTTATTCCTTGAATTTATTATGGAATTGATAAATATTTGTGTTATTACCTTATGAGGTGTATGAGTTGGTTAGTTTTTACCATTTTGTAATAGTTCTAAAATATTATATAATGCAATGTAGGAATTTGTTTTCTCTAGGACATGTCCAAGAGGTTGTGGTCACTGGTTTAGTTAGTATTATGATTGAATATGTCTTGGGGTTTTGGTAGATCAATTTAGTTGTTTTGGAGATTTTGGGTTAGGTAGTTTGGCTAAGGGATCATTAATAATAGATCTCTTTTTGTTTGAACTCTCTTTTATTTTTCACCACCAACCCACCTCATGTATTAAAGTAGACTAGCTTCTCATGTGTCCATGTATTCTACTTAAAAAAATATGGGGGATTAAATTGGAATGGATGGGATAATTACCACACCCACTTGTGATGGTGGTTTTTAAATATATTTTATTTAATATTAGTTTATTTTAATTTGGGTTTTTTTATAAATTTTTTAATTTGAATTTTAAAATTTTAAATGTTATAAGGGCCACATAGTTAGCCATTATGTTTTAAAAATCCATGTGGTAACCATGTGTATTGGGATTAAATGGATAATTTAATTTACATGTTCAATACATGGTTTTAAAACATTAGTTATCTTAATATAGACCATGCAGTATGTTTTTGTAGGTTCTATTATCCTCTACATAGTTTTCATATGGTTTAATAAATTGTATGGATTAACCATACATGATGACTAAAAATTTAAAAAATATATTTTCAATTCCCTATTATGATTTCATTCCTATGTAACTTCTTTATATACCACCACACATTTCACCCCCCTTGAATCCAATCCCTTCATAAAACACCTCCCCTCTCTTCTAACACCCCATCCTTCATTAATTTTATGTGATACAAGGTCAAACCCCCAAGTTAATCTGTCATCTTCTCTTTAACTTTTATTACCCCTAATTTTTCTACCTCTTTAATTGTACATCACATTAGGTAAAATACTATGTAGGATTATATTCTGATTTTGATTTTGGTTCTTGATTCTTAGGATTGTGAGGGTCCTTTCTTTCTTTCTTAGGAATCCATTATCTGGGGAATTTCATTTTAGACCATCTATTTATGATTCGAGGTAGGTTTTCCCTGTACATAGCTATTAATTCTTATAACCATGGTTTTGATTATTTTAAATTACTTTTTTAATTATTTAATTATAGTATTAATTAGTTGTATTCAAATTTTATTGATAAAAATAGGTTTTCTCTTGGTTTTCATCAAAGTCTACACGTTTATATATTTTAAATAATATATTCAATTTATTTTTTTTTAAACTATGAATTTCTATGTTTATTTAAATAACCCATTATCTCCCTAAAATATTTTTAAGATATTATAAATTGTTTGGAATTTATAATTAGCCCTTTAAAATTTTTTATTTGGTATTCCATGTCTCACTTGAAATTCCAACTGTTGATAAATTATTTAAATGTTCTATTAAAATAAAAATTTAGTTTTAAAATTATTTTTACCTGATTTTGGTTATCGTACAAATGAAAATAATTTTTAAATGAATTTTATGAAAAGTTGTTTGACCTCTTAAATTAGTTTCACGGTTGATTTCAAGTGAAATGGTTTAATATATCCTTTAAAATATTTTCATATTTTTACAAAAAAGATTGTCATCCAAAGTAGTTTTCAGAAGGACCTATTACAACTTTTAAGTGGTATAGAAGTGGTTGGGTGTGTGTGTGTATATATATAACCCACTTAATACCAATTGGCATTGATTGATATGTATGGTAGATATTTTATTTGATATTTTCCTTGATAGGGAGATATAATTGAGTGTGAGTTACTTATTATGCTCATTGTGTCCTATAGTGCTCATTTTTTATAATCTATTCTTATTATTTTCTATAATAATTTATTTTTGATCACCATTTTCATAATTTTCTCATGTTAACTGAGGTTATAGTGTATTATAACTTAGATAGAATGATATCCTATTACACTTGTTGTTCTAGTGAATTATGTTTTATTGTAGTCAACTTTCTAGTTATGTGTTACTTATATTTATTAAAGACACTAGTGAAGTACATTCTTGTTTACCATTTGTTAATTGTTATGATTTTCACCTTATTATGTTTTAATTATCACAAACACACTTTAAAGTGTTTACCTATTTTATTTAAGATGTTTAAAATTAAGTATTTATTATGTAAATCATTATTATTATAGGATCATGGTTACATCTTAATAGAATCTTGAAAGGGAATTGAGGAATCCTTGTTGATGTCTTGGAGGCCTTATTATACTCTTGGATTGAATTTCCCATTTCTATTGGAGGGTTGAAGGAAGTTTGATAGGCCATACAGTATTTGGGATATAGTAGGTAATACTAGTTCACTAGTTCAAATCCCCAATAAGCTAGTTTCATATGGTCAAAACCTTTTAGGCGTCATATGTCCACTAGAAAGTAAGTAGAGGAGTAGCAGCTAGCTAGTGTAGGGTCACTAGTCAGCCCATGGAGATGGATAGAACCTACCCTTTAGGAATTTATCACTAGATACTAGGTGGTATCCCATCGACCATCCAATGGGTTTTTGGTATATCTCGAGAGTTTTATCAGTTACACCAGAAACCCAATGGAGGATAATAAGTATATGGTAGTGCCCAGATATACCATTCTAATGTTCATTTCTTATAGTCCAAGGTGTATTGAATCGGTCCCTCATGACTTTATTGACCTCAGTTTTATTATAAACGTTCCCCAAGCATGTAAATGTTATTGATAGAACATTGGGTGGCTTGAAAACTTAATTTCTCAATGGTTTTGAAAAATAAAAGCTCTAGATCACCAAGCTAATATCTTTCTCAAAAATTTTCTCAATTCTAAAATTTTTCTTACCTTGTAAAAAATATTAACTACTACAACTTTATTATTATCTCGTAGTGCTTCTTATTTATTTTTTGAGAGAATCAAGATCGTTCATAAACAATATTTCTTCAATAAATGTTATTATTCTTCTTATCTTTATTTTTTTCGGTTCTCACTAATTTATAAATTGTTGGACCCAAGTTTCTTACCAAAACTTCTAAAAGGAAATAGATTACTTCTCTATAATATTTATAGTTATCACAATAAAAAAATCTTGTTTCAATTTAATTTCATTTATTACAATAATTAATTTAAAATAAAGTGATATTTTGTATATTACATACTATTAAATCCAATTAATTAATATCATAAACCCACAATATATTGGGGTAGGATAAGTAGGGGTTCATAAAAAAAATTTAGTTGAACTCCTTTGTCAAAAATTGTTTGTTATTTTATACTTTACTACTTTATATGTTTATTAAAATTTTACCAATAATTTAGTATATCAATATTCTAAACTTTTATTATTAGAAATAATGTATTCGTATATGCTTTAACATTCATAAACATTTATAGTTATTCCATTATGATTTCTATTTTGTTTTTCTTTTATCAAGTGTTCTTTTTCAAATCATCAAAAGTTTTTAATTATCATTAATCTTTTAAAAATTTCTTTTTGAACTTTAAGACTATTATTATTTATTTATTTTTAAAGGAAAATTCTACCCACCCACCCACCCCCCCAACCACCCCTTATATTTTACCCAAATATGAATAACAGTAGTAACCATAGATTAGAGCCCATTACACTTATCCTTTGATTGGTGGTGTGAACAAGGGGATTCCTATGACTTTTTATTATATCCACTAGTTGTTTGAAAAGTGTGACATCTAAACATGGATTTTTTTATTTAATTAATCTCTGACATGGTAAAATTATATATTGGCATATTTAATTTTGTGGTATGTTTTTATATTCTAAAGATTTTTAAAAATTGGTTTTAAAAGGAACTTTTAAAATTAGAAAATGTATGATTTTATATGAAATGGATGATTAAAAATAAACTCTGTAAAGTGATTATTTTCATTTAAAAAAATTAAATAATAATTTTTGTAAACCTATTTTTGAGTTATTATTTTTAAAAATATTTAATTAAGAAAAACAGGTTTTCTATTCTAATTTTCAAATTAGCTTAAAATTGGTCATCATATTTAAATATAGGCATGTGGAAAGGTGGGTTATAAGATCCCAAACTCTAGAAACCAAGATATGGTAGTTATATTAAATAATTGGTACAAAATAAAATATTTACCATAGGATCTAGAAACATAATAGTCATGGAAGACAAGATATGTACAAACATTACATTTGAAATCATAAGATACAACATGAACACATTCTGATAAAATTGTTACCGCTTCAATTATATCTTTAAAAATTACTCATAGGATCTCATATGCTCAGTAAAGGGTAGTACAAATTAAATTTTATCATAATTTAAACAAGGAATAAGTGATATGATAGGAATGAATAAACAACATCAATCCATAATCAACTAAAACTAAGGGAATTATATTTCCATGAAAATAAATTAATACATGGATAAATATAATAATTGATCTCATACTTATGGAATGAATAATTTCTTATAGGATAACATGTTATCAAGTCATTTTAAAAAGATTTTATATTGATATGGTAAGAGGTATACAGTAAAACTAATGTTGTTTTGTCTCATAAGAAATGTTGATGCATAGAGGGGATATATAATTCTATTCCCCACCTATAACCTAATTAATCCCATTGAATTCACAATTAGAGACATCAATGACTTTTATACCATTCCCTAAGGAACATATTTTTTCATAAAAAATATATATATGTAATTAAAAATATAAAAAAAACTTCCCCAATTAATAGAAAAAATTGGATGTCTAGTAGAATATCCCTTAATCAACTTAAAAGTTGTGGGGTATATTAGGTTCATTAGTTTGTATTTGTATGAGACTAATAAAATGGTAATAAAAATAAATCATCACGGTTCATAAAGTTCATGTGAATATTCAAAATCATATCCCCCATGAGTGTCTAGTCAGGTGTACAGTCTTATGCCCACTTGTCATGCATCTGGGTGATGATTGAGTCAATGCTCAGCCAACCGTTTTTAGGGTGATTACCCTTATGTAAATCTATACCACAGCCACATCCACTTTATTTTATATATTAATGGACTTATTTTCTATGAAACTATAAACTTTTTAAAATTACCCAAACATAGGATGGTTTTTCAACAGTGGAAAAGATTGAGTTTTACATTAGTTTTAGTAACTCTTGAATCAAAAGAATGTGAGAGAGGTATAATAATGTAGACTTATAAATCCTTTAATATTAAGTATTAATATGGGTAAAAATTATTCCATGGTAATTTATGTACCCCATAAAATAAAATTGGTGGTGAATATAACTTGACTCCCAAAGAATAAAAATTCAAAGGGAACACCACCACTAATGGATTTGGTCGAAATTCAAAAAAAAACTCTTGAAATAGATATATTATAATTGATCCTAAAATCTAATTAATAAATTAATTTAAATATATAAAATCTTAAATAGTCATTAAATACACCACATAAAGAAAATTAGGTGCATAATAAAAAACATATTCTAAATAGGGGAATTTTATATGGATACCCCTTACCTCTTGTCCTTACATCCATGAAGGTACTTTAACCTCCTATATCACAAAAAAAATCTATTTTAATCATCTAATTTATAAACATACTCACATAAATTTACATTTAAATTCTTCATAAATAGTATTTCTCTATTATAATTCTACCTATTTTTCACATCGAGTAATTATAGTTTTGATCATTTGTACTTGTTTTATAGTAATGATGTTTCATTCATTATTCATCCAAAATTAATTATTATTAGGTCATAAAATTTACTAGTTTGGATTATTTAAATTTCTTTATGATGTATCAAATTCCTTTCTAGAGATTTTTTTTATTTATCGTTGAAGATGGAGTTAATAATAAATATTTTTTGGTGGTTCATGATGATCCAAGGGTATTTTTTAATTAAATATTAAATATAGAAGTAACACATCTTGAATAAAATAAAAATAATATTTACAAATTTATATTATATTATATGAAAAATTATTTCATCATAGTCATTCAAGCTATAAATTCATACTATAGTTCGAGTATGTGGTTAAACCGACCCAAACATGAACAAACCATGATTTAATGAATGGTTGTGAGGTGTTTTTGTGTAAGATAATTATATCGGAAGAATAATGGTATTATTTTGTTTTTACTAGTATTATATATCAGAAATATTAATTAAATAGAATAAAAATGAATGAATATAAAAATATTACTTTTGGGATAAATGATTTTCCACTTAGAATGATTGTTTTAAAATATAAAATTAACGATGATCATTTATTGATCATATCATTAATAGGTTCTCAAATTTTATATACCAACACATTAATTATATCAAAAAAATAATATTTACTCATTAAACCATTGTATGAATCATCAATTAGGGGTGGTGATAAAAAGTGAATTTCATTCCTCATGGTGGCGGTAATCTCCACATACGCACGATCAGCGATTTAGTTTTTCTTAGTGTATGGGATATATGATTAGAAAATGATAATAACCAAAAAATAGTGAAATTAAAGTATATAAATTATACTAATATCATTTTATTGGTGTTCTTAAAATAAATTTCAATGAATATAATTAAGAAGTAAAGTCACTTAGTTGATAAAACTCACATCTAAAACATGAATTTTTCTTGGAATAATTCATCAAATTGAAGGACTTGTGCACACTAATGGTGATGATAATGTTTTTAAAATGTGAGAGGAATCTAGGATGAAACAAATAGTAGATTTTAAAGAATACTTTTAAAGGATATCGCAATCTTGAAGTGATGGAAGTCTTAGCCTTTTATAAGTGAATGGAAGGGTAGTTTTATGAGTAACAGTAACATTTTCAATAATTTAAAGTTACAATTCAAGGTTCAATGGACAAAAAATGAAAAACAAGGTGGGAATAGTAATTTTGGGTTTAAAATAACATCAAACACTCAATTTTAATAAAACCTTTAGTGGTTTAAGGCTTGTTATTTTAACTTTTTGTATTTTACCCTAATTTTATTTTACCTATACAATTAATTTTTAAACGTATTAATCATTTTTAATGAAAAAATTAATGATTACCCCAATTACCTAATTTTAACCTTAGAATTTCAAATTTGAAAATAATTTTATAAAATAAAATTTATAGAGGATTTAAATGTCAATTTTTAAAAAACGCACTTAATCTAATAAAACAATTTTTATAAAAATAACGTTTTTAAGCTTTAAATTTAAATATAATATAAATTTATGATTAAAAATAATTTTAATTCCATAAAGTTATTTATTACAAAAAAATATAATGATTCCAATTAAAGCTAAAACTGAATCTCAATTTTAAAATACTTGATTCAAAGGAAAAACCAAAAAAATATATTAATGTAACATTTTAATCAGTCCTAAAAATGTGGGACATAGGACTTACAAGTTCAAATAATATTTTAAAATTCATAATTTCATTCCTTAAAAACATATTTTATTAAATAAAAGTTTTTTCTAAATTTGTTTAGGCTTAAAACCTAGTGATATCATAAGTTTCACTATTTTAACAAAAATGGTATGTGTATTATTCACCTAAAAACACTCTTTTTGTAAAAAAACCCAAAATTTCCTATAAAGGTGATATTTTTATGATGAATTAAATAATTATGTTTGTAAAGTTTAAATCTAATTCTTAAATTTATAAATTAAATTTTAATATACACTCAAGAATAAAGGAACTTTAGAGTCTAACAATCTAGGATATGGTGTTTACCTACTACAGTAGAGTCTCAAGTATTAAATGGTTAGGGGCCTACTAAAAACTTTTATGATCATTACTATATTCATTTTGGTTTATAAACATTATTAATTTCTTTATCACTATTTAGTTTCATTCATTGTCTTGTATTCTAATTGATCAGCTGGAGATTGAGGCCCCTTTCCATTTTATTTATCTTATTCATCATTTGGTGTCAATTACATGATTTTATAGTGAATGTCTTTACATTTTTAGAATTTCTAGTGTTTAGAATATTTAAATGAATTATTTATTAATTTTAGTTATGAATATTGGTGGATCTTATTATTTCATGTGCATACTGGTGGATTGGGTGAGCTACAATGTTGAAGGAGAAAGGGGTGAGGAGTTGTATTCTTACTATGTGAGGGAGTTTAGATAGTGAGTTAATGGATGAGTTAATACCTTCTTATAAATGTTACGTTTTTATGTTAGGCTTACACTTATAAATTATTTTTTCAGCGATATCTGGCCTATGTACAGGTCATGCCAAAATTTTAGTAGTATTATGTTGTGGAGTATACTTTGATTTCATTTGTTCTATGGTTAAAACAATCCCCTGTGATTTTTTATGATACCTTTGATGTTACTTCATCACCTCAATGAGATCAGGGATTCAACTCGAGAATGTTGTTGGTCAGTTTGAGAATTCATTGGATGGATTCACCTTTCTAGTTCATGAAAATTAAAGGAAATAATATATATATATAAGATATAATCAGAGATAATGGTCAAGATTCTCTATAAAAAAGTGTAATTTTCTTAGAGAATCACATGAACACATCATTTATTCAATAAATGGGATTTGAATAGTGGTTCCAAGATCCTAAATGGTGTGAATTTAATTTATATTGGTACATTTTATTCACTCTTTCATGTGTAACATCGATCCACTCCTTTGTTCTTACAAAAATATAATGGGGTAAATGTCTTGTGCAGAGATTTATAGTGAAGTGTATTTGAATTATTAGATTCTTCTTTTATAATATTTATTTATGTTATGTTTATGAATTAAATAATTTTATTTTATATCTTTTCATGTTTATTTATTTATGATTAGTTATTATTGATTTATGAAATGAAATTGGATATATAAACTATCTAGAATTCCTTCCAAATCATAGATTTTTTTAGTGGAAATTTTTACATTTAGATTTAGATCCCCAAGTCAATGAATAAATATAAGTAATTATAAAATGATAAATATTTTTTTATTATATGTTAAATACTAGTACAACGATTTATTTATTTTTAAATTCATAAATTATAAGATCATTCATGAAGAAAATAGGAGTCTGGATTATCTCAAGATCATTGATTTATATAAACTTCGTACATTCACATTCATTCAAAGTTCATTCATTGGTGTTAAATATACGTTAAATCATTAAATTTTTTGAGTGTTACTAATAAAATTAAATTATTATTCTATTGATCGCATTCCTCAATGGATTTTACCTTAAAATCACCATATATTATTAATTAATAGTTAGTTATTAGAAAGATAAATACTATAAATACTAAATTGGTTTCCCACTTATAATTAAATATACCTTAAGCGAGTTCATGATTTGTTCAACCATTTCTAAGGACTAGTAAACTTGGTAGAAACTTAGATTTGATATATCAGGAAAATTATTTTCTAACCCACTATAAATTTCTATATTTTATACTTTTTCTACCCTTGGTGTTCATGTAATATGATTTTTGGGTTATATCTTAGGTGTCAATGAGTACCCATCAAAAGGACTTTAATAGAGTGTGGATTATCTTCAAGTGTGGGTGCAGATTGAATAATTCCATTAAATTGTAGAGATATAAATAATTATAAGATAAATATTATGTTCCTCAAAAATATCTCTTGTTTTATTTAATTCATCATGCTACAATATTAAGTTATAAAACAATACTTGATAAGTTTTGATGAAATTTTTTATACTTTTAAATTTAATGTTTTTTAAATGTTTTGATAAGTATTATATTATTTAATTTTATTTAAGTTGTGAATAAAATAAATTATGTCAAAGAATATAACCACATTATATCACAATATGGAATGATATATAATGATATTTCCTAATAATATTCTTTCCTTCTTCAAAATTAATTCATGTTCAAGGTGATTATTTAAATTTCAATTAATTTCATAATGAATCACATTACACTACTTCGGATAATTTCTAATTAAATATATATTTCATGGTTTAGATATGTGGTAACTAATTATAATATTATATAACTATTTGTCTCAAAGTAATATGTTTTTATGGATTTCAAAGTTATAGGCTCGTTAACGATGAATATATCAGCAA
The DNA here is from genome assembly GCA_963277665.1 of Viscum album. Lineage (NCBI taxonomy): Eukaryota > Viridiplantae > Streptophyta > Magnoliopsida > Santalales > Viscaceae > Viscum > Viscum album. The sequence continues at coordinate 772,669,589 of OY728155.1, read as the reverse complement.
AGAGTTGTGATTAATTAACTGGAATTTATAGTAATAGTATTTCATGGAATATATAAGTATAATTAAATGGATTTGAAATTACATATATATATATATATGGATGGATGCCAAATTAAAATAAATAATAAATAATATATATATGATTATGATTATGAAACCACCATAAACTAAGTACATCAAAATTTCAAATTATATTGACTTTAAGTGTAAAAATATATTTCAAGGTTCAGACCATAATAAAATAAATGATTAAAAAAATTATTGGGAGTTATGGGTTTTCAATAGTAATAAAAAGTTAAATAAATCTAAATTCATATACTTTAATTGGATAAAACTTCATCAGCATCTGTAATGAACACTAGGTCTGCAATAATGAATTTGGAGTTCCATGTACGGTAGATTGTAAAGGATTTAAATAAGAGGCCAAAAAAGTACTTCTGAGTGAAACAGAGTTCATACCAAGTATATAGGTAAATACTGTCAACCTTAAGAGTGTGAAATCATATAAAAAATCTAAACCAATGAGGTATCAACAAGAGAAAAAAAGGAAAAAATAATGGAAAGAGGAGGAAAAGTAAAGGAAAAGTACATGGAACTTGTTGAAAATACCCACCACTACCACCTTATAATACACCAATAACATTCCTATAAATGACTGGGAAAGGGAAAATTAAGGAACAAATGGGTAAGTCTTTAGAAATTTATAAGATACTTTGTATGAATATTCCTTTCATATAATCATTAGATAAAATTCCCACATATGAATGTTCGTAAAAAAGTTAGTTTAAAATAAGGGGATGATTTATTAGATATGAATAATAAAATATATAAGAGAGTGTTGTTTTGGAATCGAGGACTCTACCAAAGAACCAGAATATTTTGGGTTTTTTTTTAATCCTATTAATATTGGATCTTTTGAGTTTTGGAAAATGTTTATGTGATTGAAGTGTGAGTGTCAACATCATGTCATACTCAATATTCAAAATCATGGAATTGGTGGTGATAGAACTCGAAAAGGCTTATCATTAATTGGTGGATACAATAATGAGGTATATATGTTTTTTGATTGATAATTTTTTGGTTAAAGTGCATAAATTTTACTTTCTAGTGGACTTTCTTATGCTTGAAATGGATGAACATAAAAAACACCCCACACTTAAAAGTCCATTTTTACCAATGGTAAGGTACTTAATCAATATTCATAGAGGGGAATATCTTTAAGGGTTTATGTTTATAAAGCTAAGTTCAATATTCCTCAATTGTTTAATAATTTTGATAAAGAAGAAAAGGTTTTTAGTGAATATATAAAGTTATAATTTATGGAAGTTTCTGCCTTTGATGAAAGTGAATATGGGGAATCGGTGAGGAAGAAATATACGAGAGAAAATTATTAAAGGAGAGATAAAAATGTACGATTTAAAGGATTGGGGTGCTTGAAAATATACTAAGAAAAAGGAGATAAGAGCGGGAAAATTATTATTGTACCTTGTTCCCACTATACACTATAAGATGGGGTGAATCAGGGTGGTAAAACTACTTTATTTATATAGATGAAATTAGATCATGTATTTAGATTAAAAAAGAAAACATGAATCCAATTATTAATATTATTCATATATAGATATAAAAAGATCATTAGCATGATTATTTTACTTTTTTCTCCTCTTAAAGGGTACTCTAAGAAGAACATATCAATAATGTGTTGACATATCGAATAACCAATACATCACTTGTATGTGATTGAAAATTTAGAAAGATATCACTACTCATATATGGTCCATATACACTTTATCAATTCCAAATGATAATTTTAAATATGGATAAAATATATTTGACACATAGTCAATCTTATATAGATATCAAATGAATAAAAGTAATAACAATCAGCAAGTGTGTTCTTCGATGATGCTATAATTATTTAACTAAAAATATTTATAGATATTTATAATAGGATATTATTTTAATCCTTAAATTCAATACACTTACATCTTGATCAGACTCATCTGATTATGATCTTTAATTATACTTCTTATTGTGTTTTGCATGATTACCTCTATCCTCCATAACATATTTCATCTTATCCAGTATATTTAGAAAGATATCACTACTCATATATGGTCCATATATTCTTTCTCTATTCCAAAATCTGATTTTAAATATGGAAAAAAAAATATTTGACACATACTCAATCTTACATAGATATCAGATGAATAAAAGTAATAACAATCATCAAGTGTGTTCTTCGATGATGTTATAATTCTTTAATTAAAAATATTTATAGATATGTATAATAGGATATTATTTTAAACCTTAAATTCAATACACTTACATCTTGATCACACTCATATTATTATGATCTTTAATAATAATTCATATTGTGTTCTGTGGGATTACCTCTATCCTACACAACATAACTCATTATATCCATAATATTTTGTATTTAAAATTTAAAGATAAATCTATAATAACTACTCTACTTATTTTATCATATTTTTATCCTTTAGATCATCTCTCAAATAGATATTCACTATATAATTAGAATTCATAATTTAATAAATTTTTAGAAACTTCCAAACCTATGAAAAATTTCCAAATTAGAAAAGTTATTTTAATTCATTAGAGACCAAGCTTTATAGTAAAACATACCCTTTATGAGATGACAAGGAAGAATTAAATTAACTGTTTTTCTACTGAAATTTGGGTGATGATATAAAATAATCCCTCATGTGTAACTTCATCGACTCACAAGACACTCCATGATGTAATTGAAATTTTTGGTATAGACATTTAAAATCAAAAAACAATAAAATTTAATTTGATGTGTTTAATCTATAACTAGTATGGGGTAATTGGATTATGTGGTGTTCCCACCTGTAGACACTCAAAAACAACCATATTTATAATTTTTCTTGGTTATCTAAAATTTGGACCCCCAATGAAGTAGAATTATTTTCCAGTTTGGAGTATTGATAGACATTTATAATACAGTGTAGTATAATACTGTGATCTGTTCATTACAAGATCTCTATTATAACTAAAATTGAATTTTATAGCACCTATGGTGTAGAAACATCCTCCATGGTGAATATAGAACCCTCCAAAAAAACACTCTTCATGTTGAAATGATTGAAGTGTAGTATGGTCCTTAGTTCTATGGTGTGATACATTTCTTTTCACTAAATAAATTCCATTTTTTGAAGAATCCATGATTCATCAACCCACAAAATATTGAGAAAAAAAAATCAAGACAACAAAGACATACCTTTGGGTTCTAACATTCTATCCCTTTGAATTTTTTTTTGGAAAATTTAAATTATAAGACTTATTTAAACTAAGATCCAACTATTTCACTTCCCATTAGAAAATTAAATTTGAATTGTTTTTCAATTATCAACTACGTAGGAGACCCCAAAAATGTATCTAATAGTTTCTATAATCCTACAAGATACAAATATTTTTTTAGGAAATAATAGAATGTTTTAATTACTATAATGTGTTTAATGAAATTTTAATCAAGTCCATCTATTTGAAAGATCCATATGAATTGTATCCATCCCTTTCTTTAACACACAATAAAACATATGGACCTGAAATAATATATAAATACAAGATAAATCATTAGATATAATGGGGATATAAGTAACTCCAAACATTATTACTTTAAGTAATGTGTTTGAACTCTAATTTTAAACCTATGTCCTTTAAATGCCAGATATGCCAATGGATTTGGGGTGCTATCACACATTTGATATTGAGTTACAATTAATTCTATCCTCATTATGTTGTTCTCCACTTTCTTCTTTGTAAAATTATATTATATTTAAATATTCTTTGTACTAGTGTTGAACTATAATTTCATGCAACTTAATAGAAGTTGTGTTATCATAGTGAATCATCCTTGGTTATTATGAAACTTCAAAAATGTATTTTAACTATTTCATCATCTAGATAGTCTATGTACCAGATTTAGTGATTGAAAGATATGTCTTCTCTATAGTTATTAAATAAATGCAATCGCATTTCTTTCTTATCCAATATATACAATTATTTCCAATTTAAAAAAAGCTCCACCACTTGTGGATTTTCAATAAATAATTTCACCATCTCTACTAGAATCTAGGTATGATAAAAAATTACATGTTAATTCTATATTTATACTGAAAACCATAATGAAAAGTTCATCGAACATACCTAATTATTCTTTTCACTTCCATGAGATATTCCTTCTTAATAAAACTCTGAAATATTACTTACAAACATGTAGTATGGAGAATATTCTACCAACTTATGGTAAGGTATAGAAAACTACTAATGATTCTTTTATATATGATTGAGGATATTACCCCATAATCATCATGTGTACTAAATATTTTTTAACCTCAATTAGAGTTAAAAAATGTTTCACTCCTCCATTTGAAATTTATCCAATACTACATTTGTAAAAAAATATTGTGAAATTGGTTTTTTTCATTACCTTGATAAAATTATAGACCCAAAAAATATGTCACTTCACCAATCATTTAATTTAAAAACTCTAAACTCATCAATTTCTCACATTTATCAGTTAAATTCTACTTACTTCCACTAAATATGATATCAATGACATAAACCAATACCATGAACTACTCCAATTTAGAAATACTCATGTATATTTTTTGATCAACCCCTAATATTGTGAACTCCATATGACTTAAAAAATATCTAGTCATTCATACCAAGAATTCGGTTCTTTCTTGAGGCCATATAAACTTTTTATCAAAATGAATACTTTAAAATAAACATCTTTATGAACAAATCCAATCATTTTTTCACATATACCCACTCATTTAAATCTCCATTCATAAATTTAGTGTTCATATCCATCTAAAACACATTAAATAGTATTTCAATACCCACCGTGAAGAATATTCTAATAGACTCATTCCTTTCCCCTAGAAAAAATATCTCTTAAAATGAAATTCCTTCAACTTGATCATATCCATTATAGATTAATATTGTTGTATTTCAAATAACATTTCCATTTTTATCCATCTTGTTCATGAAGACCCGTTTTGAACTAATTATATTATGATTTTTAAGTCTTACCACAAGCTTCCAAGTCTTATTTTTATCCATTTGATCAAATTATTAATTCATGGATTTCATCCATGATTCTTCTTTTACTATTTCATCTAATGAAGTAGGTTCAATCTATGATAGTAGAGTTATATACTCTACTCGTTTATTCCTTTTTTTGAATTAGAGAAAATTGTTGGAGCCAAGTCTATTCTTTACTGGAAATTTAGTATGGTTTTTGTTTGTTGTCAATCCCCCCCATGAAAGATCAGAGAGTTTGTAATGAAATGTATAATATAGTTTAAGATGACAACAGTAATGAAGGTGGTTTCATTTCCCTGTGTTTTCCAAATTTTTGGGGTCCAAAATTTAGAGGATGGATTTCATTGTGAAAAGTGGATTTCCTTTAAGGTATTATAAAAATATGTCAAAGTCATAAGTTTATTGAAGATGGGATTCATGAATTATTTTTTGGGAAGGATCAAAGAAATTTTATGGTGATCAACATGATAGCGATGAGTATCCTGAATGATGGAGAATTAAAGCATCATTAATAATGATGGTGATATCTGTGATTATAAGAATTAGAGAATGGTGGAATGAAATGGTTTGACATACAGCTTCATGAAAATGTGAAATTATAATAAAGCATCACAAATGGAACAGCTACATGAATTTGTTTTTTAAGGAAATTTAAAATATTCTAAGAGGTGGTGTATTATTACAAACAGTCGATCCTACAAATATAAGGCTATGCCTATTCAATCAGTAAAAATCTCTTGAAGGAAAATATAAAAATGCTCTGATTTTATAAAGCTAAGGGAGTTTCACGAATCTAGATTTCTATGTGATAATGGGCATCGCAAAAATAAAATTAGTCTTGAATAATGACAATGCTTTAGAAAAATGGTTCTTCGCGATGTTGGGGTTTTTTCTATTGACTTAGTGAGCTTCGTGAAGGGAGTTTATTCCCTAAAGGAAGCCAACTTCGCGAAGGTAATTTCTTCCTCAAAGGAAGTGAGCTTCGTGAAGGTAGTGAGATTAATGAAGGAGCTTTATGAAAGGTAGTATAGAACATCAAGTTTAAGTTGATATGGATTTCAAAGAGCATCAACCCAGGTATACACTGTAATCAGAGTTTTGTTCTAGACTGAGATAGATACTTTATTGAAAATCCACTGAAGTGACCTTCAAGTTGATAAACTAAGTTAGACTTCTCTCTAACCAATGAGATAGGGGGTGTTGATGGATGTTTTATAAGTGATTCAGTGAGGCATCCATAAAATATTGTAAAGGAAATGTTCTTGTAAGAGAGTGATTGGGACAAAACTTTTGTATTCCACAACAAGTGAATTTTAGTGGATTTATGTATGACCAACACACTATCAGCATATGATCCTTGGACTAACCATTAGTTGTGAACCAACTGAAACTGTTTTGTTGTCTTTATTCCTGTGAATTCTTAATTTTTGATTGAATCCATCATTCAGGTTTAATGAGTTCTCACTAATGTGGGAACAAGATCTGTCATATTAAAAGAAAAAGTTGACGCCCTAATTCACCCCCAGGGTGTTTCGAGGTCCTATAAAAATTGGTCTCTAATGGTATTCCTCGGATCAATTTCAACACTTTTCTTCCTTGAATTATTAAAAGTTTTAATCACATATTTAATTTGATATTCTATAGATTTAATATCAGAATCTTCATTAGCAAAAAAATATTGATCTTCTCCAAAATCCATTCTTGTTTCATCACTTACTTCAAATAAATATTCTAAAACATAATTTATAGAGTTATATTTTCTTTCATTCTCCTAAAATTTTATATAACTGCACTCAAAAAACTATTCATTTTTTTGAAATAGTTTTAGTTCTTACTCTTTGTTTAGTAACCTACAAAAATGACTTCATTATCTGCATCACCATAATTTCCTTGATTACCTTCCATATATCCAAAGAAACGCTTCCAAATATTCTGATATTCCTAAAAAATGATTTCCATACATATTATATTATTTATATTGTCTTCTATAATATTTGACTATGTAACACTCTATTTTGAGTATTGACAACCACTTTAATTGTTTCTTTCTAATAGGGTTGTGCTATTCCGCTATCTATTCAATGTAATTTTTACTTGTTATTAACCATGTGATCTATACTTTTTCCAGCCCAATTTTTTCAACGGTTTCTCTCTGAAGACACTTCATACTTAATAACATATTTTTTATATAACTTTCAACCTCATATTATGTGTATTCTATTCTATTATATGATCTCATAATTTTTATAGTTCTTCTGGTTTCATTTTCTACTCTTCTTCAAAACCAATTTATGAAATATAACATTAGTTTTTTAATAAGTTAACACATCACACCATATCCTATTATAATCACATATAAATATGATAAAATACCTCTAACCATAGAACATTTTATAACAAATCAGACCACAAATATTAGTGTGAATTAAATTCTAAAAACCCAATGCTCTATTATATTTTAGAGGAAATATAATATGAATTGACTTTCCTCCTATACATGAATCCAAAATCTTTTCCTAGAATCACTTCAAAGTAGCAATATCCACTAATTTTTTTAATCTTGAAAATTTCTATATACTTTAATGATTAACATGGCCTAGCCTTCAATTCAATAATCTTCTTTCTACTTACTCTTTTAATATAAATTTATTTTCTTTAAATCAACTTGATATAAACTAGCATTTGTTCTCCAACCTTTCATCAAATAAATTTTATATTTTCCTTTGATGTGTTATTTCTTATTAACAAATGTTACTTTCATACATGGGTCACATAGTTGAATAACACTCAAAAAATTATATTGTACTCCATCAATATAAATTATATCAGTGTTTTTCAATTCATCTCCACCCAAACCAGTTTTTCTGTTTCTTTTATCTTTAATTATCCATCATTTTTGAAATATATAGTTCTATTAACTCACCCTTTAGAATTTTTCAACAAGTTGATATTTCATTTCAAAACATATGAACACTTACTATCCAAAATCCATTCCCAATAAATCTTTGTTTCTTTCAAATCAATTTCCAACAAGTTTTCCTCTTCAATATTTATCATTTACTTCCATAAAATTAGAGAATAATTTGAGGCCTACATTCTACTCTTTCCATCATTTTTAGTATGTAACATCAATTCAAACTCTTCATCTACAAGATTATAAAATTTATTCTTCATGGAAACTAGATAAGATTATCATTTATCCATTTTTCTTTTTCTTTTATATAAATATATTCCTCTGTATTGTCATAAAGTAACCACTTTATGTGTAAATTTTGAATAATTAAAATGGTATTCATAGAAATATTTTATTCCCATATGTAATTTCCTGAACCTATCTAGTCCACTCCCTTGTTGAAATCTGGTGTTTGAGGAGTTTTGGGAGGTCAAGGTGACTCATCCCTAACACTTTCCCAAATTTCCAATTCTATGAACACTGTTTCTAGAAATGTAGGTCTACAATGTTTCCATAATGGTTGGTCTATAGTGTTTCCATAATGGTAGGTATATAGTGTTTCTATAATGTTGCGACATCTAACTATAGATCTACATTGTTTTTAGAACTGTAGGTCTACAGTGTTTCAAGAACGGTGAGACACCAAAGGGTAAGTCTACATTGCTTCAAGAATGGTAGTTCTACAATGTTTCCAGAATGATGAGACATCTAAGGTAGGTCTACAGTGTTTCTAAAATGGTGAGACAGTTAATGGTGACATGAATAGTGCTTCCAGAACTATTTCATTTCCTTTTTCAAATTTCCATATTTTTCCAAATTTCCCTGTTTCATCTATTTAATATTTTCTTGGATGAAAAATACATTAAAAGACTTTTTTAAAGGATTTAAGGAAGATTCAAATCCCAAAACTCCTATGTTAATTTTCTTAGTGTTTGGTATGCCTTTAATTATTCAAACTATGTGGTTTAATGTGATCCAATTTTAATGGAACATCTAGTGTATCTTAAACCACTTATCCATTAAATTTTCTAAAGGGACGAGATATCTTCCTCCCTTTTTCTTACTCCTTGTTCCCTGGTGTGAGATGCTCAAATCTTTCCTTCTTTCATATAAGAGTTATGCATAGTGTTTTGGTCTTGGATCGTGTCTTCCAAAAAGTTTCTTCCTACTGCATGTGCACCCCCTTGTTTGGTGCAACCAATCAGTATCAATCAATCATTGATATAAGGTATAATCTACCATAGTTCTTCTAGGTTACTCCCCTTTTTTTATCCTTCATTATGGCATGATATCCCCAAATGTGTAATGGACTTTTCTTGGGTGTTGGCCGGTGTGGTAGTGTCTCTACATCCTTAGGTGGATGAAATATTCCAGGAGAGGTGATCATGATCTATTTTGTTGAATTTTTCTTGTGAGAAGAGTATCAGGACCCTTTTGAGGTATGGGATTCATGTTATATCTATTATTTTACATGAAACTGTATAGTTAAAATGTTTTATCCCACTAGATCATAATATAATTGACATAATAAATATTTGAACCAGATAAATAAATTGGTATCGATCGTATGATTATATCTTGTTTTACTAGATAGTGTGATATCTAGTCTTGGCTTGATTTTCATTTCATTATTGATGAAAATTGGTAAATAATGTAAACTAATATTAATTGTAAATATTTTTCAAAGATAAATAGGCATGTAATTGAATCTAGTTGATTTTCTAGTAATCATGTTTCATTGAATTAATTGATAAGCTAGAGGAATGTTGATGCTTGTTGATATTGAATTAAAGGCATCTTAATTAACTGTTTAGTTAATCTAAGGTAGCTTACTATTTAGGTATCCCATAGTTAGAACCTACAATTAATAAATCAGTTAATTCAAGATGGGTTAAAGAACTGTTTGTTTGACAAAATGATAATACCTGGTAGGGTTCTGAGATACCCTCTAGCTTGTAAGGTCAAGTTCCCTGTGCATTGGTGAAATTGGTGATCATTATGTTCAAAGGATAGATGCCTTATTTAATGGAAAAGATCCCTGTTGATATGATGTTTTTTACCTACTTCTTGTGTTGGTATGTGAGCATGTATTGTCGCTATGATGTGTGGGGGTAGGGAGGCACATTGGTTATGGTAGCAGCTGACGCCTAGAGTGGTGAGATGCATCGGTTTATGAATGTGGGTGTTGAGGAGGACATAAGATATGATGAAATGGATTGGATTTGAATGTTGGATTCTTATTGAATCTTTTTGGTTGTTTATCTTCTTTACTTTCCCCACTACTCAAGGCAGCATTTTTTTCTACCCTCCTTCCAAAAAGAGGCGAAGACGCATAGGGAAGGCCACATGCTTTCTATGTTGAGCTTCTTGAGGGAGGATCGGTCTACGTTCCTATTATAGGAGGAAAAGACTTTATGGGTAGTTAATCTACCCACTATGTAGGTCCCCCTTATGTTTGGTATCTTAGAATTTTTTTCTAGATTGACTGGGAATATGGGAAAGTAATAATTCTATTAATAAATGATTGAATAAATGATGTTAACACATGGGGTTAGAACTTTGGTGGGATACTAATGGAATGTAATGTGTAATTTATAGTGGTTAATTAATGTTCAAGAAACTAATTTAAAGTAAAGATAAACTAATAAAAAGGTAATGAAGTAATATAATAAATCTATTTAAATGGTTGTGTGCTTATAGGTTACCTAGTCTTAGCAGTGGCAGCTGGGAGTCTGAGAAATGTTAGATGCATTTGAGTCTAGGAGTAGGTTATGTACATAGTTTTGTTGTGATCTATAGTATATTTTGTACTATTTTTATTTCTATAAGCTACTCCACCCTGTCAATTAGGGAAACTGACACCCTAGGGATTCTGATCCTTGGGGTGTTTCCCCCAACATTTTGGTGAGAGGATGGATGACTGACTACCCCCTTTGGCCCTACTCTATTCTCTTGGTTGTTACTAGTTATGGTAGTATTAGTGGTTAGTTTTCCCCATATATGTTTGTAGAGGGATGTTGGGGAGTGTAGTTATTCACAGACATATATTTTGGGTATATTTTCCTATAGAATACTATGGGTTTAATGTGTATAGGATATGATGACTTGAGGATCCTTACTCAGCGTATGGGCTATAATGGCTTAAGGTTTAATGTTCGATGTATGATACATGTTATACGAGCTATGGTGGATCCTAGAAACTACCTGGTTTCTTTGGTTATGTTTATGTGGTGGTTGTGCTACAAGAGTTGTAAGTTTTGGTTCTTCACCCAGGTGTCTGTGGGAAAGCCTTTTTGAAGAGAGATGCTTAGGACGTGCGACGATGGGGAAAAGCGGAAAACCGGTGGGGAAGAAGTAGTGTGGTACCCTTGATATTCCATATTATTTTATATACTATTGTATAAGATACATTGTGATAGTATCCATGGTGAGACTAGGAACATAGTATACCTATTTAGTTGATGAGTTAGTTTAACTCTTTGTCCACAGTACTTTAGCATGTTTTCTTTACTTTTTCATGAGTGGCTCTAGAGAGGGTCCTATTGATTATACTGTTATACTCAACCTACATATATATAAACTATTTTTCAAGACACTTGGAGAAGGTCAAAGATAAATATGGTTAATACTAGCTAGGGGTTACATGAGTTGTTTCGGATTCGTGGTTATTTCTAATATTTTACTTTCATTTGATACCACTTTTTTTATGACCCCACCCCCACAATTTGTACCCCTCCTGGGCTAGAAATGTATGAAGGGAGATAGTGACCCCAAAGTCCCACCTCTAGTAGGCCTCGTGTTGGCGACTAGCACCGAGGGTATTGTAACCACACAAATGGGAAGCATTTCCCTCTAAGAGAATACAAGCGAAAGAGATTATTGTGGATTTCATCAGGTGTCAGGTGGTTCTCTTCGATGCTGATAGATATCCAATGGTGTTTGTTGGCGAGTGAGACCCTTATATGGATTAGAGGAATGTTCCATACTTTTCATCCTTGATGGATGATAAGATGATACGTTCTTCATATGTTCATTAGTTGGCATTTCCAAGGGTCATAGAAGAGTATCCTAATGTCTTCCCAGAAGAGGTTGTAGCATTACCCCCTTGACAAGAGATCTAGTTTGGGATTGAGATACATCCAGGAGAGTATCCTATCAGTATGTATCTATACAGGACAGCCCCTTCTGAGTTATGGGAGCTATCTGTACAGCTTGATAGTCTTTTACAGTGTGGTTTTTTTTGGGTGAGTGTGTCACTATAGGGTGCACTGATTTTGTTCATGAAGAAGGCTGGTGATAGATTGTGGTTGTGTATCGATTATCGTCATTTAAAAAAGTGATAGTGAATAATCTCTATCCAATTCCATGTATTGTAGATTTATTTGATCAACTGAAGTGTGAAAGTTAGTTCTTAAAGATCGACTTTCGGTCAGGATATCATTAGATGTGTGTGAAGGATGAAGATGTCCTAAAGACTTCTTTTTGTTGTCATCATAGTCATTATGAGTTTGTTGTAATGTTGGTTAGTGTGAAAAATACTCCAGATGTTTTTATGGGATTGATGAACGTTGTGTTTCTTGAGTTCCTAGATAATTTTGTGGTGGTTTTCTTCGATGACAGCCTTGTGTACTCTACATCATAGGAGGAGAATACAGAGCATCTATGCACCGTTTTGGGAGTTCTTCATCAATAGAAAGTATTTGGGAAGTTGTTGAAGTGTGAGTTTTAGGCTCTAGATGTTCATTTCTTGGGACACGTTTTGTCCCATCATGGAGTAGCTATGGATCTATCAAATATAGAAGCTATTGTGTATTGGTAATCCCACAAGATAGTGGTAGAGGTGTGATGTTTCCTTGGTCTCTCAGGCTACAGTAGGAGGTTCATATCCAATTTATATCATGTTTTAATTCCTCTCACAGTATTGACCAAGAATAATTAGTCATTCATGTGGATTAATCAGTTTCAACAACCATTTGAGTATCTGAAGGAGAAGTTAGTAAGTTCTCCTGTTCTTTTTCTTCGAGTGGAGGGAGTTCATTTTGATGTTTTTAGTGATGCTTCGCATCTTGGGATAGGATGTGTTTTGATTCAGGATAGATCATTTTTTCTTATTGGTATTGGTAGTTGTGGACCCATGAATTTAACAATGCCACCCATAATCTCTAGTTGGCAGTCTTGGGTATTTCTTTGAAGTTATGGAGACATTACCTCATCGGTGAATGATTTGTGGTTTTCACTGATCATAAGAGCCTGAGGTATGTTTTCTACCATAGTGACTTAAACTTGCGTCAACATTGTTAGATGGAGTTCTTATAGGAATAAAAATTCATAATCTCATATACACATAGAAATAGGATAGTGTAGCTGATGTGCTGAGCAGGAAGTCACATAGTGATGCAGTACGTGAATATGGTGATTCCTGGGGAGTGATGGAAGAACTTTCACCATTATATCTTGATATGGGATAAGTTGGGGGAAGAGGTTGTCTTTTCCACATGATGATGCATTCATCTTTGGTGCATCAAGTGGAACAGTCCTAGTTGGGGGATCTATAGGTGCAGGTCTGGATAGACCAAGTTGTATGTGGCAAGGCCCCTGATGGTTGGTCTAAGGATAAACAACATCGAGTTGTGTAGTATGAAAGGATTTTCATTCCTTCGGCGATGCATGAGACGATTCTTAGAGAGTTCCATAGCTCACCCTTAGCGGTGAATCCTTGCATGATAAAAATGTATTGAACCTTGAGGAGTCATTTATGGTGTCCTGGGCTGAAGTGTATAGTTTCATAGTTTGTGCCTTGATGTTTGGTCTACTAGAAGGTGAAGGCTGAGCACCATGTCCCTGGAGATTTTCTCTAACAATTATATTTTCTTCAATGTAAGTGGGAGGATATATCTATGGACTTTGTTACAAGTTTACCTTGAGCTCGGGGGGTCATGATTCTATATTGGGTAGTGGATCATTTGACAAATTCATTTTAATTCATAGAAATCAAGGAATCAATCTCAATAGAGGTTTTATCAAGGCAGTATCTAGAGGAGGTGGTGAAACTCCACTGAGTCTCGAGGACAATCATTTCTGCTCGAGATCCTTGTTTTACCTCTAGGGTGTGGAGAGGTCACCATCATTCATTTGGTTCTCATTTATTCCTTAGCACTACTTTTCATCCATATACGGATGGTCATATAGAAAGGAAAATCCATACTCTTAAAGAAATGTTTCTCTCTTATGTCCTAGATTTGGGAGGATCGTTGATAAGGCACTTACCCTTGGTGGAGTTTTCTTAAAATAATAGTTTTTACTCCACTATGGTTATGGCGCCGTTTGAAGCCATGTATGTCCAACCTTGTCATTCTTTGTTTTGCTAGACTAGGGTTGGAGAGTCAGCAATTCTCAGACTGGAAATAGTGTAGAATACAACAGAGATGCTGCAGGTGATTCATGAGAGGATAAAGGCAGTGTAGGATCTTCAGAAATCATACAACGATCAAAGGAGGATACCTTTATAGTTTTATGTTAGGGATAATGTGTTTCTGAATGTGACTCACCATCATGGGATAGGAAGGTTTGGTCGTGGTAGTAATCTTTCTCCCTAATTTATTAGGCCTTTTGAGGTGTTGCATCATGTCAGAGCCATGGCATATCAAGTAGCACTTCCCCCACACATGATATGGGTACATGATGTCTTTCAGGTGTCACAACTCTATATTTATCTTTATGATGACTCTCACATTATCAATAAGGTAGAGATCGACATTGATGATGATGCGAGCTTCGATGAGTGTCCTGTGGAGATATAGGACCAAAAGGAGAATGTGTTGCATAGGCATTCTATTCCCTTGGTTCATGTCTTGTGGAGACATAGTGGAGTTCAGAAAAGAACATGGGAATATGAGTCACAAATACATGCTCAGTGCCCTGAGTTGTTTGATGTTTAACTGTTTTCATGTAAAGATGTTCGTTTGTGATTAGAGACCTTTTTTATGATATGGATTTATTTTGTTGATTTTGTGTCTTACTCTCTTTTGAGAGGTATCTCATAGAGTGGTTTCCCAGACCCCTTTTTCCTATCTAGGTTGGTTTTGGATTCTCGAGGATGAGAATATTTTGAGAGGTATCTGATGTGATTTCCTAGACTTATCTGGTCTATTCCCTTGCAAAAATCATGTGTTTGAGGTGTTATAGGAGGTCAAGGTGACTCATCCCCAACACTTTACCGAATTTTTAGTAATGTTAACAGTGTTTCTAGAACATTAGTTCTATAGTGTTTCTATAACAGCAATACATCTAACGGTAGGTCTATAGTGTTTTCAGAATGGTTGGTCAACAGTGTTTCCAAAAAGGTGAGACGTCTAATGGTAGGTCTACAGTGTTTCTAGAATGGTGGATAAATAGTGTTTCCGAAATGGTAGGTCTATAGTTTTTCTATAATGGTGAGATAGCTAACGGTTTCATGAACAGTGTTTCCTGAACTATTTCATTTCCTTTGTCAAATTTCCATATTTTTCCAAATTTCCCAGTTTCTCCCATTTAACGTTTTCTTTGAAAAAAAAGAATTAAAATGCTTATATTACGGTATTTAAGGCTGATTAAAATCCCATAACTCCTATATTAATTTTCTTAAGGTTTAAGATGCCATTAGTTGGTCAAACCACATTGTATAAGGCAATCCTCTTTTAATGGAAAATCCAACGTATCTTAAACTGCAGATCTGTTAAATTTTCTAAAGGGATGAGATATCTTCCTCCCTTCTTCTTCCTCCTTGTTCCCTAGTGTGAGATGATCAAATATTTCCTTCCTTCCTATAGGGGTTATGTATAGAGTTTTAGACTTCGATTATGTCTTCCCTAGAGTTTCTTCCTACTGCATGTGCACCACCTTTTTTGGTGCAACCAAGCAGTATCGATCAATCTTCGATATGAGGTATGATCTACCGTCGTTATTCTGGGTTCCTCCCTTTCTATTTATCCTTACCCTACTATGTAATGATATCTCTATGTTCATAATGAATTTTTCTTGGGTGTTTGTTGGTTTGGTGGTGTCTATGCATCCTCAGGTGGATACAATCCTCCAGGAGAGGTGATCGTGATTTATTTTGTTGGGTTTTTCTCAAGCAAAGTCTATAAGAAACCTTTTGAGGTAGGGGATTCGTGGTCTCTTCAGCATCTTACATGAAATTTTATAGTTATCATGTTCTAACCCACTAGATCATAATATAATTAAAATAATAGATATTTGAACTGGATAAATAAATTGGTATAAATCGTATGATTTCTTCTTTTTTTGTTAGATAGTGTGATATCTATACTTGCCATATTTTTATGTCGTTCTAGATGGAATTTGTTAAAGAACATAAACTAAGATTAATTGTAATTATTTTTCAAAGATAAAGAGGCATGTAAATGAATCTAGTTGTTGTTTTAGTAATCATATTTAATTAAATTAACAGATGAGCCAGAGGCATGTTAATGCTCATTGATATTGAATTAAAGACACGCCAATTAACTGTTTTGTTAATTTGTGATAGATAACTATTTAGGTTATCAATTTTTGGAACCTAAAATTAATAAATAATTTAATTATAGATGTATTAAAGAACTATCTATTTGATAAAAAGATAATTCCTAGTAGGTTTTTGAGTTACCCAATTTCTTGTAAACCCTAGTGTCTTGTGCTTTGTAGCCATGAGTGCTCATTATGTTTTAAGGTCAGATGACTTGTTTAAGGTCCAAGATCCCACTTGATATGATTTTTGTTTCCTATTTCTTGTGTTGGGATGTGATCCTGGATGGCTATTATGACGTGTGGGGGAAGGGAGGAACATTGGTTGTTATAGAAATTGGCGCCTAGAGTGGCGAGATGCATCAGTTTATGCATGTGGGTATTAAGGAGGACACCAGATATGAAGAAACGGGTTGGATGTGAATGTTTTATGCATACTAAATATTTTTGGTTGCTTATCTTCATTACTTTCACCACTGCTCAAGGCAACTGTATTTTCTACCATCCTTCTAAAATGAGGAGAAGACGTGTGGGGTATGACATGTGTTTCTGTGTTTAGCTTCTCAAGGGTGGATGGATCTATATTCGTGCTATAAGTGGAAGAGACATGATGGGTAGTTCATCTACTCACCATGTTAATCCCCCTTGTGTTTGGTATCTTAGAATTTTTTTCTAGAATATTGGGTAATATGGGAAAGTAGTAATTCTATTAGTAAATGATTAAATAAATGATTTTAACCCATGGGGTTTGAACTTTTGTGGGATACTAATGAAATATAATGTAGAATTGATAATGTTTAATTAATGTTTAAGGAACTAATGAAGGTAAACTAAAACTGATGAAAAGGTAATGAAGTAATACAATATATCTCTTTAAATGTTTGTGCACTTATTGGATACCTATTCTTTGCAGTGGCTTGTGGAAGTCTGAGAAACATTAGCTCTAGTTGAGTCTAACACTATGTTATTCCCATAGTGTGGTTGTGATATATAGTATATTCTATACTTTTTGTGTTTCTATGCACTAATCCACCCCTCTTAGTTAGAGAAATTGACACCTCGGGGATTCTGAGCCATGGAGGTGTTTTCCCCAACATTTCATTGGGAGGTTGGATAGCTGACTACCCCCTTTGGCCCTGATCTCTTCTCTTGGTTGTTACTAGTAATGGTAGGCACAGTGGTTAGTTTTCCCCATATATGTGTGTAGAGGGCTATAATGGCTTATGGCTGTTCACACACATATATTCTTCATATAGTTTCTTATGGACTACTATGGGTGTGAATTGTATAGGGTATGATGGATTGAGGATCCTTACTTAGTGTATGGGTAATGATGGCTTGAGTTTAATGTCCGTCATATGATACACATTATGAGATATGGTGAAATTTGGAAACTACCTTGCTACTTTGGTTATGTGGAGGTGGTGGTTGTGCTTCATGAGGTTTATGTTGTGGTGCTTCACCAAGGTGTCTGTGACAAAGCCTTTTTGGAGAGAAATGCTTAAGACGTGTGACATTGGGGAAAAGAAAAAACCAGTGGGGAAGTAGTGGCGGGGTACCCTTGATATTCTGTATTATACTATATACTCTTGTATGTGATAATTGGTGAGTAAATCCATGGTGAGGCTGGGAACTTAGTATACCTTCTTAGCTGATGAGTTAGTTTCACTTGTTGTTCATTATGTTTTAGCATGCTTTCTTTAATTTTTCATTATAGGCTCTAGGGAGGATCCTACTAAGTATACTTTTATACTCACCCTACGTATAAAAAACTATTTTTCAGGTCACTTCGAGCTGGTTGGAGATCAGGTTTATTACTACTAGCTTTGGATTGTATGAGTTGTTCGGGCTTCGAAATCACTGCTATTTTTTTTAATTTCCTTTGTCACTCACATTTTTTACTTCCCATCGTACTAGTTTTTCATGACATTACATATCTGTACTTGGTATTTATTTTATATTCTAGTCTAAGTTGGATTTGGTTGGTGTATATTTTATCTCTCTCGTTTTTGTGGTTATTATATCCTCAGTGCTAGTTTCCAACTTGGGGCCTACTGGAGGCACAACTTAGGGGTTACTATCTCCCTTCTAACATTGTCATCCTATGATTAGTACACCTTGTTGGGGGGGAGGGGGTCATGAAACCTAATATAAAGAGTATGTACTAATTCTTTTTTATTGTATTGCAATTTCTTCTCCACTTAGATAACATGAAATTTTTCCATAATGGGATATAATATGGCCATAAAACCCACATAAATCACATATCATCAATAGAAAAATTCTATTGTTGTCTCCTCTTGAGAAATATCCATATGTTGAACAATCCATTGATTGTTGATAAATTATGTTTAGTTGATAACTTTTTCACATAAAATTATTCCATGTACTCTTTATTCTTATAATTTGTACATTTGATGTTACATATTCAAAACCAATTGGCCTACAAGAACTCATCATTTATTTAAATGATATTATATCTTGTTTAACCCTATCATTCAAAATATAATATGAAAACCTTCCAAACTGAAGCTTCTTATTTGAACTAGATATTTTGATTGAGATTAACATATTATTTCTTAAAGTGATAGCTTCAACATAATGAATTTAAATCTTATTAACATTAACCTAGAAAATAATGTAAATATCATCATCAATTTATGATTGTTCTTCAAACTTAGACCAATAATTCAATACTTCTTCAGATTTCACAAGAAATATTTTATATTATTCCAAAAAAAATTAAAGATTATTAACTTAGGGTTTGTGTTCATAAACATAACTTGAAGACTCATTCAATAAACCTCTTATCTTTATGATTTTATTTATTTTTTATTTATGATTTTCAATATCTCCTTCCAACATCACATAGAGATCAAAAAATTCTAATTGACCATCTTATTCATCATAATATTTTGATTTCTCTATATATTCTATCACTGTATCTTCCAAATCTAATGTAAATTATGTTTTGATTCATTCTACAGGATCTTCATCATAATCCACTTCATTATTTCTTGTAATAAATTTCATATAAAACTTATTACCATTATAATTTCAAAATTTAATGTTCCTTATTGATGGTAAATTCATATTCTATTCTTTGAGAACTCGTACTCATCACTCTCTTCATCAAATTTATTTATAAATATTTTGTTTATGTGCCCAACCATTCTATATTGGAAACAATATAGAGGTATGTTCTTTCAAATATTCTATTTTCTCTTTTAAACTTTGATACAGTGAGTGAAAGTAAATCATTACTTATATAATCTTCATTTTTTAGTCTCTATAAATTTCAGCTACCCTACTTTGAATGAAATAACTTTAAATTAATGTTCAAAAGATATTTATAGTTTTACCCACATCTAATAATAAATAAACTTATTATATAATTCGTTAACATCCAATTTTATGAGAATAATTTATTCAGGTTTTGATACCCTTGGATTATACATAAGAGGTAATTTTCTAATAATATTTTTCACTACGTCAGAATCATTGATTTCCCAACCAAGCCCTTTAATGGAACCAAAAAATCCACAAATAATGTTAAATAACCAATATATCTTTTCATTATAACTCATATTTAGATAATAAAATCAATTTATTAAGACTTATAACCTTTCATCCTTCATTTTGGTGTCACCTTTAAAGATATTAGAAAGTTCAACCCAAAAACAACTTTCCTGTTGATCAGTACATCACCTTCATATAAATATTATTATAATGTTCTTATGATATGGAATGATGTACCTTATAATAATTACTCAATAATAATTTATCATATTTCATCATTGACATTACAATGGGATTACTAACTTATAGTCTAGGAATTCCATCAGCAAAAGCATCCATCCTAAGAGATATGAAGTGATATATTGTCATGTTTTTCTAGTTTTGATAATTATATCCATCAAATGATGGAACTCTATTTTCATAAAAAAATATTCAATAATAGTATGTATCACATAAAATATTTAATAAATAACCAATTTCTCTGATACCACTTATTTTACCTCGGTCCCACTATACACCCTACATGGGGGTGATTTATAGAGACAAAATTTATTTCTTTCCTTAGATGAAATTAGATCTTGTATTAGAACTAGAAATTAAGACTTAAATCTGATTATTAATCTCAATAAAATACATGTTTTAAAAGATCTTGAGAACACTGATTTTACATGGTTATCCCATAAATGGATACTCTAAGGAGTACATATCAATAATGTTTTGATATGTCGATTAGCCACTACCACACTTGTATGTTATTTGAACTTTAATAAGAGTTCACTACTCATCTAAGGTCCACAAACTCTTCCTCTATTACACACACAAAATTTAAATCACTAATGAAAAAATATCCTATACCCACGGTTCAAAACCATGGTTCTAGCTCCCAAAACTGTTGGTATATCCTATACCCACATTTTTGGGAACCGTGGGAAACTGAGGCGTTGGGATAGGTCGCTAGCCTATACCCAGTGTTTAGAACTGTGGGTATAGAATTTTTTTCACGGTGTCAAAGCCACATGACATGATATCTAAGCCTTAAACCCACAATTTTAAAACCATAGGTAAAAATCTTACAGAAAACGGGCAGCTGGTGTCGAACCAGCGACCTGCCTATCTAATTCTGCGCTTCTCACCACTCCACCTACACCTCTTACAAGTATATATATATATATATTGCTAAATATATTAATACACAACCTTCACAGAAAAAGGGATTCCACGGGTTTCGATCCCATGTTTCTGATACATAATTCGAATGACTAACAAATCGAGTCGATGACATCTTTTATTAAAGTAACTACATTTATCTTAATATATAAATCTTTCCCCCTCTATAAGAAAAAAAATCGATCAATGGGATTTGATCCATTGATCAAGGTAACACAAAGGAGTTCCTCACCAACTCAAGTACAACACATATTTGACAATATATTTATATTTACATTAATATATTAATCCAAACCATGGGTATGGAAGGGAAAACCATGGGTATAGGTTTTCCCGAAAAATATTTCTTTTGTCCCACAGAATTTTTTTCCCGCTATAATGATGGAAATCTATACCACCAGTTTTATAAAACCATGGGTATAGGTCTTCGAAAAAAAACCTATACCCACGGTTTTTTCAAAACCCTGGGAATAGGCCTTGAAAACAAATTTCTATACCCATGGTTTTTATAAAAACTATGGGTATAGCTATTTTTTTCCCATGGGTTTCTATAACCATGGGAATAGGTCTTCCTAAAAAAACTTATACCCACATATTTTTAAAACCATGGGTATAGGTTCCCATACAACCCCTATACCCACACTTTTGGCTAAAACTGTGGGTATAGGTCTATTTTTCAAAGGTGAAGAGTGATAAAATATATTAAACACAATGATAAATCTTCAAAAGATTTCAAAAAATATCAATAACACCAATCATTAAGGGTGATCATCTAAGATTCTCTAATTCGTCTCTTCAAGATCTTCAAGGATATATTCATCAGGTTATTCTTTAAGAAATTTACTTCAATAAACTTATAACATGATCCCAATCCTCTAATACCAAATATTAAATAATAATTCATATTTAATTCTATGTGATTACCTATATCTTAAAAATGAGAAATATTTTTATCCAGAAAAGTTTGAATTTTAAGTTTGAAATTCAAAATATAATAACAACCAAACTTGAAATTATTTAATTTTAAAATTGTGATCATCTAACAAAAAAATTTATTAACAAAATTTTAATTTGGAAGTAAATAATTTTTAAGTAAGTGTTAAAAATTTAATAAATTTCCACATCAATAAAGCTATTAAAATTATCTATAAGATAGCTTTTACAACACAACATACACTTTAAGGAGTGACATGGTAGTTTTGACTTTAAAAAAAATCAATTTCAATGTGTTCTATTGAACAAAATAATACATCATAGTGTATATTATCCAAATAAAAAAACACTCCATTGTGTAATAGAATTATCTAGTGTAGACACACAAAATTTACAAACACTGTAAATTCTTTAGATATGTTAAATCCAAACCCTAAAAGGGGTAATCAGATTATATAGTGTAGAAACCTATAATATTAAAAAAATGTTATTAATTTTCATTAATTTCCATAAATTTAAACCCACTATGGTATAACCATATTCTAAGGTGTATAGAAATTTATGACATTATTACTACAGCATAATAAAAATACAATAACACGGGCATCCCAAATATATCAAGTATATCTAAAATTCTCTTGGGAAACACCTCAGATTCAAACTTATCCTCCAAAATGATGATATAACCATCTAGATTAACACTAATAACATCTTAAGGATCAAACAATAGTGTGGTCCTCAGTTTTTTGATTTTGAGACATGTCCTTGCATTGTAGAAATGCCCTTTTTCATCGAGATCCCAGATTCATCAAACCACTATATACTGACCAAAAAATCCAAAAACTTACATAGATTTGGGTTCTAATAATGTTTTTTTAATTTTTTGAATTAATTATTTATTTTTAAGATTAACAAAAAAAATGGTGTCTTGATCCTATGGAAGTGGAGAATATGTTGCCTCAAGGGAGAGTAAAAATTATTTCAAAAAAAGGAAAAAGTATTTGAT
The DNA here is from genome assembly GCA_963277665.1 of Viscum album. Classification (NCBI taxonomy): domain Eukaryota; kingdom Viridiplantae; phylum Streptophyta; class Magnoliopsida; order Santalales; family Viscaceae; genus Viscum; species Viscum album. Next base: position 772,646,412 of record OY728155.1, on the reverse strand, counting down.
CTAAATAAAAAATAAAATATATAAAATTAATTGACATGTATAGGGTAATTTATATAAATTATTATGTTACCTGAAATTTTTAGGTTATATCTTGATACAATAATTTAAATAAATCACTTATGAGAGGAAACATATATTTTCTAGGAATAATTTTATAGAAATTTTTATTAGGATTGTTTTAATATTATATTTATATAAATATGATGGAGAAAGCTGAAATAAGAAAAAAAATAGGATGAGAATCAATGAATATGAAAGTATTGTTTAAATTATTTATATCTTCACTTTTCCTATACATTATGATAATTTTTCTTGGTTAGGAAACTATATTCCACACCTAAATTACTTTCTATATTTATTATATATGATATAATAGTTTCTTATAAATACCATCATAACGAGATTTCAACACCATTTTTGATAAATTTTAATGATTAAGATGATAGGTTTATAAGTAAAAAAAATAATGATAATATTTATTTGATAAATCATGATTTTCGAAGACTTTTTGAGTAATATTGAGGAAATATTTTAGAATTTGAAATTATTTTATTTTTTATAATTGCATTGTTTGAGGGTTTTATGAGATGGATCGTTCTTTTTAAATTCCAATATGAATATAGGATTAATAATTTCAAAAAAATGGAAAAAGTAAAAAAGGGAAAGAAAATTATATGGTTAGAAAATAATGGAAACTCCTTTGAAAGAAATGTTTCTTGAAACCTTCCACTTTTTGGTTTTAACATTTATAATTAGTGTTAGAGAAAATATTAATTGCGAGTTTACTGGTTCTAGATTGTAGTTACTTTCAAGGATTCTCTATGGATGATTTGATAACATTTCACACTTAACCAAAGATTTTATTCTAATGATTTAAATTTATTTCAGGAGGAGATCAAACAAAGGTAGTCTAGTGGATGTCAAGTATGTTACTTTCATAAATTCCATTCAAATAAAAGTAATGAAAAAATTGAAAAAATTGATGAGTTTAGTTTCCAAAGTATGACTTGGAAAAAAATTAAAAATAAATCCTTTCTAAAAAAAATAATTATAAGTATGGAATCAAAATAATTTTATGTATATGTTAATTGTTAAAGTAAAATATATTTTTCAATGGTTTCTAAAAAAGTTAGGAGTTAGAATAGTTTTTCATTTGATGATTAATATTTTACTCTACATGGGTAATTTTTTTTGTTTTACTGATTGAGGGGATTAGATATTGGATAATATGTATTTTATTTTTGATAATTATGAGAACTATAATTGAGTAAAATCAATAGTTTTAGTGAGGTATAATTTTGTAAATAAAATAAATAAATATTCTTTTCCAATGATAATTTTATAAATAAAAATAATAATATTTCTTAAAATTGTTCCTTTTTAATATTTATAGTAGGATTAAAAATAAATTATTTGGATATTTTTTAATAAAATTGAGAAAAACGAAAAAATTATGTCATGGTAATCACAAATCTATAATGTCATATGTAATATAAGAGAATATTTTAGTAGAAATGGTTTTGGAAGTATATTTTGTGTAAGAAAATGATTTTATGAAAACCCATAAGGTAGACTATATCATGGAGTTCATGTCCTAGACGATCTAGGATGGAAAAATATAAGGATTTTGTAGAGAGGGAAAGTTAATTTTTAAATTTTTCTATATTCTTTAGACTTTGTTTATGGTTTAATATATCTAAATAATAGGGTTTCTTTGGGAAAATCGTTAAGATGTATTTAACATACTCTACTAAAACTGTAAGGAATATTTTTTATGGTAGTGAAACAAAATTAAAAGAAATTATAAAAATGATATTAAAGAAGATATAAGGGAATACTTTCTCAATAAAAAATAGACCTTAACTATAATAATCATATAAAGACATCCTTTATTCAGTAAAGAGACATTTTATGGGGGGTTTGGGTGTTTAAAGGTCATCATTAGCATTTATATTAGTATTTTCACTTCACAATTTCATTTCTAAAAAGGTCACACTCTTTAGTTCATGTGAACACATGAGGGGGTAAATATCTTGTGGTTATTTGTTTAATGAATGGTGATTAAGATATTGAATTATTTTATTTTTCATGGTGATTAGAAATATTTGAATCTCAATTGTATCATGAAACTAGATTTAAAAAACATATTACTCTCTAAACCGTTTATAATTATTTAGGTAGTTTTAAATTTACTTTAAGTAATTAAAATTAAGAGTGTTAACTTTCAAATTAAACTTTCATTTATCTATGTTTTCAACTTTAGGATAGTCACCTACTATGCTTCGATTTACATATGAATCAGGATTCTCCTACCTCAGTGGTATGGGTAAGTTTCCCAAATATTCCCTTACCATTTTAGAATCCTTCGATGATTCGGATGTTAGGAAACCTCATAGGACGTTTTCTATGTTCTGATAGCCGCACTGAGTCCACGTGCCACCTGGTGAATCCTTATGTCTGTATCGAAGTGGATGCTTCTCGTTTTCCCTTCAACTATGTTTGGGTCACTATCGGAGAATAATATAGGTGGAAGCAGCGGGTGGTTTATGAGAATTGGACTGATTTCTGTCCATTTTGCAAGCGTTTGGGCCACTCTTGGGAGGTTTTCCGCAAGAGTCACACTGATTCGTCATTGGAGGATAGACGTAGGGGAAGCAGGTTATGGATAGAGTGAATGCTGCATCGGGTGAATTATCGGAGGTGGCTGTGATGCCTGGTCTGGTCATGAAGGCTTCAGGACCCAAAGATGGGGGAACTCCATGTCCGATGGTTCTGGATATCCAGAAGGATTCCCACACGATGATGTAAATGGAAGTTCATACTGCTAAAAATCCAATTGTTTTGGCCTCGCAGGTTAACCAGACGGTAGCAGAGGTTTTAAACAGTCTATGGCAGGATTTAGAGGGACCCTCTATTTCCTTGTCTAGGAAGGAGGTTGTCTCGGGCCTCCACGAATACCGTATGGTGAAGTACACAGATAATGATATCTCAGGGAAGGAACAAAGGGTGGGGATAAAGGGAACTACCTCGGGTGTGGCCATCCCAAATAGTATTGGGGGTTCTAAAGGATTAGAACCCTCAGCCTGACCCTTCCTCACACTAACCAACAGGTTTGAGGGGATGACGGAAGACATTTTTGAAGCTGTCTTGGATTCTGGTCTTGTGTTGGGTAGTGATGCTGATGGGGCCTATGTTGAAGGGAAAATTTCAGACAGTTTGGGTCACGAAGATGGTCATAAGGCAGGAGAGGGGGTGGCTGCAGCGGTTGAATTTCTTTCCTCGACTGATATGAACACACCGGTGACAATGAGGGGGAACTCTTTGGGTTGCAAGGGTAATACTCTGAAGACCAAAGGGAAAAATATTTATGGGGGTAATAAGGAAAATTTGAGTGTTCCAAGTTTACTGTCATTCAGTGACATTGTCCAGAATGGGACTGATAGGATGACGGAGTGCGTAGAACCTATTTTTGCTACACCAAGAAGATGAAAAGGGAATAATTACTCTTAACTTCTGTGACCGATGTGTACTAGATCATCCCTTAAGCGGGACAAAGATGTTATTATTTCCTTAAAAAAAGACAACTTGATCAAACATCCTTGCCCAGTGCAGCCTTTATAGGACCAGAAGGGGAGCTTTGAGCAAAGTAACTACTACTTGAGGCGATATAAATCGGCCTCTGAATGGGAATCGGCTACAGCTACGGAAGAAGGGGACTCTTGTGTGGGATACAGAGATGATTATGGGTATTATGATATGTAGTCTTGTGGTGTTCTGTTTGGTCTGTGTTTGTCTGGAATATGTCCGTTTTTATATGTTTCAAGTCGTAATCTTTTCGGTGTTAAGGGATATTCGGTTCTCAGTTTTCCTAAAAGTGTTTGGAAATAAAAATTAATTTTCAGTCAGTCTATAATTCCTTGTTTCCATATGATATAATTATTATATTTTATTCAATTATTCATATATTCAATTATAAAGAGGTTTTAGTCTCCTCATGTGATATAATAAAACCCTCTACAGTAGTTAGTAGCCTCTAGTATACTAGGATTCAGGTATGTGATTTTTATCTTAGGGTCTATGGGGGTGACCAAATCTGGGATATTACAAAATTAGTTGTTTGTAATTTCCAAATTAATTTCGAGGTTAAAATTATAACTAATAATCTTATATAATTAATCATTTCTCTCCACTTTTTTTATTAGGACAAAGTCCCTTGAAATTTTAATATATGCTCCATAATTTTTAAATTAATATCACTTAAAACTAAGAGTTCCTTGACATAATATAATGATTATTCTTTATCTAATATAATATTTTTAGATTATAGTGTCCATTTATTATTGTATTTGATATATTTTTTCCCATTATAGTTATAGAAACCTAAAAGGGTTTTATAAGTAGATATTGAGGAAACTTTTATTCAGTACATTGCTGGTATAATTCCCCATAACTCTCTCATATGTCATAAAATGATTTATCCTCCTTTTTAACAATGTTCTTAATTTTATTGTCCAAATAAATGGTATTTTGTGTCAGTTAAAAACTCATTATGAATTTAAGATAAATGGACTCCAAATAATTTAATCATATTTCCTCCTATTGTAACAAATACTTTCTTACTTTCCCTTCTTATAGGGGGAAATAATATCAACTATAATTAATCTTCCCTTAATCTATTGAGAGATACAAAATATATTGTTTTGATAAAATACTTGATGAATTAATATTCATATTGATATGGAATTAAATTTAAAGTTGGAAGATTCATAATTTTTGGAAATTAAGTATAATATAATATTTTGTAGATTTCAAATCACACGATGAATTTTCAATTCTATCCATCATTATGAGACTTTCTTATAATTTCTCACTGGAGTATTCTATAATTGTTGTATCTAAAAAAATCTTTCTAATAATCAAATTCTCTCCCTTGATGACTATTGTGGTTTTATATTTCTTCTTACACAAGCATTATTTTGTACCATATTTAAATGGTAACAAATATACTGACAAATACATCGTTATTATCATACACCTATAACACCAAAATGGTATAAAAAACTAGACTATAATGCATAAATCTATTAAATATGTGAGTATGTATAATGAATATAAGGTTTTGGTTTGGAATTTTATATATAAATTGAGAACTAAAATTAGTGAATAACATCCCAAAATCTAGGGAAATGGTGTTAATAATTATTGAATGGTAATTTGTGTGAACAAAACACTTATAAGTGTACATGATCACAATAGAACCTTAAAATAAGAGTTTTATATCATTTCATCCTGAAAAAAACATTTAACTATCCACTTAATGTGGTATTATTATCTAAAAATTAAGTGTAAAAGAAATTTTGCGTGGTTTTATTATATAAAATTAAATCTATTATAACATATCAAGTAAAGTACACTATGAGGTCTTCATGAAGAACTAATAAAAAATTAGGGGGATGTATAGGTTAGATTTATGGAATCATAAATCCAAACACATATATTCTTCTACCATTACTATATTAGTCACCATATCCCTTGAGTTATCCATCGATACACTCTTAGGGTTCTTAGTAAAAATTTTGGCCATAGTGAGGTTACCTATCAATGTATATAAAAGGATTTGAGTTTTAATAAGTCAATAATATAATTATTTCTTGAGCCCCATAGGTTATTTTCAGGAAATAGGAATCATGTCTCTCTTTTTAATGCTTATAATAAACTTTAACTTTCTCTTTTTCACCCATTCCCTTGAGATAAATTGAAAAATGGTGAGTTTATTAAATCATTATAAATAATATTAATATTTTCCTTGAATTTAATATAAATTTATTCTTTTTAATCATAAACATAACATCACCCTACCAACACTATATTATTATCTAAACCTTCTTATATTAAAAATAAAAATAATTATAATTTTTTCCGATGGTTATTTCTTGTATTCTCTTCCTTCTCTGATCTGTATACCCTCTCTCTACTATTGTAGGGATAATCAATCATCCGAAAGTGGATTTATTTTTAGAACATAAATAACTCTATAAATTACACTTATTACTTTTATACTCTCTATATATATAATATTGATTCACTAATCCCATCTATGTTGTATCCTTCATTAAACTTCTAAGTTATTTTAAATTTTTCCTAAATATCCAAAACATGTTCTACACATTTGAGAAAAAATTTCTCATTCATCTACCTCTCTCTTAATGATATTTTTTAAATTTGATATCATAATAGACTTATTTATTTAGGTAAATAATCACATGAATAAATACTATCTATGTATGAATGTACTAAATTTGTAACTCAGATGAAATATATTCTCATATTAATCTTTGTTATCCCCTTATGAAATAAGTTTTACCCTTATTTTTTATTTTTTACATGGTACAGGTTTACTTTAATTTTAATTCTATAATTCCATGCATCATATTTAATGTTTGGATTAAATTGGTGATTTTAGAAGGTATATCAAAAATATATACCTGGGTAATTAGAATTAAAATAAAAAGTCTCATCATAAATGATGATACCCTTTCAATCATACCCTGAGGATTTACTTCACCTCTATCAAAACACCTATTATATTTCATAATTTATTCATAGTAACAACATAATATATATATTTTTCCAATAATAGTTATATTTTTTAGGTGTTTTTTTTGTTTCCTATGATTATTGAAACCTTGTATTTTGGTAAAAAAAATGCATGGTTTCTCAATATATATTTTAATTTGATCACTTCTTTAACTCCAATACAGATCTCTTATAGCTCTTCTATGTCATAGTTCCTTTAACTTCTACCTTTTATTAATCTTATACAAACAACATTGTGGTTTCCTCGACACCATGTTAAAATTTATTTAATCATGCATTAATTATTCACTCTCTCAAAATAGAAAATCATGGACCTAAGATGCATAATTCATAACAATTATATATTTTACATCATTTATATAATTTAATCATTAGATCTTATAAATATTAAAATAATACAAGAACCCAAAGGTTTAATGTTTTTGGATATTATCTATAGAAATATCTTATTACACTTTAATTATTTAACATATCCATCAAAATTCTCCACACATGAATTACTTCTAAACATAATTCAGTATATAATTCTTCAAGGAAATTGAAATCAAAAAAATAAGTGAGCTTAAATTTGTAGTAAAAAATAAAATGTATGAATGGGTAATAAAAGTGTTAGATCATAAACTTGTGATAAAACATAAACTTGATAGAAATATCTCATTAAAAAGAACATGGGATCATAATACTAGGTTTTAGAGAATTATAGAAGGATATATAACCTCATAAGATTATAAAAAATTTATTTAATAATAATGTAGAGACATGAGACAATGATCAAAAGTCATGGATTATAAAACAGGCATGTAGAATAGAAAATGTGGCCCAACCATATGTACAAAAAATTATAAATATTTAAATTTTAACTACAAATACCATCATAACATAGTTAATCAGGAAAAACTACTTATATACCATAACATAGTAGATCATGTATCAAAACTTATTTTCACAGTGGATCGAGCATCAAAAAGTATTTCCTATTGAGGATTGAGCATGAAAACGTATTTCCTAGATATATCTCATGATATATGAAGCCTTACCAAATTATTTGGAAGGATATATAGGACTACTCATAAAATAATGATAAATTATACATATTTTTATCACTTAATATCACTTATAGATATCATCCTAAAAATCCAAGGAAATAAATTGGGTTACATAATATTTTTAAACGGTATCGCATAAGATGATATGAGGAATAATATTGGTTGATACCAAAAAAATAAATATACTAAACAAATTATATTATAATATAGTTTATGGATTTATCCTGAAAATTACCCATAGTGTTAATATAATTTCGATATAAAGAGAAAAATTGAAGAGAAATCATAAAAATACTTTTTATAAAACATTTTTAACATTATAAAAATAATTATGTTATCATACATGTTTAAAATCATTTTGTTGGGAAAAATCCCTCAAGGTAACATTGTAGTATTTTTTGGGTTGATTGTGTTTGTTGAAAAAGCAGGTTTTCATGGATATTTGTCGAGTTCCCAAGAAGTTTTTGACAATCCTTGTTGACAAAGAACGATGACAAAGGAAAGGACGATCTGGAGGCGGTACAAAAAGAGCAGTACAAGGGGGCGTCATTTCCCAGTGTTTGCCAAATTTTTGGGGTCCAAAATTTGGAGTTTGGTGAGCATCGCGAAAAGTGGATTTCCATTAAGATCATAATTTAACATGGAAAAGGCATGAATTTCGTGAATATAGGATGCATGGTTTGGAAATCGCGAAGACCATAAGAATAGAGGTGGTGATGCTTCGCGATTACGTCAAGCTTCGCGAACGGCAGAGGCTGAAGCGCATCGCGGCGGTGAAGGGCTTTGCGAGGGAGATTCGCGGTGAAGGCGCGAAGGAATGTAGGGCTTCGCGAGGGAGCTTTGCGGTGAAGTCGCGAAGGTATGTTGACAGTGATTCTCCGTGACTACGTCAAGCTTCGCAAACGGCAAAGTGTCGTGGTGCTTCGCGATTTGGACAGAATTCCAGCGGAATCTTTGGAGCTTCGCGATTTGAGATGACGTGGCGTTGACTTCGCGCGGAAGGGACGAGGGTCGGTGGAATCGCCTATAAATAGAGGCCGACCCCCTCGAGAGAAGTAGAGATAATTTTCAGAGAAAATCCATTGCTCTCGGTTCGCAGAGGTGGTTCGCGAAGGCAGTGTGCTTCGCGAAAGGGGAGCTTCGCGGCAGCCATTCTAGCTCCACGAAAGGCATGTGCCCCGCGTTGGCTCAGTGAGCTTCACGGAGAGGCAGGAGCTTCGCGACAGCCTAAGCATTGCGAAGGTCTGTGCATCGCGAGAGTGCTTCGCGATAGAGCTTCGTGAAAAGGTAGGAGCTTTGTGAAGGCTTGTTTGAGCTTCACAAAATTTGGAGCCTAGCGAAGTAGGGTGCTTTGTGAAGGTCTTTCCAAAGCTAGTTTTCCCAATTGATAGTGGGAAAGGGGTATTCATCTACGGGTGAAAGTTAAACTTCAACATAGCATCTATATAAAGAGAAAGATGCATTCCTTAATGGAAATGAAGAGACCTACAGGTCTATAAACTATGAGTGAATCCCTTCACAGAGTAGTGAGCTTAGGAAGAGGAAAAAGGTGATCCTCTCCACCGGTAGTGAGCCAGAGAGAGAGAAACAGGGAGTGACCCTTGGGAAAGCAGTGAGCTGACCCTAAACATTGTAAAGGCAGTGAGCCTGGGCATAGAAGTGATCTAGCCCGAACATTGTAATCCACAGCTAGTGAAGTTTAGTGGAATTGGTACGAACGGAAACTTGTCGGCGTATGATCCTTGGACGTAGCCCAGTGAGGGTGAACCAAGTAAAAATCTCTGTGTCTGCCTGCTAATTTTCCTGCATTGCATTTAAAGCATCATCATCAGATAAAGGAGAAAGTAAGTGATCATAACATACACACAAGTGCAAACAAAGTGACCCTTGTAATAAAGAGGTCAAGATCTAGTGGGGCAGGACAAATTTTGAAAAAGAATATCCATACCCCGATTCACCCCCCCCCCCTCTCAGGGTATATAGGCCCATATTGGCCCTAACAATTGGTATCAATGGGATAGGTTTCTTTTATTATATTTGTTTGCTCCGACTTGGTGTAGTCGATCTGTGTGTTTAAAGAATTAGTCTCCTCTTATCTCGGTGAGCCATGGAAAAGGGAAAAACATCCAAGAAGAAGTAGAAGTCATGTGTTATTCCTTAGTGTGGAAGTATGTATGGAAAAAGTGTGATTAAATTAAAAGAATCAAACAGTTTACTAAAGGAAGGTCTGGATGAATCTGACAGGGAAAAGATTGATTCACTAAATCATGATGTTGGAATGAGTGAAGTACATGAGCATCAGAGTGATGCTGAAACAGAAGAAGAAATCGAAGGAAGAATAGATATGCGAGCTGAGTTGGAGGCTGATCTTGAGGAGATAGATGTTTGGAGAGAAAAAAAAAAGAAATACAACAAAGTTGTTCACGATGCCAAACTCTATATGCAGTAGTAGGAAGAAGAGAAGTCTGAGTTGATGGAAGAAATTGAGAAACTCAAGTTATCAACACGAGAGAACTCAAAATCGGTTAGTGAGTATAAGATTAAGATTGAAGAACTGAAAAGGGAGATCGATGGCTTGAATAGAAAAGTGAAAGATCAAGTCAAGTGCATCGAAGAACCTGATATTCCAATTGACGTTGGAAACACCGAAGAAGTCAAATATAAAGATATCCGGATCAAAGTATTGGAGATTGAGGTCAACAAGATAAGAGGATTATATCAAAGGCTTATTGACATAGTTACTGACCTAACATAGAAGAATGATTCTCATGCCAATAAACTACAAAAGATGGCTAAAATGAAAGGAAAACAAAAGGCTGATGATTATGAAGAGAATCAAAAGTCAGATGAAGTACAGAATCTGAAAGCTAGAAATGATGATCTAGAAGCACAGTTTTCTGAAGAAGTTCAGAAGAATCGAAATCTACAACAAGAGAATGAATCTATCTCTAAATTTGTTTCTGAGGAAAAATTAAAAGCAGTGAAGCAAAGTGAGATGGTGGAAAAGCTCACACAGGAACTAGAAGATGAGGTGAGTAGCGGGAAGCTTCTCAAGAAAGAACTGTATTTCCAACTTGAATCAAGGGAGATGAAGATTAAAAAGTTGGAAGAGGATCTAGAATCAGTAAAGAAGGATGTGGAGAAATCCAATTCTAAAGGAATGCCAAAAATGAAGGATGCCTTACACTTGCTATTTGATCATCCTTCGACAAGTGATGATAAAATGAAAAATAGGTATGCTATTTCTGAAGAGAAACAATAGAATATTTTCTCAGCTCAAAGACCAGCAAGTTTCGGAAAAGCAGGTGTTGGATTCGATGAATCCCCTCATGTGCATGACAGAAAGAGATCAGTGAACAGTTCTAGAAATAGAAAAGATCATTCAGGTGCTGGAGATAGGCCTAAAAGGACAATTAAAAAAATAAGTGATGACATGTGCTATTTCTGTGGGATTCACGGCCACACATCAAGCTTCTGTTTAGAGGCTCATGAATACATATCAGGCTGTGAAAATAGAAACTTTGTTGAATCCCAGAATAAGAAGAAGCATCCTGAGAAATCAGAGAGTAGAGTCTCTCAAAGGAAAGAATTTATAAAATGATATTACTATGGAATAATGGGACACACCATGAATATGTGTCAGGAAGCTCAGGAGATCGATGCAAAAAGAAGAAAACAAGTTGCATCCACATCTAAGCAGAGAAGTGATGAAATGAGGTATGCCTTTAATAGAAAATGTTTCATATGTTCTGATCATGGGCATTTGGCCAGACAGTGCAGCAAGAAGAAAGCGGGGAAGGAAAAAGACTCGAGAAAGAGATTACCAACTCCAGTGGTACATAATGAGAAATTACACACTGGGAGACAAAGTGGTAAGGTGAAAAATAGGCTTAGAGCCTCAGGGGAATCACATGGAGCTGAATGAAAGGTGTATCAGTCACCTCCTCTGTCGTACTCACAACCACTCTCAAGGGGAGAATGTGAACAAACCAGGAAGATTAAGGGGAGATCTACTCCAGCTGTGATAAAGAATAAAGAACGTTCAATGGAGGACTCACCACCAGCGAAAAAGACTGTGGTGACTCAAACATCTGATAAAAGAAAAATGTATAAAGAATGTGTTGAAAAATTTTCATGTCGTGTTCCACAACGAAAAGTGGAGGAATGTGAAAGATCCTTGCAATGGTGGAAGAAGCAGGGGAAGATGGAAAGTAGAGAGGTTCCTACCCAGAGAAGGAATCAAGGGAAATGGAATTTCGGTGGAACATCAAAGACAGAAATGTGTACTAGTGGGTTTAAACCCCAAATGGTGAAAAAGGCTAAGTCTGTTGAATCTAAAAATCAGAGAAAGGCTCTGAATATGGGTTAAGAATACTTAGTCATATGGCCAGAGCAGTTGAAGTTGGCAAGGCAACTAGAAGAAGCAAGGAAAGAGTGTGATGCTCTGAAAGAAAGAATCAAAGGGTTGACCCATCAGGATCAACCACAATCCTCATCTTGAGGATTCAGGAAGAGAATCCCCTCTCCCTATGTATATAAATGCTATTAATTTATGATGTGTGTGTTTCAGGTTTTAAGGAGATACAATCCAAGGGGAAGTGGCATCTAAGGATGCGAAGTGGATAAATGATATGCTCTAGAGTTTCAATTGATTCAAATCAGGTACTAGAGTTGAAGAAGAAAGGGAGGAACAGAGCACAATAGGATGTGATTGTGTTATTGACTTTATCTCTTGTTTCCTACACCGAGTTTCAACTCAGTAGGCTTAGAGATTTTGTTAGTGGCTCAAATCTGAGTGTAAGATCAGAACAAATGATGCAGGAGGAAAAGAAGTGTTATGGGTCTAAACTGTTGGGCCTAAAAACTGGAAGAGTTTCATAACACAGAGGGAGCATTAGATATCCTAATCAGATTCATGATCTCAATATGATATGAAGGATGAATGTTTATGCTCATGAAGAATGATTAGTGTAAAAGCAGCAACACACGGGTTTTCATGATTATCTATTTTGTTCTAACAATGTGGTATCAACTGACTGCTTTTAGGATACCAAGAAGCTGCAAGAGAAAATCCAAGGTGTGTCAACAAAATCCTGAAGGAAGATGTTCAATGAAATGGAATCATTGAACAATGACACAATGAAAAGTTCTCTGTTAAAAATGAGTCAGTGAACAATTTCTTGATGAAAGTGTTGAGGAAGAAAGCAACACAGGGAGAGAAGAAGTGGATGATGCTGATTTAGAAGAAGACACTGATGATTAACATGAAAGTTTCAAGTGTGTGTCTACAAGGATTCCAAAGAGATGAGCTGAAATTGATAGAAAGAATATCATTGGTGATCAGGCATCTCTAGTTCAGACAAGGGAAATGAAATCAATGCAGCATGCATCTTTTCTATCTTAGGTTGATCCAAAATGCATTGCTGATGCAGATAATGATGAAAACTGGGTCCATCCATGAACGAAGAGATAGAGCAGATTGAGAAGAATCAGAAGTGGAAGATTGTTTCGAGGCTAGTAGATAAGAACTTCATCGGGACCAAATGGGTCTTTCACAATAAGATGAATGAATATGGAACAATGATTCGAAACAAAGCACGACTGGTGTGCAAAGCATACTCCCCAAGAGCATGGTACTGAAGGCTATATCAGTATTTGAAGAAGATTGGTTTTCAGCATGGGGGATTTGATTACAATCTTTATTTCAACAACAATAGTAATCAAAGGATGGTGAGGCTGGTCAAGGAAGAAGACATAATATTTGGAAGATCAGATGAAGCATAGTGGGGACAATCTTCTGAATTCAAGAAACATGAGTTCAAAATATCTATGATTATTGAGCTGATGTTTTTCCTTGGTTTACAGGTTACACAAGGTAGGAATGGAACATTCATTTCTCAATCCAAGTATTCCAAGGAGGGTTTGAAATGATTTGGAATGGAAAATTCCAAGGAGACGAAGACTCCGGTTTCTATCCAGATAAAATCATCAAAAGATGATAGTGGTAGGGCAGTTAACTTCACTGAAAATAGGCAGATAATCAGTATTTTTCTATACTTGACCGTAACAAAGCCTGATATTGTTTTCTCCACATGCCAAGCAGCGAGATATCAGAGAAAATCCTAAGGAAAGCCACATGCTTGAAGTGAAAAGAATACTTCGGTACATCCAGGGCACAGTGGATTTTGGCATGATGTATAATGGATAATTTCAAAAGAAGTTATTGGGATATACTGAAGAAAATTGGGCCGGTTCCGCAAATGATAGAAAATCAACGTCAGGTGGTGCATTCTATCTTGGTGGATTGTGTATTTCTTGGCTAAGCAAGAAACAAGATTGAATTTCATTGAGCACCGCAGAATCTGAGTATATTGCGGCCACTCAAGCATGCACACAGTTATTGTGGATGAAGCAGCAGCTTGAAGATATGGGAGTTGAAGTGATGTCTCCGATTGGAATCCAGTGCGACAACTCAATTGTGGATGTGGGACCCCCCCCCCTCCCCGAGGTATGCTATGTTTTACCCTGTTGTGCTAATATGTGTTCTCTACTATGTTATGGACTACAAAGGAGTTTCATTTGTCTTTGTTGACAAAGGGGGAGAAAATAGTGGGGGAGACAGTGTGGAGATTTGATAAATCATGAATGATACGGGGAGAAGCTAACTAGTGGAGTAGCCAGATAGGGTGAGCAATGAGAAAGGGGGAGAGTTTTAAATCTGACGATGCCAGAAGTGATCGATCAAAGCCTAGAAATCACGACAGCTAAGGATCGTGATAAAAGCAGAACAGTGGTGTTGGAATGGTGTGAGACGGTGTCCGGCTATTCAACAATTGGTAACAGTGTGGTTCAACAATTGGTATCAATTTAAGAATTGGTATCATGTTAGAATCGACAATTGGTGTTTGACATGAAGTGATTCATTGATGAACTTTTCATACTACTCTTGTTTCTCACGCCGAGTATTGCTCATGTGGGCTTAGAGTACGTGTTAAGTGAATCCTTGAATGCTATCATAATCGCAAGAGGCGAATCAGTGAGGTATCAATGTGCAGAAAATCTTTCTGAGCAGAGTTGTGAAGAGTTGTCAACAAACCCAAAGGGGGAGATTGTTGGGCAAAAATCCCTCAAGGTAACATTGCAGTATTTTTTGGGTTGATTGTGTTTGTTGACAAAGTAGGTTTTCATGGATATTTGTCAAGTTCCCAAGAAGTTTTTTATAGTCCTTGTTGACAAAGAATGATGACAAAGGAAAGGACGATCTGGAGGCGGTACAAAAAGAGCAGTACAAGGTGGCGCCGTTTCCCAGTGTTTGCCAAATTTTTGGGGTCCAAATTTTGGAGTTTGGTGAGCATCGAAAAAAGTGTATTTCCATGAAGATAATAATTTAATATGGAAAAGGCATGAATTTCGTGAATATAGGATGCATGGTTTGGAAATCGCGAAGACCAGGAGAATGGAGGCGGTGATGCTTCGCGATTACGTCAAGCTTCGTGAACAGCAGAGGCTGAAGCACATCGCGGCGGTGAAGGGCTTTGCGAGGGAGCTTTGCGGCGAAGGCGCGAAGGAATGTTGGGCTTCGTGAGGGAGCTTCGCGGCGAAGTCGCGAAGGTATGTTGACGGTGATTCTTCGCGACTACGTCAAGCTTTGCGAATGGAAAAGTGTCGTGGTGCTTCGCGATTTGGACAGAATTCCGGCAGAATCTTTGGAGCTTCGCGATTTGAGATGATGTGGCGTTGACTTCGCGTGGAAGGGACGAGGGTCGGTGGAATCGCCTATAAATAGAGGCCGACCCTCTCGAGAGAATTAGAGAGAATTTTCAGAGAAAATCCATTGCTCTCGGTTCACAGAGGTGGTTCACGAAGGCAGTGTGCTTCGCGAAAGGGGAGATTTGCGGCGGCCATTCTAGATCCGTGAAAGGCGTGTGCCCCGTGTTGGCTCAGTGAGCTTCAGGGAGAGGCAGGAGCTCCGCGACAGCCTAAGCATTGCGAAGGTCTGTGCATCGCGAGAGTGCTTCGTGATAGAGCTTCACGAAAAGGCAGGAGCTTCGCGAAGGCTTGTTTGAGCTTCGCGAAATTGGGAGCCTAGCGAAGTAGGGTGCTTCGTGATGGTCTTTCCAAAGGTATTTTGCCCAGTGGATAGTGGCAAAGGGGTATTCATCTACGGGTGAAAGTTTAACTTCAACAGAGCATCTATATAAAGAGAAAGATGCATTCCTTAATGGAAATGAAGAGACCTACAGGTCTATAAACTGTGAGTGAATCCCTTCAAAGAGCAGTGAGCTTCGGAAGAGTAAAAAGGTGATCCTCTCCACCGGCAGTGAGCCAGAGAGAGAGAAACAGGGAGTGACCCTTGGTAAAGCAGTGAGCTGACCCTAAACATTGTAAAGGCAGTAAGCCTGGGCATAGAAGTGATCTAGCCCGAACATTGTAATCCACATCTAGTGAAGTTTAGTGGAATTGGTACGACCGGCAACTTGTCGGCGTATGCTCCTTGGACGTAGCCCAGTGAGGGTGAACCAAGTAAAAATCTCTGCGTCAGCCTGCTAATTTTCCTGCATTGCATTTAAAGAATCATCATCAGACAAAGGAGAAAGTAAGTGATCATAACATACACACAAGTGCAAACAAAGTAGCCCTTGTAATAAAGAGGTCAAGATCCAGTGGGGCAGGAAGAATTTTGAAAAAGAATATCCATACCCTGATTCACCCCCCCCCCCTTAGGGTATATAGGCCCCCATTGGCCCTAACACATTTTCATGAAAGTGACTAGATTATTTTTTTAATAAATTATTTTTATTGAATCCCCAATAATGTAACCTTGAAAATAAATAATGGTAAAATTTAAAAATTCTAGGTGGAAGATACAATATTGAAATGTGTGAAATAGAATACCTTTTAATTTTTTTTCTTATATATAAAAACCACATATCAATGAAAATTTATAAAAAAAATAATTTAAAAATAGATATAGAGAAATATGAAGTGTACAAAATAAAACTATATTTATATTTCAAATTAATTGATTAAAAAGTTATTTCAATAAATAATATGGATATGGATGAGAAATTACAAATAGAGAGGATGATAATTATTCATAACAATGTCACATATTTCAGTTGAAAAATATCCATTAAAGAAAAATAAGATGAAATGAAAATGTTATTTACTCAGATAAAAATATAAAATAATAAAATAAATAGATTAATTAAATAATACAACAAAATTAAGAAAATTATTTTCATGGAAGAAAGATTATGACCCAATAAAATTGAAATTAAGTCCACAAAATCCTTACCATGGATTTATGCTTATTCAGATGCACTCTAACCTCCTATATAAAGGATAAAGGATAAAGTGTAATTTATAATCTATTTAATTACCTTATTATTATTAATTACCATTTATATTAATCACTTATTTTAATTTATTGAATAATTAATATTTATTTTCAGTTAATATAGATCATCAGTTTTTAGAATTTCTAATCGTTCCTTATCGATTTTGATATAATAGTTAAAATCCTATAAAAATGTTATTGAGTTTGTTAAAATAAAAATATTTAATGTATTGTAATAAATTATTTATAATTATTTATAAAGTTCAGGTTTCATTCCATTGGATTTTTGAGTATAGATCTCCAAGATGAAACCCATAATTCACTTGTTTTGATAATTTTTAATTAATAAAATATGGTATACTAATAGTGAGTTAAATATTAATATCACCATTACATAATTAACCAAAAAAAATAAATTAATCATTATTATATCATAATTTACATTTTTTATTCATTCCTGTATAATAGTTATAACGTTGTTCATGTAAGTGGTAGAATATACCCAAAAGAGAACGAAGTATACAAATAAATAAGTAAGAAAGTATATTTACATATGATAAAATTATTTTAATAGAATCATAATGGTGTTAATAGAACATAATTAGAGTATTTAATTAATTTATTAAAAAATTTAATTTATAAAATAAATGAAAATGAAAGAAGAGGAATGTGTCACTTACTTTGATGAAATCTCACCTTCTCGTGATGACTTTCCTAGAAATGAAGGACTTAGGCATATTTCCTATGATATGAGGCTTCCAAAAAGGCATAGAACTATATGATAAGAATAATGGGAAATTATTAAAGTGGTATTAAAATTAAAATATTTTTTTAACTGTGTGGAAGATACCTCCTTCTATAGTAGAAAATTTGGGACATTTTCTTACAATATTAAGTTATGTAAACAGTAAAGATGGAATCATAAGGGAGTTAGGAGAGTTCGGTAAATAAATTTTTCTGATACCTATGTGATTTAATATCACACCTAAAAAGGTACTTTTAAAAATATTTTATGACATTTTAATTATGAAAATTCAATCCACTTTAAGTAACCCCTTTTTTACATTGTTAAAGAATTTATCATGTTAATTATGTTTCACTACAAATTTAATATGACTTATATTAAATAATTTCTGCATTTTGATTCCAAATATTGACTCTAATTAATCTTATTCAATTTATATATATGATAAAATTAACAATAAAACTAATTAATGACATGTACTGAAAAAAATTGTTTTTTAGAAAAATATATTTTTAACATTACTTATTCTTATTACTATTTCCTATCAATTACTAATTTAATTAAGTATTAATATATATATATATATAAATTATATTATATTCAACATTTAAAATATATCAATTTAATTTATTTAGAAATAAATTACCAATCACTTATAAAAACAATTCTTTGAAAATTCCATTTTTACCATTACTTTTGAAACAAACTTTCAACTCTGTAACTTATTTTTATGTATAATAATATAATTTATGTTATTAAATAATTTTAATATTTTTATTCTTAATATTAAATCCATTTTATTATATTCATTTTCTAAATTGGATAAAAAAATAATTTTAATATAAAAAAAGAAAGACACATAAAAACATATTTTAGACAAATAAATTTTTAAACATAAAAAGAAAATATTCTTTTTATTTTCCAAGTAAAAATCATTATATTAATATTAATTTATTTTTTAACTTATATTATAAATATACTTCATTAATATCAATATTAAATAGTGATCAATTTATTTTATTAATACAAAATTACACAAAAATTAGAAAAATTATAATTCTATGAAGAAAGAATTATTAACATTAAATGATTTTATTCGTATTTCATTAAGATTAATTTATTATTTAATAATAATTAGTTAAATTTTTCTAATGAATTATAATTTAATTCAGATTTTATTATTTAATTAATTATTTTTTAAAATAAAATTTTATGGAAATTACAAATATATAAAATACTTGTAATAATGAAAATAAAAACATTATTACATTGATAATTGTAGGTTTATATCATCCTAAATTATAATTTTAAATCCCCTCAAGAAATCCACACAAAATATAAGGCTAAGATAATAAATATTATTAGTCACGGGTGGTGATTTAATTAGCATAGATCTTATATTGATTTCCACAATCTTAATCTTATCTTATAAATGATTTCATTCAAGTCATACTTGATGGTGTTTAAATTGAGATTTGTTGAGGTAAAACCCCGATGAAAATTCATCTTTTACATGATTGGGAAAATGAGACTCGTAATTAAAAATTCTATGATGTTATATGATTTATTCTCTTTTATATATAGTTTTCATAATTTATTTACTTCTATTTATACTAATAAATTCAATGATTATGTGGGAACAATTATATTTTAAAAATAATAATTATAATTTATCTCATTAATTATTCATATTCCTAATGATGGTATCATTTTTCATATAGTCCCAACAACCATATAAGATAAGTGTTTATATAATCCCAATAGCCATATAATCCAAATGGAAACATAGAATAATGTTCAGATTCTATTTCTATATATATCCTTACATACATCACTATAATCATTAATATTATTCAATTAATTCCCCCTCCCCAATATGCCTATAAAATTTATAATTCATTTCCTTACTACCATATTTTCAATCATGGTTATGATCTTCAAAGAAAATATTTTTGGATAATGAATGTAAGTTCATGGTCATTTTATTTATATAGGGATTTATTCCACTTGTAAGTTTCTTAATGATGTTTCATATTGTATTCTCATAATTTAATAATGCTTATCTTGTATTGAAATATTTTATCTCAATAAAATTTATTCTAATTATTTTTATTAATGTGTCCCATGTGAAATAAGTAATTCAAAACAATATTTATTTAAGAGAAAATAAAATAGTAAAATAATGGGGTGTTACATCCTACCCCGATTAAAATAATTTCCCCCTCAAAATTTTATTAATCAAATGAAAACAAATGAGGGTAATTTTGTATCATTATATTTTCATGATCCTATATTGATTCTTTAAACACATGATTCAACCAAAAAACGTTGACCTAGTGGGTGGTCTTGTTTTACAACACTTTATCTCTTCGATCCTAGATCTCCATTGGTTTATCTTCTGAAGAAACATAATGTCCCAATTACACAGCTTCTAATGTTAGTGCATGTGAAATATTTGGTATGCACATCCATAAATAGATACATAGAACACATCATGCACCAATGATAGGTATAGTAAAAGTGTTATGTGAAATGTTACAGTCCATGAGTTATCAAAAAACTCTAAGGAACCAATTAATCTCAGGCTTAGACTTTACTTCTTCATGAATCTCATAACCATCATCAAAGGTATTATTCAGAGGAATAATTTGTCTCCAAATTAAAACTTCAAATCACATCAATGATTACCAACATATATCTTCTATCAACTTTGTACTTATTTAATAATTTGTTAAATTTTTTGAACCTTATTTGTTAATTCTTGACCATGATCAAGTCCTAACATATTCCTCTCTCTATCTTCATCCTAGAATGTTATATAATTGAATATATTCCCATATAAATATTTATATTGTTCCATTTTGATGCTAGAGTGAATCAATTTATTAAATGAAAAATCAACTAAAGAATTATATTAATCCCAACTTCCTTTGGAATCCATTGAGAATGATATCATCATATATTCAATATTTTTAATAGACATTTCATATTTACCACCAGTTTAAATATGATATGTTGTGATAAACCTGAGATCTGTATCCAATACTTGATAAACACTCCCCTAGAAATTTGATTTAAACCTTAGATCTCACTCAGATGAAATTTAAAGTGGAAATATATGAATTATTATCACCTCATTTTTATATAAATTGTATTTTTTATCAAGTAATAAAGCTTCTTTAAAATAAATTAATATTTCTGAAATATTATATTGATCCACTACTATATATAAGGAATTATTTCCTTAAGAATTATTTAGAATATTGATGAAAAAATATGTGGTGATTTTCATTAATTTTCATACTAATATAGGTAATGATTTTATCATCATCTTAGATTTATATCATTCAAACTTTAATTTTTATCATACCAAGAATCAAATATATACTTCTCATTCTTCTTCTTCATGATTTCCCACCTAAACTTTTTCCTAAAATCTCCATACATCTTTGTGTTTACTAGGTGAATAGAGAATAATATGTTATGTGAATTATTCAAAATATCCTTATTAGGTTTTGGTATGAATGGGACACCTATATGAGTTCTAAATATTATAAATATCTCTTTAGAGGTTGAAACACATAAATTTTCTACCGTATTTTGTAGCTCTATATCATATTTCTTGGCCTGTTGGATTGTTACATAGATAGATGGTTGAGAAATAATTTTTGAAATGAGGATTTCATCCATTAATTTATGATTCCTTGGCCCATCCTTTTCAAATCCTTGAGTATTTTATATATTTAAATCCTCATCATGGATAATATTTCAGGACCCTTCTTTCTTAGATAATCATGGACTTTTTACCTTCAAAGTTAGGTAATGTAAAAATAGTTATAGTCCTTTATTAACTCCAACCATATTCTTTGGCGCATGATCAAATATTTTTGTGTGGATATGTACATAAATATCTTGTAATCAGTATATATATATCACACCTTTCACCAAAAATATAATTTTGATAAATCTTTAATATAAATATCACTACTGCTAGCTCAAAATCAAGAGTTATAAAATTCACTCCATGTGTCTCTAATTGGATTGAGTCATAATCTATTACCTCGTTAATTTTTATAAGGAATAGTCTCAATCCATTATTTAAATCATCACTTTATGTTACTATAACTCCTCAAGTTTTAGGAACCATTTCATTTCTTTAAACTATATACTTATAGTTTTAAAAAAATATTATTCCTTCAAAAAAATTAAAATTATTAAGAAATAATTACTAAAATATATGAGAAAAACTAATAACAATTAATTCATTTATAGTGGAATATTATAAAAAGTACATGAAACTAAGTAATTCATACCATGGGTTATTATATATCATACATGATTATATCTCTTGAAAGTTAATAAATTAAAAGAGGGATATTAACATAAATAATAAAATAATTAAAACTAGGAAATATCTGGAAACATCTTTACCCTTAAATATCATTATCATCCTAACTAACCTGCCAATGAAAAAAACATCATAAATGTAAAATAATGTAATAAAACCTGAAAAGAAAAATATATCAATTATAAATTTTCTTTTATAAGGTATAATTGAATGAATATATATGATTTTATGGGGTAATATAGATTTTCTATATCCATTATAAAGAGGTATTTAGTCATTGGGTAAAATATTAATAAACATTTTACCATTTTTGAATTATTAGTATAAAGTTAATAAACATAAAGTTTATTCATATTTCTAACATATACATTTTCATTATAGATAATTTATTTTATATAAAATAATTTTTTATATAACATAATTAAAGGAAACTAATTAATTTGTGAAAATACCTTTTATTTTTAAATAAATTTCTTCAAAAAAACAAAATATTTATTAAACTATTATCTTTAAAAAGAGGAATTAATAAAATGGATTGATAAAAATAGTAAAAAAATTGAATTATGTAAAAACTTATTATGTAACTATAATAAGAATTAATTTAATTATTCAGAACTAAAAAATTATTTAAGCACATTTTTTATTACATGTAATTTGTTTTTATTTAAATGATAAATTATCACAATTGGAATGTTAAATAAAATTAATTTCTTTATATATTAAAATTTTAATAATCATTCATACATTGATTATAAATTTTTTATAAATGAAGATAAAATCATTTAATTATAAAAATATATATTTTTCAATGAATATTTTTTCATCATAAAATGTATTTTTACCGTAATAAATTAATTTAATCACTAATAAAGATTTATTTTTATTATATTTATTGATAATAAAATAAATTAACATCCATATAATGTTTATTATATACCTAGTAATAATTATAAATTAATTGTATGCCTAATGATATATTCTTCTGATAATTTTTTAATGTGTTATGTGTTCTTATATTAAAATTAATTTTAATCACTTTTAAAAAATGAATCCAATAAAATGGATTTAATATTTTAAAATAGAATTTTCAATTTATTTAATATGGTCAAATTCAATTTTATACATTATTTACCAAGGAAAAATTTAATTACTAAAATAAATATAAAATAGTTATTTTTTAAGAATTGTTTTTTATAAGTGTTGAATAATTTTTACCTAAATAAATTAAATTGATATATTTTAAATAATTACAATAATGTAATGTTTAAATATAAAAAAATGTTAACATATATTAAAATTATTAACTGATATGAAATATGAATAAGAAAACATGATTATTAAATTAAAACTTTTCTATAAGAACTATTTTTTTGTATACTCAAAAGGGTTTAGGTTCAGGGAAAAATATTGATCCTATAATTTATTAAAAATAAAGATAAAAAAGTTCGAGCTTTATAAAGTGGAATTTAAAAAACTATAGTGAATCCCACCCCACATTTCTTCATCCCCAAGTGGTGTAAAAATATATAGGGTTTGTAAAGACCACATCGTGCTCATCCCCATGACCACTCTCTTTGATAGGGCGTCTGCAAATTGGTGGGCCTCCCTGTAAACATGTGAAATATCTAAGATGGTGTGACTAGTGGCCTCAAGAAATTCAATCCATTATGGAAGAAACTACCAACGTACACTCCTGGTTTTATATTTTAGGGCTTTAACTACAAGCTGTGAATCAGATCATATCCGTAGGGACTTCTATCCATGATGGATATCATCCTTCAAGGAATGAATTTTTGCCCACAATGTTTCCTCAAATGTAATTAAAATTCCATTATAGTGATAGTGGTATCATTTGATGAATCCATGATGGGTATGGAAAACAAATATGCATCTAGAGGATCCTAGAACTCTAGAGGCTACAGCATCCACATTAACTTTGATCAGAGAATGGATAAGGGATCCAATGAATATATTTCAAGACCAATAGCTTTTTTCGCCAATGATTCACACCAAATACCCTCAATATATTCAAATAATAAAGGGGTTTTTTTTGAAATTATTTTTATTTGGGAGTGAGTGAACACATATTTGTGAATGGACATAATTCTAGACTGATATTATGGGTTCTTATCATCAAATATCAACACATTTTAGGCCTTCTAGATATATGAAATTATAGAGGGTTCAGCTGTGGGAAGAAAATTGTGGACCTAATCACTCTCTCTAGCATTAAATAATGAGATAATTAGGCCTTTAAATTGATTATTAGTGCATATGTTGATGTAAAGGATTTCTAATAGGTTATATTATAGTATGGTTACCAAATGAAAACCAATAAACCCAAGCTGTACTTTTTTAGCAATCCTTATAAAAAGTAGCATCTTGAGGATAGTATTTTACCCATGATCTGCGTCTGATCTAGTGGGCTAAGATGCTCTCTCTATATATTCTAGAGGTGTTTCCACCTTGATGGTTAAAAATGTATTTCTGAACTTTAGAAACCATGGTGGAGTATTTTTTATTCTTTTACACTTTAGTATATAGTACCACTTGATGTTAAAGACTCCATTTAAATTTGGTTCCCAAATAATTCTTTCACTATCCAAAAAAAACATATTCAGTTCAAGGGATGCATGTTTGGGGACCACATAATTTAGGCTAATTATTTGGTGGATGAAATCTTCAATATTAATATTTTATAATCCTAAGGGAACCTCTATGCTATCAAATGTTGGTGTGTTAATCTAGGGAGTGTTCCAACAATTCTAGTTGGATTTCCTACATACAATAAATTTTGAGCAGAACATGATTTAATTATAACATTTTTTGATGGAATCCCACATAGATGATGCAATGTGTTGAGTCAATAAGGTTTCCTTACGAATTTTCCATTCCTTCATGTTTGAGGATATTGTTGAGTCAATAAGGTTTCATTATGACCTTACCATTCATTTATGTTTTGAAAATCACAAACACCATATCTTAAGGAAAATTTCATTTTCCCTATGTTTTACTTTCATAAAGAAAATTTTACATTCCCAATGAAATTTATCCTTACCATGTTTTTAATTGTTCATTTTGTCTAAGTATAAAATTCAGCTTCATATCTAGAAACCTTGGAATAAAATACATACTTAGATATAGATTATTCTATTTTCAGGATATGAATTCAGGATCTGAACTCCCTGAATTCGGGCTCCAAACTCTTATGAGTTCAGACTCTGAGTTCTTTGAATTCAGACTCCAAACTCTTATGAGTTCTGACTCTGAGTTATCTGAATTCAGACTTCGAAATCTTATGATTTCGGACTTGAGTTCCTTGAATTCAGACTCTGAACTCTCTTGAGTTCAGACTCCGAATTCTAATGAATTCTGATTCTGACCTTTCTAAGTTCATGTTTTGAATTCTTGTGAATCCAGATTCTGAATTTCCTTGAAATTCAGACTCCAGAATTATATAGAATTAAGTTTTTTAATTCCTTGGAAAATAGAATCTGAATACACTTGTATTATAGACTCCGAATAGTTTTTGGGTAGACTCCAAACCTTCATTTTTTCTTACATTATGAAAAATGAATTTGGTTAAGTAACAACATTTTTTCTTACTCATGTTTTGGTTATAAAACGATGTCATGCATTCAGTTACTAACTAACTGTTGTTTTAGTGACATGTGTACAGGTCCCTCTGGAATTCAAGGAATAATATGACTATTGGAGGAGGGAGCGGACCGTTGAGAATGTGCTTATAAATAGGAGCTCATTTGAAAGAGCTCATAACAAGTTAATCAATCTAGAGATTACATGCTTCTGAAGTGATTTATAAAAAGAGATACTTTCATGATTTGTGCATACTAAACACCTTGTTCATATTTTCTTTGTGTGACTCCGAATTTTTTTGAGTACATTCGAGGGCTTAGGGGAATATGAAGACAGAGGTGCCGACTACCTTAAATCTCGAGGACTTACTTGCTGAGGAAGACAAAGGTGCCTACTACCTTGAATTTGAGGGCTAGCTGGGATAGCAAGACAGACTCTGACCTTTGTATCGAGGACTTACCCTGGTGTGGGGAAGACAGACATTCTTGAAAGTATAAATCAAGGGACCTTTATCTGAGTTTGTTGGATACTCTTCTCTTTGGGTTAAAAAATTCATTACTTGTTACTTGTTTGTTTCAAGTTTTTCACTGCATTTTGATTGTTGAGGAAAGAATAACTGTCTCATACTTCCTTACATTTGTATACTCAGATTTAGAAATATTCTATACACTTTATGGTAGAATCTTTATCTTTTTAAATTTTTTTTAATTTTCATTTCTGGAACTAGCTTTTCCAGAATAACATTCTCGGAATCTCTTTTCCAGAATCAAGCAAGTTTGTAGAACTAGAGGTTTTGTGAATTTACCTTGTTTCACTTTGTCAAACATAACCATCTTTAAAAGTTCCAAAGTAATTTTTTAAAGTTTACAATTCACCCCCCTCTTTTGTATTGGGCATCATTAGATACTACAATTAGTATCTTCATTCATTATTTCGATCCTACAATTGGTATCAGAGGTGGTGACCTTGTACCCTATACCAATCCTACAATTGGTATCAGAGGAGGGCTCAGAATTTCTTATATTCACATATAAGTTTTATTTTTTATGTTTTTTCATTGTTCTATATTTTCCTTTCTAAGGAATATTTTCCTTGTTTACAACCTTTTATTACTAACAATTTTGTGTGGAAATATTTTTTTTAAGATGGTAGGAATCAATGTTGGTTCCAAAGACAACCTAAATCCAACTAGACCCCCTATTTTTTATGGGAATGATTATGACTATTAGAGATATCACATGAAGACATTTATTATCAATACTAGAGTAGAAAATTTATTCATTCTTACTGGAGGATATAAAATCCCTGAAAAGGAAGTTAGTACTTTCACCAACCAAGAAAATCATGAACATCAACTGAATTATAAGGTACGTAATACATTGCTTTGTTCCACGACTAGAGATATATATATCAAAATTTCATCTTGTGAAGCAGAAAATTGTATTTGGAAGAATCATAAAGTTACTCACTTTATAACTTCCAAAGTTATTGAAACTAGAAGAGTCATGCTCAGAGTTAAATATCATGTTTTTTACATTCTTTATAGAGAACCCATATGTAAGGTGAAACAGAGATTTATGAATATTGTTAATAGTTTACAATATATGGGTGATAAAGGATTAAATGATGAAGCTATTGTGGATAAGATCATAGACATCATGACCAATGAGTGGGAATCCAAGAGAACAGCTATAGATGAGAATAGAAAGGTTAGTCAGATTTCTCTTGATCAAATTTTTGGAACTCTTCTTCAACATGAGACAATAATGAAGAGAGATACTAAAAACATTAAGAAGAATAATGAGAATGGCAGTGTTGATTTTACTACAACTTCAAATGATATTAAATCCAAGACTCCTGAGATAGTTACTATATCTAAATCTAATAAGGTTGTTATACAATCTGAATCTAGTGAAAGTGAATCTTCAGAAAATGAACTAGCTAATCTTGATAGAATGATGAACAAGATTTTTGGTGAGAAGAATTTTCAATCCAGATACAAGAAGAAAGAAAGGAAAGATAAGAAAGATTCAGAAGACACATGTTATGAATGCAAAATATCTGGACATAGAAGACTTGATTATCCTATGATTAAAAGATAGGAAAGAAAATAGAATCATTCTGAGAGAAATAGAAATAAGTACTACAAAGCTAAAGATAATAATTTCTTGAAAGCTAATGACACCTGGAGTGCCATTGGTGGAGACTCTTTTGAAAAATCGTCAGATTATGAATCTTCTGGACAGAAGAATCTTGATCTAATATCCAGACTACCTATTGATAATTATTTCTTAATGGATAGGGTACACAATGCTGAATCTATGACCAATGTATCATTAAATGCTAATTTTAGTGATAGTAAATATTATGAATCTTTGGATGAAGGATCTTCTTCTGATGAAGATAATATTTTACCTACCTATGAAGAAGTTTCTAGGTTTGCTAATCTCTTTGAGAATGAGAATTCAAAACTCAACAAAAAGCTTGATAAGGAAAATTCTAGGATTTATATACTTACTAAGGAAATATCAGATCTTTCAAAAGTTCTTGATAAGAATATTTTAGATTTCAAAAGTATTTCAAAAAACCTTGAGGAATTAAATTCTGAGAAGGATAAACTTTTTAAGGATCTAAAAAAAGTAATTTCTAAGAAAAATGTTTTAGAGCCTAACTCTAGCTCAAAAACAAATGTTTTGGAAGATAAGAACTTAGTTATCAAACTGAAGTCCAAAATATTTTCCTTGAGGAAGTGTTTGTCACACTTTACCTTAGGTAAGGAAAATTTTGATAAAATTTATTCTCAAATCTAACCTCTGAGGAATAATTCTGGTTTTGGTTATACTAGTTCTAAACCGATTTTTAGTAACAATTATTTCTTTCTTCAAAGTGCTTCATTCTATACTAAATGTCAGTGTCTTGTGCATTGCACACAAAAAATTCCCTAAACATAACTCAATCTTTAGGTTTTCATAAAGACTATTTTTCTATGAAAATGTGGGCACCTAAAATTTTTCTTTCAGAAATTTATGGATCCAAGAAAGTTTGGATTCCGAAAGTCTAACATTCTTATTATCAAGAAAAAAAGGAATGTACCAACAGCAATACTTGGTACATGTATAGTATATTTTCCCGACATATGACTGGTAACAAAAACTACTTTGAAAATATAATCAATACTAAAGGAGGAAAAGTAACTTTTGGAGATACTGCTAAGGGAGAAATTATTTGTATAGGTAACATCATTCTTCTTGGTTATGGAATAGAATCCTGGAACACTGTAACCTTTGGAACCTATGGAAAATCTCTAAGAAAATATAAGTTAAGGATCTACCAGATATTAGATTTAATTCTTCAAAAGTTTGTGATCCTTGTCAATTTTTCAAGAAACATAAATCAAGTTTTAAATCATTCGGGGAAGTCTCAACTACGGATGCCTTACAGTTTGTGCATATGGATCTTTTTAGCCCAACACAAACTATAAGCATTGGGGGAAAATATTATGTATTTGTCTTAGTTAATGATTATACTAGATTTACATGGGTCTATTTTCTAGCAAAGAAATATGAAGCTTTTTCTTATTTCAAAAGTTTTAGATCCCAAATTAAAAATGAGAAAAACCTTCCTTTAATAACTATTCATAGTGATCATGGAGGATAATTTCAAAATTTTCTTTTTGAAGTAGAAAAGGAATTAATCATAACTTCTCATCGCCTACAACACCTCAAAAATGGTGTTGTTGAAAGAAGAAATAGAATTCTTCAAAGATAACAAGAACCACGTTGAATGAATATTCTATAGCCAAACATTTTTAGGCTGAAGCTGTAAGTACTGCTTGTTATACTATAAACCATGTTTTGATTTGACCTTTTCTTAATAAAACCTTTTATGAGTTATGGTATGGTAGAAAATCTATACTTTCCTACTTCAAGGTTTTTGGTTCCAAGGTATTGATTTTGAATACTAAAGAAAATTTTCACAAATTTTCACCAAAATATGATGAAGGAATTTTATTGGGTTACTCCATAACTTATAAGGCTTATAGAGTTTTTAATAAAAACACTTTTACTGTTGAATAGACAGTACAAGTAAAATTTTATGAAACTGATCCTTTTGTTTTTAAACAACCTCAACATACATCTTCGAATTTATTTTCAAAAACTGATTGTCATCCTTTGTTAGAAGATCATTCTGATAAGGAAATTTTCCAAGAATAAGTTTTCAAAGCATTTACCCCAGAATATTTCTTACCCTATGTTGATGAACAAGTTTTACAAAACCCAAATCAGTTGTTTCTTAAGAATCATCCCAGTGATAGTATCATTGGTGATGTAAATCAACCTATAAGGACTAGAAGTTCCTTAAGGAATGAAGTAGAACATCTCGAATTCTTTTCCGAATTACAATCAAAAAAACAATGATGAAGCTTTAGGTGATGATGATTGGATAAAAGCTATGCAAGATGAGCTAAATTAATTCGAAAGGAATAAAGTCTGGACCTTGGTTGAAAGACCTAAGGAAACTTATGTTATTGAAGTAAAATGGGTCTTCAGAAATAAATGTGATGAAAATGGAATCATAGTAAGAAATAAATCTAGATTGGTTGCTAAAGGCTATAATAAACATAAAGGAACATACTATGAAGAAACCTATGCTCCAGTATCTAGACTTGAATCTATTCGTATTCTACTTTCCTTTATAGTAATCTTCAACTTCAAACTTTTTCAAATGGATGTGAAATGTGCTTTACTTAAGGTTTTTGTACAAGAGTAAGTTTTTGTTGAACAACCTCCTGGTTTTGAAGATAAAAAACATTCTGAACATGTTTATAAACTTACCAAAGATTTGTATGGACTTAAGAAAGCCCCTCGATCATGGTATGATAGACTTACAGGATTTTTTCTTCAAAATAATTATGTTAAGGGAAATGGAAATCCAACCCTTTTTATAAATAAAGATAATAAAAATGTTTTGATTGTTAAAATTTATGTTGATGACATTATATTTGGTTCAAATCAGCAATATTTAACTAATTCCTTTGTGGATATAATGAAATATGAGTTTGAAATGAGTATGATGGGTGAGTTAACATTTTTCCTTGGTTTTCAAATTTATCAAAAACTAGAAGGAATCTATATATCCTAACATAATTATATTAAATATATTCTTAGAAAGTATGGATATGACAACACTAAAAGTATTATTACTCCCATTGGTACCTCAAATATACTTGATCCTGATGAAGTTGGAAAACCAGTAGATCAAACACCTTTTAGAGGTATGATAGGAATTTTACTTTACTTTATAGGTAGTCGTCCAGACTTAATTTTTTAGTATTCTTATGTTCAAGATATCAATCCAATCCTAAGGAATCTCATTTAAAGGCAGTGAAAATATTTTCTCGCTACTTAAAGGGAACCATGGATTTAGGACTCGTTTATATTTCTGTAAATGATTTTTTTATAAAAAGTTTTTTGGATGCTAACTTTGGCGGATGAAGAATGGATAGAAAAAGTAAATCCAGAACTTGTCAATTTTTAGGAGATTCATTAGTTTCTTTTTCATGAAAGAATCAACACTCAGTAGCACTTTCCACTACTGAAGTCGAATATATAGCAGCTGGAAGTTGATGTGCTTAAGTGTTGTGGATGCAACACACACTCACAGACTATGGTATGAGTTTTACCAAAACACAAATTTTGTGTGATAATACTAGTGCCATTTCCCTTAGTAAAAACCCTACACATCACTCTCGTGAAAAACGCATAGATATTACGCATCAATTTCTTAGGGATCACACACAAAAAGGGGATATCATTCTTCAATTTATCAGAACACAAGATCAACTTGCTGATATTTTCACAAAATCTTTACCCTCCGATAGATTTGAATACATTAAACAGAAGTTAGGAATGATAAACATAAGGTAATATTCCTTGTAAAATTTCTATTGAAACCAATATCCTTACATTAATAAACTCCTTTTCATAGAGGGGCTACATTTTTTTTTAGTTAGATCAAAACCTTTCATAATGAAACTTTTCGTAGTCAAATTTTTCAAATCTTTCGTAATGAAAATTTTTGCAGTCAGATTTTTCAAATCTTTCATAATGGAAATTTTCATAGTCAGATTTTTCAAATCTATCCTAATTAAAGTTTTCGTAGTCAGATTTGTCAAATCTTTCTTAATGAAAATTTTTTTAGTCATATTTTTCAAATCTTTCGTAATGGAAATTTTCATAGTCAGATTTTTCAAATCTTTCGTAATAAAAATTTTCGTAGTAATATTTTCTAAATTTTCTGTAATGAATTTTTTTTTACTCTAAAATTCTTTCGTTGTCTTGAAATTTTCACAGTGAAGATTTTCGTACTTAAAATTTTCATAATGAAGATTTTCGTACTTAAAATTTTTCGTAATTAAGATTTTCATTTTTTTTCATAATCAAACTTTTTGGAATCTAAAGCTCTTTAAGAAAATTTTTCCTCACTATGAATAATATTCCTAGAAATATGAAAGGTATGTTTCCTTTCCTGAGTTTTATTAATCATCCTTTACTTTCTGGTAGTTTCTTGTTTCTAAATTTTTCGGATTCTCTTTTCCTTAAATCCGAATGTTTTTCTTAAAAACCTCAAAAGATCAGATTCAACAAAGCTTTCCTTGTAGCTATCATATCAGTCGTCAGATATGATCAGAAGGATTTTCAGCCATTGGATTGAGTTTTGAAGATGAACGGTCACATCAAACACCTATATAAAGGACCCCCCCCCCCCCCCCGATGGTTTTCCCACATCGAATCTCAAGCTCTTGCATGCCGAAGTTCTTCCCTTCTACATAAGCTCATTCCGGTTTTTCAAGGGTTTCTCAATTCTGAATGTCTGTAGAAGAATCCTCTCAGAAATATATTTCTACTATCAATCCAATATTAGAGTGGTAGGTCTATAAGGAAAGGATGGTGCATTTGGAATATTTCACTAAGTATGATTCAATTATCTCGAAGAACATTAAGCTGAATGGATGCGAGAGTGTTTGCATATCGAAGCTAGGGGCTCAAGATTTAGTATGTCCAGACTTGCTAGTTTAATTTTATGAATCAGACAGTTTCTTTAAGAATAATGTAGAGAGAATTTTTTGTTCAATATTTATGGAAATACTTATACTCTTTCATATACTAAGGAAGCTAGTTTGTTTGGTATTCCATACGAATGGGAAGCTGAGTTCGGTTCTCATAAGTTACTAGATGTCAAAGGAAGTTTTGTTAAGGAGAAGGCTATGGAATGTCTTGGACTCTATGATGTAAGGACTCCTAAGATCGTCCACTTGTCTACAAATCATCGTATTCTAGAATTATGGGTTCAAGGATTCGTCATCCTAAAAAAAGGGGACAAGGACACATTGAAAAAGAGTGACATGTATATCATGGGTTTCTTGGTGAACCAAAGGAAGATCAATCTGTTTAATCATATCCTCATTATGATTGAGAATATTAAGAATGGTAACTTGAAAGATCAGATAATCATGTATTCATCCATTCTCTCCAAGTTAATTATTCGGTGCTTAAAATATTTTAAAATTCCTTGCTGCTCGAAGCCAAGGAATTTCAAAGTCATTCTAGTCAATGATGATACCCTGAAGAGGATGAACATTTGATTTTCTACAGACTCTGGAGAATTTTATGACTTACCATAGGAAGAAGCTGAAGTTGTTCCGAAAAAACAAGAAGCGGCTAAACCATCCAAAAAGGGAGGAAGGAAGATGAAGTTGAAGGAAGTAGTAGTGGAAGGAAAAACTCCAGATCCCAAGGAAATCCAATCTTCACCTCCAAAACCTAAGAAGAAAAAATCATATCCGGATGAGGTAGTTGATAAGTGGAGAGAATAAAAAGAGAATAAGAAATCAGGGGAGCAAAGTTTTGGTTTGGATCTTACTGAAGAAAAGGCCTTAAAAGAGAGGATAGTTGATGAGATTGAAAATAAAGCAAAAGAAAAGAAGCAAAAGAAGAATTTGACTAAATCTGAGATAGTGCAATCACTCCTGAAGGCTATTGACAACGCATTTGAGAGTATCCTGGTAGCAAAATATTTCTTGGTAGAAGCTTTACCTGAGATTCCGGGTAAGAAATTTGTCACTCTGGGAAAAGTTCAAGAAAATATTGTTGAATAAAAATAAGATTTCGAAGGAATTGAAGAATAATTATGAAGCAGTGGTGACACCGCAGAGTTGATTAAGCAAGTAGAGGATTTCCATGACAAATAAAGCCCATCTGAGAAGCTCTCAATCCGAACTTCTGAAGCAGAATCTTCAAATCTGGATACCCCTGGGAAAGAGGAAAAAAGGAGAAGATGACAAGGCTAAAGATGAAGTTAATAAGCTCTCTGAGGAAGAAAGTTTTAATCATGAATTCATTCACCCTGAGTATACAGAGTCAAGAGATGAGAAAGAAGAGATAGATGAAGATAAAATTGTTTAGTTGTCAGACAGTGAACATAAATCTTTGGATGAGGAAGCCATTACAAAAACTGATAAGGGAAAATATGTGGTTGTTAATACACCTAGTAAAGTTGTTGTGAAGAAGAAGGAAGCTATTGGATCTTCAAAGAGGAAACTTGCTGAGATAGAGAAAGGGCCCTCTCCTAGAAAAGTTTCAGAATTGGAATCGTCATCTCTTGGACATGATTGCATTGTTTAGTCATTGAAGAATCTTGTTGGCATCATTACAATTTTTCCAAGCATAGACTCCAGATTCTAGATGCTTCAACACACACTAAATCAGAAATCGGATTCAGTATCCATGGTGATGGATAAGTTTGTAAATATTGAGGCTTATTTCAAGAATTTCTTCATCAACTACGATGCCCACAAAAGGTCTTGTAAGAAAAAGGTTATCTAGTCAAAGAAGATATTCGAAGATATGAGAGATCTTGATGAGTTCCAAGGCAGTGTCAAGGAGGCATTTGACATTGAAGATGGTATGATCAAGGATATCACAAGCATTTTTGAAGAAAATCATACTCTAGAATAGAATTCTCCGAGTCAAGAAGTGAAGGATTTGAATTGGAAACTGTATTTAGTGGCTCAAATATGGAAGAGAGAAAGAGATCTTCGGATTGAGATAGAAGAAAAGATTGTCAAGCAGGAAGAAGTCCTGAAAGCTCAGGCAGAGGATCTTAAGACTCAGGATGATATAATCAAAGTTTATAGATGAAAGGTGAGGATCAGGATTAGATTTTTAAGTGAGCAGAGGAAGAACACAATGAGCTTAAGAAGCTCAAAACAATAGTGAATAAGCTAATGCCCAAGGAAAAGGAAGGATAACTTTGTTTAAATATGATCTTTTGTTGTATTTTCTTTCCTTGTATAAATTTTTCCTATCATAATGAAATGTATGGTTGCATGTCTTTCGGATGTGTTGTACTAATATTTCAGGTACCATAATTTCTTTCCCATTCCCTCAAATTCTTTTTTGAAAATCACAAAGGGGTAGAAACGAAAAAGAATTCTGAGTTAAAAATAAATGGCCCAAAGTAAGGGGGAGTTCATCTAAGGGGGAGTTTTCGTTACAAAGATTTTTGTATTCAAGATAATGAAAAATATCATTCCAAAAATATAGAATACAAACTTTAGTGTTTCCAAATACTAAGGGGTAGTTAGTCGTATTCATCTTTTCCCATGTGTTAAGGGAGATAAGTTTTACTTTCAAAGTCTAGAAAAATATTTTCTAAGTCCTTATGTTCCTTTTTATAAGGATGTTTGTGCTTTCCAAAAAGGAGTATATTGTTGATTCAATAAGGTTTCCTTATTAATTTTACATTCCTTCATGTTTGGGGATATTGTTGAGTCAATAAGGTTTCTTTATGACCTTACCATTCCTTCATGTTTTGAAAATCACAAACACCTTATCTTAAGAAAAGTTTTGATTTACCCTATGTTTTACTTTCATAAGAAAAATTTTCTTTTCCCACAGAAATTTATCCTTACCAAGTTTTTAATTGCTCATTTTGTCTAAGTATAAAATTCGGTTTCATATCTAAAAACCTCATAATCATATATATAATTAGATATAGAGAATTTTTTTTACGATACGAATTCAGGTTCCGAACTCTCTGAATTTAGACTCCGAACTCTTATGAGTTCTGACTCTGAGTTCTCTGAATTTAGACTCTAAACTCTTATGAGTTCTGACTCTGAGTTCTCTAAATTCAGACTCTAAACCCTTATGAGTTATGACTCTGAGTTCTCTGAATTCATACTCTGAACTATCCTGAGTTCATACCCTAAATTCTTATGAATTCAGATTCCAAACTTTCTAAGTTCATGTTCCGAATTCTTGTGAACCTAGATTCTGAATTTCCATGAAATTCATACTCTGAAATTCTATAGACTCTGAACATCCATTTTTTCTTACATTATGAAAATGAATTTAGTTAAGTAACCATATTTTTTTTACACATGTTTTTCTTATAAAACTATGTCATGCATTCAGTTACTAACTAACCATTGTTTTAGTGACATGTGTATAGGTCCCTCCAAAATTTAAGGAAAAATATGAACATTGGAGGAGGGATCTGACTGTTGCGAATGTGCCTATTAATAGGATCTCATTTGAAAGATCTCATAAAAAGTTGATCAATCTAAAGATTACATGCTGGTAAAGTGATTTCTAGAGGGAGATACTTTCATGCTTTGTGTGCACTGAACACCTAGTTCTGATTTTCTTTTTGCGACTCTGAATGTTGCTGAGAACATTCGAGGGATTCCAGGGATAGGAAGACAGAGGTGCCGACTACCTTGAAGTTGAGGGCTTACGGTGATAACAAGACAGACTCTGGTCTTCCTATCGAGGGATTACTCTAGTGTGGGTAAGATAGACTTTCTTGAAAGTATAAATCATGGGACCTTTATCTAAGGTTGCTTGATACCCTTCTCTATGGGTTAAAAGATTCATTACTTGTTACTTATTTGTTTCAAGTTTTCTGCTGCATTTTTATTTTTAAGGAAAGTATAACTTTCTTATACTTCCTTACATTTTTATACTATAAGTTAGCAAGATTCTATACACTTTAAGGCAGAGTGTTTATCTTTGTAAACTTTTGTTAAGTTTCATTCCCAGAACTATCTTTTCCAAAATAACATTCTCAGTGTATTGATCATCATTAGATACTACAATTAGTATCTTCATTCATTATTTTGATCCTACAAAATGTAATTAGAGTTTCCATATGACAGCCAGTCGACAAACCATTTTGATAGAAAATAAAAAGAGAGATCATTATATGTTATTATCTTCCATGTGAGTTTCCATGAAAAATTTATAAGCAATGAGTCATTAAATATCTTGGTATTGTTGATTCCCATCTTACCCATAATAATGGCCTTTATGTATTCTCTCCATGCAATAGTAGTGAGCTTCATTTCATTCAAATATCCCTTATAGATGAAGTTCTTGGTCATTTTTTGCAGTTTATTCAATATAATTACATGCTATTTGTAAATCAAGAAATCATAAACAAATTTATACGTGACCACTAAATTAACTAAGAAAATACTTTCTGATTAATACATATATTTTCTTTTCCAAATCACCATTTGGATGAAAATGTTGGGATAAATACATTCTAGATAGTATATTTTTACCTTTCCTCAAATTTTGGGGAACCCAAGGTAAATGAAAGGAGTGAACCCCTTTTCACTCCAAGAGTTCTTGTGATCCTATTTTTTTTATAGAAGGGATTATGTCCCCAAAGAAAGTAAATGATTTTTTCTGACTGATATCTTGACCAACTACATCCACATTGTGATTAAAGTTATCATTGATGATAAAAAATAGTTAATTTATAGGCATGGTCAAGTATGATAATTTCATCAACATAGAGGAGATTAAAGGGAATGAACAATCCCATAGCATCCTTATTCTATTTTTATATCCCATTTTGTACAAGATAATTAATGCATCTAATAATGTAATAATCATCCTTAGCAAAGATAAGACCTGAGAGGGGGTCCCCTTTTATAACACCCCTCAAGATTTGGAAAAATTCTCTTGGGGATATACTGATGAGAATTGAATGTCTTGAAAAAATTAATATGGTTTTGATCAATTTGTTGAAAGAATTTTTGAATCCATATCTCCTAAGAATTTCAAAAATGTAACTCTATTTCAATATGTCAAAATATTTCAAAATGTTAATTTTGATGGAAAATTTCCCATACTTCAATTTCGTTTTCATTAAGTTGACGATTTATGAAGCTATAAATAGAAAATTTTGTTTGTCTCTTCAAGGTATAAAAATAAATAAGTCACAATAATATTGATAAAAACTTTTGGGATGGTGTTACCAATTGCAACTAGTCCTAAATCTTTAATTTCAGTGGTTTTTTCCTTTTGGAGAATAAGGGAAATGGATCTTGAAATGATTCCATAGGGAATGGATGAATGATTGAATAATTCTTTTATATAATTGGACACCTTAGTATGAATTATTTACCAATAGAAACTAAATAATTTATTTGTTAACCCATATAGACTAGGAGCACTATCAATATTAAGGGATAAAAGTTCTGATTTCACTTCTTCTTTAGGGGGATGTTGGCTAAGAATATTTTTTATGATCATCAATACAATTTGGTATCTTTTTAATCTTTATATGGGTTTTTTCTATTCCATAATCATAGTATAATAATCTAAAATCGTCAATCACAACATTGTAGATTCCATATTCATAGGTGAGGGTGGACCCATTTATTTAGAGTTCATTATCCCCTCTTCTTCTATGTTTTTATTTTTGAAACTAATAAATGATCTTGGAATTCTTTTCACTATCTCCCAACCATTTATCAATGATACAGTTATGGTTCAAACTCTTATTACACGTTAGAAGGTCATCAAGCCATGAAAGTGAGTCAATTTCTTCTGTTGATGGAGTTTCCTCATTCTGATTTCTATGTTGTAAGCATGAAATATTCTCTTTCACATCTTTAATATCATCCTTGTTCTTGGAAAAATATTTTCTGCTCCAATCCCTTAAGTGTATTTTTTTATTTTTTTTATTTTTCTAGCTAGATTTTGGAGCGAGATGCCTAAGGGTTCCAACTTCAAAGCTTCAAGAGAAACTTTCCTACATCCAGGTGTGATTATCCATCCATTATTTAATTTTAATGATAGGGGAAGTCCTACATAATTGTGTATAAATCGCAATAATAATAGGGTTGTAACTTGATTGAAATTTTTTAAGGCTGAAATGAGAGTTCCCAATAGTAGCATCCCCTCCATAAATTTGAGAAAAGGAATCTATCCATCTTACTCGCCTATCTTCCATTAATGGTGTATCTACTCCATGTAAATTCATCCCATACAATGGAGACTTTAGTTAGATTTCAATGTTCAGTGAAAGTAGTAATCTTCTGAGAGGAAATCCTATTGAATTTGGATCTAGTTTTCTCAACTGTCCTCAAGTCGATATTAAAAACCCCTAAAAATTCATTTATGTATAATTTCAACATATGTTATCTCTAACTCCATCCATAAGTCCCTCCTCTAGATGTAAGAGTTAGATTTATATATGAATGGTCTATATAGGGTATGGCAGTGTTAGGTGAGGGAAACATATATATGCTTTTATCTTTTCCAACAATCACGAAGATGAATTCTACTATGCTCTAGGACAAAAAGATGATCCATTTCAATGCTATGTGCATTCTAGGTCACAAAGTAGTATCCAAGAGAGGACCATCTGAAATTTTTCCATTTATCAAACATCATTTTTTTAGCAATACCAATAAAAAGAGCCTTATTGTTCACAAGGTATTGTCTAAAGTCTATGAACATGGGCATGCTCTTAAGCCCTGGATAATTCTAATAAGGATGTTTTATTGTTTAAGGGACTTACCTCTCATTAGAGGCCCTCCTTGTAGTATAATTCTAACCAAATGATTCTTCATTTTTTTTCTCTTGTTTTTCCTTCCCTTTGATGGTGTAGTCCCCACTTCCTCTTCACATCCTTTAGTTGTCCTACTCTCATCTTAGTTGATTTCAATAAGTTGTGAATCTTCAATGTCATCAGCTAAGAACCAACCATTTAAAGGGGTAAATTCGTTCCAAGATTTTTCTATCATAGAGGGATATTCCTTATTTATTCTTCTCCTAAAAGCCTTGTAAAGGGGTACCTGTACAAAGACATTTTATGGTTTATCCTGGGTCATTTCATGCATTCTGACATCTGGGATGGGAGGCTATATGGAAGAAGATACTTCAAGTTATCTAAGTCCTTGTGTGTCACACATGGGTACCAATTCGTGTTTCATAGAGTCTTAGACATTTCCAACAATCTCCTTATTATTATGATCATGCTTGGATTAGAGAAGGTCGTCCTAT
The DNA here is from genome assembly GCA_963277665.1 of Viscum album. Lineage (NCBI taxonomy): Eukaryota > Viridiplantae > Streptophyta > Magnoliopsida > Santalales > Viscaceae > Viscum > Viscum album. The sequence continues at coordinate 772,606,373 of OY728155.1, read as the reverse complement.
TTGTAATGCTTCACATACCTTCTTTATAGATTCTAAGTATCATCCTTCCTCGATATATTGTCCACATCTAAATATGAATCAAATATGTATGCAGAAACATTATACCAGTTGAAAATCTTTGATTAGATGTCTATTTAGAATTAGCCTCCACCAATGAATCGTCTAAAGGGGTTTCAAGTTAGAGTTGAAGAGCTTTGAAAACCTCGTCAATTTCAACAACTCCATTAAGAGATTCAGTGAAATTTTCAAGATCAAAATCCACATCTTAATATTATTTAGTAGGTTCACTACAGGAAAAATGGCTATTTGCGATGGGTTATTTGCGACGGGTCAAGGGCTCCTCGAAAGGAGTTATTTGCAACAGGAAGATTACCCTATCGCAAATAACCATTATTTGCGACAGGCACTTACCGCCCGTCGTAAATGTTTTGGCGCAAAATAAGCACCAAACTGTGGGTAAGGGTTTTTGCGACGAGTTCATATTCTTGTCGCAAATAACCAGTGGAGGTTTTTAGTATTTGCGATGGTATACTTTCCAGGTCGTAAATGCTTTGTCGGCAAGTACCATTTGCGACGGGACTCGTCGTAAATAACTTTTTAACAGCCCACTGTAATTAATGCGGGTAGAGTCATTTGCAATGGGCCTCATCGCAAATACCCCCATCGCAACTAATCTAACTGATATATACCCCCATTAGTTTTTCCTCTCATTTCACACTTAACTCAACTTCTCTCTCTACCTCTACTGAAAAATTTTCTTCTAAAATTTTTCATAGATTAAACTTTTAAATCAGAGCATTATCTGCTACTTTAATACTCTGAAAGCTTCAGTTTCAAGGTATTTATCTTTTTTTTATAATTCAATCAATTTATTTTATTTTAAATTATTTATAATTTTAGTTAATTATATGTAAATTAATTAAATTTGAATTAGATATTTGTTTTTCAGAATTTTTTTATTAATAGTTATATTTAAGTGTTAATTAGAAAAAAATTGTAATAAATTGTAATAATTTGTAATGATTAGTAATAACTAGTATTAATTAGTAATAACTAGTATTAATTACTAATAACTAGTATTAATTAGTAATAACTAGTAAAAAAATTGTATTAATTACTAATAAATTGTATTAATTAGTCATAATTAGTAATAATTAGAAAATATTAGAAAATATTATTAATAATTACAAAAAATTATTAATAATTAGAAAAAAATATTAATAATTAGAAATAATTTTTCATAATTAGAAATAATTTATAATAATTAGAAAAATTTTGTAATAATTATAAAAATTTAAAAAAAATGGTAATAATTAGAAAAATTAGAAAAAATTCGTAATAATTATTAATAATTAAGAATAATTAGTAATAAAATTTAATAATTAGTAATAATTAGTAAAAACTGTAATAATTAGTTATAATTAGTAATAATTAGGATTAATTAGTAATAATTAGGATTAATTAGTAAGAATTAGGATTAATTAGTAATAATTAGTAATAAGAAGTAATAATTAGGATTAATTAGTATTAATTATGATTACTAAGTATTAATTGGGATTAATTAGTAAAAATTTGTAATAAATATTATTTATTACTCATAATTAGTAATATTCAGTAATAATTATTAATAATTATCAATATTTAGTAATAATTATCAATAATTAGAAATAATTATCAATAATTAGTAATAATTATCAATAATTAGTTATAATTATCAATAATTATTAATAATTAGGATTAATTAGTAATAATTAGGATTAATTAGTAATAATTAGGAATAATTATTAATAATTAGGAATAATTTGTAATAATTAGGATTAATTAGTAATAATTAAGATTAATTAGTAATAATTATGATTAATTATTAAAATAATTATGATTAATTATTGAAAAAATTATGATTTATTAGTAATAATTAGGATTAATTAGTAATAATTAGGATTAATTAGTAATAATTATGATTAATTAGTAATAATTAGTATTAATTAGTAATAATTAGTAAAAATTAATAATAGTTAAAAATAGTTAATAATAATTTGTAATAATTAAAAATAATTTGTAATAATTATCAATAATTAGTAATAATTATCAATAATTAGTAATAAGTATCAATAATTATCAATAATTATCAATAATTAGAAATAAATTTTAATAATTAGAATTAAATTGTAAAAAATTGTAAAAATTAGTAATAAATTGTAATAAATAATTAGAAATAAATTTTAATAATTAGAAATAAATTGTAATAATTAATAATAATTTGTAATAATTTGTAATAAACTGTAATAAATTGTAATAAATTGTAATAAATATAAATAATTTGTAATAATTTGTAATAAATAGTATTAATTATAAATAATTAGTAATAATTGATAATAATTAGTAATAAATAGTAATAAATAATAATAATTGGTAATAATTAGTAATAATTAGTAATAATTAGTAATAATTAGTAATAATTTCTAATAATTAGTAATAAAAAGGATTAGTTTGGATTAATTAGAATTAATTAGGATTAATTGGGAATAATTGGGAATAATTAGGAATATTTATCAATAAGTAATAACAATTAGTAATAATTATTAATAATTTGAAATAATTAGAAATAAATTAGTAATAATTATTAATAATTTGTAATAATTTGTAATAATTTGTAATAATTAGTAATAATATGTAATAATTTGTAATAATTAGTAATAATTAGTAATAATTAGTAAAAAATAGTAATAATTAGTAATAATTAGTAAATAATAGTAAATAGTAATAATTAGTAATAATTAGTAAATAGTATTAAATATTAATAATTAGTAATAATTAGCTATAAATAGTAATAATTAGTAATAATTAGTAATAATTAGTAATAATTGTTAATAATTAATAATAATTAGTTATAATTAGTAATAATTAGTAATAATCAGTAATAATTAGCGATAATTTGCAATAATTAGCAATAATTTGCAATAATTTGCAATAATTTGCAATAACTTACAATAATTTGCAATAATTTGCAACAACATGCAATAATTTTCAATAAAAGAGGTTTAATTAGTATTAATCAGTGTTAGTTAGTATTAATTGGTATTAATTAGTAATAATTAGTAACAATTAGTTATAATTAATAATAATTAGTAAAAATTAGTAATAATTAGTAATAATTTGTATTAATTAATATTAATTGGTATTAATTAGCATTAATTAGTAATTATTTGGAAAAATTAAAATTAATTATCAATAATTAGTATTAATTAGGATTAATTATAAATAATAAGTAATAATTTGGAATAATTAATAATAATTAAAATTAATTAGTAATAATTAGGATTAATTAGTAATAATTTGGATTAATTAGTAATAATTAGGATTAATTAGAAATTATTTGGAATAATTAGGAATAATTAGGATTAATTGTTAATATTTATTTCTAATTAGTAATAATTAGGAATAATTTGTAATAATTAGAATAAATTAGTAATAATTATGAATAATTAGAAATAATTAGGAATAATTAGTAATAATAAGGAATAATTTGGATTAATTAGTAATAATTAATATTAATTACTAATAATTAGAATTAATTAGTAAAATTAAGATTAATTATAAATAATTAGGATTAATTATAAATAATTAGAAATAATTAGAAATAATAAGTTATAATTAGGAATTATTAGTAATAATTTAGAATAATTACTAATAATTAGTAATAATTTCTAATAGTTGGTAATAGTTGGTAAAAATTAGTAAAAATTAGTAATAATTAGTAATAAATCATAATAAATTCGTGTACATAGATAAACTAACACAATTGTCAGTAAATTGGCAACATTCCTTTTGATCGATGCCTCAACTCATTACAACTTTCTTCCACTTAGATCAATATGAATAATCTTCTCAAACATACATCGGAGTAGATTTTTTATAGTGATTTAAGTCTGAGAATGTTGTAAGGGGGTGACCCATCGAGAAAAAGATGCTCCTCTTTCTGACGACTCATCCCCTTGAAACTTTGTGTGACTGAAGTCACTATGAATAGTATGATTCGCTGTACAAATATCCATTTTCTTAAGCATGAGAGCATAGAGAGTAGCACAGTGAGGCCTCTCTAATATCCATCCTCGTGCATACAAAAATGGATATTTATACATCAGAGTAGTCTATTCATAGTGCTTTTAGTCACAGAAAGTTTCAAGGGGATGAGTTGTTGGGTAAAAGAGCTTCCGCCAATCCGTTGGAAATTGTGTCGTCAGAAATTAAGAATAATTAATAAAAAATACATGAAATTAATAATAATTAGTGGTAATTAGTATAAATTTTTATAAATGATTTTATATTAGTATAAAATCATAAAAAATAGTATAATAACTATAAAATAATAAAAATTATTATAAATTTGTATAAATGAGAATTTAATTGTCTTATCTTTTTTCTATAGTGTTTATATTATATCTAATTATACCAAATAACTAATTATTTTATATTTTTTAGAAAAATATGGAATGATGAATTCAAAAACAATCATTATTAGATGATGATTCTTGGATAACTCAGCTCAGAAATCCAAATGGTTCTTGTTTAAATCTTGTATATATATGAGGGTGTTGAAGCTTTCTTATCATTTGCATCATCAAAACCAAAAAAAATTCATAAGGTAAAATTAAGTTTCCTTGTAAAAAATATGCTTTGAGAATGTATGAAACATTTGACAATGTTGGGGTCATTTATTTCGTTTTGTTTTTCAACCAAATTGTGTTTTTTGGTATCCACATGGTGAACACAGTTCCAGAGAAGATATTAATAATTTGTTTCCAGATCCAGCACAGTTTCAAAATTTAGTATGTGATGTGGCAGGTTCATCTTTTCAACAAACTAAAACTCATGATGATATTGATTTAACTCTTGAGTTAGAACCATCTCATTTATATGATTTTTTGAGGTCTGTTGAGGATGCCTTATATCGTGGTTGCAAGATAAGAAAGTTTAAAGCAGTTTTTAAATTTAAGGCCATTAATTCTGATAATGGAATATCAAATAGTTTTTTTTGATCATATATTCTCTTTGTTAAAAACACTACTACCTGAGAAAAATGTGTTGGTTACAAATTTATATGAGAGCAAGAGGCCGGTTCGTAATATGGGTCTTGGTTATCAGAAGATTCACGAATGTTCAAATGATAGCATCTTATATTATGTTGAAAATGAGTTATTGGATAGTCATCCTACATCTGGACAATCAAGGTATAAAGAAGCTCAACTATAAATGTTTTGATTTATTCTTATAAAAAAATTGAGATATTTCCCTCTCACACCTGTATTATAGCATTTATTTATGCCTAAAAACATAGCATGATTGATGTCATAGCACAAAACCGACATTTCAACCAATAAAATCTTGAATCATCCCTCTGAGGGTGATTCATGGAGAAATTTTGACCAAGTGAATCTATTGTTTGACTTAGAATCCCAAAACGTGTGATTGGGTGTTTCTACTGATGGTTTCTGTCCATTTGGTTCTTACGCTATTCATTATTCATGTTTTGATATCATTATAACTCTTTATAATTTACCTCTATGGATGTTGATGAAGGATCCATATATCTTTTTTACCTTGTTAATTTTACGTCATCCGAAAAAGAATATTGATGTTTATTTGAAACCATTGATTGATGAGTTGAATTCAATGTGGAGTAATGGTGTCAGTACATATGATGTTGCTGTGAAACAAAACTTTCTACTGAAAATTGCCTTGATGTGGACAATTAGTAACTTCCCAGCATATGGAATGTTATCTAGCTAGAGTACACATAGTCCAGAATCATTTTTGTACTATATGAGAGACAAAAATGTGTTTATTCTTGTCAATGGAAAAACCATGTTTTTTGACCATCATCACATATTTCTTACAACTGATCATCCTTGTCGAAGAAACAAATATCATTTCGAAAAATGAACATTTGAAAAAATGGGTCTCCAACAATGATCTCAGGTATAGAGTTGAAATCAATTATCTCTTCATTACTTCACATCACATTTGGGCCAACAATAAACCAACAGAGAATTGATGGGGTTGGAAAAGAGCATAATTTGATAAAACGAAGCATTTTTTGGGATTTACCATATTGGTTTGATTTTTTGTTTCGTCACATGTTGGATGTGATTCATATTAAGAATAACTATTTTGATAATTTATTTCATACAATTTTGGATACACCAGGTACGACCAATGATAATGTACGATTAGATCTTTCCCAAATTTTCAAGAGACCAGAACTTGAACTGTTTGAAAATGCCAAATCACATAAGTTAATCAAGACAAAAAAAATATTATACATTTTCCAAAAAGAGTCTCTTATTGTTTTGTCAGTGGATTGTATATTTGAGACTTCTAGATGGTTATGCTTCCAATTTGGGAAGATGTTTTAGAAATGGTCATATTACTGGATTGAAAATTCATGACTGTCATGTTTTAATGAAAAGACTTCTGCTATTTGGATTAATAGGTTTATTAAATCGTATGATTTGGGATGAACTTATAGACATATACTATTTTTGAGATATTTTTCCATCAAAAACAGACTATGATACCATAAGAAAACTACAAGGAGATGTCCATTTAATTTAATATAAACTTGAAAAATATTCCCGCCAAGTTTGTTTGACTCAATAGAACATTTGATATTACGTTTTCCTCATGAAACAGAATGTGGAGGTCTAGTACAGTTCTGATAGATGTACCCATTTGAGAGATGCAAGCAGAAATTAAAAATAAATGTACGTAAGAACTCATCAGTTGAAGGCTCAATTACAAAAGATTATTTTTAAGAGAAAATTTATTTTTCCTACTCTCATTAATTTCAATCTAAATATCCTTCAAAACACAATCGTATGAGCCGTAATAAGGAAAATATTGATGATGAAAAGAGAAATATATTATCAGTTTTTAATCACCCCAAACTTGGCTTTGGTGGAGTTCATGAACGATGGCTTTCATATGATAAACATCACAGAGATCATACATATATTCTTCTCAACTGTGAATAAATTACACCATTTATATTGTAAGTTCCCATATCACTTATTCTATAATTTTTATAACAATACATTAATATTATTTTATTTATAGTTTGTATGACAATCATATCAAGAAACAGTTTCAATATATTATAGTAGTTGTTCCTGAATAACGGTGTCAAAAAAAATTTCCTCCTGGTTTCAAAAACTGGTAACATAATTTTTTTTTATTTCACATAAATAATCAATTCAATGGTTGTTATAGTGATAATTGTTTTAAAAAAAATTAGGTATCTCAACATATTGATAAAATTGATAATCGATTGTCTTTATTGAGTAACCCACCATCAAAATTGGTTAAATATTATAATTCATATGTGGTGAATGGTTTTAGATTTCATACATGTGCATATAAGGAATCAAAAAAAATAATGAATATTTGTGTTTTCTTGGGAGGATCACATGAAAGATAAATTTATGTTGACTTTTATGACATGTTGGAATAAATCATTGAACTTTATTATCTGGGAAAAAATTACATAATGATTTTTAAATGTCAGTAGTTGGATACTAGGAGAGCCTTGTGTGTTCATCATAACAATAAAATCATTGCTATTAAATATAAAATTCATCTTGCAGTACATGAATCATTTTTTTTGCTCATCAGGCATATAAAATTTATAATGAAAAATAATGTTCTATTTCAAGAGAGTTAGGTGATTGGTGGGGCATAATAAAAATTAAATATCAAGAGAATCAGTTTACTAAAAGTGAATGTAGTTCCGTTGAAGTGAAAAAATTGAAATTTTTCAAGAGACTCCTCTTAATCTATCTTTTTCAATAAGAGACATGAATATCATTGATGAAACCCCTCATTTAAGGGCTAATGGTGATGATGATGTTAATGATATTACAACTAAATTTGAAATGAAAATAGACGATGAAACAATAACTAATATAGAGATTGATGATGCTGATGAGGAAGATGAAGACATTGACATCTATAGGTACGAAGATGAGGATTAAGATGGACATTAACACGGTGAAATTCTTGTTATAATCATATATAATATATATCTATATATAATAGTTGTTTTTAACTATTTTCTAACAATAATCATTTCATCATTAATATGGAAAATGATTTGTATCGTATGTTACAGGTGGTTGATCCTACTTTAGATGAGAAAGAGGTCAGATCACTCGACCCTCAAATAGTTGGTCGGTTAGGGGGCACTCGGAGGGAGTGTCGTCTTGTCCAACTAATGATTCATAACCCTATCCTCGAGCAACATCCACATCTTAGGATTAGTCTATGAACCCAAGGATATGTTTATCTATGAATTTTAGTTAGTTTTCATTAATTTATGTATATTATAATTATTTGATTAATTGTCCTTTTTTACAGATTTAAGCATATAGTTATTGGAAAAGTGAGATCTATATTGTTAAATTATTTTTCTGATGCATGGGTTTCATGGGATAAAATTTATGTTGATGTTTAGCATTGCATGTTCGAGTATTGGTTGGTACTTAAATAAATAATATTTATTTTGAAATTAATTTAATTAATAATGTGATATAATAAATTATTTGTAGGGCTTATGGTATCCCACTGAGGAGAGAATGTGAGGCTATTTGGAAGGCATAGAAGGGAGCTATGCATCCGTGTTGCCCTCAGTTTTTTCACAATTTGAAAAGGAAAGAAATGGAGAAAGTAGGAGTGAAGTAGTTTGATGAGACATGTTGCTTCCACTGAACAAATTATATTTCATCTCATGTTTGGTATGGATTATTTACACAATGGTTGAGTAGGCGGTTTCATAGTATATCATCAGTATGTCGAAAAAATCAGGGGAGAGAGGAGGTGACACATCGATCTGGTAGTCATACGTTCAGTACACATGGGGTGAATATGGTAAGTACTTTTTTTAAATATTTTATATAACTTTAAATGTAAACGTTTTATTTTATATTCATATAAGAAATCTCATAGCCTGATATTATGGAGTATGATGTTTATAGGAGTATGTACAGTGATCCAGCCACTTGGGAGATTAGAGGTACTCACCAGTGTCATATTGTGGTGAGTATAAGTTTTTTGGGTTTTAAATTTAAATAAAAATAAAATTTTAACGATTTTAATTTTAAATTTAAATTGAAGGAGTCATATGAGGTCATGACGTCTCGGACTGATATTGAGAGTCAGGTCAAGACTGATGGTGAGACTAGTGCACCCTAATTTGATAAGGTAGCAGAGATGCAGGCAACGTAGTATGGCTTTGGGAAAGGTTGAGTTGTTGGTATCGACTCTAAAGTGAAATTTGGGGATTTTTATGACACCTCTGTGATATCGGAGTCCAGCTCGAGAGGAGATCGTAGAGATTCATCATCAACTTATGCACAGTATCATGAGCAGTTGGGATCTTAGAGGGAGCTTATAGAGACTATGTGTAGGGAGTAGGAGGAGATGTGTCAGTGGAAACAATAGTAGTAGGAAGAGTTCATCCCACAGTATAAGTAGAAGTAGTAGCAGATGCAACTGTAGCAGATGCAGGATGAGATGTGTCGATGGTGGCAAGAGCAGGAGTAAGAGCAGATAAAGTACATGCAATGTCTGACTTGCAGTTTAGGGATGGAGTTCCCTCCACCATCTCCTCCAGCTCCTCCAGATGACCCTCCCCTGATCAATGATGTATTATTATTTTATGATGAAACATTTGAATGTATTTTTCTGTAATATTAACAATTTAATGTTTTAAATAGTATGTGTTTTATATTGTCTTGAAAAATATAGTTTTTTATTATTTATTTTATTATTTATTATATTTATTATTTTATTAACTAATATATTTTTATATTTTTGTGAATACTCAGGTTTTTATTATATTACTAATATTATTATTTTATTAATATTAATAATAATATTATTATATTAATTATTTATTTCATAATTAATTTTAATTTACAAATATTAATATTATTATTTTATTTATATTAATATTACATTATATTTTTTATTTTATAAATAATTTTATTCTTTTAATATTAATATTACTATTTTATTTATATTATTATTATATTATTATTAATATTTTTTTTTATTTTTTTTAAATTTTTTAACTATTTACTACAGTCCATCACAAATACTAATTGGGATGGTCTGTCCAAAAAGGGTTTATTTTTTAAAAAATTTAATAAGTAATTGTGACAGTCCATTGAAAAAGAGTAAAAACCGGGAAACTATTTGCAACGGGTCACAGGTCCCTCGCAAATATTTTCTTAAAAAATTATCGACTTTTTTTCTACAGTTCTACTACCCGTTGCAAAAGATAAGTTTTTACGATAGTCTGTCACAAAAAGTAATATTTGTAATTCTGTTTTACGCAACGGTTCATTTGTGATGGGACCCCATCACAATAATCCATTTTTTCAGTAGTGGTTGAATTTCAGGGGTTATCAATGAATCAGGTTCCATACAATATGTGCCAAAGTGAGTGGGATCTGTAGTACCCACCCCTAGGGGACCAGGTTCCAGAACATTTCCTCTTCCTTTATCCTTTATACAAGAATTTTCTTTTGGTCCTTTGGATATTAATAATCTTCAGGTCTTGTCTCTATTTCTCTTATAGTCCATATGTGTTAATATATTTTATTTTGAATATAATATGGGTTTTAATTCATACAAAATTTCAAGATTCTTGTTTTCCTCCCTTTTGGTGAGGATCACTACTTCAATAAGGGTTCTATCCATGTCAAGTTCAACCAAGACATAGGAATCATTCCCAAAAACTGGGTTGTCTGTTTGTTGATCCATTCTAATTACATTACCCATTATAGAGGTATTGTCTCATTTTATTCTAGGATGCCAATATAACCAATTGAGCTTACAAATTTAAATTCACACTCATGTAATGGTGTTCCTCACATTATAAGGGTCAATGTTCCAATCACATTCATGTATTTTAAGGAAGATCAACTTAAGTATGACATATCCAATGTTTCATGCTCTTCTCCTCTAATGGATCGAAGGCCTTCATTTTTTATTAATTTTGATAATCCACCTTTCAAGGGGTGAGGTGGAACCGTTACAAGGCTCATAAGCGTAAGTATTAAATGGCTCGTATTCTTTATAGGAATTAATTTCCCATAGGCCTCAAACATTACATACAACCCAGACTAACTGCTTGGGGATGCTCCTCCCTAGAATATTCACCGAGAAATCAAATCTCCACCTTTGCATGGATATTCTGCTAGGCTTTCATGTGAATGCATAGGCTTATCCCAATGGAATGTACCATACCCTCTCATTCTTCTAATCCGTTTATCTTCTACTATGGTGAAAGCTCCTTGCTCATCCTCCTTCTGGATCTTGTTCCTTGTAGGTTGTCTCGTTTGTATCTTCATTTAAGGTGGCCTGAAGGCCATGAGGTGGCCTGAAGGCCTTACTGACCTGAAGGCCTGGGTGGCCCGAAGGCCTTAAAGGACACGAAGACCAAATTTGTTGCTTGAAGGCCCAAACGGGGGAATTTTCCTGGTTGCTACAGTGCCAAATAGTACCTTCTATAGTACTGCTACAGTCCCGGAAATATGTCTCTACCTAGATTTTATCCCGGGTCTCTTGGATACACTTAATGAGTCTTCACCAACCGGGACAAGGCTCATGTGTCAATGCTCCATGCTCTTATTTTTCATTCATTCAATGGGAAAACTATGTGGTAGTAGCCTCTCCCCAAATCTATTATATTCCATTCTTATAATCCCTTGATTTCAACAATCCTTCTAAACAAATCATTGAATTCCCATAGTATATCTCCATTTACGGTAATGAACCACACAATTATAGAATGCATATAAAGATTAATTCTTTCCTTAACAGAATCTTGATTTTTTGAGGCGTGTGTGGTACACCCTTTTTATTACTCTTCTTGGGGTAGAGTTGTCAAAGTTAGTGAACAAGTGATTTATAGTGTATTTTATAGCTTCTATAAAGTTTTTATCTAATCCAGTGCCTCCAAGAATTAGAAGAGCCATCACATTTCGATTTTTTGATGAAGAAATTTAGAATATATATTTGTGCATAGAATATTTTGAAGGATTTTGGTCTTCTTTATTAATATTTCCATCTATTTAAGCTTTAACTTATTCGCGAGGAATAGAATCTCATGATGCTCAACCTTTCTCTATCATCTTTTACCCTTTTTATATTTATATCCTATGGTTTAATTTAAAAATTAAATCTTTAATATATATTGATTCATTTAGATCAAATGGAAGAACATAAAAATTTGTATAGTGCAAAAAAAAATTATTTCCATAAAAATCCAATTACTATATAAAATATTTTGAAAAGATAAAAAGGGCTAAAAAGAGAAAGAATATAGTGGATTGAATTTTTAAAATGATATTTATGAATTATAGAATACATTTATTAGTTTTTGGATTCAAAACTAAATTTTTTAACAATATTACTCACCTAAATTACCAAACTCTCTTATTATTCCATCTTTACCCTTTACCCTTCACCTAACTTAATTTACCAGAGAAATGGCCATAACTTTCACTTATAAGAGGATCTCTCCCCTATCCCTTCCAAACCAATCTAGTTATTAAAAAATTCTTGAATACATAGGATTTTTATATCTCCAAAATCCTTTTAATACATTAGGAAGCTTGTATTTCTAATAGAAAATTTCGAAACCTTTATTTGGAAGAAACCCAAGTCACGAAGGATAAAATTCACAAAGTAAGTATCTAAGTTATTCTATTAATTTTTCAATCACCTTATCATATTAAATATTTTTAAAAACAATAATACACTTAATAATTTTATATTTACATCATTATTCTCCTTAGAAAATTATACCACTTTTATGTAACTCTAAATTCCTACTTAATCACTAGTATAGTAAGTTTTTTTTGGGTCATTTCAAGCACCAACATGAAAGATTTTATACAACCATTTCCATTTATTTAAGATGAAAAATTATCAAGACATTAATATTGGTAATATATGATATTATTAATTAATATATGTTATAAATATTGTTCTTCAAGTGTGACATAGAAAAATGAGTGGTCATTATAAAGTAACTTGTTATAATTGATAAATAACCTCAAGCATGTTAATCATAGATTCCATTGTTGTAAATAATGACCATAATTTTCATCAAATGAACATAAGTATTCATAAATAATTGAAAAAATATTATAATAACTTTAATAATCTAGGAATGGTGAACATGGTGACAAATAATAGGGGATGACATCACCATAACAAAACTTGTATGAAATAATCAAAATCGATACCATATGATCATAAAAATAAACTATAATGAACTAAAATAATTTTAATGAATGTTTCTACTTGAAGGTCGTAAACTTATGAGGTTTATATAATCTATTTTTTAGTATGTTATATCATGATTATTTTATATTAATATTATTTAATGTTCTATTTCATGTTCTCACTTTCAATGGGTTTTTATTCAAAAGTTACCAATTTTGTAAGGGTTTTCTTTCCAATGTCACTGTAACGCCCCGAACCCAGTTACCCAGAGTCGGTGCATTATTACATAACATTGGTATGATCACAAAAGATCAAGTCTCAAAAGACTGATTAGTTTAGTATCCTTGGAAACACTAGATATATTCATCAAGTTTACATTACATAAATAAGTTAAAAACTACAACAACGTATTGTCTTCATATCCCCTCATACTATCCCTTCAGGTCATTCCTAAAATACTTCTTCACATCCTGGGAAAAATAAAACATCAAAAGGGGTGAGCTCAGATGCTCAATAAGGATAACAATATAGTGGAAACTTTTATAAATAAACATAAAAATTTAAGGCAATGTATAACTAAAACAAAATCATTTTAAACTTGAACTTCAGCATAATATGGCAAGGATAAAATTAAATAATGAAATTTATTTATTCACATGGATATTCTACTAGTAGAATAATCACATGAAAATATCAATAACCACTTTCATAATGACGGAATGCATAATGTCAGACTGTCATAACCACGTAGCCAATGCATCATGGAAAGACTACAATTAAGATTTTGTCAAGGCCTCGTGCCAAGACACTATTTTGTCTCATGAGACCTACCGATGCATCAAGGAGCTATAGCAGGCTCTACCCATCACTTACTAAGTCCAATGCATTCCTCATATGAAAAGTTTTAAACATAACATAAACATTCGTATTAAAACTAGCATACGGAATGTAAATACTTTTAACCACAAACCATGAATGGTATAAAAATAACACACCCACAGAAAAACATAAATCATTCGATACAATATGGAAGATTTTATTGTATCAGATTAACTTCAATTGAGAATAATTAAGGATATTGACATAGATTAAAATAATCATCAAATTATTGAGAGAAATATCCCCCTTTTTCTTGAAAACATTTAAAATTTACAATATTTGTCAAGAATCCATTTAAAATGGATTTTCTGAATCAAAGTGTCCCATACTAATTTGAAACTTTTAAAAGGAATTTTAATATTAAAACATTAATTCCCATATATATAAATCCTTAAAAATATTTTTAAAGCATGGACATTAATGAGAAATATTTAGAATAATTAATCTTTAAAACATTTAAAATGATATTTTACTTAGAGTTCCTAACCAAAATAAAGACACTTGAATAAAAATAATTGAGGTAATAAAAACTTTATAATATCATGAGAATAAAGGGATTCATGATATACTATGTCAAAGTACATTATATACACCATATAAAAGTGATTTGGTGTATAACAACAAAGAAGTCTCAATGGAATGTAAATTGAGATGAATTCTCTTATAAAGACCATATCCTTAGGTTAAGGATAAATCAATGACATAATTTTGTGTGAAAAATATAAATACACTCAATATGATTGTATATTTAGTGTAAATGAATCAGTACATTCACACGTATTCTTGTAAAAACAACACCAATGAATTGGATATTTAACTCAACAAATGGAGATTGAGTTAAAATTACTCTTATCAAGTTCAAATCGATGAGGTGAGAATTTATCAATGAAGTTATTATGTGTATAAAAAGTATATCCGCATAAAGGGGAGTGTAAATTATGACATAATCAAATGAATAGTGATTCCACATATAATCTTGGAGTAAAATAATCAATGAAGTATGCCTAAAGCTGAATGAGTGCAAATTGAAATTTCAAATTCCCTTATCGATTAGGTAACTTACAAAACATACACCCATGAAAGAAGGATAATACAATGATGATGTAAATACCAATATATTAAATTATATTACACAATGAATAAAATCATTAGCAGTACACATACACCACATGCAATAAATAAGTGGTGAACAATGGAATACTCATGAAATTAAGAGTGAGATAAGAAACCCCTTACATTGTACTTTTTCCTTGGTCGACGGTAGTTTAACCTCCTGTATAATGGTGAAATAATTGTTATTGAATTATAAAATAATCATTTACATTAATATTATATCATATATTATCTTTTAGCATTGATTTGTTAATAATATCTTAGTATTATCGTCATTTTGGGTGTTAACTTACTTGTTTTCCTTTATATTCTTTATTACGTAAGACGTGTTTGTTATGGATAGGTTGTGTATTATTCATATACAGAATGATATCAATTATTTAAACATTATTTTTAATCATTAAATGAGAATTATATTCAAATGGATATGATGGGGAATGAATCTCATCGCGTTCGTGGAGACGGTAGTCCGTACGTACGCACGAGCGACAATATCATTATTTTGATATTAAAATAATATATAATTGGATGGTATATCATATAGAAAGAATCATTATCATGTTATATTTATTATTTACATGAATTATAACTCATTATTATACCCGTCTAAATAATAATATATTGAAAAACAATTACACCACAACGTGGAGATGGTAGGCCTTACATACGCACGTATGGAGACATGTCATTCAAGGGATGGATAGAATAATAAATTTGTTTGTTCCATATTTATAATAAAATCACAGAATATATAAGATACTGGATTTATTATTTTAGAATATAAATAACAAATAAAGAAGAAGTTGAAGAAGAAAGGAACTTGAAAAGGGGGTGAAAACATTACCTGTTCTTCAGGTTCTGCCTTTTGATTTGATCAAAAGTGCCCCTTAGGTTGGATTTATGACCAAAATAATGCCTCTAGGTTTAATTGGGTGAATTTGAGAGAGTATTTGGTCAGGTTTTGGCTGAACCAAAAGGCTTTTAGGGCGTGAAGAATTGGTTAGAAGTGGTGTACTTTTATAAGGGGGAAGAGGGGCAACTTAGGAAAATTTAGAAATATTATTTTATAATAAATTCATATTGGGTTTTGAATGGCTCAAAAGCGTATTAATTAAAGGTTAAGGTGTGAATGGGTCAGAAACCACTCAACCAATATAATTTAGATAGGTTTGGGTCTTTATATTAACCTTATATTTTAGTTTTAACTCTTGATTAATTAGTTCGACACTTACCATGTCACTCAGTATTTTTTTATTATATAGTTAATAAACTTACTACATACCTCCAAGAGACCCCCCAAGTGGTCCATAAATGATACACCTATCATAATAAAAGTCCTTTGGCCGATCCTTAGATTTTTAGGAATTTAATATCAATTAATAAAATAATATTGGTTTTAAAAACACTTTTATGTCAATTTTAACACTATTTGGTATTTGATTTTTGTGAAGCTCATTACAGCATGATTACTTAGAAAACAGTTATTTAAATCAATACTAACATGTCATATTAACCTATAATTTTTTTTTAATTAATTAAAAGTCTAAAATTATATTTATTTGGGTATTTATAATATCAATTATTTTAATATTTCACTAATAAGATAATTACTGCATCATCATTGTGTCATAAATAAATTAAATTATTTAATGTCTAAAAATTATAAATAAACTACCATTATGTATGAAATCATCTTGTCTATCTAATGAATATTTACAATCGAATATATCTTATGTATAACCCTATATTAAAAATTTTTTAGTAATTAAACTTTGATATTAACTCTTTTAACTCTTCTTTGAATTAAATAATAATAAACGTAGTAATCTAATCCAAGTGGACCTAAATGATAATATTTTATTCCTAAGGTTATTTTTGGTCGAGATACAGTTGTCCAATAGAGTTAGGACATGTGTCAAGGTAATATTAATATCATTTTTACCCTTAATTACCCTATTTACTTTTAACCGTGGTAAATAAAAGTAAAAAGTTACTATTCACCAAAAATTATTTTTATCTTATTGAACCACATTTTACTCCTTGATATTAACCTTGTCTCTCGGATTTTAGAAATTCCACTCACAGAAGCGGTAAAATTAAGTTTTATGTAAATTTCCAAATTCTCCTAGGGGTTGGTAAAAGACAGTGAAAAGTTCAATAAAAATTTTTTATATCTACAATTACTCTAAACTAAATTCAATGAATTACATTTAACTTATATATGTATTATGTATCTATTTTTACCTTAATTAAATTTAAAAAAAGTAAATAATTATTTAAATAAAATTTTGGTTTTAAACTATAACTTAGTATTTTTCACTATTCATCAAAAATTGAAAGTTTTCATAAAAATACAAAAAATTAGGCCTAAGATATATTTGATATTATGAATTCAAAAATGATTTCTATTTTACCAAATTAAAAACATATAAGTTGCATTAATTAATTTAAAAATTAATTCCCGTTGTCAAAACAAATGGCGTGTTTTTAATAAATAATAACTATCAAAAGATTGACACTTGTTTATGTCTGGTTTAAATGTGAAATTACGTCCAATGACCAACATTGTATTAAATGGTAAAAATATATTATAAATATACTTTAAAACCACTCAAATTTATAATATATCACTATTAATTATTTCTATTAAAAAAGTTGTTTTTAATTAAAATTTAGTAATTTTCATTATTCATCAAAATATGAAAGTTATCCGAAAAGTTCCAAAGTTTTACCCTAAGCTAATTTCTATATTAATAATCCAAAAATGAAGTCAATTTTGAAAGATAAAATTTATAAAATTTCAAAAAGTCAGTATTACTATTCATACTGGCTAGTTTGATTGGTTATGGTGTGTTAGAATCTCGAAGTTGCGTACAGTGCAAGCCATTGAATTATTCAAAGGGAAACGTACCGTGGAAGCTTGGGGTGTTACATTCTCCCCTCCATCAATAAATTGAGTCCTCTCAATTTTTTAAAATTGGGCTTGAGAATATAATGGAAAGTCCCACATTGGAAAAAGAGTCAATAAAACTATCACTTTAAAATAAAGAAAGAGAGGTATAAAGGCCACCCAAGATAACCCATACTAGGATTCCATGTAAGAAAACCATGGATATGGATGACAAACTAAGTGTCAAGTTCTAATGGAGAGGGATAGAAAACATGATCAGGAGAAAGTTAACAACAAGAAAACCACAAACTTGTGTTGGGACAAACAGTCATTAGTCTTCCGGTAGGAAAAGTAAACAGAAAACATTTTTTGTTTTACATTAGATTACATAAGGATGAGGAATTAAATTATGATATTGACTAAGAACATAAAGATATATACTTAATTTTTAAGTAGAGTTTCATTCTTTAATAAATTTCTACCACTGTCTCATTTTTTTGAACAATGATTATTCAAGAAGGCTTGGTCACACTGGAAGAGATAGAATAATCTTCTTTAGAATAACATGATCCATGTAGGATAAACTATATGTTTACCTTGTCTTTAGAGATTAATCAAAACCAAAATGGTTAGTATAAGATCTGATGATCCCCCAAATGGATATTCCATTAGATAAAAAAACACTAATCTTAATTTCTAAAATTAAACCAACAATACCCCAAAGTTAAATAAATACCATTCAATAATCAATTCTCCTTAAAATCCTTCAATATAATCCAAACTAATATTGAAACCCAAAAATTATAAGAATGTAGTCTTCCATGTTAAATTATATCTCCAAATGACATCAACTACTCTTAAATTCACATACTTAAAAGTAATTAATCTAATCACATAGTTTTTATTATAGGTCAATCATTTCCATAAATAACCCAAATCACTATAAATCAACAAGAAAAACATAGATAAAAATCCACCATTACTCCTCAAATGAAATCCCATAGTATTCTATTTTCCATGGGCATATAGTTTTCCCAACAATGTGAACATATTCTCAAATAACATTCATCACTTAATCACCAAATAAGTTCCCTATACTAAGGGTATCCATTTGATAAGACATAAGATCCCAAATCAACTTATTATTGATTAATAAAATCATTTAACTAAAATAATAGTCACACTAACCTGGAACTTCACGTAGTCTAGTGGTAGGCGATAAATCCCAATCGCACTTTGGTTGTGGGTTCGATTCCCATAGCTTTGTCTGACGCGACGGGTTATCACACGGTCTGCGTGTTGTCCTTTTTAAAAAACTATATTTTATATCATTACCAAAATGAGATAAATTCCTCAAAATAACCATAACATAATTTAACCACAAATGTAATCTCATACCTTGCATTTTCATCCCAAATTATAATAACTTGTAATTTCCTCAGAACCAATGATCATATAAAACCAAATGGTTATTTATAACTATATCCACAAGAGAAAAGATAATTCTTCCTCAAATATCATTCTCACATGTAAAACTATGGGGTTATAAATACAAGAGAAAATTATTCCAAATAAACACATAAACAAGGAGCACTAATACTTTTTAAACATTTCTCCAACCATTTATTTCCACATAGCTTCTTCTTTGACCAAGAAAATATCCTATAGAATATGGAATTCACTCGGGTAATGGTCAGGTCCCCTAAATTTACGGCAAATGACTGTAAATGGATTCTTGGGATCATTTTTATCTTCTTCCATAGTACTTTTCATTTTTCTTTGGCAATTCTTCACTTTATGTCCTTCCTTCCCGCACATAAAGCATTTCTTTATCTCATTGAGACACTTTCCTGGGTGTCTCCTTCCACATTTCCTGTATGATGGAAATTGAGGATTCCTTTCTCCATAGTCTCCACTGCTGGAGCTCTTATCATTCATCACCTTTATCTTCTTTGTTGAATCCAGGGATTGGTTAATATATATATTTTTTATCATATTTTTTGGAAAATTGATTTGGCATGAAGACGATATCTTTTACGCCTATCAACATTCCATTTTTTTACTCATTTCCACCACCGTTCCCACCTTTTACATCATTCTCAAAGTCACTATTACTTCCTTGGAATCTAGCCATTGACTAAAACCAGAAAGCATTGTGTGAGTAACAGTGGTCATAAAATCATTTAGAGATTAAAATGTCACCATATTCTCAATTTGAAACACATTAGGATTAACCAAGGTCATTTACTCCCATCTTATATATAATACTTCAAATTGTTTTGTAAAGAAAATGTAAATTATCCTAAGCATATCCCCCGAGAGTGTCGTAAAAAAGAGTGCAGCAAGGCCCGCTGTCATGCACCAGTTCCCATTCGAGTCTAAATCAAAGAGGTGTTTTTAGGTTTTGCCCCTAGGTATATCAGTTCCAGAGCCACCTCTACATGCTCGTATCCAGACAGGGATGTATTGCTTGGAACACTCACAAAATCTCTACAATACCAAAATTCTAAGAAGTTCTTCTATACTAATCCTCAAATTCTATTTTAGGGATATGTGCTCTAATCAGAGTTTATCTAAATCTAGCTCCCAAGGTTTGTAATAAACTTCCTCTGATACCAACTTTAACATCCTGACCCCAGTTACCCAGAGTCGGTTCATTATTACATAACATTGTCATGATCACAAAATATCATGTCTCGAAAGATCGATTAGTTTAGTATCCTTGGAAACACTAGATATATTCATAAAGTTTACATTACAACAATAAGTGAAAAAATACAACAACATATTCTCTTCATATCCCCTCATACTATCCCTGCAGGTCATTCATAAAATACTTCTTCACATCCTGGGAAAAATAAAACATTGAAAGGGGTGAGCTCAGATGCTCAGTAAGGATAAAAATATAGCGGAAACTTTCATAAATAAACATAAAAATTTAAGGCAATGTATAACTAAAACAAAATCTTTTTAAACTTGAACTTCAGAATAATATGGCAAGAACAAAATTAAATAATTCCATTTACTTATTCACATGGATATTCTACTAGTCGAATAATCACATGAAAATATCAATAACCACTTTCATAATGATGGAATGCATAATGCCAGACTATCATAACCACGTAGCCAAGGCCTCGTTCCAAGACTACAAATAAGATTTTGTCAAGGCCTCGTGCCAAGACATTAGTTTGTCTCATGAGACCTACCGATGCATCGAGGATCTATAGTGGGCTTCACACATCACTTACTAAGTCCAATGCATTCCTCATATGAACAGTTTTAAACATAACATAAACATTCGTATTAAAACTAGCATACGGAGTGTCAATACTTTTAACCACAAACCATGAATGGAATAAAAATAGCACATCCACAGTCAAACATAACTCATTCTATACAATATGGAAGATTGTATTGTATCAGATTAACCTCAATTGAGAATAATGAAGGATATTTACATAGATTAAAATAATCATCAAACTATTGAGAGAAATATCCCCATTTTTCTTGAAAACATTTAAAATACACACTATTTGTCAAGAAGCCATTCAAAATAGATTTCTTGAATCAAAGTGTCCCATACCACTTTGAAACTTTTAAAAGGAATTTTAATTTTAAAACATTAATGTCCATATATATAAATCCTTAAAACATTTTTAAAACATGGAAATTAATGAGAAAGATTTAGAATAATTAATCTTTAAAACATTTAAAATGATATTTTTTAATACAAATAATTGGGGTAATCAAAACTTTATAATATCATGAGAATAAAGGGATTCATGATATACTATGTCAAACTACATTATATACACCATATAAAAGTGATTTGGTGTATAACAACAAAGGCGTCTTAATGGAATGTAAATTGAGACGAATTATATTATAAAGATCATATCCTTAGGTTAAGGATAAATCAACGACATAAAAATGTGTGACAAATATAAATACACTGAATATGATTGGATATTTAGTGTAAATCAAAAAAATGACATTCACACATATTCTTGTAAAAACAACACCAATGAATAGGATATTTAACTCAACAAATGAAGATTGAGTTAAAATTACTCTTATCAAGTTCAAATCGATTACTTGAGAATTTATCAATGGAGTTATTATGTGTATAAAAATTATATCCACATAAAGGGGATTGGAAATTATTACATAATCAAATTAATAGTTATTCTACACATAATCTTGGAGTAAAATAATCAATGAAGTATGCCTAAAGCCGAATGAATGCAAATTGAAATTTCAAATTCCCTTATCGATTAGGTAACTTACGAAACATACACCCATGAAAGAAGGATCATACAATGATGATGTAAATACCAATAAATTAAAGCATATTACACAACGAATACAATCATGGGAATTACACATACACCACATGCAATAAATAAGTGGCGAACAATGGAATTCTCATGAAATTATGAGTGAGATAAGAAAACCCTTACATTGTACATTTTCCTTGGTCAACGGTAGGTTAACCTCCTGTATAATGGTGAAATAATTTTTATTTAATTATACGAGAATAATTTACATTAATATGATATCATATATGATCTTTTAGTATTGATTTTTTAATAATATCTTAGTATTGTCGTCGTTTCGGGCGTTAACTTACTCGTTTTCCTTTATATTCTTTGTTACGTAAGCCGTGTTTGTTCTAGATAGGTCATATATTATTCATATACAGAATGATATCAATTCCTTAAACATTATTTTTAATCATTAAATTAGAATTAGACTCAAATGTATATGATGGGGAATGAATCTCATCGCGTTGGTGGAGACGGTAGTCCGTACGTATGCACGAGCGATAATATCATTATTTTGATATTAAAATAATATATAATTGGATGGTATATCATATAGAAAGAATCATTATCATGTTATATTTATTATTTACATGAATTATACATCATTATTATACCCATATAAATAATAATATATTGAAAAACAATTACACCACAACGTGGAGACGGTTGGCCGTACGTACGCACGTATGGTGACATGTCATTAAAGGGATGGATAGAATAATGAATTTATTTTTTACATATTTATAATAAAATCAAATTATATAGAAGATACTGGATTTATTATTTTATAATAGAAATAACAAAGAAAGAAGAAGTTGAAGAAGAAAGGAACTTGAAAAAGGGTGGTGAAAACATTACCTCTTCTTCGGGTTCTACCTTTTGATTTGATCAAAAGGTCCCTTTAGGTAAGCTTTATGAAAAAACTAAGGCCTCTAGGTTGAATTGAGGGAAGTTTAGAGAGTATTTGGTTAGGGGTTGGCCGAACCAAAAGGCTTTGAAGGTGTGAATAATTGGTTAGAATTGGTGTACTTTTATAAGGGGGAGAAGGGGAACCTTAGGAAAATCTAGAAATATTATTTTATAATAAATTCATATTGGGTTTTTAATGGCTCCAAAGTGTATTAGTTAAAGGTTAAGTTAGGGATGGGTCACAAACCACTCAACCAATAGAATTTAGACAGGTTTGGTTCATTATATTAACCTTATCTTTTAGTTTTAACTCTTGGTTAATTTGTTTGACACTTACCATGTCACTTTGTATTTTTATATTATATAGTTAATAAACTTACTATATACCTCCAAGCGACCCCCAAGTGGTCCGTTAATGATACACCTATCATGATACAAGTCCTTTGGTCGATCCTTATATTTTTAGGGATTTAATATCAATTAATAATATAATCTTTGTTTTTAAACACTATTTGCTATATAATATAAAAAATCATAACAGCATGATTACTTGATGTCCATTAATAATCTTTGTATTTACTTGCTGTCACTTTGTATTTGCTATATAATCTTTGTTTAGAGAGTATTTGGTTAGGGGTTTTCCTTTGGTCCATTAATCTTTATTTGTGATCTTTGACACTATTTGCTATTTTATTTTTTTGAAAATCATAACAGCATGATTACTTCGAAAAAACTTAATTAAATCAATCCTAACATGTCATATTAACCTATAAAATTTGTGGAATCCATTAAAAGTCTCCAATTATATTTATTTGGATATTTATAATATCAATTATTTTAATATTTCACAAATAAGGTAATTACTGCATCATCATTGTGTCATAAATAAATTAAATTATTTAATGTCTAAAAATTATGAATAAAATACAATTATGTATGAAATCTTATAATATTTACAATTAATATTTATAATTGAATTTATATTATGTATAACTCTATATTAAAAAAAACTTTAGTAATTAAACTTTGATATTATCTCTTTTAAATCTTATTTGAATTAAATAATAATAAATGTCCTAATCTGATCCAAGTGGACCAAAATGATAATATTTTATTCCTAAGGTTGTTTTTGTTCGAGAGAAACTTATCCAATAGAATTAGGACATGTGTCAGGGTAATATTAATATCATTTTTACCCTTAATTACCCTATTTACTTTTAACCGTGGTAAATAAAAGTAAAAAGTTACTATTCACCAAAAATTATTTTTATCTTATTGAACCACATTTTACTTCTTGATATTAACAATGTCTCTCGGATTTTCGAAATTCCACTTAGAGAAGCGGTAAAATTAAGCTTTATGTAAATTTCCAAATTCTCCTAGGGGGTGGGTAAAAGACGGTGAAAAGTTCAATAAAATTTTTATATATCTAAAATTATTCTAAACTAACTTCAATGAATTACATTTAACTTATATAGGTATTATGTATCTACTTTGACCTTAATTAAATTTTAAAAAAAAAATTATTTAAATAAAAATTTGGTTTTAAACTATAACTCAGTATTTTTCACTATTCATCAAAAATTGAAAGTTTTCAGAAAAATACCAAAAATTATGCCTAAGATATATTTGATATTATGATTTAAAAAATGATGTATATTTTACCAAATTCAAAACATATAAGTTGCATTAATTAATTTAAAAATTAATTCTCATTGTCAAAGCAAATAGCATGTTTTTAATAAATAATAACTTTCAAAAGATTGACACTTGTTTGTGTCTGGTTTAAATGTAAAATTACTTCCAATGACCAATATTATATTAAATGGTAAAAATATATTCTAAATATACTTTAAAACCACTCAAATTCATAATTTATCACTATTAATTATTTCGATTAAAAAAGTTGTTTTTAATTAATATTTAGTAATATTCACTATTCATCAAAATATGAAAGTAATCCGAAAAGTACCAAAATTTCACCCTAAGCTAATTTCAATATTACGAATCCAAAAATGAAGTCCATTTTGAAAGATAAAATTTAAAAAATTTAAAAAAAATTGGGTATTATTATTCATAACGGCTAGTTTGATTGGTTGCGGTGTGTTAGAATCTCGAAGTTGCGTACAATGCAAGTCATTTCATTATTCAAAGGGAAACGTACCATGGAATCTTGGGGTGTTACAATCACTTTGTATTCAATATTATTATGATTAAATTTCTATCTAGTAAAATTATATGATATTTATATATAAAAACAAATTTATTTTCTTCTCTGGTTTTTCCATCAGTTTTATATAACCTCTTACAATTTCACTTCTCTTTTGGTTCATAATTTACCAGAAGTAATGCTTATAAGAGATACTGAGCTTACCCTTCTTTTCTATCAATAATACTTCACTTCATTACCCATATTCATTCTTTTTTTAATGGATATAAATTTCTCTAATTATATGACTTTCTATTTTCTTTTTCTTTTTAATTAAATTTATTTTAAAATTGTAATAAAATTATTAAGTTTTTGAAATGGTCATTTTCCACCAACTTTGACCTTCTTTACAAAATGTGAAATGAAACTTATTTTTTAAAAATTTCCAATCAAAAGAATTTTATAACCATATATTTTATATTTATTTAGTAAACATAATCTCCAAGTATTCATGGTATTTAAAATAAATTTAAATTCTCATTTTTTAAACCTATTTATTTTAAAATAAAAGGTATCAAAAATGTAAGGGATATTTCTAATACATTCTTAAATTAAATTCTAATGATCTTATAAAAGTTATTTAATCAATTTCAAAAACCGTTAAGGTTTCTTATTCTTATCTAAGAATATAATCCAATGATACCATCCAACTTCTTTCTATAGATGGCTAATAATAATGGAATTTCTCATTTAACTCATTTCTTCAACATGGGTTAATTAAGCTATGATGGAATTAAGAACATTTTCATGTTCATGTGGAATATCTATTTATATTTTTCATTATATAACTTATGGGATTTTAATTATATATAAATCTAATTAATTGGGTAGATTATTATCTCATGAGATGATTTGGAATAGAGAGTGAACCTTAACCCTTAGGGACCCTTTCCGTTAAGTGATGGGTTGGACCATAATTATGTATTACTCCAATTCATTGGGTAAATATATATATATATTTGGACTTGGAATTTTAGGCATTGGTGAGAAAACTCAATACACTATGTGACTTTTTCTACTATTTGATGATGATCTTAGCAATGAGCCTCGACATAAAAAATGATTTTCTACATTTATGTTTATACCATATTCTTATATCTATGTTATGTATTAATGCCTCGTGATTATTAAATAATGTTTACCAAATCTTATTTCTAATGTACTATGTTATTACAAAAGAATTATACAATGAACCATGATTTATGATCTATTCATTACTAGGTTTGACCTCATTGTGTTTCTTTCTAGTAAATTGATTGTGTTTTTAAAGGCACATGCTTCTTACTATGTTCACTTTATAAATTTAAAATTTATCTATTATGTTTATGATTACTAAGAATATGATCTCACCCCTTTTTTATGTTTTTCTCTGGTTATGAAGAATAATATTATGTATGATATGTCAAAAGGGTATCATGTGAGATAACTATTTGTGGGATATATAGAGTATTTTGTAAAATAAGATGATTATTTATCTATTATCTAAATACACTAAACCATTAGGTTCTAGGGTGTGAATTATTTTGATATGTAAGTAATAATCATATAGAATTACATATGGATGGATGTAGGGCTCGTGTTACCATAATTAAAAACCCATCTCAATTACAGGGTAGTGTAAGAACATGTGTAGTGACCAACCTCTTCTTAATCTCCTTAAAGTTAATTTCACATTATTCTATCCAAATGAACTAGATTCTATTCCATCATAACATGGTAAAGGGATTTGAAAGATCACAAAAATTTTCTCACAAATTGTCTATAGTATCTAGATAATCTAAGGAAACTATGTTGAGTTCCTCCTTAATGCACTTTATGTTTTTATCTTACAACTATTTATTTGTTTTATTTCCTTTAAAATAAATATTTAAAATTATTTATACCTTCAATTTATGTTTTTATAATTAAAAATAATTTATTTGTTTACTTTAACATAAGTATTTAAAAGTATTAATATTTTGAATTATGTAACAATAATTTATATCATATATATTTTTTAAATGGTTATTATCTTTGGCTATATTTTTTTATTATTTACTTATTTTATCTTTAAATTTCTATTTTTTATTATTTATAATAGGTTATACATTTTTTATATTGATTTAATAGGATATAAATTCCATTTGAGACCTTTAAATATCATTTATATAAGATTTTTACTATTCCCACATAGCTAATCCATGATGCCAATTGTAAATCCATGTAGCCAAATAATAAACCACAAAGTCAAATTTTCAGATTCACTTACCTTCTATATTTTGACAATAAAATTGGATACAGAACTCCAAATTAAGTAATTATTATTGAGTTGGAAATATGATAAAATTGCATCAATTTAATGAGAAGTAATAAAATTCTGAATCTATCTTTTTCATGTCTTAAATTGGTTTACTATTTAATATTTTTTTTAGTCAAAATTATATAATTTTTCAGAAACTATTTTCTACTTTATTTTGATGATATCATGACCTATAGAAGTTCGATTAAAGTAGTTATTGATTAATTTTGAAATATATATAAATTTTATAAATATAAGTCAATTAAACCCAAAGATGATTTTATCATATAGAAGGTCTAATTTAGGTTTGAATTCTGATAAGTCAAGTTTTTTAAATATTTTAGGATTTTGGATACATGAATTAGGATACATGATCTATTCACATACAATAATTTAGCTATGTGATCAATTCACTTACAAGAATCTACTACATGATTCCAATTATATGAATTGGCTACCTGAATTCACCTATGTGAAATTCACTTATGTAGAATTTCGCTACGTAGATTCATATATGTTAACTTATTCAAATGTGTATAGAAATATCATAAGTATATTTTTCTATGTGATACTTTCATATACATGAAAATCACTGATGTCATCAAATTCACATAAGTGGTTTTTTTGTTTTAAATAGGCTGTTCTTAAATCTAGAAATATGACTTATTTTAAATAATGTTTGACATTCCATTTTTAAAAAAGATTATTTTAAATATTTTTAAGGTTTTATTTATTATAATATTATTCATTAATTATTTATAATCCATGCGAACATGTTTTAAATTATTTTAAGAATAATTAAATTATATTCACATAGGATTAATCATGTATGTATATCCATTTTGAAAATTTTTTAAATTGAAAAATTCATATACAAATTGGTTGAAATATGAAATTTTGTCTCAAATATTATTATGGGGTTTTCAAGGATATTAAAAATCATTATTAAATAATATATTAATTTTTATAAATATTATTATTTATACAGAATGTGTTTTGTTCTTCTAAATATCAAGAGAGAGAGATAAATTTCATAGATATTAATTTTCTCTCATTTATAAAAAAATACTTATGAAAAAATTATCTCGGGAATGAACATGTGCAGTATGATTGAAAAAATTAATACGAAGATTAAATTATAATTGTTTTAGAATATGATGATTTGTTCTCTCATGAGTTATAAGAATACTCTAAGGATTTTTTGATCAACTATTATAAATGTATTTACTACTATATTAATTTTTTATTAATTCATCTAATGAATTGTTTTTTACTTCATGGTTTTCATTTTTATAGTATATCAAATCTAATTAAAATCTTCTTCAACAAGAAGGTTTTATTATTAGAATTTGGTAAATAGAATCCTGGATTTTAATGTGAATAAAATAGTGGTTTCTATTTTTCTTTATAAAACGATTGAAGAATGCAATGTGGAAACATAAACTTGACCCTTTTTTACAATTACATGCGTCATAGTTCACAATTGAGTCATGGAGATTCAACATTCTACTACTTGATGATGTAAACTACTGGTTTCCTAAGATTCATTGTTTCACCATCTTGTTGGTCCTTTGAACTACCAGATCTAAACACTATCATCTTCCTTAATAATCATTCATTGGTTTAAATTATTTCATTCATTATTTTTTCAATAATTGTCTATATTGTATCATCACAAATAAAGAATATTGAATGGGGTGATACTACCCATACGAAAGGTGAGTTTGAGATTAGTTTTCTCCCTTATAAGTGTGGGTTTATTCTAACACCTTATAAGATTGGGTTCCAATTGACCCATAAATAGTATAGGAAAGGACTAATCCTATATGATTATGGGTTTAGTTTTCCTCTTAAAATACTCAGTTACTATTGACACATAACATATAAGTGGTTAGGACTCCACCGGTTAAAGTATAGGATATTTATGCACCAATAGAAGATTGGGTCATTTTTCACCCATAAAATACTAAGTTTATTCTAAACATAAATAACTAAATAGGTTTGTATTGAGCCTATAAAATTATAATATGGTTATTATCCTATAAAATGATGGGTTTTTTCTGAACCCATAAAGGTTAAGGTAATTGGGTTAATCATCCAGGTGTAAAAAATTAATATGTAAATAGTTTTCACTCTCCTTCAAAAGTGATACACAATAGTGGGTTCCATACACTGGGTG
Organism: Viscum album; assembly: GCA_963277665.1. Taxonomy (NCBI): domain Eukaryota; kingdom Viridiplantae; phylum Streptophyta; class Magnoliopsida; order Santalales; family Viscaceae; genus Viscum; species Viscum album. Next base: position 772,576,295 of record OY728155.1, on the reverse strand, counting down.
GTGGTTTCAAGAGTTGAGTAAGATAATTTAGATATGAACCACTTTAAAATTAATGTGTTCATATTTAACTTTATTGAATTTATTTTTATTTTTATTTTATCATATTAATGTGGATGAATTGTTTAATATTTTGATACATCAATTTCCACTCTTAAAGTTTAAACTCGGATTAAAACTCTAATTAATTTTTAAATAAATACAATTAAACCCCCATCAATTTAAAAAAACCTTCTAGGACATAAAAATTGGTTTCATGGTTTAGATCTAATAGAGATTAGTTTATTTAGTTGATCTATCTAATACCAAAAAATTAGTATTAGAGTGGGAAACTTTTATAATGAATTAGTTTGTCATTTTATTTAGTAACCAAAATTTTATCATATTTTTTCTATATTAAGGTTATAGTGTGCTTCAATTGATTATTTATATTAACTATTCTGACTTTTAATCATATTCCTCAACGGAACTAAGGGGAATGATCTTTTTTAGTGATGGCTGACTTGAGGAATAAAAATGGTTTGAATCTAGAATTTCCACCACATTTCAATGGTAGTAATTAATACTGAGTGGATGATATGGGTGGAATCTTATCTAAGGATTATTTATATTATACTTTAGGATATTGTGATTAAGTCTTATGTTTTAAAAATTTTTGATCTAATTGATATGAAAGGATAAGATGATATTAAGTAAGATATTAATTATAAGATAATGAATATTTCTTATTGATATTTTATTCAAAATATTTTTAGAAACAATTAGTTGAATAGATAATCATCAAATTTGAAAAAAAAAATTAGAAACAACTAACTTTAAAGAAAGATATTCTAAGAAGAAAAGACATATTATACCCAATTTTTTAAAGCTCAAATATGCTAGGAAGGTTAAAAGAAATAAATGAAATTTCTGACCACTTGGAGTAATTCTAAAAGACCATGAAACAAGACTAGAATTCTAAAATAAACTAGTGATGTTGTTTTCATAGAAAAATAATATAATGTAACATTTTAACCTCCATATTCTTTTTCAACTGACCTTGGTTCATATGATAGAAAAGATAGAAATATATGTGTGGAAACAATGAAAAAAGATAGTGGTTTTAGTTCTAATTCTCATTATTCTATCAATACTAGAAATAGTGAACCAAGTATTAAAGATATATAAGAAATGTGTGACAATATAAACATCAAGTAAAAGAATGAATTATATACATTATTATATCAAAGAAAAATATTTAAAGGTTTATTAAAAAGAAAAATAATTTAACTCTTACATTAATGAATGTTCGTTCAGAAGTTTTAATTCTTAAGGAAGAAAATGTGATGGAAAATGAAAATCTTAGAAACGTAGCTACTTCCACACATGCAAATATTTTTGAAGATTTGTAATTTGTTCATAAAAAAAATTAAATGTAGAAGAATGAATTAGATAAAGTTATAAATGAAAAGGTTTTCTTAAAAAACCCAATTTATAATAAATTTTCATTACCTATCAATATTGTAAATATTTACAATTTCCTAAAAAATTATGATACATATAATTTCATTTATTATGATTATTTTATTACTTCAATGTTTAAAAAATTATATAAGGGAACTCTTATAGAATTTATTTAGTAAATTTCATTAAATTTGGATCTTATGGTCATTATGATTATGATTTCCCTTTGAATTTTACTCAATTTTTTTTTCAAAAATGGACTTTTATTTCTAAATAAAATTTCTTGGACAAAATATATAAACTATTATGTTCTTGGGTAACTAAAGGTATATATTTCAATTCAAGTAAATTGAAACCATTCTTCATACCCAGATAATATCTATTTAATTTCATATTCTTATGTTAATCATGTATTCTATTATAGTTATATTCCTTCCATGTTGGGATGAGTATTATAATATTTAGTATTTAATTTTGGATAATATTGAATGCCTTTTATTATTTTTATATTATACCATGTACTTTAATATTTGAAATTCATTTTATTAACAAAAGGAGATTAAAATTATATTTATATATAATTATCCTTAATTTTCTTTCTAATATGGATAATGAATATGTCATTATAGTTATAAATTATGGATAACTGTATGATATTATCATTTGTTTAATTTTAAAATTCTTTGAATGTCTTGTAACATGTTTAGTGGCTCATTGTGACAGTAAAGTTTGTTTTTGGGGGATTATTCATTATTGGAATTAAAATTCAATTTATGTCATTTTGATATTGTAATTTTAAAAGGAGATAATAAATTTAAGTGGGTTTTCCTTTTTAATTATTAATTAATTTTTTATATTTTAGTTATTGAAACATATTAAACACAGTTCTATATGTGTTGTTTTCAAAACATTAAATCTGCATAAAATACAAAATATATTTTTATTTCATTTTTGAACTATAAAAATATATATGAAAAGGTTTTTTTCATTATATAAGGAAACTGTATTAAGGGAGAAGAAATACATGTTTCTTATTTATAAATGTGTTCCCTACTTATGAAATATTTAATTGTTGAATTTTTAAAAAAAAATATTTTTTTGAATTTTGTTTAGTTAAATTGTGAATTCTTTTAAAGTATAGAACATATTTCAAAGATTAAAATTTTTATGTATTTTAAATTTTAAATTTTATTTATCAAGTTAAATGTGTTTACTTCAATTGTATCTTTATTATGGGAATTCAATTTTTGTACAAATGTTTTTTTCTATTTAAAATTAGGTAGCTATAATTGATATGGAGGTTTTCCAATTGAAATTCATATTTTTTTACTTGATATATATAATTAATAAATTAAAGGAGATAATACCTCTGTCAAATTTGGAAAAATTTCCAATGAAAGTAATCATGTTTTAAGTCTATTTCAATAATTTTAGAGTATAATTTGTATTGTTTTGGGAAAGCGGAAAATTTACTTATGTACATTATTGTATTACATGTTAAATCAAGTGAAATATAATACCTTTTATTCTTGATTAGTGATTATGAGTTTATACATATTGTTTATACTAAATCAATCTCAATTTTATCTTATAGAAGTATTTTTATAATATACTCTTGTCAGATCATATTTAATTCTTTGATTAGGAGGAGTTTAAGGGTGGTTATGAGAAAAACTTTTAGATTGACGTGACATCTATAGTATCTAGAATATGGTTTTTAGAATACAATTTTTAATTTCTATGTAAATTTGTTTGTTATATTACTTTTTTTTCTCTGATATATGATAGTTGATGTCTAGTTACTATTTAAGCTTTCATTAATTATATTTTGTTTTTTTATGAATGGTTTCTCATTATTTTTCACATGCATAGTTTAAATTCTCCTAAATTTTTGCCACTCAATGTTCTAAAAATGAATGATTTCATAGTGGTTCCCAGACACATATTTCTATATATGATTATGTAGGAATGGATTATTCAATGATTATTATAATTTTTTCAATGTATTTCTACGCATAAATTTAGGGAAGGTTCGTTTTTTACTATCAAACTAAGGAGATGTGATACTGTAATACACAAAAATAGAAAAAGTATTATCATATCAAAGTGATAATTTTTCTACAAAAACTTTACCTTTCTGATAATTTCAAATAGGTGTAGAAATTTTGAAATTATACTTGGTTTTTTGATTTTCAAAAATGTGGAGAATGTTGAGTGTCGCCTTAAACCACTTTATGTTTTACTAATTAATCAGATTAATTTGTTTTATTTCCTTTAACATAAGTATTTAAAATACTTAATAATTTCAATTTATGTTTTGATAATTACAAATATTTATCTGTTTTATTTCCATTAGTAGTATTATATAAAAGTTTTAATAAATTAAATTATGTAAATATAATTACTATATTATTTATTACATAATAATGCTTAAATTTGGTAATATCTTTCTACTCTTCACTTAAATTATCTTTAGATTTCATGTTTTGATTGTTCATAACATGTTTTACATGTTTCATATTTAGTTACAAGGATAAAATTTTTATTTAGGAATTTTAAATATCATTTAAACATCATTTTTTATTATTCTCACATATCCAATCCACATAGCCAATTGTAAATCCACATAACTAAATTTTATACCATGTAGTCAAATTTCTAGATTCACTTAGCTTGTGTATATTAAACATAACATGGGATACATAACTCAAAATTGAGTGATTCTTATTGATTTGGAAATATAAAAAAATTGTTTAAATTTCATTAGAAGACAAAACGTTATTGATCTATATTTATAATGTCCAAAATTAGATTATAATTTACTTTATGATTTAAATCAAAATTAATCAATTTTTAATGACTTTTTTCTACAGTATTTTATTGATAACATGAGATATGGAATTCTGAGTAAGGATATTATTGATTCTTTAAAAATATAATGAAATTTTAAAAATATAATTCAACAGGAACCAAATTTGATTCTTCTATATAGAAGGTCTCATTTAGGTCTTAATTTTAATAAGTTAAACTTTTTACAAATTTTATAAATTTGGATACATGAATTGGGCTACGTGATCAATTACCTTGTAGGAATAATTTACATGAATTAACCTATGTCAATTTTCTTTTGTTAGTAGGATATTTGAATTCACCAATGTACATTTATATAATTAAACAACTACGTGAAATTCACTTAAAAAAGAAAATAGATATATAAATTCAGATACAAGAACTAATTTGGATACATACAGAAATGTCATATATAAATTTTTCTACCTAGGCCTTTCACATACATTAAAATCACTGATATATTAAAATTCACCTATGTGTTCTGGTGAGTTTCTAGAGGTTTTTCTTAAATCTAGATATATTTACCATTTTACATAATATTTGAGATTTTAATTTGCTTCAAGATTATTTTAATTATTTTTAATGTTTTATTTATTCTAAAATAAGTCACCAATTATTTATAATCCATGTGAAAAGGTTTTAGATTTTTTATGAATAATTAAATTATATTCACAGAAGACTAAGCGTGTCTGGATATTCATACAAAAAAAATTGAACCTTAAATATTCAAATATAAGCTGGTTGAAATATAAATAATTTTCCTCAAATATTATTATATATATTTTATAAGATATTAGTATTGATTATTTAATAATTTATTATTTATTCTAAACATTATTCTCTATAATGAATGTGTCTTGTTCTAGTGAAAAACAAGATAGATAATACACGTGAATATTAATTTTCTCTTTTTATGAAAAATGCATGAAAAAATATGCATTTGTTGGATAAACATATACTGTAAAACAACAACAATAAATAAAATTATAAAATTATAATTATTATGGAATATGAATTGTTATTATCGCATGAGTTTTGATAATATTCTAAGGAATATATGATCAGCTATTATGAATGTATTTACTATTATATTAATTTTTTTTATTATTCTAATGAATTTTTATCTATAGCATGGTTTTCATTTTTACTATATATGGAAGATAATTAAAATATTATTTCCTGTGAATATTTTATTGTTTGAATTTATAAAATAAAATCATGGATTTTAATGTGAATAAAATAATAAATTCTATTTTGGTGTATAAAAAGAGAAAATTATATAGTTAAGATATATAAACATGGTTGGCCTTTAATATTACATGTTTCATAGTTCGCAACTGACTCCTAGAGCTTCATCATTTAAATTCTTGATAAATTAAATTGATGGTTTCATGAGCTTTATTATTTCAACATATTTAAGGGCCTAAGCATTACCTTGTCCAAATGCTAGCATCTTCATTGAAAATAATTCACAGTGTTGAATTGTTTAATTCATTATTTGTGTCATAACTATAAATGTTATATCATCACATTTCATGCCTCTTGCATTGGGTTATATAACCCTTAAAAAGGTACAACAGGGTTTAGTATATCCACTTAGAGGAATTATGTTAGTTAACCCCTTAGAAGACTGAGTTCCACTTAACCCATAAAATAATCGGGGAAATGACCACTTCTATAAGAGTTTAGGTTTAGACTGTCCCCTTTGAAGGTCAATTTATTCTTGAATAATAACATAAAATAGGTTAGGACTTATCCTATAAACATCTAGATAGTTTATGAATCTAAAAAATTATAAGTTAGTTTTCCTCTATAAAATATGGGGTTCTTTCAAAACTTTAAAAGGTAAATAGGTTAGGATTGATCCTATAAAAGAATAGTTTGGGTCCTCTCTTGTAAAAAACAATGTTTTTATCTGAACTTGTAAAATAAAAGTGAATAGTGTAAATCCTCTAGGTGTGAAAATGTAAATGTAAATAGTTTTCACTCTCCATCAAAATTGATATACCACAGTGGGTTCAAAATACTAGGTTATTACGTGAAGAGTGGATTAAAATCATTTAAATCCAAACCCATATAAAATTCTTATGTTAATTTTTACTTTAAATCATTTTTTTCACTTTCTTTTCTTATATCAATGTGTTTTAATTGTTTGAAATTTGGTATGGTCACCTTCCACTCTTAAAGTTTAAACTTTTATTATTTTATAAATAAAGATAACACATCCCCAATTTTTTCCATTACAATTACCATTTTAGGACCTAAATAATTTTTTTACTCTACCTCAGTGGTCGGTTTGGTCCATTTTTCAATCACAATAATATTTGAATGATACACCAATATACACTCTCTTGTGATTACATGACCAAAAAAAGAAAACTTTTGATATCCAAAATTCACAATTTTAAAACATGGCATACAGTTTATCATTTTATAAGTTCTTTATAAAAATATTTAAATACTCTTAATATCATTACTTTAAATTAGAATATTTCAGGATATGACCAATAATGAATGAAAAAAAATTAAGATAAAATTTAAAAACACTATTCATTATATCCATGAAGATTGTTAAGAAATTTAGAAAGTCTGTGTGGATTCATAATGAATTCATAGTGTTTATATCTTTTAAATAATGTTATCTTTGATATATATTTTCTCTTTACCCTTAATTGATGGAATACATATCAAATATCCTCCTTTTATAATTATTAGGATCCTTTTATTTGATAAAATAAATCATCTATATAAGGTAAAGGATATTTAATCTTGATCGTTATTTTCTATAATATCATAATAAGATTTGAATATATGTATTTAACCACCCTTCTTCTTGAAAAAGTGAAATTGTGCACCCCATATTGAGTCACTTGGGCATCTAATACCCATGTCTGAATTATCTTGAATTTTCTTCTTCAATTCTTCTAATTCAATGGGATCTATACTATTAAGGATCTTGGATATTGGCATAAAACCATATCTAATTTCTGTTAAAAACTCAACCAAACATTATTATGGAATACTAGGTAGTTATTCATGGAATACATCAATATAAACCCATGCAATTAGTATTTATTCAATGTTGAGATCCTCCCTAACCATTTGAGCCAAGTATCCCTCAATATTTGGTATCAAGACCCATATGATGGAATTTTATTCCAAATGGATTTTACCATTATTCTTGAATGTAAAATTTATCATGGTATTTATAAATATGAAATGATATCTCTTTTTCTCAATAATTTATATGATCTCGATGTATATAGACCTAACTAATCCCTAATATCAAATAAATATCTAACAATGAAAGAAGAACTAGATCTCCAAGAATTTTCTTCCCACAAATATTGATTATATAATATTTATATACTATAAATGAAATAATTGGTTAACTATTTATTATAAATATAAATATAAATCATTTTAAAGGAAAATAAATCTTTTATAAAATATAGTATTTTTTCTAAAAAGTGATTTAGTCTCACTTTGTGAACATAATTTAAACTTAATTTTTAATACCTTTTAAAAATTTAACAACCTTTTTGAAATAAAAATGAAATAATTATTCTAGGTTTAAATTTTGGAATTTTTCTGAAAAGTTTCATTTTTTGATGAATATTTAAGAATACTAATTTTTGTTAAAAACTACCTCTTCATTTAAAGAATTTTCAAGTCCCATTTTGTTAAAAAAAATATTTCAAAAGATAAATTATCACAATTATATTTTTATTAATACAATTTATGTTATATTAATTAATTATATGATCAATTTTGATATCAAAACATTTTATACTTTGGAAAGTTATTCTTTCAAAAAAACTTTTTTGATCCCTCTACAAGTTTAATTTTAAATTTAATTATGCCACTTAAATGGATTTAATCGGTAAAAATGGATTCCATATTTTTAATTATAATAATTTATATTATATAATATGGTTAACTTAATTTTTTTCAAACTTAATAGTGAAAATAGTAAAAAAAATCATGGTTAAGGTGAAAACGGTTTTATCAGGGGTTAAACAAAGAAGATAAGGGTTAAAATGACCTAAATATTAACCAATACCCATTTTATATATGTATTACAGCATTATAGAATTTAAGGTTATATAATGGACTATTTTGGAGTCTTTTTTCATGTGAAAAAATTGAGTACACATTATTATTTTTAAAAATATCATGTGTGTACTCCCCCTCACTTATAAAAGTCCACACCATACCTTCCCTTATTCACACCTTCATATCAATCTAGATTGACCAAAACCTTCCAAAATATATCCTCAACATCCTTATTCATATTCTAGAGCATATTTCCCTCCCAAATTACAAAATCTAGGGTCCTTAAGAGGAGATCCAAAGGCGTTCTCTCTAGGGGAAGGTAATTATATTAATGATGCTCTAATGTTTTCTTTATTTTTTTACACCTTAATTTATTTTTTAACAATTAAAATATAATTACACAAGTATATAAAATATACTTAAATGTTATTAATATTATATAATAATATTTATCTATCTCCTCCTCTATCAAATGGGAAAATAAATCACTGATCGTTTGAATGGTGGACAACCACCTCGTGAACTGATATAAATTGTTTCCCTTGAACACATATGATGATTGAATATAATAATGGATTTAATGTTTATATATAATATATATGATATAACTATTTTTATTCAATTATAATATCACATATGACTTCTTATTTTAAATTCTATTTAAAATACGATAATGTCGCTCATATATACGGTAGATTAATGCCTCATGAAGTGATGTGGTTCATTTCTCACTTACACTTTACCTATAAAGTAATAAGGTTAAATTTAATATAATATATAATAAATTATATTTATTCTATAAAATTAATATATAACCATATTAATTACCCTTTCACTCATAAATAGAATGATATTGTTACTCATGTGTATGTATGGCCTACCGTCTCCACAAAACGATGTGATTAATTTTTGAGGTCCTCCTTTAAATAATGGTCCTAAAAATGTATCTAATGAGTAAATATTATATTTATAACATTAATATAATTCATTAAAATATAGATATATACCCTATAAAAACATTATAAACTTTCATGACAAAACATGCATGATAAATATAGTGACCCACGCATAACATACAAATATATTGCATTATCTTTTATGAATATTAATTTAATCACCCAAACACACACCTGAGGACCATAATAGTTTATTAATTTTTAAAACATGGAAACATTAACATTGTCCCATAAGTTATATAAATCATCCCCCACTGTGTTCTTTATAACTATCACTCTCTTTACACACATCAAATATAAATTATATCTTCATATCCTAGGAAAATGGCACATAACAAAAGGGTGATCTCATATTATCAATAATGGAAAAAATGGTTCAAATATAACAGTAACATGAACAAAAGGGTTTGAGAACATGATAATAAGATTTTTAAACAATACCCTTTATATCAAAGATCGTAATCATAATTCATTGAATAAATATTTGAAGTTTATAAAACTAGAATCAAAAGGGAATTAAAGAATTTAATACATGAGAGCATAACATTGTCATAAGACATAGATTTTTGGTGTACACATAAGCATAGAAAATAATTCCATAATAGTCAAGTATCACTCTTAAAATCATCATAGTTGAAAATTTCCAATACTTAAGTGGGTCCACTCCCTATTATAGCCATGTCTTACAGAATCAGACTCACTCCCCATTCTATGCCTCACCTATGGAACCGAGTTCAATCCTGATTCTATTCCTATCTATTTCATGAGATATAAATATTTACCTAATTAATTTGATGGTTATATAGGTTCCACCCATCATATAATGAAAACTATATTATGTGCGACCTAATATCATAAACATTCATCATATCATAACCCATAAAATTAAATGAGAATTATAAACACTTCATCATATCATAACCTATGGAAAAGCAATAGGACTCATAATAATTTCATCATAATATAACCTCTGAAAATAAGTGGGTATCATAATAATTTTATCATGGTATAACCCCTATAAGATAAATGGGTATCATAAAAATCATTCCATTAAAACAAAAACCACCTAGGAAAAGAATATGAATGGTATCCTTGAATCATATCCCTAGTTAGGAATATTTAACACCCACACATGTCATTTGAGATGAAAAATAATTTTGAAAGATTATTCAAAAAAAATTGGGAAAAATATCATATAGTATTTTATAATTTTCTTTTAAAACCTAAAACATTTTTAAAAACTTTTTAACTTAAATTAAAATTGAAAAATTATAAAGGAACATTACTTGAGTAAAATATTATTTCCCCTTTGAAAAAATAATTTTTAAAACATAAAACATTTTTAAACCCATTTTCTTTGAAAATTACCATGAAAAGTTTTATAGGAATATTTATAAAAAAATTTAAAAAATTATTTATGAAATTATATTTTCTCTTTTTAAAACATTTTTATAATTTTTTTGAAAACATTTTTAGAAAAAATTATTTTGTAAGAAAATTGATATCTGACTAAAGAGAGAAATAAAGTAGGATTTTATTAAAATATTTTTCCCAATTATTTTTTGTGCCAAAGAGTGTAAAATGGTACTATTACTGGAAAATATCATTAATAACCATATTATAAGAGAATTCATGAGTATTATTGAGAGGTAGATCATAAGATCTCAACATTGGACACATATTCTTAAACAATCATGATAAATGATGAGATTGTAAAATAAAATCTTTAATATCATTGTAAAATTGAATCATAGGCACCCTGAAATAATAACACTAAATGAAATATAAAATATATTTAGTTTGAATAAATACATTGTACTATAAGTTAATGGGGCTATATAAACACCTTTTGAAGGAATATTGGTGCATAACATAATATATGTCTCAAAGAATGAAAATTGAGACAAACAATATCTTTCCGATTTGGTAACTATTGAAACATAAACCCCAGGAAATATAGATCCTAAAATGGGTATATAAATAACAATAAATTTAGTTATAATAATCATAAGATTTATTCATGGGTAGTATATATACCATATAAAATAAATAGGTAGTAAACATGACATGTGTCTCATGGGAGTAAAAAATTGAGATGCAAATCCTTTACCATAAGTCTTGAATTCGGTCATACTTTTACAAGAAGTAAATATAATAAATACAAGTTTATTATAAATATACTAAATAACCATATTAATATAAATAGTAAAATATCTGATTTTATTGTGATCTTTTATTACTCGCTTATTAAACATTCCATGTTACATTTGGGTAATAACCGCTCTGATTTTTGTATATGTTTTGATTTGTTATTTTTTTAATATCTTAATTTAATCATGGTTTCATAATATCCATTAAACTAAATTTTATATAAATATAATATATATTAATTATATATTTATTTATATTAGTCGCTAAAATTTAGTAATATGAAATTATATACACTTTTTATAGTAACGGTGGGTCATACGTATGCAAGAATGTTGTTTTTTAATTTTATTATTGGGTAGAAAAAAAAAATGATATATGTTACCATTACAAAATAATGGTAATATAATTTATAAAAAAAATTATTAATATCACCCTTAATATATTCCATGTAATGTGTTAATTAATAACATCCCTTAGTGAGTCGGTAGTCCTCCATGCACACTAACAATGTTATCGTATTCACAAAAAATGGATAGTCTGATGGTATGTGTGATATAATAATTACATAATCATATTAACATCATAAATATAATTAATTTCATATATAAAATATAAAACCACCATTAATTGTGACAATGATAGGTGGTAATGGAAAACATAATGACATCGGTTCGTGAATAAGTAGTTTGTCGTACACACGAAAGATGACTTTGTAACCCCTTTGATGGAAATGGATATGGTTTTACATAACTAACTTAATATATAAAACATATAATTATGTTAAATGTACTATGTTTTTTATTTAATACTGATATTAAAATAATTTAATGGGTGGATGACAAAATAAATTAAAATCACTTGTTGATGAATGTTACCTCTTCTTCAGATATTCTCCTTAGGTTTGCACTAAAATCCTTCTAATGATGGATTTATTATAAAAATAAGAATTATATTATTATAGTATTGAATTTTTGAAGTTATTTGGTCTGTTTTTGTCTTAGACAAATAGGTATTAAGGTGTGAATATAGGAGGAGAGTGAGTGCCCTTTCATAGTAGAGAAGGAGAGACATTTTTGTAAATACCCAGAGGTATTCACTATTGGGAGTTCAATATTACATAAAATGTCTCAAATTTTGATTATTAATGGTTTGGGGTGATTATTGGGTCAATATAAACCTATACCATAAAATAAGAGACATCTTTTAAACATGTTGTTCCTTAACTTCAAGGTTTCCTTATTTTTACCATTTTGGATTTTCACTATGGTAACTAGTCTTTTTATACTAGATAATTTATCCTTTATGACAAAATCAAAATTACAATTTTTAAATTATTTGGTTAAATTATTCTATATATTATATCAAATTTATCAAATAAATATCATATGTTCGTTGAAATGTTATTTTAATAGAATCACATGTAACGTGATAACCCATAGATTTAACCTTAACCACGATAACGGGGTTGTTGACTATTTAGCAGTTAATATAGTAATTATAAAAGAAAAATTTATCCATGAATGGAGAATATTTTACATTTAATATATTTTTAAAATAATTTTCATAATTTTAAATCATTTGAACAAATATGAATATTTATAATATAACCTTAAAGGTAACTTCAACATTATTCGTTCAATTTGAAAAAAAAAATCAATTAAATGATGGAATTAAAATATATAATGTTCAATATTCTGTAATATGGTAATCTAATCTATAAAGTTGATGGAACACAATAATTCATTCAATTTACTTTACTTATAAATATTTTTAGTATCATTTATTTTATTTTATTATTAACTAAATAATTCTTGTGTTGGTGTTTCTTATACATTTAAAGAAATTAGTTCATCTCTAAAGAATTTCAAATAATTATCCTGAAAAAAAACTCATTTATATATCAAAATAATATCTATAACCAAACATATGTTGATGTTTTTTCTATCCCAAGTCTTTATAGATATTAAAAGAAAGGAAGGTTTATTTTTGTCATTTTCTTTACTTAACTTATTATATTGACCAATTTCATGGAAAAGTTCCCCAAAATATCATAAAATCAAACCTAAGGTCATTAGGGTCAAACTAAGTCCATCCAATTACTGATGAAAAAATTAGTAGGTAATTTTAACCCTGGATCTTGTCAGTTTAACCCTTGGTAAACTCACTTTTACCTTAACTACAATGATTACTTTTGAAAATTTTATAATTAATATTGGTCAAAAATTAGGTAGGCCTTATTAGAAATTATAAATTAAAATTATTAAAAATATGGAAACCATTTATAAAAAAAATTGTTCACATAAGTTTCAAAAATTAATTTACAATTAATCTTGTGGATGTGACAAAAAAGTGGGTATTTAAATCGAAAATGATCAGTAGTTAACAAGGTTTTTTCATCCAATTTCAAAATTAAATTTATTAAAATGACCTAAATTGTGTTAATAGATTAATAATTTTACTAATTATACACTAAAACCAATTTAACATTAAATTTAACTTAACAAATAAATAAAACAAAAAGGTTGTTTTAATTAAAATCAGTATTTTCACTATTCATCAAAAAAATAAAACTTTTATGAAAATTATAAAAATTAAATACATACTAAATTTTACAATATTAATTCAAAAATTAAGTTTATTTTATAAAATTCATTTTATAAAAGTTTAAAAAATTAATTTTATAGTTTTTCACAAAAATACAAAAAACATTTTTTTTTAATAACATTTTTAAAACATATAAAGACTTCACTAAATATTATATATTTTATTATAAATATTTTTTATTAATTTAAAACCACTATAAATAATATTAAAAAATTATTTATTGTTATTCATATCATTAAGTTTAATGGTCATTTTATAATAGTCGCGTAAATAATTAATCATGGCTTTGTTAAAACTTGTTCTGAGAGTAATGCAATCTAATCTAGTGCTATATGTAGTGAAAGATTAACTTGGTATTTCATGTAATGAAAGTCATCAAATAAATTTAATTTATTTGAAATAATAATAATTCATGAAAACTCATCATGTTACTTTCTACCCCCCTTATGATGAATTTCTCCCTTGAAATGTTTCTCGACCATTAAAGGTTTAACATATAATTTTTCTTTAATAGAAACCCACATCATAAAAAGGTTTAACAAAAAAACCTCTTGAAAAAGATAAAGGGGTGTGTAAAAAAATATATTATAAAACATACTAAGTTTCCAAATAGTATAACATAGGTGGGAAGTGAAAACATGTACATAGAAACTACTGGAAACATGGCATATACCCATAGTTTTAAATCATGGTCATAACACCTAAAATAGAGGGTATAACCTATACCCATGGTTCTAGGAACCTTTGATTTGGTATCCATCTATATGGTTCTATTCCAATGGTGTCTATTGAAATCATGTCTATATCCTTATAGAATTTTAGCATACCCATGACTCATCCAAACCGTGGGTATATATCTATTCCCAAGGTTTTCAAAACTATGGGTATAGATTTTCCCATCAAAAAATATATAACCACAGTTTTCCAAATCATGGGTATAGGTAGTTTTCCCCATTTGGAAACTACAACATCTCTTTTATCCCTTTAACCTATAAATTAAATAAAAAACACAGTACACATTCAATGAAATAACAATATTGTATATTTTACATTCAACCAACTTCTTTTAATAATTTTAAATCCATTTAAAATACTATAAGATACATATACATCCATACAACCAAATAATTCAAGTCATTAAACAACATTCACATGTATCTTTACACAAAAGTCAAAAATAAAGGGGGTGAATATATCCACCATTGTTGACATCCTCATCACCATCATCAACAATCTCATTAACAACAATATAATCTATAGCATTTTCATCATCATCATTTCCACCACAATTAGCTTGACCACCACGAGGACCCACATTGGCATCACTCAGGACATTATTTAAAGAGAAACTTTATTCAATTTATAAATAAAAAGTAGTATTATCCTCCTATAGAAGTGATTTACTTAAACTGGCATGGCTTTAAAGAAGTGTTTGATGATTAGTTTACTTCTTTGACACTCCTATAAAGCTATTTTTTGGCCTTATATTCTTATACATGAGTTCCTATATCTCAGTGGTCTAAGAGGTTTTAGAGGATCTTGATTACTACCAATACCTAGTGAGTATGATGTTTTTTTCCAGGATGACATCAGACTCTCCCCTGGTGCTTCTTACCTAATACCTAACTCAAATTATTATTTCGTCTGAAGTTGTCATCTTTTTTATCATTTAGGACCTCAAATGCAAACCATTGAAAACATAAAAAAGATATTTAATTATAAATTTTCTATAAATATTTAAAATATAAATAAAAAACATACAATATTTTCTTGTGTTCATGCATTTACTTCACCTCCATCCTATCTCCTTCTCCTCAAGAAAAATAATATTTCTCGAGGCACAAGGCCTTCGATGCCCAATACAGTTTGCTTCAAATGAAATTTATTAGTATACACATATTCATAATATAAAAATTTTGCAATATTTAATAATAATAAAAGGGACTAACTTTTAAGTTAATGAAAAATTCATAAAATTTAAATATGTGATAAACTTAATGACAAATTCATAAATAAAATCTAATCATAAACATTATAATTTTATCTACTCATTATGAAAATTCTATAAACTTGAATATAAATTATTTATATTCATTTAATAATATGAATTAATATTATTCATTATATGTAATTTCCTTTATATATATGAAATTTTAATTAAATTTAAATATTTTATATTTAAATTTATTATACAAACTATTTAAATAATCTAAATTTATCTTAGTTTGTTATATTTATTCCTTGATCAAATCAATAATCAAAAATCATTTTATGTTGTTTCAATAATTTCAAAATAAGGCCCCTGATTTGAATAATTAAAATTATATATTTATAAACAACTCATGGTCTTTAAATATAAATACTTTATTTCTAAGTCATAAGGAATGCCAGTTGGATAAAGGACTAATGGTAATTAACACAATTGGCCAATTTTCCATTATTTAATTATGCCAATTTTCTATTGGGTCTTTAGACCATTATTCTAATTTTCCAATTTTCCATTAGGTCATTAAGACAATTAAACCAATTAGATGTTAGTACATTAGGGAATTATGCCAATTTTTTGTTAGGACATTAGACTATTAGTCTAATTTGTCAATTTCTTATTAATCCATTTGGACTTTATTCTAATTAGACATTAGGTCATCAGGATAATTTTCCATTAGGTTGTTAGGTCAATTTTCCATTAGGATTTTAGGATAACTGGGCAATAGGTTGTTAGGCCAATTGTCCATTATGTCATTATTCCAATTGGGAATTAGGTCATTATGCCAATTTTACACTATGTTGTTATACCAATTGGCCAGTTGGCCATTAGGCCTTTAGGCCAATTGGATTGTTGGAAATTAGGCATTTAGGCCAAGGGGCCAATAGGCCATTAGGAAAATAAGACATTAGTCCAATTGGATAACTATCCATTATGCATTTAGTTCAGTTGGCCATTAGGACTTTAGGCCAATTTTCCATTAGGACAATTGTCCAATTGGCTATTACGTCATTTGGACTTTTTGCCAATTGGCTAGTTGTCCATTAGGACATTAGGGAATTTGTAATTTAGCTTAATTGGACATTATTCCATTATTCCAATTGTCCATTAGGCATTTAGGCCAATTATACATTAAGACTTTATGTCAATTGGCCAATTGGTCATTAGGAAATTAGACCAATTGACCATTAGTTCTTTACTCCAATTTTCCAATTTTCCATTATTTCATTAGGTAAATTATCCATTAATCCATTAGGCTAATTTTTCTTTAGTGCATCAGGACTTTAGTCCTTTAGGCCAATTGTCCATTAGTCATTTAGGTTAATTCATCATTATTCCTTCAGGATAATTGTCCATTAGGCCATTAGGATTATTTGAAAATTGACCAATAAGCCTTTAGGATAATTGGATGTTAGGCCATTAGGCCATTATTTCTTTGGGAAAATTGGTAATTAGTCAATTAGGCCAATTGAACAATTGTCCATTAGGCCTCTATGCAAACTGATCATTAAGCCAATTAGCTAATTGACCATTAGGCCCTCAGGCAATTAGGCCTTTAGGAAAATTCGATATTAGGCCATTAGGCCTTTATGTTAATTGGGTATTATGTGTTTAGTCCAAATGTCCATTAGACCTCCAGGTCAATATACCTTTAGTACAATTGACAATTAATCCTTTAGTCCAATTACCCAATTGACCATTATGTCATTAGTCCATTATGCTAATTGGCTAGTTGACCATTAGGCCATTAGGCCATTAGTCCAATAGACCATTAGGCCTTCAGTCCAATTGGACAACTAGCCATTAGTACATTAGTCCATTGGGTAAATTGGAAAATTGTACACAATTACCTTAGTCCAATTGATCATTAGTCCATTTATATAACCATCCAATGAAGCATTAGGCATTTAGGACAATTTTCCAATTTGACGTTAGGAACTAAGGATAATTTCTCATAAGGTAATTAGGCTAATTGGTCAATTGGACATTAGGCCTTTATTCCAATTGACCATTAGGCCTTCAGGATGATTTACCATTATAAAATCAGGCCAATTGGACAATTTTACATGAGTTTATTAGGACTTTGGTACAATTTTCCATTAGGAATTTAGGAAAATTTCCTATTAGGCCTTTAGTTCAATTCATCATTATGACTTTAGGCCAATTTTCCATTAGGTCAATTGACCATTAAGCCATTTGGACAATTTACCATTGGGGATTTGGGTAAATTAGACAATTGTACATTAGGTTTTTGGGACAATTAGCCATTAGTCCATTGTTCTATTAAGACAATTGGCAAATTTTCCATTAGGACTATAGTCCATTTGGAAATTTGGTCATTCATATAATTGGAAAATTGACCATTATGCCTTTAGGTCAACTAGACAATTGGCCATTAGGCCTTTAAGAAAATTGTCCATTACACCATTAGTATAATTGGCCAATTTTCCATTATTCATTTAAGACAATTAGCCATTATTCCTATAGAAAAATTGTCCATTAGGTCATTAGGCCCATTATCCATTGGTCCTTTAGGCCAATTGGCCATTAAACCATTAGTCCAATTGTCTAATTGGACATTATTCCTTTTTTCCAATTAGCCATTGGTCCTTTTGGAAAATTTTCCATTTGGCCATTATGGTGGTAAAATGTACAACATATGATCCATCTTGGTCTAGGAGCATCCCCACTCAGACCCATGATAGTATGATAAGGAGTATTCAACTTCAGTGTAACTGTGTATCCCTATAAAAATGATAAAGAATATGAAAATGTCATAATATGTAATGTATAATAAGAATATTACAATTATTATACACACAAAGGGAAGTATATGAGAAAACTCAATCTCGTGAATCTATTGAATAGCATCAAATAATCATTCTATTCAAACTTCTACATAATTTTTCATAATCTTCATAAGAATGAAATGTATATTTTTTAAAAATAGTTTTTGAAAATCAAGCATACAACGTAAAATTAAAAGAAGTCATAAATAATGTCAAAAAATGTTTTAGTAATATAAATTTATAACCATGTAATACATTTTTTTAAAAATCATTTTAAACTCAAATTTCTGAATTAAAATAGATCTAAGTAAATGAAATGAAACAAAACAATACTAAAACATACATATCATTCCAAACTGAAACTAAATTAAATTAATTATAGTACTACAAACCTGATAAACCCATGTCATGGTAAAATTAATGAACTATAAACATATATGGTTGATTCTATATATTACCCACCACTAATTTAGGTTCAACATCAACTCTCACAGTGGGATTGCTAGAGTCATCAAATTAAATATTTTGGTTAATGAAAATGGGGGCATAAACGGTGTAAATTCCATCCCCATCATCATGGAAAATGTGTCTTGGGATTACATTATTAAGGGTACTGTAATTAGTTCCCATATTATATTTCACATAAAACACTTGGTTTTCCATTGATTCCAAAAGGTATGGTTTATCAATAGTTAGGGATTGACTCATTTTAACAACTCTAAATCCATAATAATCAATAAATTAACCATTTCATGTAATTAAATCAAATCATTTACATTTTATCAAAGTGAAACAAACTTGAGAGTGGTGATCCAATAATAATATTTTCTCAACCAAGTCCATAATAATACACATTATCATATTAGGGCCGACTATCTGATACATACCATAATATTCTATTGTAGAATTTAACATATCACCATCATGTGGTGTTCTTATTTTCACCACTTGATCAGTTTTAACAAATTTATACCCATTGATTATTAAATATTTTCATTCATGAACCAAAAAATTATGACCAAAATCCAATGCTCTTAATTCTAGAGAAACAAATTCAATAGCTAAACTCAAATTTATATTTTAAATGACATAGTAGGAGATAATATATAAATATTAAAATTACATACCTGATATATTCATCAAACAAAAAACTTATAAATAGGACTATGCGATGTGCCATATCTCACTCTTCAAGGCTCAATGTAGCTAATGTATACAAACTAGTAATAAATCCTATTTAGGTAAGAGATATAAATGAGGGCTCTAATCCTCCACACTTCTCAAATACATTTCTCATTGGATGGTTATGTATTTTTCTCACATTATACTAATACATTGAACAATAATTCTTATTCTTAAGCTAGATAACCTATCACGATGCAACCTTTGGGATGACTCTTGTTTCGGATATAAGATTCCATTGTGAACATATTTATTCCAAGAGGATACATACACTAAAAAGAAATAGGTCCCCCATAAGTGTTTTATTTGGAAGATGAACTCTTAAATGTATCAGGTGAGTGAAAAATGATGGAGGAAATTTTTTTGAACTCACACAAAACTAATAGGGCCTCTTACTTCCTTCTTATCAAGAAAGACATAAATAAAATTTTAGAACAAATGTATCTAATAAAATGGCATAATAGAATCATTTCCTTCCTTACATTTCAAGATAACAAATGATAAATTCCTATTGGAATCAATTCATGAATAAGGATGTGATAGCCACAAGTGTTTTGGAATTTTAGTTTCAAATACCTGCTTTTGAATCTTTTAAATATGTTTTTGGAATATCCATTAAGAACCATGATATTATTAAAAACTTATAGAAATTAATTTTTATCTAAATGATTTATCATATAAGAAGAACAATGAATTCTCCATTTGTTTTCACCGACACAAAAAGGATGAAATTCTAGTCAAATACCTCAATCCAATAAGTCTCAGAAATATTAGAATTAATCTTTGGTCTTACCCTTGATATTTATAAGAATTTAAAGAAAAATTTCCCATATATATTTTTCAATGTGAATTACATATAGAAAATGATGTAACAAATTGGAAGACTAATATGGAAACTCAAAAAATATATTTCCCCCGTTATAATTGTAAGTAACTTTAGTTTAAACATTTTTCCTCTTTTTAGATTTCTTCTGACCCTTCCCAATGAAAAAATGAAAATTTTCAATTAATTAAGCACATCAGTTCCTAACAAACGTTGAGGTGGTTGTTCATTGTCAACATTATTATCAAACCTCTATTGATTCTTCTTGTTTTGATGATTCGTTGGAAAGAATAGTCGATGTACCATAAAACTGAAATAATGATGATATTAAATCCTTCTTGATCATGAATTCTTTATGCAAATAGGACATGATATTTTTCCCTTCATGATCCAACCAGACATCATTATGTAAGAAGGGAAATCATTTATAGTTCATAGAAGGGCACCAAGCATCTGAAATATATTTTTTTAAAGAAGCATTGAATGTGCACACACCCATGTCCCAAATATCTTTCACCTCTCTTATTAAAGGATAAAAGTATATTTTTATATCATTTTCAGAATCGTAAGGTACAGATATTAGTATACTCATGAAAGTGAAAGGATTTTCATACACATCCATAGAGTAATATTATAAATGAAAATAAAAATAGGACACATATTATAAGTAGTAAGAATCTGACCAATCAAATTAAACCCATCACAGGATAGACCCAACCTGACATTACGCACCTCAGCTACAAAATAAATATTTTTTACATCAAATTTCATCCATTTTAATCCATCTGTAGGATGAACCAAATCATCATTACCTTTCTTTATCTTAGAATCATTCCATAATATATTGGATGATATTTCTACACAAATTAATAGATTTTGAAGCCTGAGAATCAGTAGAAAGTGACACATGACTTTATTTGGAACACGAGATGGAATTACATTTGTATTTTCTTTCCATCGAGATGTACCACATTCTTTATAGTCATTAAGGTCTCTTGTTTCCCCCCTAAAATAAACTACAATATTTTTCACAAGCTTGAATTTAATTAGTAGAAAATTGGAGCTTCTTAATTAACTAACATGCCTTGTAATGATTCCAGGTGATATCTACACCATAAAGAAGAAATTACTTCAAAAAGGTAAGAATATAGTCAAATGGGATTATTAAAAATTCCATACATGGTTTTTATATGATGTAACAACATTCAAAATTCAAAATTTTTCATTTTAGTACATTCCTGACGTATAAGAGTTTTGGAATCATCCATTACATTTTTCACTCTATCAACATCATAATCCTCAGTATTATCCTTGTCTTTATTAATATAATTGTCTTCTTTTATTGGAATATAATCTCCCTCATGATAATAAAAAAATGGAAACTGATCAAATATAAAATTCTCTATGTGACTTCTTATTTTCTATTAATAAATAGTATAATATTTTCTTGTCTATCCACTATGATACCAAACATAATAGTTTGTTTTAAATCTATACTTCATTATATGGTAGTTAACTTATTCCTGGATTAACCACGGTCTTCCAACAAATTTATAGCATGTACATTGTATAAGACCTCAATCTAAAGCAATGTTAAATGAAAAATATAATGTTTTTCCCAAATTCTCTTAAAACTCAGTTGAAATCTAATCATTACGATACATACAACTTCTATTTATTATATTATGGGGAAAAAAGTTAAATTAAAATCAACAATGTAAACCACAATTACAGTGATATCTAAATTCAAATAAAAATTAAAAGTATTTTATAGTGGAACTTAAAGAACACTAACAAGAAACCAAATTGAATAAAATTCATGATTTTAGTGGTCATTATAGAATACTATAATATCCCTCCCAATAATGAAAAAGATATATCATAAGAAAAAACCAAGTCAATATCATAGAAGTGATGCCAAAACTCTATCACACATTTAAGTATCTTTGAAGACTAGCCCCCACCAATCTAACTATCAAAACTACAACGATGGTTTAAACCACCAGAACTATATGGTCTATATACATGATCAATAGATATCATCTCTATAGAAATATCTATTATTCTATACAAAGAATAGAATATTGTACATGAAATGTATTTAGAGCTAGGGAAGTGTTAAAACAAAAAGGTGTAATGGCCCCAAAATACAAATACTTTATATCTACAATAGATAATTCTAGGAGGACAATGTTAAATCAAAATGAAAAATCAACAAAACATGGTGATTCCCCATAAATCAATCCACTCTCCAAAATAATCAAAATGATTAAAAAATACTCTTCTTAAAACCTTTGACCCCCTTATACAATGAGTTCCAAAAACAAAATAAGTGACAAAAACTAATAATTAAACCCCAAAAAAGGAAACAACTTTGAAAAAAAATCAAAAAATAACCACCTTATTTAATTAAAAAACATTAAAAAAATTTAAAAAGTTAAAACAATACACTAATTGGATAAATCCACATCACTCAGAAAAATAAACTTTTGGAAATCAACAAAAAAAATTATAAAGATGAACACCGACATAAGTTTTTTGAAATCACTATTGCATCATGATTATAAAACTAATTACCATTAACTAATGTCTTATAATAATCTATTTATATTTCATAACTTTTATAACTATTTTAATACCAAAACTACCCCTACACTTCACATGTTAAAAATATACAGTCTTGAAATACCCTTCTAGAGGATTAATTTTCTTTCCAAGAAAATTCCACATAGTATTAAAAACATATTTCATTTCACAAAAAAAAACCCTAAAAAATCACATCAAATAAAAAACATTTATTCCATGGAATCTATTTTTCACAAAAAAAAATCCATTTTTTCAATAATGGCATAATCATAACAACCAAAACCATACTTAAGGAATTATGAGAGAAATAACACATGTATGCTAGAGAATACAAGAGAATAATTAGTTGATTGGTGAAATGTTGCCTGAATAGGAGAAGGGGATGCCAAAACCACCTGAGGAGGTTAGGGGGATGTT
Organism: Viscum album; assembly: GCA_963277665.1. NCBI lineage: Eukaryota > Viridiplantae > Streptophyta > Magnoliopsida > Santalales > Viscaceae > Viscum > Viscum album. The sequence goes on along the minus strand of OY728155.1, from coordinate 772,552,454 downwards.
GAGGTCTCTTATAGATGGTGGGAGAGGAGAGTTAGTGCTTAAAATGATATGGGGTAGGAGGATTCAAAGTGAGGGTTCCTAATTAAAGTCTTATACACACTATTTTTAAAAAATTATAGGTATATATTTGGGAAGAAATCTATACCCACAATTGTTCTAAACTATGGGTATAGTTTTGTGGGGATATATGTTTTTTCAAATAGTGAGAAGAAAAAAATAACACCCAAATACTGATGAAGAGTGGTATAGAACATGGAGAGGGTAAATTTAATGATCACAAAGACATAAGCCAAAGAGGATTTAAAATTTTCATTGATATAAAAAAACTATGATAATATGAAATCATTTTATTTCGAGACCCTTTTTCCAAAAGTTGAATAATTTTAATTAGAATATATACTTACTTGAGTTCATTCCATTTTATAAGAAAAATATCACCCTATAGTTGTTCCTTGATCAATTTCTACTTAATTTATTACTATAAGAAATCAAGTTTATTTTTTTATGAATGAAGCTATAAGGTATGAAAATATACATAGACATAATGATTATTCATTTCACATATCTTTAGTTATCATCAAAATGAAATGGATAACACATGTTATTAAATATTCATAGATATTCATATGTGGAAATAATAAATTAATCTCTAAAACCTTATTCAAAGTTAAACATAAACCATTTCATAAATGGTTAAACTTTTGACCCTTCCAAATAATGATAATCCAAAAATTTAAAAACATCACTAAATTTCTAAGATGAACTCATCATTAATTCTGATATACCATAAAGTGGATCTTGATTATCATATACCAAACATGTGAACACCTTTATCATGTATTATCTTGAAACATGGTACCAACAGAAATTACCAAAAAAACATATTGAAAATATGAATGCTTAATTATTTCATAAATAAAACAAATATTATTTTATCTATTCCTTAAATCCAAAAATATTTTAAACTTCATCCATTATTTCAAAAACCACTTGGTCAAAAAATCATTAATTTTTTCCAAGGTAATCAGTGCTATCTAATTTACATTATTCTTATCCAAAATGTCTTTATGCATAGTAATCACCATTTTTTCAACATCATGAACATATTACGATTTAACTTCCCTTAATCATGTGTTTTCCATAAAATATAAATTTTCTATTAAATCAATTTTCTTGGTCATCAGCATCATTCAAAATATTCTTTCAAATACTTAATAAAAAACTTATACTTGAACAATAATTATATATTTCATAATTATTGAATCCCAATACAAAAATACTTTAGTCATAACATTTTATTCTCAAAATATTAACTACGATTCATCATCTTATTCCTTAATACCTCTTTCCATTCATTTCGTATATACAGTCTCTTCATAATTAGCAATATAACCATTACTCATTCAAACTTGTTGGTTTTCTTCATGAGATTACCCCTTAATACATCGATTAGAACAATGAAAATTATTTCTACATTTATATAATTCAACATTCATTGATATCTTAGGTAGACCAATACTCCCATCCATTTCATTGACTAAACTTTTCATTTTTCCATTACAATTAATTACTTTGTGTCTCTCTTTTTCAGGATGAAAAAATCTTCCCGTACCTCTGAGACATTCACTTGCCTGTTTATTCCCATATTCTCAACACAAATGAAAATAAATATTTTTTCCCTAATGGTCTCCACTTCCCAAACTCTCAAAAAAATTATTTCATTCTCTTCTTTGGTGAGGCTTAGAGTTTGTTAAGGTATACATTGTTAATCATGTTTAGTGAAAACTAATTATTCATAATCACAAATTCCTTTAATCCAGTCATCATCCCATTGGACTAACAATTAGAAAATTGTTTTTAACACTCATCATTAACATGGTTCCTTCATGTTCTATCCATAAACTAAAAATAAAAGCATTGTGTGAGTAAAACTAATCATAGTGGGGAACCATATATTCCAAAAAATCACTTATAGGAAGTAAAAATCAAGAAACCATATATAATATATTATATATTTGTACATTCATAGTCATCATTTTTTTACATCATTCATAATGGTTCATAAATAGTTTGTGAATTTCCAAAGAATATCCCCTGGGAGTGTCAAACTAGGTGTGTAGTAATCCATGTAATCATGAACCAGTTCCTAATTTATTCTAAATCAATACAGTTTTTTTGAGGTTGTAACCCCTAGTAACCTATGTTCCAGATCCACAACCACTTATAGTAACCAAAATGAGATATTATTTCTTGGAAACTAGTCACTCTATTCTTCACTAAAATTCTAGGACATATTCTTACACTTTAACTCGTCCATAAACTTACCCTTAGAGACATCCCTAGACATATCCTTTGAAATAACCCTATGGATCTCACTAAATATTTCTTATCCTAGATTTTAAAGGTAAAATAAACATTTCCTTTGATAAAAAATATATAAACCTGGTATTAATATATATATATATTATCATTTTTTATGAATATTCATTTCATTACACAAACACACACCTCAAGGCCTTAATAATTTAGTGCCTTTGGAAACTTTGAAACATAAAAACGGGTCTATAAGTGAGCTACATTATATCCCACTATATTCTTAACAACTAGTACCCTTCTTAGAAACATCATGCATAATACATATCTTTATAATCTATGGGAAGTAAATGTAATAAAGGGTGAGTTTAGATGCTCATTAAGGGTATACAAGGGAGATATATAAGCATAACATGAATATAAGGGTATAATAACATGATAATAATATTTTAAAAACATACCCTTAATATCAATGTTAATAATCTTGATTCATGGAATAAATATTACTTTTTATTGGACATAAATTATAAGGGAGTCAAATGATATGTCCATATCTTACAAAAATGGGTTCATTCCCCATTCCAGCCTTGTCTTGTTAAATCGATTTCACTTCTCTTTCCAATCTTGTCTATCTAAAGAGATATAAATATTTACCCAATGCATTGCAGGGATATATAGGTCACATACATCATATAATGAGAACCATATTTATGTGTTCTACAAGATCATAAACATATTTCATATCATAACCCCTGAAATGAAATGTGTATCATAAAAATTTCATCATATCATAAACTGTGGGGAAATACAGGTTTCATAATCATTTCATCATAGAATAACTTCTCAAAAGAAGTGGGCTTTATAAGAATTATATCATTTTATAACATGTGGATAAGAAATGGGAGCTATAAATATCATGAAATAAAAACATAAACCACTCAGAGAAATAATATGAATGTCATCCTTAGATCATATCCACCATAAATCATTGGTAACACCAAAAAATGTCATCTTTGATGAAAAATAATTTTGAATGATCATTTAGAACATTTTTTAAGGAAAATAACCTATAAAATTTGAAAAAATACTTTTAAAACATAAATCATTTTGAAAAAAAAAAATTATTTAAAAAACCTTACAAACTTATAAAGTACCATTTCTTGATGATTATATCCTTTCCTCTTTGAAAAAACATTTAAAAACATAAAACATTTTGAAAACTTTTTTCTTTAAAAATTACCCCGAAAAATTATAGAAGAATATTTTTAAATAATTTAAAATATTTCTTGAGTAAAATATCCATTAAACTTGGAAAAAAACTTGTTACAAAATTTTTTAAAATATTTTTAAAAAATATTATTTTGGAAGAAAACTGATTTTTGACTGAAGAGAGAAATAAAGTATAATTTTTTAAAAAATATTTTCTTAATTATTTTAATTAACTAAGAGTGAAAAATGGAACTATTATTTGAAAATATCATGAATAAAACTAGTATAATATAATCCATGAGGATTATTAATAGGTAGATCATATGATTTCAAAATTGGAGACTTATTCATAAACAATCTCGATAAATGGTGAGATTGCAACATAAAATCATTACCATCTTGTTGACTTTGAATCCTAGGTACCATGAAGGAATAATATAAAATAAAACATAAAATATAATTAGGATGAAAAAATCCATGATATTATATATTAAAGGGGATATATATACTCCTAGTAAAAGAATATTGGAACATAATAAAACATATGTCTCAAAGAAGGAAAATTGCGACAAAAAAACTTTACGGATTTAGTAACTTTTGAACCAAAAACCATCTGAAATAAATATAATAAAATTGATATTTAAATTCCAAAAATATAAATTATAATAATCATAACATACATTCATGGTAATTATATACACCACATAAAATAATTTTGTGGTGAACATGGCATGTGTCTCACCGGAGTAAACAATTGAGATAGAAATTCCTTACCTTAATTATTTATTTACATATTACTTATTAAAACTCTTTTATATTAATATAAGTTTATTATAAATAAACTAAAGAACCATATTTATATATATAATACAATATATGATTTTATTATTACCTTTTATTACCAATTTATTAAACATTCCATGTTACGTTTTGGGTAATAAAGGTTGTGTTTTTTTAAATGTTTTTATTTTTTATTTTTTTGGTCTTCTTACATTAACCATTGTCACATAATCTATAGAATTATAAAAACTATATAAATATCATATAAATTCAATATGTACTTATATATTTATATTAATCTATAAAATTTATTGATATGAAATGAAATGCATCTTCCATGGAGACGGTAGGTCATACGTATGCATGAACGTTTTTTTTATTTTATTATTATTTTGAAAGAAAAAAATGTAAATGATGTATATTATAATTATATAATAATTTTTATTTAATATATATTATAAAATTTTATTAAATCCATCCTTAATATGTGCTTTGTAAAGTGTGAACGAATCACATCGCTTTGCGAGGAGGTAGTCTGTCGTACACACGAACGACATTATCGTATTCCCATAAAATGGAGTGTGTGAAAGTATGTGTGATATAATAATTATGTAATAATAGAAAAATCATAAAAATAATTAATATAATATATAAACTATAAATCTTTAATTAAGTCCAACTGTGAGAGGTGGTAATAGAAAAGATAAAGACATCAGTTTGCAAAGCGGTTGTTTGTCATATACATGAATAATAATTTCCTAACCCATTTAATAGAAGTGGAGATGGTTGTAGATAATTCATTTAAAAAATCTCATTATACTGAAGATAATGAGGTTATCATATGAACATGATATAAAATCAATTGAATGGGGTAGAGGAAGAAATAAAATAAAAGCGCTTATTGATGAATGTTACCTCTTCTTCGGGTATCCTTCATAGGTTTTCCTTGGATGATATAAACCAAAAAAATAAGGCTTATAGAATCAATTTGGTTAATTTTTTAATTTATTTTAGTAGTAATTAGATGATCTAAGTAAGTGTGAAGGTGTGAAGAAGGGATGAGAGTGATTACCCTTTTATTATTGAGGAGTGGAATTTTGGTAAATACCCAAAAGTATTCACTATTAGGAGGTCAATATTACCTCAAGTGGATCCAAATTTGATTATTAATGGGGTGTATAGATTATTTGGTCAATAAATTCCTCCACCACAAAATAAACAACATTTTTTAAACGTGGTTTTCCTTAACTCCTACGTTTAATTTTCTTTACCATTTTTGGTTTTCACTATGGTAGCTAGATTTTTTTAACTAGATAATATATCCTCTAAGACTAAATTAAAATCAAAAATATTAGGAAATTTAATCCACTTATTGTAAATATTAAATCTAATTTATAAAATTAAAATACTAGGTGCATTGAAAAATTAATTTTAACATAAGCGCATATAACATGTAAAAGCATTGTTTTAACCTTAACCATGCTATGAGAGTTGTTTACTATTTAGAGGTCAATATAGACATTATGAAAGAAAAATTATTATATGAAAGGAAAATATTTTATATTTACTACCATTTACAAATAATATTTCATAATATAGTATTTTTAGTGATTTTAAATCATTTAATAAAATATCATTTATTATAATATAACATTAATGTCAATATTTGACACTATTCATTTAATATGAAAAAAATCAAGAAAAGGAAAGAAATCAAATATATCCAATTAAATCTTATTTAAAATGATATAATGGTATTAAAAATTAATGTAACACAATAATTCAATCATTTTACATCACTTTTAATATTTTTGATATCATTTATTTTATTAAATTATTAACTATATAATTCTTACATTATAATTTATTAAGAATATAATATACTTATTTCATCTATAAAAATTTAAAATAAATAATCATGAAAAAAAGAGATCATATATATTTTAAAATGATATCTATAAGCGAACATATAATTTTTCCCATGTCCCAAGTCCTCATAGATATTAAAATAAAGGATGGTTTTTTTTCTCTTTTTCATTACTTAACATATTATATATCTCATAAAAAGATCATAAGGTTATAAATATGTCCATAAAATGTGATTTGGACAATTTTTTAGTTTATTGTAACCCCTTAACTTCTTTGTTTAACACCCCGGTAAACCCATTTTACCCTAACAAAGGTGATTAATTTATAATTGTTTTACTATTAATTATGGTAAAAAAATTATTTTGACTTATTATAAATTAAAATTTATTCTTATTCCAAAAATTAAATCAATTTTTATAAATTCCCTTCACATAAGTCGTCAAATAAATTTAAAATTAATCCCAAAGACCTCACGAGAAAGTAGGCTTTTAAAGAAAAAATGTTCAAATGTTTACAAGGTTTTTATATAAAATTTCAATAATAAATTAATTCTAATGAAAAAAATAGGATTAATATATGTATAATTGAATTAATTATACTTTAAATCAATTTTCAAAAATAATTTAACTTAATAAAAAAATTAAAATAAAAGGCGGTTTTCAATTAAAATTCTCTTTTTTCATTATTCTTCAAGAAAAGAAACTTTTCAAAAAAATAATAATAATTAAACCTTAGATAATTTTGAAATTATAAATTCAGAAATTAATCTTATTATATAAAACTAATATTAAAAAGGTGTCAAAATTAATTTTTTCATTAATCAAAAAAATACATAAAAAATATTTTGTAAACAAATAGTATTTTCAAAACATATAAAGACTTTACCAAAAATTATGTATTTTATTTTAATTAAGTTTTATATATATAAAACCACAAAAATTAATATTTAAAATTAGTTACTATAATTCATATCACTATTTAACGGCTAGGTTATAATAGTCTCAAAAATAATAAATCATGGTTTTGTTGAAAAATTGTGTTTGTGTAATTAAATATAAGCCATTATTACATTTACCACAATATTAACTTGGTGTTATTTGTGATTAAATAAATTAAGGAAATTAAATTTGTTCAAATAATAATAATTCCGGAAAACTCAGGGTGTTATAGGAGTACAAGCCAATTTACACCTGAAATAATGAACATAATGAAATATTATTAACAAACGGGTGGTAAAATGTTATAATATGATCATATATGATATTATAAATATGAATATTGTTTTTTTATAAATTAATAAAATGATTAAAAAATTATACATGAGGTTAAAGTGTGTTCAACCAATAGGAAGCGCAAGGTAAGGTACTTCCCCTCAACTTCCCTTCATTGAGGCATATTAAAATGGTATGCACTAATTTATTTTATATGGTGTATATATTTTCCATTTTAAATGTTATATCATGAGTACTTCTTAATTCATGATCAATTTGAATTATTTTATCCTAGGGTATTTTAATTGAAAATTACCGAGTGGTAAATAATTTTATAACTCAATTTCATTTCATTGGGTTATATTATTTCTTTGTTGTATTTGATATTCTTCAATTATATGTGTAATTACATTTAATATATTATATTTTTTCCCATATGATATATGTGGATTTAAATTTTATACACATATTTTATTAATTTATTAATTCTCACTTCAATGTTATGATCATTATAAGGGTTTCTCATCTCACTTTTACTTTCATGAAACATATGAAATATTAATAAATTATTCATTTTTGTAGTGTACATATTGCCTATTTTGATAAGTTATATCATAAATCAATTTATCATCATGATATATGAAGTATCATTCGAAGTTATTAATTTCATGTGTCTTGTGATTTAAACATTAATAAAATTGTAATGGGGTATTTCACAACCTCGTCATTATTTTTGGAATGTTTATGTTTAAGTCTCCCTTGTGGGAATTATTTTAAATTTTTTAAAATAAATATATTTTCTTATCTTCTTTTTATTCATGAATTTTTTCAAGTAATGGAACTATTTTTCACTCTTTGGTACTTAAAATGATTGATGATTGTTTTTAATAAAATCCAAATTTATTTCACCCTTATGTTGAAAATATGTTTTCTTCTAAAACCATGTTTTATAAAACTGTTTTTTGAAATGTTTTTAAAATTATTCAAATTATTTATTTCAGACATTTTTACCCATTTTTTAATTTATAAATTTTTTTAAAGTAATCTTCTTATCATTTTCCAAATAAGGCCCTTTTGGTTTTTACCAAAAATGTAAAAGGAATCATTGTTTTAATATGTATGGAATGTAATAAATTTATAATATCATGATCACTAAATGTTTTAAAGAATACTCTATATATTTCAATGGTTATTTTAAAAGAATATTTTTCCAAATTTATTTTCAACATTTAGATTCAAAAATAGTTTCAAAGAGAAAATTTTATTTTCCTTCAGAATGTTTTTAATATAATTTTAATTGTATTTTTATTCATCGAAGACATAAACACTTAATTATACTTATGATCCAATAAGGATATGTTGTATTTATACCATAAATATTATCTATGTGGATGGTATATGATCATTTCTACCAAGAAAAGTATTTACATTCTATTTTACAATTAATTTATTTTATCATTAACTTTCCCTTGAAATATTCACTTTTTTTGTCATTGGACATTATATTTCCCATAAATATCAACATTAATTTTCATGGATATACTTATTACATAAAATTTGTTCTATTTATACATTAAATTTTTTAATTTTAATGTTATATGATTGAATGGGAAATTTTTTGTCAATTTGTATTTCTTACTCAATATAGAAATTATTTGATAAGTCAAAATATTCCTGAATTAAATTGATTTTTTGATATATGAGGAATGACTTGGATAAGAATATTAGAGTGGGTCTTGGTTATAGATAGACCCTCATTTCATTGGTAGTATCATAAGAGAAATAAGTTTTCTATCCTTAGTTAAATGAATTTTTTTGTATACCTACTCATCAGTTTTAAACTATCATGTGAAAGGTCTTGAAAATAGAGATATCATGATGCATGAAATCATGATGCCCCAAAGGAAATAAGGCCTGATTTCCTTCATTTTAGAAATTTTTAATGTGACACTTAGGAAAGTTCCTCCAAGGAATAATAAAATGTTCTATGTGTGAAAAATAAGGGCGTAAAGCAATGAATTTCTAAGAAAAAAATGAATAGTAGGATTAATGGAAATAAATATCATCCTAGGGATACATTTATAGTTTATTATCTTAAATGTAGGGAACCAGGGAATTATCCAAATCAATTACCCCTTCTAAAGGTTAACCCCTATAAAAAGGAATCACCTATGTTGAAATAAAATTATAGAATTATTTATGTATTGGGATTCATGAATTAAAAAGTAACAAGTATTTTTATCAATGGTATTTTGGTTATAAAAATCATGAAATATATCATTATTATATGAAATACTAGAAGAATATATATCTTAATTAACTTAAGAGTCAAGAATACCAATATGGGTTTATGAGTATAAGGTTGATCATAACTTTAAATTCTTAAAAATTCCTTTTTGAAAATTTTGGTGATGGGAATATAACATGAATAAGGAAATTTTTTGGAAATTAGGAATACAACCCATTATTTCATTATATGAAATTTTTATTTGGGTAAGAATGTGTTTACATTTTTTACATAATATTAATGTTATTCATAACCTTTAAGGTTATCTTATCTCTAATATGGTAGTAATTATGAGTCATCATAATTAGGGAAAATTATAGGAATTATATTAATATAGTTTTTGAAAAATGAAAAATCACATGAAGGGTAAAAACCTATTGCATCATGTGAAGGTTGTGGGAATTGAAGCCATAATTGAAGGAAGATAAGGGTTTATTTCCTACCATTGGTCAACATGATGTTCTGATTAATATGTAATTTTTTACCTAAAAATTTTTCTAGATAAATATTAATGATGAACCAGTAGTGTTACTATAGAGTTTTAGATATTAAGGTTTAACTTGTGCTAACCATATTGGTTATAGAAAATATTTATAGATAGTCAGAAATAATTTTCACTCTTTTATAGATCTTATAATCTATTAATGTTAATTTAATGATTTGGGTATAAAAATTCTTTCTGGATATTCATTTCATGGATTAAGGGATGTGGTTGAAATTAATAAAAGTATATCTAGAGGATGAAATTATTATTATTAAATAGAAACATATCAAATAATTATATTTCATTATTTTCTTATATAGTAAAATAATTTCTCACCTTTACGAAAATTATGTTGAAATAAAAATGTTACCATACTAACTTTATATCAGATGAATAAATGGTCTTCTAAATCATCGTATATTTATAGTTTTGTGGTCTTTAACTTTCTATTTATCAATCACTTTCTTGGGATCAATGACCTCTACCACCCACCATAAATATTTGGGCATTAAATTTTTCATCCATGTCCGTATATTCACTTCCCACCTCCGTTATCCAACTTGAAAACCTAGTTATGTGTTATTATATATGACTATTATTATTTCTATTTAACTACTTTAAGATAACTTTTGGTTAATCCTTTTTATGAAGTGTGTTTTTAATAAATGAATTTTCAATTTTAAAACCCTTGATTTACATGTGCAAGTTCAAATTTAGAGAATGCAATCTATTTAAGGAGTGGAGAATATAACACCATGTGATTTTAAAAGAGGAAAATAAAGTTTGATAGTGTGTATGACACACAACACAAATATTAAAATATAATGTAACATAGAGAGACTTTACAAAATGTTTATTTTTAAATAAATTCAATCTCTTCAATAGCTTTTGATTCAAGAAACACCAGTTATAAATGAAACACAATACTCTATTAAAATATTATTATTTAAAATGTGAGCGTTACAACATATCTATTAAGTTTGAAGGTATGGATAAGAGTATAAAATTTATTTAAATATATGGTTTACAAATGTTTATTTTTTTTATTTATTAAAAATATAAATAAAAAATATTTGAAAACAAAAGAAATGTTTTTTGAAAAATAATATTTTTTATAAAAGGAGGTTTAGTCACTCTTTGCATGCGTATTTTAAAATTAATTTTTACCAATTTTATAAAATTTATTACAAAAAATTAACTTTATTTTTAAAATTATCTTTGGGCTAATTTTTGGGATTCTTCTAAAAGATTTCATTTTTTATGAATACTGAAAAATGTTTATTTTTGTTAAAACAAAATTTTCAATTAAATAATTTACACGTCCCATTTTGTTAAAAACTTGTTTTAAAAAAAATAAATAGTTAAATTATATTATAATTAATAAAATTTAGGTTATTTTAATATATTATATAATTGATTTTTATATAAAAATATTATACTTTTGAAAGTATTTCATTGGAAAAAAACCCCCATTTTTTTACGCATCTAAGGTTTTAATTTTAATTTGAATTATTCCACTTATGTGCATTAAATTTGGAAAAATGGATTACATAATTGGAATCTTAATAATTTATATTATCTAATAAGGTCAACTTAATGGTTTACGATAATAAATATTGAAAATAGAAAAAACTAATTATAGTGGTTAAGGTGAAAATGGATTAGTTATGGGTTTAAACTAAAAAATATAAGGGATAATAATAACATAAAATTTATAAAAACCCAATTTAATTGAAATTTTTAGACCTTATCACCTATATTTTTCTATAATGGACCATTTTTGAGTCTTGTAGCATGTGAAAAATATGGGTACACTTTATTCTTTTCAAAAATTCAATGTGTGTCCACTCCCCCACTTATAAAAGGCCACACCCTCCCCTCACTTATTAACACCTCTAAATACATTTGGATCGACCAAACATAAAAAAATATATACCCCCAATATCATTATCCACATTATAGAAATATTATTCTTCCCAAAAGACCAACCACATGGTCCTTAATTGGAGATCCAAAGGAGGTTTCTCTAAGAGAATGTAATTGTCTTAACGAAGCTCTTTCATTTTCCTTATTCATTTTACACATTAAATTATGTATTAGTAATTAAAATATAATAACCCAAGTATATAACATATACTGAGATTTTATTGAATTGGTTTCAGAATATTTATCCACATTCTCTTCCATCAAATGGGAAACAAGTACGTCGATAGTGTGTATGACGGACTACCGCCTCACGAACTGATGTAACTTTGTTTCCATAAAAAAAAATCATAATTATATATCATGATGGATAATATATATATATGTATAATATTTATTATATTATTATGCTTAGTTAATTATAATATCACATATACCTTCTTAATTTCCATTCCATTTAAAATATGATAACGGTGCTCGTGTGTACGGTAGACTACTACCTCACAAAGTGATGGGATTTTTTCACATAAGATTTACATGGAATGTAATGAGGATAAATTTAATAAAAATATCTTATATATATTAAATTATATTTATTCTATAAAATTAATATATCACCCAATTACTTACCATTTCACTCATTAATTAAATGATATTGTCGCTCATGCATACGTACTGTCTAGAATCTTCACAAAGTGATGCGGTTCATTTTACATGTCCAATATTTAAGAATGATTCTAAAATTTTATATAATGATTAAATATTATATTTACAACATTAATATAATTTTTCATATTATGTATCCATATCCTATAACAAATAATCATAACTTTCATAAAAAACTTGCATGATAAAATAGAGTGAGTAACACCCAAACCAATGAAAATAATAAAGTATTATTAACAAAAAGGTGGTAAAATGTTATAACATAATCATGTATAGTATTATAAATATGAGTATTTTTATTTTATAAATTAATAAAATTCTTAAAAACGTTATATCAGAGGTTAAATACCGATCAACAAAAAGGAAGTGTGAGGTAAGAGGCTTCATCTCAATTTCCCTTCATTAAGGCATATTGTAATGTTATGCACCTAATTTTGTTTATATAGTGTATATAATTTCTATTTTACATGTAATATATTTAATACCTCATACTTCATTTTATTTTACGATTCAATTTTAATTATTTTATACATGTGAATTTGACTTAAAAATTACCAAATGGTAAATAATTTCACAAATAAATTTATTTTCATTAGATTATATTACTTATTCATTGTATTTGATATTATTTTTTTATGTTTGAAATTAATTTTTAATATATGATTTTTTATTTGGACTTATTTTATGTTTACCTAAATTTTATACATATAATCGATTAATTTATTAATTTTAACTTCAATGTTATGATCAGTGTAAGGGTTTCTTGAATCACTTTTACTATCATGAAACATATGACATATTCACTAATTATTACTTTTTATTGTGTATATACTACCCCTTTTGATATTTTTTATCATGAATAAATTTATATTCATGGTAATTAAAGCTTCATTACAATTTATTCCTTTCATAGGGCTTATGATTCAAATTTTACCAAAATGTTAAGGGTGTATTTCACAATCACGTCTTTATTCAATATTTTTTATATTTATCTATTACTTGTAAGATTTATTTTATATTTCTTAAAATAAATATATTTTATTCTCGTATGGTTATTCATGAAATTTTTCAAGTAATAGTATCATTTTCCCTCTCTTTGGTACCTAAATTATTGAGATTTTTTTAATAAAATATTACATTATTTCTCTCTTCGATCAAAAATATTTTTTCTTCCCAAATCATGTTTTATAAAAATGATTTAATTTTTTTTAATATTTCACAAAATATTTATTAAATTCCTTATTGCACATGTTTTAATTTTTTTTTTAAATGAAATGAAACTTCATGTCATTTTCCAAACAAGGATCGTTTGGATTTTACCAAAAATGTGAAAGGAATATTTGTTTTAACATGTAAGGCATGTACATAATTTCCACCATCGTGACTAAGCAATGTTTTAAAGATTAATTTATAAGTTTGAAAGGTTATTTTTTAAGAAAATTATTATCAAAATATTCTATAAACTTTTAATTTTAAAAAGACTTCAAAATGAAAACATTGTTTTCTATTATAATGTTTTTAATGACATTTTAATTCTATTAATATTCATCAATAACATCAACACAATTTTGTACATTTGATCAATTGGGGATATATTTTATAGATATCATACATATTATTTATCTTCATGTTTTATGAGTAGTTTGACCAGGGAAATTATTGACATTCTTCTTCATGATTAATTTCTATAATCATTAACATTCCATTGAAATATTCACTTTATTGTTACTATTAGATATTAAATTTACACTAAATATACATATTATTTTCAATGTATAAACTTTTTAATTAAATAGTATATCATTTCTATATATAGTATTTTACTTTGAATGTTATGTGATTGACTAGGTAAATTATTTTTAATATTTATTCCTTACTCAATACAGGAATCTATTGATAGGGCATATTGTTCATGAGTTAAACCGATTATTGGATATATGATGAATGATTTAGAAAAGAAAAAATGGGTGGGTACTAGTTATATATAGTTTCTGGATGCATGGATAGTCTTATTAGAGGATTCAATTGTCTAACGTTAGTTAAATGGGTTTCTAGTGTGAATATACCCATGGGTTTTAAAATATCTTGTGAAACGTCTTCACAATAGAGGTATTGTGATTATTGAGATCCTAAAATCTAATAATTAAGCATTTACTTCATTAAGAATTCATATATTATTATCCATGATATTTTCAAAATGAAATTATCTCTAGATGGATTTCATTCTCATTTTATTTATTAAATGGATTTTTTTTTAAGGTATTTACCTTTCCATATTAATTATTCCTTATCTAATCATAATAGTAAAGATATTGATTGAATGGATTGTGTATGCTGATATTTACCTTAACATATTAATTATGCTTTATTTATTCCTGATATATCCTACTTTACATAACTCTTACTCATAATTTGAGAACACCCTTATTTTGTTTCTTTTACAAGGAATCCATGAAGATTAATATGAATGACATACAAGTATATGCTAGAGGGAATAATGATATTCTCAAAAAAAATATGTTTTATTTATATATTCAAATTTAATATAGGAATCATGTATATATCTAGTTTACTAATACTAATAAACTATTAGTTCCTTTGGGATGTGATCACTTGTATCTTATACCAATGTAGTAAATTAAACATTGGTTGTGGGCTATCATGGTTTGGTTATTTACAATCAATATTCTTAGAAAACATGAATGATGTGAAAGAATATTAAGTGCCATAATCTAATAAGATATTCAAAGTTATAGAGTGGATAATAAGTGTATATTAGACTATATTATTATCCTAATCCACTTTTGTAGTAGATATTTCATAGACACTTTTAAATTCTCTTGGTCATGGAGGTTTCTAATGTTTGTCATTCTTTTGTCCCTTGTATGAGTTTATTGATTTGAAAAATACCCAAAATAAATGAATTTGAATAATTAAATTATAGGGGTGTATTAGTAGGGATATTTTTATCCTCCATTGTTTTAATTTTATAATTCAAATTTATTTTTAAATCATTTACCTGATGGAAAACCCTACCACTTTAGAAAGTATTCATGGCCCATTAAGCACGTTTCATGGGTGCTTCCTCTCACATTTTGTGCATGTAGGTAGTTTAAATTTCTTTCCTACTTATGATATATCATTAGAGTTTCCTTGAAAATTCATCTTTATTTTCTTAGATCTAAATAAATGGGACTAATAAGAGTCTCCAATTTATATTTTTGACATAATTAAACATAAATAAATTTTTTAATAGCTACTGAAGTCTCTTATAACTGCTTTTTTTGAATATTTTGTTTTAGGAAAATAAAGAAATTATTAATCTTTATTTGATGGTCAATAATAAAATTTCAAGAATACCATTAATGTATCACCATGTTGGATTCATATGTACACATATATCCATCCTCTTTTGTTTAAAATCTTGTAATTATCTATCTATTCTCATGGGAAGAGTTCAGAAGTGAAATTTAGTGATTAATATTTTCTTAAAATCCTCTAATTCAATAGATTAAACACATACATTTTACATAATATCCTTAATGAGAGTCCACAATTGTTCTGATTCACCATCCAAATGATAAAGAGATAAATAATCCTTTTCATGTTTTAATAACTAGAGATTAAAAAATATATTTGTAATTTTTTCTCTATTTCTTAGTAATCAGTGGATCGAAAGACCCACAAAAGGAAGGAGGGTATTTCTATATGAAGGACTCAATGGATAGTTGTTCCTTAAAATTTATTGTAGTTTTACATGGTTTCTATTATTATTTAGGGGCTAATAAATTTAGGTAATCATCTCCATGATATTTTTTAATCCATATCAAATCAGGTTTTGTTACTTGTATGTACAATTCCCACATTTTCCATCACACCCATTGTTAACTTGGTTTCCCCTAGATCTAGTCATCATGAAAACCAAAAGGGTAAATCATGAGTAATAAATAATAATATCCTAATATAATACCCAAATTAAGATCCAGAATCATAATTTATTAATCGAGAATACCTTTATTTTAGCTAATGAAACTTTTGGTTCAATCCAAGGTGGATTAAAGTTGGTTAATCATATAATTTTTAACCTAATACTAAAAAATAACTAAACACCACTCTGATACTAACTAATATTACCAAATTATAACAAGACTATATTTTATATCATTTCTATAATTTAAACATTACATATCACAAATGTTAACACAATCCCATAAACCAAATTTTTAGCACATTGGAGATTATATAAATAAATATATTATTAAAAATTATTGATTTATTATCTACCACGAAAATCTCCACACATGAAAATATTCTAAATATAATCATGCATATAATTCCTTATAGAAATGAGAAAGATAATAAATAGTTATATCAACTTCTTAGTAAGAGAAAATAAAACATATCAATGATTTATAAAAGGATTTTATAATAATCATGTGAGAAAACATGAACTTTGGATAAATAATTGATTAAAAAGGATATTAAATCATAATAGTTTCCCATAAATCATGATAGAAATATATGTAACCTCAAAATATCATAAACATACCATTATATAAGAATTAAAATACATGAGATAATGATCATGATCAATATATCATCACATAGTCATGTGGTAAAACATAGAAACGGGGCATTGATATATTCATAGGAAATCATAACATATTTCAAGGTTAGTCACTAAGACCATCATAAAATAATAGATCAGTAAACACTACCAATTACACATAACATAGTGAATTGGAATGACAACCTATATCACATAGTGGGAAAGGCATCACAACTAATTTCCAAAATTTTATTGAGCATTCTTCTATTTAATTTGATAATTTTATTTTATAGAAAAACACACTTATATAAGATTAGTGGGAACCCACAAAAAATCACAAAAGCAGGATAAATAATTAAGAAACATAGTATGTTACTAGACTATTGTAAAAGAATTTAAAAAATTTAGAGATGTGAACCTTATATAAAATTCATTAAATATAAATTTATAACATCTATGATACATATTTTATGAGGCCCTAAAATTAATAGAACTTATTTTCCAGTTTCAATATAACCTCTTCTATGGTAATCTTCCCTCCATTAAATATCTGGATAAAAATAAAATCTTGTTTATTGATCTATGATATTTATTCATCAATTATGATAACTATTACCACCCTTTCAAAAATTATATTAGCAAACTTCATTAAAACATTTATAGAAAACATATCTTCATACATCTCTTCCTTGGAGTGAAGTAACAAATATAAGGTAGTTATTGACTAATTTCCATATTCCCATTTGAACTAATCCTTGTAGATCCCAAATTCAAATGCTTTGGGATCAGAACTATATTTTTTAGTCCCCTCTATATCTATTATGTATCTTTTAACCCATAAGGGTTTTCATTCAATATAATGATGTTGGTTTCTTAGTACCTCTTTTGGAAAACCTTCCCCATTGCATGGAGATATAATATGTGTCTTTAATCCTTGATGTTTCGTCATCATTCTAGTGATAAAAGGTTTGGGAAGAATGAAATATTCCTTTATATTTTTTATTTTTATTAATTTTTTTACTGAGAAATATATTATTTCAAATCCTCCATTTTTAGTATTCCTTGAACCCACATGAAAGTGATTTTTCACATGACTATCTGATTCAAAATTAAAGGGATCTTCTAAATCTAACCCACTAATTTCCCAAAGTTATCTCATGAGATATAAATATTTACCCAATGAAATCTATGTATATATCAGAGGAAATTGTCACATAATGATAAAATATACATATGTCTTCTATATAACATAAATTGTATATCTCATCGTAAAATTACATAGAAATAAAATTTGTTACATAACCTTTTCAAATGGTATCGAATAAGATGATATCAAGAATTAGATTAGCTGATACCAAAACTTCAATCTATAAATAGATTTATTGCATAAGAGTATTTATATAGTGATCATAAACATTACCCATATGGGATATAACACTTTGATATAGAGATTAAAATGGAATCTAAATCAAAAAATTATTTTTCATAAAAAAAATTTAGCATTATCAAAAACAAGTTAATGTTATGAGTGGCTTTCATAAATAATTTTTGACAATGTAATAAGAATAATTTTTGAAACAATATTTTTAAAGAAAAATAAATAATGTAACCTTGAAAATAAATAAGATCTAATATATTAAATTTGGATTGTAAGATACAATATTTATGAAATTAAAATGAAATTCTTATTTAAGCCTATTTGAGTGGTTTTAAAGAAAAATTGGAATTGATAAAAAAAATTATAAAACATCCTTTTAAAATTTTATAAATAGAAATATGAAAATTAAAGATCATTATCCATATTTAACTTTCAAAATAATATAGGTAAACATTTTTAGAAAAAAATCATATGTACATGGAGGAGAAATAACTAATAGAGCATATGAGATTTATCATAATAACATCATATTTTTATTAAGAAATAAATATATCAATTAAAAATAATTTGATTTGAAAAATTAATTTTCATAAAAATAAAGAAACAATATCACAATAAATAGATCAATTACCTAATATAAGAAATTTATAAAAATATAGTCATGGAAGAAATATTATGAACAAATAAAATAGAAATTGTATCCCCAAAACCCTTACTTGGATTTGTTCTTAGTCATACGTGATCTAACTTATTATATAATAAAATAATAATCACTGATAATTTATCGTAGAATATTATTTATGTTAATTATATTTTTTATTAATATTTTTTTTCATTTATTACATAGTTATAATTTATTTAAAGTTAATATCGATCATCGGTTGTTAGTAGTTTCAACCAGTACTTCTTTGTTTTGGTATAACGGTTTTGGTCATCATTCCAATTTATTGAGTTAATAATATCCATAATATTTAAGGTAATATAATTTATTATCCATAATAAGTTATGAAGTTTCAGTTTCATTCCAAGGGAGTTTCAGTTATGGTTCTATAAGATGAAATCCAAACGCACTTATTTCGGTGATTTTTAACAAATAAAAGGTGTAATAATTAGATTGAGTTAAATATTAATATTACCATTATATAATTAATAAAACATATTAAATTCATAATTATAACATTATATTAACATAATTTAAATTATATTAATCATTCATGATATAAGAATTATAATTTCATTCATGTCGGTGTTTGAACATACCCAAATAGGAACATATTATAACAAATGAAGGGATCAGAAAGTAGAGTAATAATATGATAATATAATTTTTATAGAATCATGATGATATTAATTTAAAATCATTGGAGTGTTTAATATGTTTTAGTAATAGTGGGGTGAGAAATAAAATGAAAAATAAATAATAGGAACTCATTAGTCACTTTGATAAAGCCATTCGTTCCCATGATAATGTTTATCTAAATGAAGTACTTAAGCATCCTTCTAATGAATTAAGGATTATAAAAGTGGGATAGGAGTGTAGGATAGGTAAAATGGTTAGGTATTTAATAGGTATTTGAAGTAGAAGAGTGATATGGATTACATGAAAGATAGTTTATTTTATCAGTGAGAAAGTGGAAAATTTCATTGAAAACATATGTTAGGTAAAGGGTAATGATAAAATCAAATGATATTTTAGTGAGTTAGATAAATAAATATTATTGAAGCATGGGGAATTGACTTAAAAACTTAAAAAAGTTTGTTTATATGTATTTTATAGAAATAAACCATGCTGTTATGAGACTTAAGTCCTTAAGGGAATATGAATTTTTGTATTAGTGAAGAGATAATTTTTAGAACAAGGAATATTATTTGAAATATGAGATTTTGGACATCTCAAAAAAATGTTTTAGGCATGGAAAGAGGCCCAGTTTATTATTTGGGTGCTTGAGAAAGAATTAGATGAAGGGCCATGTTATCTGAGAAGAAAAGGGTGTGTTACCTAAGGTTGTTCAGGTTATAAATTGTGATTCAATCCATTAAACATTCAATGGAGGATACCTTTCAGTATATGAATATAATTCATCCTATAAAACATTAAAGGGGGAATAAATTTTAGTTCATGAATAAAATTCAGGCCCTTAAATGTGTCTGGGTAGATTATTTTTTACCAAGGGCAGTTCTGTATTTTTTTAGGTTGGTTGTTTTGTGATATAGGTGTGAGGGGAACATGGGAGAGGCCATTTATATACATTTCTCCTATCCCACACCTCTATTTCCCTAATATTTGGGATTTTTTTGGGTTTGTTCTAGTGGTGTTTTGATGTTAGTAATTATCTTTTTTTTATTCTTGGTTTCCAACAAATACATTTGATTTGGATCCATTTTTTATGGTTAATTATAGAATTCCTTAGGAGCATGGTGTAAATCATCTATATTAAGGAGTATTTTTATCATATTGTATAAGGTATGACCAAAGAAGGTATATGAATGTCATTTCACACTGTTTTGGTAATGTTACGTCACCCGAAATATTTATTTAGGGTTTTTGAATAAAATTAAATAGTTTGGTGGTTAATTGGGAATTATGTGATCAGGAATCATCACAGGTTGGTGTTAGGAGTATGTTATGGACCTTCTGGGTGTGGTTAGTCTAATTTTTGGTGGGGAGAGAATTCTTGATGATATTTTAAATGAATATACAAATTTTTTTTATAATTATATAATTAATTATAAATGTTAATAATAAATTATTTATGTCATATGAATTGTGGTGGGAGCTCAGGTGGTCGTACATTCTAAGACAATCCATGTTTAGGTATGGTCGAGGTGGTGTGTAGAAACCCTTGGATGGTAACTCCTTGAAAAAGGTAGGTATTCCCTTTAATACAAATATATATCTATTTTTATGGATGACTACTTTATTACATTCATGTGCATGGGACTTGGTAGAAGGATAGATATAGATAAGGGCTTGGGAAGAGGATATAAGATGGTTTTTGGCATCTTTTTCTCAACATAATTATTTTTTAAAACTTTAGTTGTTTTGGGATCCCTTATAGGTTATGTCCCAAAAGGGATAGAGTGATGTTTGCAATGATAGGAGACCTTGGGTGGTGTTGATAGGTGATATGTGATACGGGTATCCTAGGATGGGTTCCCTAGGAATAATGGGGTACCTATGAGAGGAATTAGTCCTTTTCATGATTAATGGGGTGGTTATACATATTTTTTGTGTTGGGTTACACTCTATTAAGGGTTGAGTGGTCTCTTAGTGAGTTTTTTGATTAGTATGGTCCCCTTGGAACTACATTAGGTGTGTTGTAGAGGGGTTTCCTCTATGTCATGGGATGATACATCTATTATAGGAGATTTGATATGGGGCTCAGAAGTGGGTCACTGGTTTGGTTTTGGACTTGGAATCAGAATTAAAAGGGACTCATAATAGTATTTCTTTGTGAGGTCCCTAGTTATTGATACCTTGAGTGATGAAATACCTTGATAGGGTAGACTGGACCTTTAGTTCTGGGTTAAGATGAGCCTTTGGGTAGCAGTGTCACCAAGGAGTGATTGTTATGAGTTATTATCAGGGAGAAGAGACTTTGATAGGTCTTGATAACACATTGGACATTATGATGGGTGAGGTGTGATGTGTTTGTGATAATGGTATAGGTATTGAGTGACCAGAATCCATGGATCGTTAGTTGACCAGTTTGATGGGATACAGATCATGCCTATGTTGCATGCACTTTAAGTTGCATCCCCCAAAGTCTTTGGGGATGGTTCAGTGTGCTTGTGACCTTTCCAAAGTCTGTGGGTATGCTTCAATATTGTTGGTACTACCCATATTTTATGGTAATGGGGTAGTGTTATTGATTATACCTCCCCAAAGTTTTCAAGTATGGGTATTTGTGTATGTGTGACCTCCCTGAGTGCACAGGGGTGGGTTGGGGAACTTGACATTACCTCTCAAGATTTTGTGGTGATGGGTCGGTGTGTGTGATATGGAACTTCTCATTAGTGGATTGGGTTAATGATTTCCTGTGTGGATGGTTACTAGGATGATTTAAGGTGTAACCAAAAGACTTAACCTTTAAATATAGGGTAGTGGGTCGAGATATGGACATATGATTGTACATGGTTCCTTCTGGTAACAGGTCGCAGTTTGGACACCAACCAACCCTAAGTATTTAGGTATGGTTTATGAATTAGTGTGGTATCATGAGATGACTATATGATAATTGGATTTGGGTGTGGCACTAATGAAGGTAAGATCGAGTGTCAAAATTCCATAGTTATCACACAGTTACCTGATTTGAAAGGAGTCATGGTGACCTGGTTAGCACATGGAATCAAATGTGCTTTTTTGACATGTTTATTATTCTAATGAATACATATATATGATATTGTATACCTATGGAACTTTTTGAGTCCCTACAAGGATATATTTCTCACACCCTTCATGGGAACCCCAATGCATATGTATATATTATGTCTTATATCAATTTCAGAATAGTATGTGAAGTGGATCGGCCTGGATCACCTCATGTGTATGTAGAGATAGGGTGTGTTGAGGAATAAGGATAGTAGTAGGGATAGTTTGTTTCTGTGTGTGTGTGTGTATTATTTTTAGTTATTTTTTATTTGGGATTAGATCAATCATTGATTAGTGATGTATGCATATATAACTTCTTTATGATAAATTTTCTTTATAACACTATATATATCTGATATTATCTACCCTGAATGTCTATTTTGAATTTTTTGGTTTCTTAGTCCAACTATTTTATGAATATGATTCAAGGTAACAGTCTCCGCAATGTATGAATTTTTTTCTCACTACTAGTCAGTAACCTCTAGCATATGGGGCCGTGTGCCTGAGGTTATCTAGAGACCTCAGCTCAGGCTATAATGAGTGGATCGGATATGGGAATCAAAAAATGATATCAAATATCTGTTTTGTTTTGTTTTTTGTGGAGATTTTAGGAAAATGGTTTAGGGATGTTTCAGAGCTTATGAGGTACATTATATTGGTGGGTCATGAACACCTTTATGGTGGAAAGTCCTTTCCACTAAGGGTACAAGATTGATGTTCTTAGTTTTCATTTTTATGGATGAGATGTTAATTTAATATGATTTTTTTATTAAGGTTTTGATTTATGGTTTTGGTTCTTGTCCCACTGGAAAGAGGCCTATATACATGAATCATATTTGTCACATAGGACTCACATGATATAAACATGACTGTGTATGATTGTATTTTCTAATGAGGGTTAATTTATTTAATGTTTAAAAAATAATTCATATGGTGTTTTATAATATAAAATATTGGTATAATTCTACTCGAATTGATAATGGTTGTTCATGTGGATTCTGGTGTAGGAGGTTATCTAGTGATGGAAATCCAGTCCCTTCTTCAATGAATGTGGAGGGACCCTTGGTGGGTCAGTATGGGAATTTGATTATTCGGTGATAGAACCTCATAGGTTCAGTATAATCTTATGATACATGATGAATGACCTAAGTATGGGAATTTATTTCCTAGTGGATTTTTCTTATGTTACATAAATGTTTAACAAAAACCAATATGTAATTTTCTCAAATATAATCTGTGTGGGATTCTACTTAACTGAACTTGTTAGTTGCATGGATACCTTGAGTGTGTTGTGGAAATGGTTTATTAATATGCCTTAGGTTGTGACATAGATCATGGGAGGTGATCAATGTATCAAGTCTAATTTTGAGATGGAAGGATTAGTCAAATTCCTATACATAAAGTTTATATATGTTTTTTTGTAGCATGGTTGGAGCGTGGGTCAATGTTAGGGGCCTAAAATAGTGCATGTGTGGTAGATGGTCAAATGGTTATGCATATCTAAGTTAGATTCCCCATAATTTTGGATATTGTCAACATGTGTGTGGGGTATGGTTAGGTAGCTACAACCATGGGCCTAGGTTAAATAAGTCATGACTCAGGGTATTGTGATCTTGGTTGTGTTTCTGAATTTTATGGGACTGTAAACCTATTGGTTTTGGGTAATACTGATAAGGATCATGAGTGAGGACCTATGAGAGGGTTCATGATAGATCACATTATCTTTGGAGGGGGAGTGTGAGAATTTACATGGATATTAGAGGAAATTTCATAATGTGTGAGGTAAGGTTCATAATGGGTATGCATTGTAACACCCCAATACTTTAGAATGTATTTTATTTGAATAATATTATATTTTATAGTGTGTGGTATAAGAAAAACTGAGCATAAATGAATAGTGCTATACAATAAATATAATATTATTTAAATAAGACCATTATAACTTAGTCATTGGTATGGTAGGTATGAATTGAAATAAATATATTATTAAATATATATAGAAAGTTTTTTCTTAATAAATTGAATAATCAATCATACATTAATTATCAAATAGTTATAAATAAAAATAAAACCTTTTCTATGTAACGTATATAAATTCCAAAAAAATTATGTGTGCAATGTATTTTTATTATAATAGATTAAATTAATCACTATTTATAAATGACTATAATAAAATGAGTTGATTATATAACCAATTAAATGAATAAATATTTATTTAATTTTTTTTAGGCATGTAATGATGATAAAATCATTTTATAATTCAAAAACACATTTTCTACATAAATGGTTTTTATTGCATTTTGTGTGTGGATATTATGATTGATTTATTATAATTCTAGAAATTCTCTTTTCAAAATATAAATATTTATTATAACATCATATAAAATTTAAATTAAGAAGAATTTTATTGTATTTTTCTAAAAAAAAAATGGGTGAGTAATGGAAAATAAATATTTTTGAGAAACTGTCATTTAATTTCTTTAAATAAACTAATTTAAAGATTACTATAAAATTTTGGGTTGGTTTTTAAATTAATAAAATATCTATTTTATTTTACATAATCTAAATAATTCTATATGAATCAACATTATATTTTATTTTGGTATAAGTTCATTTTTTTAAATGCAATTTACCAAAAAAAAACTATTTTTTATTGTGTTTTTCTTAATTATAATAAAATTAATTTCTTACGCTTCAAAAAATTGAATTATAAAAAATGGATTGCATATTTTGAATCAGTAAGTACAAATTTTGTAATTATTTCAATTTTATTTCAGGTCATTATGAATAGTAACCACGGTAAAAATGTGTTACCACAGAAAAGGGTAAATCGGGTTAATTAAGGTAAATAATTTTTCATAAGGCCACAAAATTTATTCTTAAATATTATTGGATTATATATTTTTAAAATTTTAAACTTATCTTAGAAATTTGATATTGTTTTATCCACTTTATCCTGAGTAATCCATTTATAAGATTTAAAAGTTTATAAAAAATATAAGTGTGTCACGCCCATTGCTTGTAAGAGGAATTCTCTTCTCCTTTATTCATAAAAACTTTTGGGATTTATCTTGGAATATACCTACTCAAATACCTTCCAAAAATAACACTAAATATTCAATAGGTTTTTCCTCACCAAAGTTCTATCCTATAATCCTTAATGAGTAATCCATAGGATGTTTCCCAAATAAGAGGTATAACTCTTAACCGAGTGTTTTCATGTTTATTTATTCTTATAAATACTAAAAATATTATTTAACCATTAGAAAACAGTAACATAAATATATTTCATATGTTTAAATGTTATTATAATTATTGTAAAATCATTTTTCAAATCCTTCTCCATCCTATGAGAAATGAAAACATCACGCATGCGTACATGTGGGCTACCACCACCACGAATCAATGTGATTCTTTTTTCATCACATGATTATATGGGTAGTTAAAATTTTGAAACAAATTAATATATATTGTATTTATGAAATAATTATGATTCTTTAAAGATAATATATTACTTACCTTTTTACTCTATCATCTGTTATAAAATTACAATGTCGCTCATGCATACGTGTGGACTACCACCTCCATGAAGTGATGCAATTAATTTTTCATATCCACCTTAAAATGATGGTCATAAGGATGTAAATAATGAATAAATATGACATTTATAACATATTATGTTTTTATAAGTAAACATTATTTAGCTTATTTCTTTTCCACCCATTAGAAAAATGGAAATACCATTCATGCGAACGTACATAATGTCGTCTATATGAAATAATGTGGTTCATTTTTCATAAAAACAGTACATGATTGGTTTGAAAAGTCTATATAATGTTAAAATATGATAATTATAACATTTTTATGATTATAAAGTTAATTTAACCAAAACCCATTTTTTCGCAGTCAACCTATCAAAGCTGTTTTGGGATTATGAATCAAACATCCTCAAAATGTCAGATATAAGATTAACTGATTATATAACTAAATAAAATAAAGACAAAAATGAAATAAATGGAATAATTATAATGGAATGAACATGAAAATGGTTTTTATGAAATTAAATAATTAATATAATTTTATTATTCATGACCAAAATAACTGACAATTCTAGATGATATTTAAAGTAAGGGATTTCTCATCTCAAATTTTGTCCTTTGAGACTCATGTCATTTTCACCACATGATTCATTTTTTGTGATGTAAATATTTCTATATAGATTTCTTTTATAATTAATTTTCTAAAATTTAATTTAATTTCAAATCCATTTCATTTTATCACCTATGAGACCCTATGTTTACTATTTGATTTTTTATTAATCATTGTATCATGCAATATGGGTAGAGTATTGGAAGACGTTGAGTACATG
The DNA here is from genome assembly GCA_963277665.1 of Viscum album. Taxonomy (NCBI): domain Eukaryota; kingdom Viridiplantae; phylum Streptophyta; class Magnoliopsida; order Santalales; family Viscaceae; genus Viscum; species Viscum album. The sequence goes on along the minus strand of OY728155.1, from coordinate 772,525,044 downwards.
GATAGAGGATGTGAAATACGTGGTGATATTATGAAGATATGTGTATATGGAAGATTGATATAAGGCTATATAATTGACCATAAGATCAGGAGAGGACAAAAAGATAATAACATTTGATTTAAAAGAATATAGATAAAATAAAACTTTCTCTAAGAGACAGACTCAATTCCAATGATTTATCAGATTCTGAGGATAAATGAAGTATAATGATTGTAATTAGGAATAATTTTCACCTAGGGTAATTATGGATTCAGGATTTTGAGCTGAAAATGAGGTGAATTTTTTTTATCAAAATTGGATTTTTCCCCATTTTTTTCCAAATTTTTTAGATTAAAAACTAATCTAATAATGAATTTATCATTAAACATTAAGCTTCACAAGATCACTTAACAAAAGTGTGGTGAATTAAGTTCCTACTAAAATTTTTATTGAAAATAATTTAAAACAAAATCCCACAATTAAAATAATTTCACCCAATTAATAAAAACCACAGTTTAATATAAGTTTGATCTTTCAAAATATTTTTCAAATCATGATTAGGGCTTAGTTAAAATAATATATGAAATTACTTTAACTTTTGAAATTAATTTACTTTATAAAATCCTTCATATATACACTATTTAAGACTGACTATAAAATTATATGTTTCATTTATATATTATAAACAAATGTTTTTTAAGCTTTGAAATTAAGAAAACAAAACACAAACACACAATGTAATAAAAAATAGGTGCATTCTCAAGCTAATATCAAGTCCCCTATACTTTGAAATCACTCTCTACTAAGAATATTATTATAACCAATAATTTTATTCACAACATGCATAGGTTATTCAAACAATATCATATGTTGTCTAGGCTCATGGACTCTTCCATAGTTATGCATTGGAAGAAAAACAACACAGGCCAATTAGGGATATCTTCAATAATTACTATGGGTAAACATATAAAAGTGTTTAAAAGAATATTAAGTATTCTCTAGTTTAAGTTTATAAGTCAGTGTGTATAGATATATAGATAAATACATCACACTACTCAAAAATACAGCAAAAACAAAGAGAGAAAATAAATAGATATGAATAAATATAGTTATTCTCAATTTGTAATGCTCTAGATTCTTGATAGTCATTGGATTTAACTTAATTAGTATCTATAAAAGTTTCTATGAAAGTATTAGGAAGGTAGAGTGTTTCAATTTTCTCTTTTCTAATTATATGAAGGGATCTAGATCCTCTAAGAACTCTACAATGCCATAGTATAATGAAATTATATGAGTTTAGTATATAATTTATTCTTCCAAACCTTTCTCACACCAAAAAAAGAGATACCGTCAAAAAATATATATAACTATAGGTTTTAATACATATAAAGAATAATAATATAGATTTTATGGATCCTCATACTAAACTTTTGACTTGGTCTTTAATGAATTCATGAAATGGGTTAGGAATAATAATTAAATAATCCCTCTATAGTAACTCCCATAAATCTTTCGTCAAGATAATTTAATTAAAATGCATCAAAATAGTAATTTTCATATATGATGAGAGTATAATTGTACAAAGATATTATAACTAGAGGTATCGTATTTGGTGATAGAACAATTTAAATAGTGGTAGCGTGTTTGGCTATAGAAAATATAAATGGTAGTTAGTCTCGCAGTAGCATGTATGATGGTGGATCATATAAAGGTAGCACACCTAATGTATAAAATTATAGAATTGGAAAATTCTAGCAGTGGAATGAATCTATTAGTAGTATGAGTATGGAAGTGGCATGATTCTTATGGTGGAGGAGTCTCGTGGTGGAATTATTGATAGTCTAAATACTATAATGGTAGTAGATTTTCAATAGTAGAAAATCTTTGACAGTGGAAAACTTATGGTGTCACTTTTAAATACTTATCCTATATTATTCAAATTATTCTTGATAAAATAATTTACTATCATAAAAAATTAATCTCATTAAAAACATAATAATCATGTTTATTGGGAATTAGAAAAAGTAGGTGCCAATAATCTCCCTCTTTTTAATGATCTAAATCATGGAATTTTATAAACCATGTATAAGAAAATTAGGCATAAATAGATGAATTTTAAGAATTAAAGATATATTCTTTATAATTAAAAAAGACGATATGATATTTTTTAAGTAAATTTCAAAAAAAAAATCAAATCATAACTCATAAATCCAAATAAACATAAATTGTGTTAAAACATAAATAAGGAACAAATCTAGGTTCGATGGTGTTGGATAATATGGAAAATTCATCTTCGCTTATGCCTGGAGCCTTCTTCTTGATCTGACTAGGTACCTAGTTAATTGGCGGGATTCTCCTTCCATTCAGATCCTCTTCCCATTCTCTCAATCCTATCACCCATCTAGTTTTCTCAGTGGTCATTAGGTTAGGTGGAAGCCTCCTTACTCTGGTATGAAGCTCAATACAGATGGCTCCTACATTGCGGGTGACATGAGGGGCATTGTTGTGGTCTGAGACTCCCAGGTCTGTATGGAGATTTCATTCACGGCCTTCCTTAGTAGAGGTTCATCTCTTCATGCATAAGATCTCACATTTCTATGTGGCCTCACTCTTCGCGGGAAAGGTTGTATCATCATTGAAGAAGCGGAGACGGACTCACGGACTATTTTCAACTATTTTCATGGTGATTTCAATTCCCCTTGGTCAATAACTTACCCCATCATGAAGTTCCATGCCCTCATCTCTAACAAAATTTTCCTGAGAGACACATGGTGTGATGGAAACAAAGTGGTGGACCACTTATCTAATATTGTGGTGCAGGGACCAGGTACTACATTTTTTTATAACCCCAAATAGCTGAAACTGGAGGGTGCAATTCTTATTGGAGGGGACGACCTTGGTCTCCATTATTTCAGTCCCCCTTAGGCCTTCCTTTTTTGTTGTTCTTCGGGCTTATGTCTCCCTTATTTATTTAATAAATAAAGACTGATGATGATGATGATGATGATAAGATAGAAATTTCATTAAGCACAAAAGTCATACAAGTATAGCCAAAAAGGAATACAAGAAAAATACAAAATATTCCCTATGAAATATTAAGTCTAAGCTAAAACGCACTCAACTCTAGATGTAGGATCAATAGTTCCCTAACCTTCTCTAGAGGTAGGAGGTGCTGATGTAAAGGTTATGGGTTTTGAGGTAGTATGAGGTGGATCTTGAATCACTATAGGTATATGATGTAGGACTTCTTTGGTCAGAGACATGCTGAAATGATGATACTAAGGAGGTAGAGGATCATAGGAACTGTAATAAGGTAAGGTTGTCAGGGGAATCATCTCTAGTTCAACCACTATAGTAACTGATACATACAAGAAATAATTTATGATATTAACAAATCCCATAATAATTTTATCATATCTCTCCATATCACAGAAGAAGTATTTCTTCTATTCTCTAAATAATTTGATAAACTGGGTCATAACCTTTAACTAGTATACTTCTTCCTTAAAATCTATAGTAACAGGTGGAATCCTTGGGCTTCCATATAAAAACATGAAATGATAATTCAAAATATGTTTTGTATATATCCTAGAAATATAGAATTTTATGTCCTTGGGGATGGTTTCTCAATCACTTCAAGCTTCACTCAAACACTCTCTTTCCAATTTATATAAGCACTCATAGTGATGAAGAATCTGACGAAGATCCTCCTGGTAAGATGAATGAACATCACCCATAAACACTTACATCTCCTCTATAATTATATATATAACCACATCAGCATCAACAGAGGTTAAGGGAGGTAGATCACTGGATGTAGAGGCAACAGCTGGTAAACACTCTAATGTTATCAACAAATCATCTTGAATAGCACAAAATTATGTCCTTATCTCCTCTATAACTGATCACATAGCCTCCACCTCATTATCCAATATCTTATTTTTAATTTTTAACTTCATAAATATGAAAACTCATTTTGGGATAAGTATCTAAAAAAATAAACTCAAATAGATATTTGGCATCATTTTTAATAATTTGAGTGATATTAGGTGCCTAAGATCTCAAAACTCTACTGAAATATTAAAGAATCATCTCTTTGAATGACTCCAAATCTCATATGGACATAAAATATAAAGTAAAAAAATTAATAATATCTCTTTTTACTGGGCATAAAATCATCTATAGGATCTGATCTAGAAGTTATATCTGACGAAAAATTATTCAGGTCACCTACATCATCAATATTCTCTACAAAATATCACTTATAATATATCCCCACTCTAACTGAGATAGCAGGTCCACCAAGCTCTGTTGGACTACTATTGTCATCACAAATTCCATTTTTATCTAAATCTGGATATGATAGTCTATGAAATTTGGAACTAGGTGAAGGCTACCCCTTAGATAATACCTCATCCTAGGTTAATGTAGAACCTCCCTGAACATATCTAAGATATCCATATTCTTATCTGACTTACTTATACTCTGAGTTGTCTACCCCATGATGGAAATATCTTGGGAACTCTTCCCACTCATCATGACATATTACTTCAAATATAGTTGTAGTAATATCATCAAGATCAACTCTTTGGCCGATAAAACTTAGGGATTCTTCCCCCTTAATAAGTACTCTGGTCTCACGGGCCACTGGTTTGGGCCTACGGGTCTCAAGAGATTTTGGGTCATCAAATTCCTTTGGGCCACAGGGCCTTCAGGACAAGTAGACCATGGAGTAGCCCAGTTCAAATAGAAGAGACCCCTGAAGAGGATCCGAGCAATAAGAGTAGCAGCCACCAGAAGCAGAGCTAGCCTAATTGGAAGAATGAGAGGGTATGGTAACCACCATCGAGACCAGGCACCGTGCAGCTTTGTACGGGGCAATGCTAGCTGATTAGAAATGCATGGTGGGGATCTAGGTGATCAATGATGAAGAATCTGAGGAGGGTAATTTCAAGTGAGATGGGCCTACAGGTCATGTATTTGGCATGGTATGCCTCTGGGCCTTCAGGTCATGTATTGTGGGTCAGTCGGGCCTTATGCCTTGGGCCTGCGGGTCATGTACGGGTTCCCCTTCAACCCTTAAAAGGGGGATTATCCATAATAAAATAAAAAAATAAGGCCTTTGGGCCATTCAGGTAGTCTCACCTCTAGTAGAGGTAGCATAACTAACTGTATGATCTAAAACTAATCTATCCAAAGACACGGATCTAGCTGAAAAATGTCTCTCTATAGACATAACTGAAACAGAACTAGTAGGGAATGGATGATGTGATTTTCCCCTAACAATATCATCCTCATCACCATCATCATCCTTATCACCATTTCCACTATCACAGTTGTCTCCATCCTCTGCATTTTCATCATCAAAAACTTTCAAAACTTCCTTAGAGGACGTAGAATAACTTTTAATCTATTCATATCCAGAGGTCTCTATCTCTTTATCATCATCATCTCTTTCACTTAAGATACACCATCTAGAAGGGAGAGAAATAGGAAGAATAGCATATCCATAAGACATTATAGGGATCTTAAGGATATCTGGATCACTATCCTCTGCAATTGAGGTTCCCACTTCCTCTTATTGAATATCCACTTCAACTAATTCTTTAACATATTCCTCCTCATCGAAATAAACTACTTTCTCATATGTCTCTAATCTATGATACACAGGTTCTTGGGTCTAGAATGATGGTATAAAAGATTAAAATATTTAGAGTTTATCATTACCTTTAACCCACTTTTTCATCCAGGGATTCCAATTAACATTAATTCCTTTTCAAGTTACATTACTCAATAAGAAACTACCACATTTAACTTTAGCTTCCTCCTCATCTATTAATAATCTGGCTTCTAGCACAGTGAAAATCAACTTAGGGTGAATGAGAGAATCGGACCGGGAAAATGAATTGCAAATTTCCATCATGTGCACCATGAGGAATATTCAAAGGTCAATTATATCCCCTCATTTAATAAGGGATTGAAGATACATCTCTTGGTACATCATAGTACAAAATTCCTATTTCCTATGACATAACATATGTTGAATAAATGGGAACAACAATCTGTATTCACGATCTAACTAAGTATCAATATGAATTCTCAACATACTATCACAAGTCATCTCCAAAAAATAATTCTCATAGAAAAATGACTCATTGTAACTCAGAATAGATTTTTTATAGTCATTAGAGACTCCTTAATGTGGTACATTTATACACCTATCCAGTTCTTTTGATAAAAAACAGACTACTTTTCTATCAAAAATACATTGAATAAAATCTTATTTTCCTCTAAAATGAATCTTTGTATATTAATATAACTAATGTACCAACCTTGGATATAAAGGTATGTCATTCATTAAAACCCATTTTATCCATATCTGGTCTTACATCACCCTTATCACCAAATATTTCTTAATCTAAACCATTAAAAATATTCTTCTTTTTCAGAAACCACGATGTGATTCACAATCTGGGGGTTCCACGGCTCAACAACGGCTCAACATTATTCACCTATAGTCTTTCTCCTAGGAATTGATTATTTAGGACACTACAATACAAGCTGATTTACTCTCACCATTTCAGTTAAGTGAAGGATGAATCAAATTCATGAGAAGGTTTAAGTTCAATAGAGAAATAGAAGGCTAAACTATTCGAAGCGAGCCGACACGAGTGAGAGAGAGAGACTTCAATTTTTTATTTTATTCCTGATTTATCATTTAGTGATTTGAATTCCAAAAACATAATAAAATATAAATGATAAAATTGAATAAAGATTTAAACATAGAAAATTAGTAATATTAGAAAATAGAGGTTCAGACGGTAGCATCCCAATAGTGGCTCTTTCAAATTATGGATCAACCCAATGGGGGGTCACTCCAATGGTGTATTGCCAATGGTGGATCATTCCAATAGTGGATTATTACAATAGTGGATCGCTCCAATAGTGTATTCCCAATGGTGGATCACCAACTTTGGATCATCAATGGTGGATCACTAATGGTGTACTACTAATCATGGAACATAAATGGTGGATCACTCCAATGGTGTATCAATCCAATGGTGGCTTGAACAATGGTGGCTTGTCTGGAGATTTCTTGTTAAATAGTGGATTTTCAAATAGTGTATTAGCCAAAATAAAAACCTAACTGAAATTTATCATTCCTAGTTCAGGTTTTATGTCGCTTAATCTCTTAGAATTCAACAGTTTTATAAAAATATCAACAAGATGAGGTTCAGTTCCTATGAATTCAAGAGTTATATCACCCTTTTGAAAATTACCCCTCAAAATGTGGTGTCTTGCATTAATATTATTTGTTCTATAATGAGATGCATGATTATTAGATATATTTATTTCATTTTTTTTATTAAATTTTTTTAGGGACATGTATGAATTAATATTCATAATTTATAAAAGTATGGTTCATTAACTAAATTTGCGCAGGTCAACTCCTTAAATCTATGTACTCAGCCTCTGTAGAAGACAGTGAAACTAAATTTTTATTCTTACTATACCAATATACTAGATACCTTCCTAAAATATTACATATTCTAAAATTTCTTTTTCTATATAACATGAAACCACCAAAATATTCATCTGAATAACTTAGAAAGTCAAATTTTAGTCCTCTAGGATAGAACAGTCTTAAATTGGTTGTATATTTGAGGTATTTTAAAATTCTTTTAACAATAAGTAAATGAGAATCTTTGGGGTTTTCTTTAAAATGGTCCCACATACACACACTAAAAATAATATTTGGTACGCTAATATTTAAGTATATAAAATTTTTATTTATACCTCTATAACCGGTTTGTTCCATTGGATTTCAATCTTCATCAAGATCCATCTTATTGGTGGGTACTCAATGAAGTATCGTTGATTTTAGTGGTATCTAAATAAAAAAAAGTAGAAGGTCTTTAGTATAGTTACATTAGTTTAAGATAATTCCATATTTATTTAGAAAATTATGAAAACCAAGAAATAATTTAATTTCACCCCTCAAACATATTTTAATTTCATTTTTCATCAGTTCTTAAAGAGTACACAAATAATTTTTATAAGATCTAAAAATAAAATCATCAATATAAATTTGAAAAACTAAAACAACTTTTGAAATTCTTTTTATAAAATGAGTAGGATCCACCATTCCTTTTGAAAAAAATTACAAATTGGAAAAGAGTTGATCCTATCATACCAAGCTCTAGGAGCCTATTTTATACCATATAAAGCTTTTGTTAATTTGAAAACATGATTTGGAAAATGGTGATTTTGTGATCCTTGGGTTTGTTCCAAAAAAATAGCCACATCTACATAACCATTTGAGAATACACTTTTGACATCTATTTGATATAGTTTAAAATTCCAATGTGATGAATAAGCAAGAAGTATTCCATTTGATTCAAGAATATAAACTAGTGAAAAGGTTCTCACATAGTCAATACCCTATTTTTGATTATATCCTTGTACAACCAACCTAGATTTATTTCTTACTATACTGTCTAACTCATAAACCTTGTTTCTAAAAATCCACTTAGTTCCAATAGTCAGAGTTTCCTTAGGTCTATCTAAAATTTCCCAAACTTTATTCCTTTCAAACTAACCATGTTCTTATTGTAATTCCACAACCCTTAATTCATCATTAATTGCATCATTGATGTTTTTAAGTTTAAACTATGATAATAATTCTTGATGTTCAAAATGATTTCTAAGAGAAGATCTAGTTTGTGTAACTCTATCTAGGTATCAAACTATTACATCTAAAGTATGGTATCTATGAGTCTTAATATATCTAGGAAGATAAGGGATAGTAAACTCATTGTTTTATATAGGTTCAAATTCAATTTGTTCCATAAAATTTTTGATTTTTCTACTTGTTTCATGAAATTTTCAGAAAGATTGGCATTGATGTTCAAAATAAACAGATCAACATCAAGGTTTTGTAAAGGTTTATTAGGATCATGTGGGTATATTTCATCAAATTTGACATATAGATATTCTTCCACAAACTTAGTTATTTTATTAAACATCCTATACTATTTATTAGAAGTTCAATAACCATGGAAAACTACTTTATCACCCTTGGAAGAAAATTTTCCAATATTATCCTTAGTATTAAAAATAAAGACTCCACTTCCAAAAACTCTAAAGTAATTAACCTTTGGATTTATACTATTAAATGATTCATAAGGATTTTTATTTAAGTGATGTTTAATAAAAAATATATTAATTAAATAACAAGTTGTATTCATTGCTTTTAGCTAAAAATAAACAAGAAGTTCATATTCATTAAGTATAGTCTGTAAAATTTCATGAGGGGTCTTATTTATTCATTCTAAAACACCATTTTGTTGGGGGTTCCTATGATCATAAAAGTTATGATTATATATATTTTGTGATAAAAAATATTCAATGTCTTGATTTTCAAAATCATGTCCATTATCACTTCTTAAGGTCTTAATCCTAAGTCCTTTAAGATTTTCTACCGATTTAGCATACTTGGAAAAATAAGAACATGATTCACTATTATGATCTAGAAAGAACCCCAAATTATACCTAGAAAAGTCATCTATAAGAACATAAACTTAGTGCTTCCATTTTAAACTATAAACACTATAAGGTCCAAACAAATCCATGTAAACCTACTCTTGGGGTTGAGAAGTTAAAACTTTATTATTTGATTTGAAATATATATTTTGTTGTTTCCCTTTTTGACATGGGTTACATACTTTATCATTTGGGAGTTATAGTTAGGTATATATTTGACTAACACTTTCATAGTTATCTTTTAAAGTGAATTAATATTTATATGACCTAGTTTGCTATTCCAATGAAAATATTACTTGGGAAAGGCACTCAGATAGGAATTATTTTCAGAAAATAATGAATCTATATTTACAGCATAAACTTGGACACTTCTTAAATCAATAAAAACTAAATCATTTTTTGAATAAAAAACATTGAAAACCTTATTTTAAAATTTAAATGAAAATGATCATCACATATATATATGATATGTTAAGAAGATTTTAATTAAAACATCAACAAATAAATATTTAAAAATTAAGATAGTATTATAATTAATTATTTTTATAAGGCCAAAAAATTTCCCTTTTGAATTGTCACCAAAAGTGACATGTCCATCATCTAATTTTATCAAATTATTGATACATGAATAATCTATAGCTATGTGTCTTCAACATCAATTTTTTAGGTACCATATGTTTTTACTATATCATTTCAAGAAGGTCCCCTAGAAAAAAAATTACACCAAAAATGATTTTTGTACACAAATCTTCTTAGGTATAGAAATGTTATTAATTAAATATTTAGGAACCCATATTTTCCTAAAAGGATTCATATAATAAGATTTAAAACATTCAAAAATAAATAATTGTTTGGTTATAGATAAATAAAAACTAGTATAATATTTTGTAATGACCCGGAAATTTTAAGAAAATTTTTTTCTTAAATTCTTTGGGATTTTACAAAAACGCAGTATCTGACGGCACCTGATTCCGAGGCCCGGTGTGCCCGAAATTAATTTCTAAAGTTTTGTTATGCTTAAATTAACGCGTGTAAGCAGTTTTACTGAAAAGGTGTAATAACTCTTAAACAGTTACTCAGATCAGAAATCTGAGGGCAACGTTGCGCTCAGGATGGCGGTTTTACCCTAGGCGCGATTTAAGTTTAGTCGGCGCGGGCCTCCTGTGAGAAATTCCAAAAATGGCTTAACAGTAAATAAAATAATTAAATAAATTATTTTATTTTTCAAATGCTTATAACTCACAAATGGTAGCTCGGATTAAAAATCTGAGACAACCGTTGAACTCGTGAGGACATGGTTTATTTAGGAAGATACTAACTTAGGTCGGCACGGGCCACCGGAAAAAGTTAGTTTTTAGCCGCAAATAAAATAATTAAATGACAATTATTTTATTGTAAAATTCGTATCTTTTAAACGGTAACTCGAATTGAAAATCCGAGAGTACCGTTGGATTCGTTGGGGCGTTTTTCACTTAGGCAGAGCCTGACCTTGACCGGCGCGTGTCAAGGGTGACTGATAATAATTTTCCGAACTTTTTTTCGGGTACGTTCAGTAAACGTACGTGTGGGTTTTTCTATATTTTGAACCGGTACTCGGAATCGAAATCTGAGGGAACCGATGAAACCGCAGCGCCGGTAATTGCTTAGGAACACCTTTTCTGAAGGAGCGTTTGCTCGGGTGTTGGTGTAAAAATAAAGTTGGGAATAAAAATATAATTGTTTTATTTTTATTTCTTCACTAAGCGGTTTAAGTGAAAATTAAGTTGTGTCTCAACTTAATTTCTCTTCTCTAGGTGTTAGATCCTGGGTGTGGGAGTTGGAGTGGGACCCACCGGTTGTTAACTTCCCATGAAATGATTAAGGGTGAGGTGGGGCCCACACGAGCCCCCACCTTTTCAAATTCCCTAACCCCTCTAAACTTTAATTTAGTGACTCCTCACCACCCACATTAATTCATGCCACCTAAACACTAATTAATATGACAACTTAAGATCATTTAATTATGTATGTTAGGTTTTGAATTTTGGATTTTTGAAATGCATGGCTTAAGTAATAAAATAAGAGGTGTCTTATTTTATCTGGGTTTTAGCTTGTGGAGTTGAGTTTTTGGGAGAGTTATAGTTTTTGAAGAGTTTCATCCTTCCACGAAGAACTCCATCCTCATCATTGAAGAACGCGAAGAAGGCCGGTGCCAACCTCGGCTTCCTTTTTCTCGATGCTTGACGAAGCGACGTCGTCATCCCGCAGCAATGTCTACGGAACAACGGAGCTTTCCTTTTCTTCATCAAGCAATCAACCTTTGTGAATCGAGGTAGGGGGATTAATTTGAGAATGGTATTTTCCCTTGGTTGTTCCTTCTAAAGCAAAGAACCCAGATCAACTCATCATTAAGTTGATCCGCGAAGAATATGTTTGCGGGTTGGGAATTCTTGTTTGCGGGGAAAACTGTAGGGGTTTTTATATATGTTCGAATTCGTTTTATTGATTCTTCATATCCTAAATTCACGACGATGATGACCAAATGAACATGATCATAGTCCTACACATAAACCATTCTCCCTTTTCTTTTTATTCTTCACGTGTTCTTTGTGCGTTCTTCAATGTCCAAATATTTATTGACGCTGGAAACACGGAGTTTTGTTGAGCGCAATATATGGATGCAAATACCTCGACGCAAGGATCACAAATATGCGATCATTTAATTTTCCAGGCTTGGAACGAATCCGCAATGGCTCATGGAAGGAGGCGTCCAAATATTTATTGACACTGGAAACTCAATGTTTCCCTGAGCGCGACATACGGACGCGAAGATCTCGACCCGGGGATCAAGGATATGCGTTCGTATCTTTTTTTCGAGTTAAATTGAAGTCAGAATGGAGTGCGGAAAGATCTGGAGGCGCAGCTGGCGGGCAGCCAAAGGTGGTGGCCATGCATAAAGATGAGGAGGTGCTAGTTTGGGTGGTGGTGGGTGGCTTTTGGGTGTGTTAAGTTAAGAATTAAATTAAATTAAAAATAATAATAATATAATAATGTTATTATTATTTTCATTGGGAAAATCGTATTTTGACGGTATCTTCTTCGTGCGACCTCGGTTTCACGAATCGTTAGTGGCAGTGCGACCCTGACTTCGAGACAGAATTTATGAGTCCAATATTGGATGTCCTTTTCTGGTTTTTGGATCGGGTACCCGAAACACTCGTACATAATAGATTTAATATTATTATTAAATCTTTGACCCGCCATAACTCATGCGTGCTATGTCCGATTGACTCGCCGTCAGAGGCGAAGTGACTCTATCTTTAAGACGATAAATTCAAGTCTGATGTTGGATATTAAATTCTGGTTTGTGGCTCGGGCCCACGAAACACCGAATAATAATATTATTATTATTATTACAGAATCTTGTGTCGGATATATCTCTCTCATACGGTGTCGGAATGACGAACCGTCTACGGCGTTGCGACCCTGGAATTAAGACGGATGTTTTAAGACCAATTTTTGATATTTAAGTCGAGGTCGAGGTGTGGGCCCCACGAGGCCCGGTTCGCGCGTTTTGCAGTGAAATGAAACTTTTTCAGCGGCTATCCGTTTTGGACCAATGGGTAGTCCATCTCGTGTGTTTTTCCGTATGGATCGCAATGGTTTGACCGGTTTGATTAACCGATGTCATTTGAAGTACGGCCGGGTTGGTTCGAACCTGAAACCAACCGGGCCCTCGGAGCGGAAACGCTTATAACTTAAGGACCGGGCGTCCGATTGACGTGTCGTCGACTTTGTTGGATTCCTCTTTATGAGACAGAACTTTTGGCATACATCACCCGAGGTTTGGACGCAGTTGGAGTATGGCCGGGTTGGATTGTACCCAAAATCCAATCGGGCCCCTGGAACAGAAAAACTGATAACTTTCAAATCGGACGTCCGTTTGACGAACCGTCAGCGGCGTTGGAAATCACGTTGAGAAATGGTCCCTTTAGTATACCCTATGAGAGTTTGGGGTACAGTTGAGATACGGCTGGGTTGGTTCGCACACAAAACCAACCGGGCCCCTGGGACGAAAAGGCTAATAACTCACAGACCGGAAGTCTGATTGACGTGTTGTCTATTTCATTGATAACCTTATGACGAGACGGTCCTTTGAGATACTTCTTCGTGGGACTTGTGATACTTGGAGTATCGACCTGTAGCTCGTGGAGCGGACCCTCCCAGAGACGAGCATACAGAGTACGGAGACCGTGTAGTTGGATGTGACTGATGACTGCTTGTCCGATTCGATTCGGAGTGACTAGAATAGCCCAGTGGGGAGCACTACTTTGTGAGGTGGCAGACCCATGGCGGAGGAGCACTACTGTTTGAGGTGGTAGACCTGCGGTACTCGACAGGAGGAGTACCTCTGTAGCTATGAGGGGGAGCACTACTGTGTGTGGTGGCAGACCCATGGCGGAGGAGCACTACTGTGTGAGGTGGCAGACCCGCAGTACTCGACAGGAGGAGTACCTCAGCAGTCTTAGGTTAGTGAGCAGTACCTCGAAGTCGTCATAGGACCACTGTACACTCCAGAGACGGGGCTCTTCAGCAGTTACGGTTTCGATAATGAAAAAACCTGGTTTGAGCTGAGTCTATGACCTTTGTGTTTACCTCTTGATTGAGATGGGTCACTTGATAACTTAGGTATATGTATTGGCATATACCTGGGTAGTGGTTACCAATTGATTTCATAATCTTTGTGTTTCCTCATGATTGAGATGGGTTACTTGATAACTTAGGTATATGTACGGGAATATACCTAAGTAGAGGTTATCTGTTGAGATCTTATTTATGGTTATCCTTGTTGGTTTTAGTGAGACCTTGAGGGTCTCAGGGTCCCTACTGAGTATCGTTATACTCACCCCTGCACGGGCTATGCCCGCACCTCGTTGTGTTGGTTGCAGACGACGGGCAGTGCTGACGGAGGCCGAGTGTTCGAGGACTGGACGATACCCAGAGGTGGACTATATGACGAGTCAGTATCCGAAGGTGTTCTTCACGGCGAGACGACACTCGGAGGAGTTTGACAGGCGAGAGCGATGTGGAGGCTATCTGTACCTACCCTTCAGGTAGGATCCTTGGTGGATGATCCAGGAGTTGTGCTATCTGTACCTACCCTTCAGGTAGGATTCGAGGAGGATGTCCTAGGAACCGCTTCCATTCTTCCAGGTGTTGTCTTTTTCTGTTGTACTTTTGTTCAGTTGTAGTTGTACTTTCAGTTGGGTTTGTATTCTGGCCCCTTTACTTTCAACACAGCTTGTTTCAGTTTTACTTAGTGTTTTACTTCCACTTGTACTATGTGGTGTTTTATTTACTTTAATAAAGGAAATGCATTCCCAGTTATCGGGATTTACGCCTTTGGTGCTAGTCGCCAGCCCCTGGCCCATGGAAGGCGGGCTTGGGGTAGTCACGGCACGGGCCCCGAGGACGGGTCATGAAAAATTGGTATCAGAGGAGTCAGTTCTACCGCAGAACTTATAACTCTGATATTCCCTTTCTGTGAAGCAATAGTGTTAAGGGTACCAAGTGTGGTTTTTAGTTCAGGGAGTCCAGTGTTGGTGCGGCGGCCGACGTATCCGTACACCAGGACCCTGACTACTGATTTCCGACTTTGTGCACGAAAAAACTGATTGCATGTGTGTTTCCAAGAGTTTTAAAGTTAACTCAAACCAGGTCAGCTCACCAGGTATAAATCGTTTGACCATGTCGTATCTGTTTAGGATGTCTCTACGCAGACATCCAGTTGGAGTTCGGAGATTGTACTCGATGGCGGCCCACCGAGAGACGAGGCTCTGGTGCAGGGCCCTTTTTACTATGTTGTCACCCTCGGGTGGTGTACCAGCAGCACCACCACCTGTTGGGCAGCAGATGCCAGCATCTATACTAGCGAACTGTGCACGCCGGCAGAGCGCGTTTCACGAGTTCCCACAGTATAGGCCTCCGAGGTTACGAGGTGAGGCATATTCCCAAACATCAGAGGATTGGATGGAGGCGATTGCTAGAGTTTTCCACCTAGCTGAGACACCAGTGGAGTGGATGGTGGACTTGGCCACTAGTGCTTTCCAGGAATGACCATGAGGATGGTCTACATAGTGATGAGGATTCGGTACGTGGACTGATGCCTGAGATAGTTCCTTCGGGTAGTGTGTCATCTATACATCACTACCTGTTGGTCAGTAGTTACAACCGGCGATACCGGTAGGTGACACATGTAGGCTTACTACCTTATATGTGTTCCAACATCAGATACCCTCAAGTTCGGAGGCGAACCAGACTCATAGGCGGCTGAGGACTGGCTTGAGGAGGTGGCTGATAGTTTTCTAGAGCTTATACAGCTTCGGCAGGATGACGTGTCGGTAGCTGAGAATTCATCGAGGCGTACCAAACATTCCGGGTACTCGATGAATACGATTCGATCAGTGCTATAGAGCTCGAACCTCTGAGCGTGGTGTGTTTAAGGATATTTGAGCCAACACTTTTTCCTCTATGCACTCCTACTCACATTTGGGTGCTAGAGAGAACCTTGAGGTTGAATGTTCTTTGGCTGAATGAATATAACTAGAGAATGTTAGAAGTTGGAACACAGCGAGCTGGTTCCAGTCTCAGAGACTTGGGCGTGCGAATGTTTCAAGAAGAGGAAATGTTAAGGATAGATAAATCTGCAGAGCAGCAGACGTGGAGGCAGAGCTAGGAGAGCAGCATGGGGTGGTGTACATTTCAACATGTTACAACCTCCCGCCTTTGTTGTCCCCTCCAGGCTCAGGGAGCTAGAGGGAAGGGGAATAGAGTAGTTCCATGCGGTCAAGGAGTGCGACCGAAAGGGCTCTAAGGATGATTCGAAGTGCAGACTTTGTCTTCTACTAGTTGTCGTAGCCACAGACATCGATACGAAACATCCCTTCCTTCCATGAATCTAGTCCCAGACCTAGAGTTTCTGGTTAAGCCGTTGACTTGACCCTCACGTCTGGAGATACCTTTGGGAGGAAAATCCATAGTCACACTTACACCGACGGTGTGATCTGACCCTTGAGGCGAGAGTCTCGGTTGGGACCTCTTGGTGACAGCATCGAGGCCTTACGACGTTAGTTTGATTATGGATTGGGAAATCACTGTTCATACTCAAATTGACGATATTAGGCAAACTTCGGGATGGGTTTTCCTTGGTTGGCGAAAAGGAAACCCCAGGCAGCACAGGATAAACTTGTGCATGGGAGGGTGTAGACGATCATTCTTAAGTCATCCAACCTTACCCTCGCGAAAGCAGGAGTTTGAGTTTCAGTTCTAATCAGGAAAGGGAGACCTCTAGAGTTCGAGGATGACGACCACGTTCTTATACGGGTCTCACCTCGATGAGGTTTACAGAGATGTAGCCGAGGCGGCGAGATATCTCCGAGGTTCAACGGACCTTTCTAGGTTCCCAATAGGGTAGGCGAGGTGGTTTACTACTTCACCTTTCCACCTCAGTTGCACCGGGTGCATGAAATCTTCCACGTACCTCGGCTGAGGAGATACGTGCTTGATCCTTCACACATCATCGACCTCAGGGAGTTGGACGTCAATGATAGGGCGACATGCACGGAGGTTCCAGAAGATATTGAGTATCGATAGGAGCAGTTCCTACGAGGACGGTCGATTCCTCTTGTTCATTTTCGTAGGCAGCACGGGAACCTCCAGGTGAGCACATGGGAGCGGAAGGCTCAGATGCGTGCTCAGTACTGCTTTTGTATCCCTAGTTTTTGTTAAAGATTTACGGTGACATAAATCCATGAGGTGGGAGTAATGTAAAGACCCGGAAATTTTAAGGAAATTTTTTTCTTAAATTCTTTGGGATTTTACAAGAACGCAGTTTCTGAAGGCACCTGATTCCGAGGCCCGGTGTGCCCGGAATCAATTTCTGAAGTTTTGTTATGCTTAAATTAACGCACGTAAGCAGTTTTACTGAAAAAGTGTAATAACTCTTAAACGGTTACTCAGATCAGAAATCTGAGGGTACTTTTGCGCTCAGGATGGCAGGTTTACCCTAGGCGCGACTTAATTTTAGTCGACGTGGGCCTCCGGTGGGAAATTCCAAAAATGGCTTAACAGTAAATAAAATAATTAAATAAATTATTTTATTTTTCAAATGCTTATAACTCACAAATGGTATCTTGGATTAAAAATCTGAGACAACCGCTGAACTCGTGAGGGCATGGTTTATTTAGGCATATACTAACTTCGGTCGGCGCGGGCCACCAGAAAAAGTTAGTTTTTAGCCGCAAATAAAATAATTAAATGACAATTATTTTATTGTAAAATTCTTATCTTTTCAACGGTAACTCTGATTGAAAATCCAAGAGTACCGTTGGATTCGTTGGGTCGTGTTTCACTTAGGCAGAGCCTAACCTTGACCGGCGCGTGTCGAGGGTGACTGATAATAATTTTCCGAACTTTTTTTTGGGTGCATTCAGTAAACGTAAGTGTGGGTTTTTATATCTTTTGAACCGGTACTCGGAATCAAAATCTGAGGGAAACGATGAAACAGCAGCGTTGGTAATTTCTTAGGAACACCTTTTCTGAAGGTGTGTTTTCTCGGGTGTTGGTGTAAAAAAAAGTGGGGAATAAAAATATAATTGTTTTATTTTTATTTCTTCACTAAGCGGTTTAAGTGAAAATTAAGTTGTGTCTCAACTTAATTTCTCTTCTCTAGGTGTTAGATCCTAGGTGTGGGAGTTGGAGGGGGACCCACCGGTTAACTTCCCATGAGATGATTAAGGGTGAGGTGGGGCCCACACGAGCCCCCACCTTTTCAAATTCCCTAACCCCTCTAAACTTTAATTGAATGATTCCTCACCTCCCACATTAATTCATGCCACCTAAACACTAAGTAATATGACAACTTAAGATCATTTAATTATGTATGTTAGGTTTGGAATTTTGGATTTTTGAAATGGATGGCTTAAGTAATAAAATAAGAGGTGTCTTATTTTATCTGGGTTTTAGCTTGTGGAGTTGAGTTTTTGGGAGAGTTCTAGTTTTTGAAGAGTTTCATCCTTCCACGAAGAACTCCATCCTCATCGTTGAAGAACGCAAAGAAGGTCGGTGCCAACCTCGGCTTCCTTTTTCTCGACGCTTGACGAAGCGACGCCGTCATCCCGCGGCAACGTCAACGGAACAACGGAGCTTTCCTTTTCTTCGTCAAGCGATCAACCTTTGTGAATCGAGGTAGGGGGATTAATTTGAGAATGGTATTTTCCCTTGGTTGTTCCTTTTAAAACAAATAACCCGGATCAACTCATCATTAAGTTGATCCGCGAAGAATATGTTTGCGGGTTGGGAATTCTTGTTTGCGGGGAAAACTGTAGGGGTTTTTATATATGTTTGAATTTGTTTTATTGATTCTTCATATCCTAAATTCACGACGATGATGACCAAATGAACATGATCATCGTCCTACACATAAATCATTCTCCTTTTTCTTTTTATTCTTCACATGTTCTTCGTGCGTTCTTCAATGTCCAAATATTTATTGACGCTGGAAACACGGAGTTTTGTTGAGCGCAATATATGAATGTGAAGCCCTCGACGCAAGGATCACAAATATGCGATCGTTTAATTTTCCGGGCTTGGAATGAAGCCGCAATGGCTCTCGGAAGGAGGTGTCCAAATATTTATTGACGTTGGAAACTCAATGTTTTCCTGAGCGCGACATACGGACGTGAAGATATCGACCCGAGGATCAAGGATATGCATTCGTATATTTTTTCCGAGTTAAATTGAAGTCGGAATGGAGTGTGGAAGGATCTGGAGGCGGAGCTGGCGGGCAGCCAAAGGTGGTGGCCATGCGTAAAGAAGATGAGGCGCTAGTTTGGGTGGTGGTGTGTGGCTTTTGGGTGTGTTAAGTTAAGAATTAAATTAAATTAATAATAATAATAATATAATAATATTATTATTATTTTCGTTGGGAAAACCGTATTTTGACGGTATCTTCTTCGTGCGACCTCAGTTTCACGAATCGTTAGTGGCAACGCGACCCTGACTTCGAGACGGAATTTATGAGTCCAATATTGGATGTCCTTTTCGGGTTTTTGGATCGGGTACCCGAAACACTCGTACATAATAGATTTAATATTATTATTAAATCTTTGACCCGCCATAACTCATGCGTGCGACGTCCGATTGACTCGCCGTCAGCGGCGAAGTGACTCTATCTTTAAGATGGTCGATTCAAGTCTGATGTTGGATATTAAATTCTGGTTCATGGCACGGGCCCACGAAACACCGAATAATAATATTATTATTATTATTACAGAATCTTGTATCGGACAAATCTCTCTCATACGGTGTCGGAATGACGAACCGTCTACGACATTGCGACCCTGGAATTAAGACGGATGTTTTAAGACCAATTTTTGATATTTAAGTCGAGGTCGAGGCGCGGGCCCCACGAGTCCCGGTTCGCGCGTTTTGCGGTGAAATGAAACTTTTTCAGCGGCTATCCGTTTTGGACCAATGGGTAGTCCATATCGTGTGTTTTTCCGTATCGATCACAATGGTGTGACCGGTTTGATTAACCGGTGTCATTTGAAGTATGGTCGGGTTGGTTCAAACCCGAAACCAACCGGGCACTCGGAGCGGAAACGCTTATAACTTAAGGACCGGGCGTCCGATTGACGTGTCGTCGACTTTGTTGGATTTCTCTTAATGAGACGGAACTTTTGGCATACATCACCTGAGGTTTGGACGCAGTTGGAGTATGGCCGGGTTGGATTGTACCCAAAATCCAACCGGGCCCCTGGAACGGAAAAGCCGATAACATTCAAACCGGACGTCCATTTGACGAACCGTCAGCGGCGTTGGAAATCACGTTGAGAAACGGTCCCTTTGAGTATACCCTATGAGATTTCGGGGTACAGTTGAGATACGGCCGGGTTGGTTCGCACACGAAACCAACCGGGCCCCTGGGACGAAAAGGCTAATAACTCACAGACCGGGCGTCCGATTGACGCGCCGTCTGTTGCGTTGAGACCCATATAACGAGGCGGTCCTTTGAGTTACTTCTTCGTGGGACTTGTGATACTTGGAGTATCGACCTATAGCTCGTGGAGCGAACCCTCCCAGAGACGAGCATACAGAGTACGGAGACCGTGTAGTTGGATGTGACGGGTGACTGCTTGTCCGATTCGATTCGGAGTGACTAGCATAGCCTAGTGGGGATCACTACTTTGTGAGGTGGTAGACCCATGGCGGAGGATCACTACCGTGTGAGGTGGCAGACCCATGGTGGAGGAGCACTACTGTGTGAGGTGGAAGACCCGCGGTACTCTACAGGAGGAGTACCTCAACAGTCTTAGGTTAGTGATCAGTACCTTGGAGTCGTGACAGGACCACTGTACACTCCAGAGACGGGGCTCTTCAGCAGTTACGGTTTCGATAATGAAAAATCCCGGTTTGAGCTGAGTCTATGACCTTTGTGTTTACCTCTTGATTGAGATGGGTCACTTGATAACTTAGGTATATGTATGGGCATATACTTGGGTAGTGGTTATCCGTTGATTTCATAATCTTTGCGTTTCTTCATGATTGAGATGGGTTACTTGATAACTTAGGTATATGTATGGGCATATACCTAAGTAGAGGTTATCTATTGAGATCTTCTTTATGGTTATCCTTGTTGATTTTAGTGAGACCTTGAGGGTATCGGGGTCCCTATTGGGTGTCGTTATACTCACCCCTGCACGGGCTATGCCCGCACCTCGTTGTGTTGGTTGCAGACGACGGGCAGTGCTGACGAAGGTCGAGTGTTCGAGGACTGGACGGTACCCGGAGGTGGACTACATGACGAGTCAGTATCTGGAGGTGGACTTCACGGCGAGACGACACTCAGAGGAGGTTGACAGGCGAGAGCGATGTGGAGGCTATCTGTACCTACCCTTCAGGTAGGATCCGTGGTGGACGATCCAGGAGCTGTGCCATCTGCACCTACCCTTCAGGTAGGATCCGAGGAGGACGTCCCAGGAGCCACTTCCGTTCTTCCAGCTGCTGTCTTTTTCTATTGTACTTTTGTTCAGTTGTAGTTGTACTTTCAGTTGGGTTTGTATTCTGGCCCCTTTACTTTCAACACAGCTTGTTTCAGTTTTACTTAGTGTTTTACTTCCTCTTATACTCTGTGGTGTTTTGTTTACTTTAATAAAGTCAATGTATTCCCAGTTATCGGGATTTACGCCTTTGGTGCTAGTCTCCAGCCCCTGGCCTATGGAAGGCGGGCTTGGGGTAGTCACGACACGGGCCCCGAGGACGGGTCGTGACATATTTTCCATAACTGGAACTGGGATTGAATTTATTTTTAATAATTATACTCTATCTAGGTTAATACCATATACCATTAGTATACTTGGGAGCAGTCTACTTTCCAGGAATTTGGGTAATAGTATTTCTCTCATTATTAAATATTTAAATATATTTCTTTAGTTGCACATTATACAATTTTAATTCATTTTTTTCCTTTAATAATTGAGAATTTTTCTATTTTCTAATGATAAGATCATATTTAAAACTAGCAATGAAAGCATGTTTTATCTTTAATATATTATATTTATCTTTGTGTTCATTGAATATATCTTCCAACAGGTTATAGTACATGGAAATACCTTCATTATACATGTTCTCATCACTATTTTCATATCCATAATGATTTAAAATCTATAGAGGAGAAGTGGGAAGGACATTGGATAGCTCATAAGTGTTTTTCATAAAACACGTGTTATCCCTTTCATAATTATCCACCTAGGTTATATCAGAATCACACGAGCTATCATCATAATCACTCAAATTTTCTTTCATTTCTCTCCTATACCTCTTATCCTTTTCATCATCTTTCATCTTGTATTTAATCTTAGTACAATCAACTTTGACATGCACTTTCCATTTACACTCATCGAAAATTATTTTCAGTTTAAGAATCTTATTCCTTACAAATATTTATCAAATTTACTCTATTATTATATTTACCTTTATATATTATTTTCTTAAAAAAATATTCTTCTTATTAAACTTTTTGAATATTATGGTCAAATGGTCCATCACTTCATCGCTGCCAGTAGTTGATTCTTCATCACTTGAACTATTAGCTAAAATTTTATCCTTTTGTTTTGATGAAGTTGATTTCAGGGATAGATATTTTATTTTTTGTTTGTATCCTCTTCTCTATTGACTTTAAGTTATTTTTCATACATCATATATATAAGGCCCCAGCCTTAAACCTTACTTAATCTTGAGTTATTACAAGATTACACATTGAGGATCTTTTCAGGTTTAGAGTTTTAGAGAATTAGATCATGAAACTTGCATTACATTCCACATTTAAACAAAGTGGTTACATAAAAGTCAGTATTCATTCTTCCCATCAACGGGAACATATTTAAAATATAACACGGATTATTTCTTGACACATCCTTGACACTATCATCACATCATGTACCTTTCCCTTGACCTGTGAAAAACATTTCAAAAACTTGGGATGAGCATAAAAAGCTCAGTAAGAGTTATAAAAAAAATGGAAAGGAAACATGAGTTCATATATACATGATAATGAAATCATACTTTACCCATAAAACATAGGCACTTTAACATACCTCATAAAACCATGAATAAATCATAGAAAACATAAGACATAAAGGTAACTTGAGGCATTCATAACATTCTTACGTAGGGAGTAACCCTCTTGGTTACGTTTGGAATACCCATCACAGTATATTCCCTAAATCTCTTCGGAGAAACCTTAACGTTTCACTCCTTCGCGTTACCCAATGCATTGGAGAGCTATATCGGGCTCACCCGCCCTTAGTTTATCACGGAACCACCCGTTCTTCATAACAATGCCCAAGAACCATAACATAATCGTATCACATAAAACATGAATAAAGGAAACATAACATTTCCACATTTCAATCAAGATATAACATTTTAGTATATTGAAATATTGAATCCATTCAAAAAGAAACCATTTCCAAAACCATTTAAAATAATTAATAAAGAGATTTTTGAATAAATGTGTCCCATACCACCTTGAAGCTTAAAATTTTAAACCATTAATATCCATATAAATAAATCCTTAAAACCATTTTGAAAACATGGATATTAATAAGAACATTTAAAACGATATTTTGGTTAAAGGGGTTTTACCAAAATTAGAGACTCTTGAATACAACAATTGAGGAATAACATTTAGTCAGAACTTTATTATATCATGAGAATAAATGGATTCATGATATAATAATCCAAAGGACAGTATATACACCATATAAGAGTGAATTGGTGCATAACAACAATGAACACTCAATAGAAATGTCAAAGGTGATGAAGTCCCTTATAAAGAAGGTATCCTTAAATTATGGACAAATCAATCTCAAAAATATGTGTGACAAATATAAATACACCCAATATAAGTGGATATTAAGTGTAAAACAATAAAAGGTCATTCACACATATTCAATGGATGACATATTCAATGACTACATGTTAAACCCAAAGAAATCGAAATTGGGTTAAAAAGTTCCCTTGACAGCCTAACGGCATCACATCAAAAAGAGTTGATGAGAGATAAAAAGAGTATCTCATCAATTGGACATAAAATTTACATCAACAAGGATATATGAGAACATATCCCAAAATAACAATATGTAAATTAAAAGACCCAACAAAAGAAGTCTTTTAAAAAAAGAGGAGGGTGAAAGGTTCCCTTACCGACTTGGGTATCTTTCAAAACATACACCCCATGACAGAAGGACAATAGATAATTGATGTCAATACTCATAAATGAAAATATATTACACAAAGAGTAGAATAATGGGCAGTACATACACCACTCAATGGAATTTGTGGCAAATGTAGCATAAAACTCACGAGAATAAAAGTGAGATGAAAAGTCCCTTACGAAAATTCAGCAGCCTAACGGCGCCACTCAAAACTTCCAAAATGGATTGATGAGAGAGAATAGGGTATCTCATCACATGAACATAAAAATTACAGTAAGTGTAATATAAAATATCATCCCAATAACAAGAAAGATGAGCTTTAAAAGTAATGACATAAAAGTGTGTACTTAAAAAGAAAGAGAGGAGTAGGATCCCTTACCTCGGGTCTGACTTGACTCGATCGTTCTTTAATCTCCTGAATAATAAACTTGAGTTAATTTCTAATTCCTTAAGAACCCTTTTTCAAGTTCATTATTACTTTTATACCACTTGTTACCATGTCACAAACATTATGTAATCATTTAAGTTAATAATATTTGTTTTGCCGATATTTGGTTCTTAAGTCGAAAGTGGTCTTCTTACAATTACATGTTGTTCGTGTGGCCAAAAGTTTATTATATCCAGAATTGTATTCATTATGTAGATATCATATATTTCATATATATCCAGTACATGCATGCATTTATAACATTACATAATCATTTAGAGGTAAGAAATGAAATGCACCGTTCATGGAGACGGTAAGCCGTACGTACGCATGAACGCTACTTTCATTTCTATTTCGTATTTTATAGAATGGAATAATAATGATATAAAGGTATATTATAATTCCAGTATAATATCATATATAATATCATATTTCCATCCTTTATACATCCCACATATGGTATTTAACGAATCAAATCACTTTGAGGGGGCGGTAGTCCGCACTTCCTTAAATGAAGATATCGCGTATACCCATAATGGAAGCCATAAAGGTAAGACAAAAATGAAAAATACAGAAGCATAAATATAACATAAACATATTATATATCATATATAAAAATAATGACATCATAATGGCCACCTTTGAAGGTGTTAAATGAGTATTGAACAATCATCGTTTCGGGAGGCAGAATTTCGCCATCCACGGAAACCGTATGTTCTTTAACCATTTGATGCAGTTGTGTGAGAGTGTAGCTCAAATAAATATTATAACAACATCCTAGTATATTGAAGATACTGGTGTTGTTACAAAAGAAGTAAATAAAAAGAGTTTAGGGGGTTGGAGAAGCAAAATAAAACAAATGAACATGAGAGAATGAATTACCTTTAAAAGTGTAACTCCTTTTGATTTAAGCCTAAAGGCTTCCTTTGAAAGGATTCTGCCCAAATGGAGTCCTCTAGTATGAGGAGAGGGATGTGGAGAGAGAAAATGGGCAGGGGTTGGCCGAGCCAAAGGCTTGAGAAGTGTATGGAATGAGGTAGAGGTGGGGGCCTTTTATAAGAGGAGAGGAGGGGCACTTTTGGAAAGTAAAGAAATATTACATTATTTGAAAATGTGTTTCGGTTTCAAAAGGTCCCACATTGATAGAATTCGTGGATAAGGTGATAAGGCTTCGAAAACCACTCATCTAATTGGTTTTGGACATGTGTAGGTTGTAGATTTTTCATTATCTTTCCATTTTAATTAAATCGTCAAATAATGATGTCATCGCTGCATCATTATTATGTCATAAATAATTAAATTTCTTTAATGTCTAAAAATTATTAAAAAAAATACTATGATATAGGAAATCTTTTTATCTTTCCAATGACTATTTATAATCAAAATTTGGACTTGTATAACCCCACTTAAAAATTGTTTTCTTAAAACATATTATGTTTGTGTCATTTTCACTTTAACATTAAATAAAAAGTAATTTATGTCATTTCCCAACAAAAGTGGATCCATGGGGTCCCCAAGTTGACCCATGGCTTGTCATGGTCGGCCATGACACAACCAATGAGGTTGGTACATGTGTCAAGTTCATTTCATTTTATTAAAGCATTATTTTTACCTTAAACTACACTAATTACCACTAATCGCGATTAAAAACTTAAGAAGTTACTATTCACCAAAAAATTATTTTTATCCCATTGAACCACATTTTACTTCTTAATGACAACCATGTATGTCGGATTTTTGAAAATCAAAACACAATTATGGCAAAATTTCATTTAAATGAAAAATCAGTTTTTATAAGTACCACTTAGTGGTTTCACTATTCATCAAAAATTGAAGTTTTTCAGAAAATTACCAAAAATTCACCCTAAGCTATATTTGATATTCCGAATTCAAAAATGAAGTCCGTTTTACAAAATTCAAAACATATTAGTCACATTAATTAATTTAATAATTAATTCTCGCTGTCAGAGCAAATAGCGTGTTTTTATAAAACAATAAGTATCAAAAGATTGACACTAGTTTAAGTCCGATTTCAAAGTGAAATTGATTCCAACGACCACTATTGGTTTTAATGGTAAAAATATTTTCTAATTTCACTTTAAAACCAATTAAAAAGATAATCTAATCATATAAATAAATTATATTAAAAAGAGGTTTTGAATTAAAATACAACATTTTACACTATTCATTAAAAAAATGAACTTTATCAGAAAAATACCAAAAATTTACACAAAGTAAAATTTGATGTCCCGATTCCTAATAAGAGTTTTATTTGGTCCAAAAGAATGTATAAGAGTGATCAAAACTATATTTAATGACAGTTCGCCATCAAAAGGCGATAAGTGAACCTTTAGTAAAAACTAGGGCATATATGCCTAAAATTGAATTCTTTCCGTATTTTAAGCCTCTATCCTTTATTGGATAATTGTAAAAACATTTAAAAACATATATAATCATATTTCAGTTATTTCTATCCATTCCCGCCATTACAACGGCTACATGTTAACTACCATTTAAAATAACATTATTTTATTATTAGAGCGCAACGTAAGATTCCCAAGAAACTCGTTGTTGCGTGTTGGGTACGCCATCGAGCATAGCGTCCCCTTTAAAGTCATTTAAATATTTTATTCACAAATATGGATAAATATGAAATGTCATATTCTTTATTTACCTGGGATGTTACATCCTTCCCCCCTTTTGGGAATTGCGTCCTCGCAATTTTAAAATTGCGCTTGGAAACATCCTTTAAAGTCCCACATCGGAACAAAAGTCCGTAAAACAAACACTTTAAAATAAAGAAAGATAAGTACAAAGGTCACTCGAGTTAACCCATACTAGGATTCCAAGTATGAAAATATGGACATGGAGGAGAAAACATAGGGTCACGTTCTTATGGAGAGTGATAGAAAACATGTTTAGGAGAAAGTTAACAATGAGAAAATCACAAACTTGTGATGGGTTAAACGGTATTCGATTCCCCAGTAGGAAAAGTTAATATACAACATTTTTGTTTTAAGTTACTTTTTATTGAGGAATTTATTCATAAGGAAACATAATCACTTATCATATTGACTTTCAACTTTTATTATATTCCTTACACAAACTCATATTTTCTCCAAAAGACGAGTATTTAGGAAGACTTGTTCACATTAAGAGTACTATAATCAACATCTAGAGGATCACCTAATCCACAAAAGAGAACTATGTACATCCTATGTCTTTAGGCTTAAACCAGAACCAAAACCAAAAAGGTTAGTACAAGATCAGATAATCCAGAAAAGGATAACCCCTTATAAAAAGAAAATCTATTCTTAATCTCCAAAATTTGTCCAACAAAACCCAAAGTTCAACGAGGACCATCCGATAAACAATTTGTCCATAAAATTCTTCAAAGTAAACCAATATAAGATTGAAACCCAAATATTTGAAGGATTTAGTCACATTGTCTTCCAAGTTAAATCGTAACATTTATCTCCAAACAACATTAGTTGCTCCTAAAGTCTCGTATTGAAAAGTAATTAGCCTAATCACATATCCTCCATGATAGGTTAATAATTTTTATAAATAACCCAAAATCAACTTACTCTTAATTCATAAAATCATATAACTAGAATGAATCAGTCAAACTAACCAGGGACTTCACGTAGTCCAGTGGTAGGCGATAAATACCAGTCGCACTTTGGTTGTGGGTTCGATTCTCGCAGCTTTGTCCGACGCGACGGGTTGTCACACGGTCTGCGTGTTGTCCTTTTTTCAAAACTATATAATTCTCAAAACATTCCCCAAAACTAGATAAAATCTTCAGAAATATTCACAACCTATTTTAACCTCAATTTTATCTCATGCCTTCCACTTCAATCATAACATTTAGTAACCCATAATTTCCTCAAAAGTAAGGATCATATAAACCCAAATGGTTCTTTATAACTATGTCCACAAAAGAAAAGATAACTATTCCTTGGATAAAATTTGCCTATATTAAACATCAGGGTTACATATAATATAAAAAGTCTTCTAATGTAACCCCATCATCAAAAGAGACTTGATAATCTTAAGAATTTCACCATAACTCTTGAAGCCCTTTTATGTTGACATCTTACTCATTCAACATTCTTCATGATCCATTATCCATTCCTTTCCAACCTATTCCGAAATACCTCTTTCCTACAAACAAAATCATGAATCATATCCTAAGATTCCAAAATAAGAAAACAATAGTCATGAAATAGTACATACCTTTGATTGGTCATTGTCAGTTTCTTCATCCTCAATAGGAATGGCATTAGGTATTGGTAAACGAACATTTGTACGCTCTTGGTGACCCCATTCATGAAACTTCTTCATAGAACATGTGTTTGCATAATGACCATGCACACCACATTTAAAACATTCAATTGATCCCTCAGAAAGAACTTCCTTCCCTTTCCTCGAGTAAACTGGATGCTTCCTTTTTCCATGGCAAGTTCTTGCTTTATGACCTTCATTTCCACATCTATAGCATATTTCTGTCCCTTTGAAACATTTTCCTAGGTGTTTCTTTCCACATCTTTGACACATAGGTTTTTGAGCACACATACCTTTATGATTATTACCTGTACTTCCGTAGGGATTTGTTTCTTGCATATATGATGCCTTAGAGAAAAATCCAAGGTTTAGGTGGTCAATCATGACTCCAGATAGTTGGTTGAGGATAATCAGAAGAGTTCTCATTACAGCTCCCATATCATTCAGTTTTTTGCTCAAAAAACTGTCACAGTTTCCTTCACATCCACTGTTACTTTGGTGCCTGCTAGATCCAGCCATTTACTAAAACCAAAAAAGGTCAGTGTGAGTATATCAACAAAACCATCATGTACTAATGAGGAAGATAAACACTATGATACACTTACTCATTCACTTTATCTAAAACTAGGATTCTTTCTGAAATCCAAACCATTATGGTAATGTCACTTATGCTTAAAGAGTACCCTAACCTCTAAAGTTATCTAAACCGACCTTTGATACCAACTATAAGGCCCCAGCCTTAAACCTTACTTAATCTTGAGTTATTACAAGATTACACATTGAGGATCTTTTCAGGTTTAGAGTTTTAGAGAATTAGATCATGAAACTTGCATTACATTCCACATTTAAACAAAGTGGTTACATAAAAGTCAGTATTCATTCTTCCCATCAACGGGAACATATTTAAAATATAACACGGATTATTTCTTGACACATCCTTGACACTATCATCACATCATGTACCTTTCCCTTGACCTGTGAAAAACATTTCAAAAACTTGGGATGAGCATAAAAAGCTCAGTAAGAGTTATAAAAAAAATGGAAAGGAAACATGAGTTCATATATACATGATAATGAAATCATACTTTACCCATAAAACATAGGCACTTTAACATACCTCATAAAACCATGAATAAATCATAGAAAACATAAGACATAAAGGTAACTTGAGGCATTCATAACATTCTTACGTAGGGAGTAACCCTCTTGGTTACGTTTGGAATACCCATCACAGTATATTCCCTAAATCTCTTCGGAGAAACCTTAACGTTTCACTCCTTCGCGTTACCCAATGCATTGGAGAGCTATATCGGGCTCACCCGCCCTTAGTTTATCACGGAACCACCCGTTCTTCATAACAATGCCCAAGAACCATAACATAATCGTATCACATAAAACATGAATAAAGGAAACATAACATTTCCACATTTCAATCAAGATATAACATTTTAGTATATTGAAATATTGAATCCATTCAAAAAGAAACCATTTCCAAAACCATTTAAAATAATTAATAAAGAGATTTTTGAATAAATGTGTCCCATACCACCTTGAAGCTTAAAATTTTAAACCATTAATATCCATATAAATAAATCCTTAAAACCATTTTGAAAACATGGATATTAATAAGAACATTTAAAACGATATTTTGGTTAAAGGGGTTTTACCAAAATTAGAGACTCTTGAATACAACAATTGAGGAATAACATTTAGTCAGAACTTTATTATATCATGAGAATAAATGGATTCATGATATAATAATCCAAAGGACAGTATATACACCATATAAGAGTGAATTGGTGCATAACAACAATGAACACTCAATAGAAATGTCAAAGGTGATGAAGTCCCTTATAAAGAAGGTATCCTTAAATTATGGACAAATCAATCTCAAAAATATGTGTGACAAATATAAATACACCCAATATAAGTGGATATTAAGTGTAAAACAATAAAAGGTCATTCACACATATTCAATGGATGACATATTCAATGACTACATGTTAAACCCAAAGAAATCGAAATTGGGTTAAAAAGTTCCCTTGACAGCCTAACGGCATCACATCAAAAAGAGTTGATGAGAGATAAAAAGAGTATCTCATCAATTGGACATAAAATTTACATCAACAAGGATATATGAGAACATATCCCAAAATAACAATATGTAAATTAAAAGACCCAACAAAAGAAGTCTTTTAAAAAAAGAGGAGGGTGAAAGGTTCCCTTACCGACTTGGGTATCTTTCAAAACATACACCCCATGACAGAAGGACAATAGATAATTGATGTCAATACTCATAAATGAAAATATATTACACAAAGAGTAGAATAATGGGCAGTACATACACCACTCAATGGAATTTGTGGCAAATGTAGCATAAAACTCACGAGAATAAAAGTGAGATGAAAAGTCCCTTACGAAAATTCAGCAGCCTAACGGCGCCACTCAAAACTTCCAAAATGGATTGATGAGAGAGAATAGGGTATCTCATCACATGAACATAAAAATTACAGTAAGTGTAATATAAAATATCATCCCAATAACAAGAAAGATGAGCTTTAAAAGTAATGACATAAAAGTGTGTACTTAAAAAGAAAGAGAGGAGTAGGATCCCTTACCTCGGGTCCGACTTGACTCGATCGTTCTTTAATCTCCTGAATAATAAACTTGAGTTAATTTCTAATTCCTTAAGAACCCTTTTTCAAGTTCATTATTACTTTTATACCACTTGTTACCATGTCACAAACATTATGTAATCATTTAAGTTAATAATATTTGTTTTGCCGATATTTGGTTCTTAAGTCGAAAGTGGTCTTCTTACAATTACATGTTGTTCGTGTGGACAAAAGTTTATTATATCCAGAATTGTATTCATTATGTAGATATCATATATTTCATATATATCCAGTACATGCATGCATTTATAACATTACATAATCATTTAGAGGTAAGAAATGAAATGCACCGTTCATGGAGACGGTAAGCCGTACGTACGCATGAACGCTACTTTCATTTCTATTTCGTATTTTATAGAATGGAATAATAATGATATAAAGGTATATTATAATTCCAGTATAATATCATATATAATATCATATTTCCATCCTTTATACATCCCACATATGGTATTTAACGAATCAAATCACTTTGAGGGGGCGGTAGTCTGCACTTCCTTAAATGAAGATATCGCGTATACCCATAATGGAAGCCATAAAGGTAAGACAAAAATGAAAAATACAGAAGCATAAATATAACATAAACATATTATATATCATATATAAAAATAATGACATCATAATGGCCACCTTTGAAGGTGTTAAATGAGTATTGAACAATCATCGTTTCGGGAGGCAGAATTTCGCCATCCACGGAAACCGTATGTTCTTTAACCATTTGATGCAGTTGTGTGAGAGTGTAGCTCAAATAAATATTATAACAACATCCTAGTATATTGAAGATACTGGTGTTGTTACAAAAGAAGTAAATAAAAAGAGTTTAGGGGGTTGGAGAAGCAAAATAAAACAAATGAACATGAGAGAATGAATTACCTTTAAAAGTGTAACTCCTTTTGATTTAAGCCTAAAGGCTTCCTTTGAAAGGATTCTGCCCAAAGGGAGTCCTCTAGTATGAGGAGAGGGATGTGGAGAGAGCAAATGGGCAGGGGTTGGCCGAGCCAAAGGCTTGAGAAGTGTATGGAATGAGGTAGAGGTGGGGGCCTTTTATAAGAGGAGAGGAGGGGCACTTTTGGAAAGTAAAGAAATATTACATTATTTGAAAATGTGTTTCGGTTTCAAAAGGTCCCACATTGATAGAATTCGTGGATAAGGTGATAAGGCTTCGAAAACCACTCATCCAATTGGTTTTGGACATGTGTAGGTTGTAGATTTTTCATTATCTTTCCATTTTAATTAAATCGTCAAATAATGATGTCATCGCTGCATCATTATTATGTCATAAATAATTAAATTTCTTTAATGTCTAAAAATTATTAAAAAAAAATACTATGATATAGGAAATCTTTTTATCTTTCCAATGACTATTTATAATCAAAATTTGGACTTGTATAACCCCACTTAAAAATTGTTTTCTTAAAACATATTATGTTTGTGTCATTTTCACTTTAACATTAAATAAAAAGTAATTTATGTCATTTCCCAACAAAAGTGGATCCATGGGGTCCCCAAGTTGACCCATGGCTTGTCATGGTCGGCCATGACACAACCAATGAGGTTGGTACATGTGTCAAGTTCATTTCATTTTATTAAAGCATTATTTTTACCTTAAACTACACTAATTACCACTAATCGCGATTAAAAACTTAAGAAGTTACTATTCACCAAAAAATTATTTTTATCCCATTGAACCACATTTTACTTCTTAATGACAACCATGTATGTCGGATTTTTGAAAATCAAAACACAATTATGGCAAAATTTCATTTAAATGAAAAATCAGTTTTTATAAGTACCACTTAGTGGTTTCACTATTCATCAAAAATTGAAGTTTTTCAGAAAATTACCAAAAATTCACCCTAAGCTATATTTGATATTCCGAATTCAAAAATGAAGTCCGTTTTACAAAATTCAAAACATATTAGTCACATTAATTAATTTAATAATTAATTCCCGCTGTCAGAGCAAATAGCGTGTTTTTATAAAACAATAAGTATCAAAAGATTGACACTAGTTTAAGTCCGATTTCAAAGTGAAATTGATTCCAACGACCACTATTGGTTTTAATGGTAAAAATATTTTCTAATTTCACTTTAAAACCAATTAAAAAGATAATCTAATCATATAAATAAATTATATTAAAAAGAGGTTTTGAATTAAAATACAACATTTTACACTATTCATTAAAAAAATGAACTTTATCAGAAAAATACCAAAAATTTACACAAAGTAAAATTTGATGTCCCGATTCCTAATAAGAGTTTTATTTGGTCCAAAAGAATGTATAAGAGTGATCAAAACTATATTTAATGACAGTTCGCCATCAAAAGGCGATAAGTGAACCTTTAGTAAAAACTAGGGCATATATGCCTAAAATTGAATTCTTTCCGTATTTTAAGCCTCTATCCTTTATTGGATAATTGTAAAAACATTTAAAAACATATATAATCATATTTCAGTTATTTCTATCCATTCCCGCCATTACAACGGCTACATGTTAACTACCATTTAAAATAACATTATTTTATTATTAGAGCGCAACGTAAGATTCCCAAGAAACTCGTTGTTGCGTGTTGGGTACGCCATCGAGCATAGCGTCCCCTTTAAAGTCATTTAAATATTTTATTCACAAATATGGATAAATATGAAATGTCATATTCTTTATTTACCTGGGATGTTACAATATACCTTCTAATAATATCCTTGATAGGAAGTTTCTTACATCACATGATTCTATGATTTATAGGGAGGTTCCTCTCCATTTATCTGGAAGACACCTCAATAGGAACATCACTTAGTCTTTATTAGAAATAGGATTCCCTGATGAGTGCATCATATCTATGATCTTATTGAACCTGATATACATATAAAAAATAATCACATATTTTTTCATTTTAAAATTATCATATTTAATATTATAGTTATTTAAACACATTTCTTTTACATTATATGTTACCTAATGAGAAATATCTAAAGTGTCAAAAATTTCAAAATTAGTTTTACATGCAGATTTTCTATTGGAATCTTCATCACCAAAAGAATAGTAAAGGGTATTCATATATTTGAATTTATTATTATAATAAGCTTTAGTTGCATCACTCTAAGAAACTATATAAGTTTTAGGTAATTCATATTGATCTTCAATTACTATCCAAATATAAAAACCCAACCTTTTAAGAATTATTTTCATTTTAATTTTACACTGAGCATAATTTGTACCATTAAATTAAGGAGGTATGTTGGTAGTAGATCACTCTTTCCTATTATCCATAAATAACTAAATTTAGAAGTAAGAAAAATTAAGATATTTCAAATAAAAAAATCACAATTGAAACAAAATTTTAAGACATTCAGTACCAAATGTAGGTCAGAGTGAGTAACTAAAGAGGGGGTGAATTTTGTTCCCAATAAATTTTTTGTTAAAAACAATTTAAAAAAAATCCCCCAATAAAAATAAATTCACATATTTAATCAGAACAATATTTTAATATAAGTTTGATCATTCCCAATATTTCTCAAAGGGTAATTAGATATCAGTTAAAAAATATATTTAATTACTTTAACTTTAGAAATTGATTTGCATATTCAAATTCATTATATATACACCGGTTAAGACTAACATTCAAAGTGTATGGTTTGTTTACAAATGAAAAGCTAATATAGTTTATACTCTAAAATAAATAACTAAAACAGAAACATGAAATGGAGTAAAAGGGAGATTAGTATTAATTCATGACCTAGTCCCCTCCACTTAGATATCACCCACTACCAAGAATGTTATTATAACCAATAATCTGATTCAAAACATGGATTAGGTATACAAACCATAGAACAAGAAATCTACGCTCAATGCCTCTTCCATAATTATACATGGTAAGAAAAAAACACAGTCCATTCAGGGACAAATTCCATAACTACTGTGGTTAAACAGATAAAAATAGTCTAATATAATATCAAGTATTATAAAATTTAAGTACAAAAGTCAATGTGGGCACATATATATATTCATATAGCACACTACATGAAAGTAAAACAAAAA
This sequence comes from Viscum album, assembly GCA_963277665.1. Lineage (NCBI taxonomy): Eukaryota > Viridiplantae > Streptophyta > Magnoliopsida > Santalales > Viscaceae > Viscum > Viscum album. The sequence goes on along the minus strand of OY728155.1, from coordinate 772,489,341 downwards.
CAAAGAGATAAAATAAATAGAGATAAATAAATGAATTAATTCTTGGTTTTTAATTCTTAAGAAGATTGAGAGCCCTCAAATTTATCTTGGATAGGAGCTCGAACTGTTTCTCCAAAAGTTACATGAAAACTAAGTATCATGAAGTTATCTTTTCTATATATAGGAATTGATCTATATCTTCTATGAACTCCACTCTTCCACTGATTAATGAAATTTTATGGGTTTAGTGTATAAGTTGTTCTTCCAGACCTTTGGAATACCCACATGACAGAGACCTTCAGAAAATATATATCATTAGTGGTATGAATATCCATTTAAGAATAATCATAAAGATTTTCTGGATCCCCATATAGAACCTATGAGTTTTTATTCAATTATTCCATGAAATGGGTTAGGAATAATCATTAAATAATATATCTGCACTAACTCCCATAAACTATCCATTGGGATAATTTAACTCAAATGCATCAGAACAAAAATGATAGCATAGGATGATGGTATCATGGTCCAGTGGTAGAAAAAATAAAGGCATCATATATGGTGGTAGTATAGTAGAACTAGAGGTAGCACGTTTAGAGGTATAAAATATGATGGTAGTAGGTTTGGAGGTAGCATGCCTGACGGTAGCTCATCTGTTAGTAGCATGCCTGAAGCAACAAAATTATGGAAATGAAAATTTTTGGCAATGGAATAAAACTAGTGGTGGAACGTGTCTTGCAGTGGAAAGAGTCTCATATTGGAACTCTTAATTATAGAAAGACTCTAGAGGTATTATATTTCTGGTGGTATAAAATCTATGATGGTGGAAAACTTTTTATAGCATCACACTTTTGTCAGTAGCATAAAATGATGGTGGAAAAAATGTACTATCAGTATCACTTTTAAATACTTATCCAATTTTCTTCATATTATTCTTGATAAAATAATATTGTATTATAAAACATTAATCTCATTAAAAAATAAAAAACATGATTTATGAGCACTAAAACAAGGAGGTTCTAACACATTGTATATTTGATCAATTGGCATGGTCATGTGAATCACGTAAAGGGAGTTATGTTTTAAATAATGTAGGTTTCTTGTGATCTATTGGTTTCAAAAATAGATCAGCTATGTGATGATGGAAATATGTGATTTGGGTTAGGTGCTTCATGTATACATAAAGATTAATGAAACCTGGGTAAAGAGTAAGGCCAAGAGAATCAAGTGTGTAAATATATGTTTTTATAGGTGGAATGAATTATCTGAATCATATAACCATGAAGAGATCACATTGTGGAATTTAGGAAAATCATTTTTTCTTCGTGAATCATGTGGCACACGTAATCATTAGGGGGTTACATGGTTCTTGTAAAGGAATATAATTTTTCTAGGATGGTGATTTCATGTGACTATTAGATTTTAGGTTTGGTTGAGTTTTTTTATGGGTGAGGTTTGTGAAGTAATTCATGCAGTGTATGAATATCAAGAGAGTCACATGATTGAATACGGTTTGTTTTGGAAATTTTCATAAGTCTTGTAGTTAAATTAAATGAATGGAAAACCAATATTTTTGGAGTTATTTTAGTGGTATTTTTTCTATAAATACCCCATTGTTCATGTCATTAAGTAACAATCATTCATTGACAAAAATTAAGAGAAGGTTGAGTTTAGAGGATTTATAGATAATGGAAGGGAATTCACAAAAATGCCATCATGAATTGAATTCTCATAATCAGTCACATGACTAGAGACACAATAGTTGGTTAGAAGGCTATAATCTCTTGATTTAGTTCATATTGTGGTAGTCCTAAGGAGATAATTAATAGAGAATACATATAGATAATCGTGAGAAAAGAGATCATATATAGTAGTCAGTAACAAGGTGTTACATGAAGAATATTGGTGAACATGGTCTCATACATAGAGTTACGTTCTTAGGAGTCTTGTTCACAAAGATACTCAATCATAGATCTATTACATGATTTTATACACAAATGGGCACATGTATAGAGTTAAATTCTTGAGATCATGTGAGGAGATATGAGCCCATGGTTTACATGCCAATGGTTGTGTAGAGGATCAAATGGATATTTTGAGTGTCACATATGGTTGTTGAAGAGGAGGAAAGAAACATGACAATTTTAGTGTGTAAGTATCATCATTCAAAAAATAAGTGATACTAGTGTTGTGAAATACAAGGACCTAACTCTATCATTTGAATATTTAATATCATTTGGCATAGAAGACGAATATTTTATGGAAAATAAGGACAACATATCATCAAATCATGATTTATCTTACAAGAAAACTCTCTTGGTGAAAAAAAACAACCCATCATATTCCTTATCTATTTAAGAGACCTAAAAGTCTATAAACTATGTATGGTCCTTTTGTTGAGCAATGTATTGTTTTCAAACAATTCAAAATAATGTTTTTTAAAGGGGGAGATTATTTTAAATAATACTCTGTCTCTTTATGATGGTTTTGATGCTCACAAATACCCTTAATTATTTACTAATTATTTCGTTGAGTATTTTGCAGGAATTTATTTTATTTATTTATTTCATATAACGAGATTTCATACTTCATTTATTCCGAGATCAATTTTAGCGCGTTCTGGAATCACTGTAGCGTAAGATCAATTTTAGCGCGTACTGGAATCACTGTTCATACCCTACGTTGATGAACGTAACGTATGGATGAAAAGTTTACTTTTTATGTTAAAAGAAACGTATGGTTAAGGAACCTTACGTTATTTTGAAACGTATGGTTAATGAACCTTACGTTGTTGAAAAGTATGGAAGAAGAACATTACGTTTGGAAGGAACCTTACGTTTTTGTTGTTAGACAAGTATGGAAGAGAAACCGTACGTTAGTTTTCAGTGTGGAGTTTGTTTCTCAAAAGTATGGATCATCAACCTTACTTTTATAATCAACCGTACGTTCTTTGGAGAGTTGAAGCAAGACAAAGTATGGATGATCAACCCTACGTTTGAATGGTGAAGAGAAAATATGTATGTTCAACCTTACGTTTGTAAACCTTACGTTTGTGAACCCTGCATTTGGAGCCACGTCATCAACCCTACGTTTGGCGTCGGGATATTTTTGACAGACAATATTTCCTTTTGCATTGGTCAAACATGCGGATTATTAAGCGGATTTCGAGCCGATTCTTAAGTACGACTTTGACGGAATCAAAGACGATTTTCAACGGATTAATGATTGATTTAAAACGGAGCTTTTTATGCCGATTCTTCAGGGAAGTTACAACGGCTCTGTTATTTAATATCGCGAATCTAAAGGAGATTTTTATGGATCTATTTATGCGGAAGATTTTCTCAGATTTGAATATATATGTTTTATCTTGGAAACTTCGGATATATATATACACAGGAAAGTGTATGAAATATACAGATTGATCTTTTAACGAGCAAGAAACAGAGACTGTGTGAAGGCGTTCTTTTCTGGTGATCGAGATAAAGTGTAAAACCTTTATTATCGAAGGAAGATCTTGATAGCAGATTCACGTGTTCTTCATCGACTATCTGTTGTAAATCTACTGCTGCTGAAGTTGTGAAGTTTCTTGTAATATCTATTGCAACTGGATCGACTCAGAACTGTTTTGATTACAGATCTTTATTTTCTGAAGACGACGATCTATCTACTGTCAATTGCATTCTGTTGCAATTGTGAAGAACAACTGGAGAAGTGTTTTCTTTATCGAAACCCTTTTTATTTTTGAGTGATCAGCTTCTCGTTCTAAGCTGTGTGGGTTCGTGTTTGAACCAGGAAGGCTGTGTTTGCCTGAAACTTGTAAAGGTGTCAACTGCCTGTACTCAGTTGTGAACAGGTTTGTGGAAACGAGGACCAGATAGTGAAAATCGCCAAGCTCGTGGATTTGAGCGTTGGTGGAGTGGACTAGGGGCCTTCTGTTCCCCGAACCACTATACATCCGTGTGTTCATGCTTTTACTTTTTCCGCTGCATATTTAATCGTGCTAAAGCATAGTGGACAGAATTTGTCTAAATTGAAGAGATTGTAATAATTTTGAAAAGACACAAATCACCCCCCCTCTTGTGTGTAATCCGTAGATTCAGATCCAACAATTGGTATCAGAGGAGGAGCTTCTTATTTTTAAAGTCTTATCAAGCTAGAAGTATTTAAAGATTATACATAGTGTATCATGGCTGATACGAGAGAGGGAATGTCAATGGTCAGAGCACCTTACTTTAATGGAGATAATTATGGCTGCTGGAAATCACGTATGATTATTTATCTGAAAAATCTTGGTTACAGAGTCTATTCAAAGATTCTGACTCCCTATGAAATTCCTGAAAATCCCGATACATGGAGTGCTGCTACAGAGGCTGAGTATGACATGAATTCAAAAGCTATGAATGCAATCATCTGTGGTTTAGGACCGGATGAATTTAACAGAGTATCTCAATGCCCGACTGCATATGAAATGTGGCAAACAATAGCTGTTGCTTATGAAGGAACAGATAATGTAAGACAGATGAGATATGCAACTGCTAAATTAAAATTCGATACTTTCAGAATGATTGAAGGAGAGAGCATCACTCAGATGAATGGAAGATTGACAGAAATTGTCAATAATATAACAGCTCTAGGAGAACCAATCAAGCAGGCTGATCAAGCGTTAAAGGTACTGAGAGTACTTCCTACTCGATGGAATGGAATCTCTGCAGCAATCAGACAATCAACTTCTGTTAAAGATCTAACTATGAGAGAGCGGATTGGTACATTGATGATGTACGAGGCTGAAATGCAAGATGAGGTAAATGAGCATAAAGTCTACATAAAAAGGGAAAATACTGCTTTGAAAGTGACTTCTCAACAAAAGGATAGAAAGATGAAGAACAGAGAAGTAAGTGCTAAATCAGAAAGCTCTGATTCTTCAAATTCGGATGAAGAACTGGCTCAGCTAGCCAGAAAATTCAGAAAGTTCTACAGTAAGAAGAAAGACTTCAAGAAATCCTTCAAGAAGGATAGCAAGGAAGTGAGATGTTATGAATGCAAAAATATGGGACATATCAGACCGGATTGTCCAAAATTGAAAGATGCAAAGAAGAAGAAATTCTTCAAAAGAGATGATTATGAGCAGAAAGACAAGAAAGCTATGAAAGCTACTTGGAGTGTTTCTGAAGACTCAAGTAATTCTTCTGAATCAAGCTCAGAGAAGGAGGAAGCCAATTTAAAAGCAAATATGTGTTTCATGGCTGAAACTGATGAGGTACACTCATACTACTCCTCTGACTCAAATAATGAATCAAACTCTGAAACAGGTTTCTCAAATAAAAAACTTGCAGCTTACTGCAATATGCTTGAAGAAAGGTATGACTCATTATTTAAAAAATATAAATCTATAAAGAACTTGCATAAAGCTATTTCAGATGAGAGAAATACTTTGCTAAAACAACATAAGGAATTAATTGACAAATACAACTCTGTTGACTCAAATAAAATTAATTTTGAATCAAAAATAAAAACTCTACAGGATGAAGTAGAATCTTATAAAAAGGCTGCATTAGTTTTTACAAAAGGAGAAAACGCCTTAAATGAGATACTTGGAAAAACTGTAATTAAAAGGGAAAGGTTTGGAATTGGAAGTAAAGGAGAAAAACCTAAGTTATACAAAAATTATTTTGTTCCTAGCACTAAACAGGTTATTTGTAACTTCTATGGAACAAAAGGTCATACAGCTAAAAATTGTTTTCTAAGACAGCCTCAAATATGTGGAATTAAGAAAGCTTATATTTCCAATGATCTATATGATTCAATCAATTTTAAGAAAACAAAGCAAATCTGGATACCCAGATCACTGCTTTCTAACACTCCTGGACCCAACAAAATATGGATACCAAAGCAATTTGTTTGAATGACTTTGCAGGTAACAGGTCATCAAAGAAAGAAAGAAATATGGTATATGGACAGTGGCTGCTCAAGACACATGAGTGGAACTTCAGCTAATTTCTCTTCTCTTACTCGAAAGGAAGGAGGACTTGTCACCTTTGGTGACAATGCCAAAGGAAAGATTATTGGTATTGGAACAGTTGGAGATCCAGAGACAGTCTCAATCAACAAAGTACTTTATGTACAAGGGTTAAAACACAATCTGATAAGTATCTCTCAACTCTGTGATGATGGATACACTGTTGATTTTACTAACAATAGTTGTATTGTTTCTAAAGATAAACTGTTTAAGTTTAGAGCACCCAGAACTGATAATGTTTATACTTTGGATTTGTATTCCTTGTGTAAACAACAAGTAAACTGCTTAACTGCTAATATAAGTGAATCCTGGATCTGGCATAGAAGACTTGGTCATTGCAATATATATGCTTTACATAAATTATCTAAGAAACATCTAGTTTCTGATTTGCCTAGTCTCAAATTTGAAAATGACAGATTCTGTGATGCATGTCAGCTTGGCAAGCAACACAAATCATCATTCAAATCTGTTAATAAAGTTGCTACAACTAAACATCTAGAACTTATCCATATGGATTTGTTTGGACCTTCAAGAGTAGCAAGTTTAGCTGGTAAATTATATGTTTATGTATTAGTTGATGATTATTCTAGATTTACTTGGATTTTCTTTTTGAAATTTAAAAGTGAAGCTTTTAGTTTATTTGAAGGTTTTTGTAAATCTATTCAAAATGAAAAAGGTTTTAATATAATCTCATTGAGAAGTGATCATGGTGGAGAATTTGAGAACCAGGAATTTAATTCCTTTTGCTCAAACATGGGTATTAAACACACCTTCTCTGCTCCAAGAACACCTCAACAGAATGGGATTGTAGAAAGAAGAAATAGAACTATTCAAGAAATGGCTAGAACTATGTTAAATGAATATAGCCTACCTATATATTTCTGGGCAGAAGCTGTTAATACAGCTTGTTATATAATGAATAGAATTTTAATAAGACCTATTTTGAAAAAGACACCCTATGAACTATGGAATAACAGAAAACCTAAAGTAAATTACTTTAAAGTTTTTGGATGCAAGGTTTACATCTTGAATACCAAAGATAATCTTGGTAAATTTGATCCAAAATCTGATAAAGGTATTTTCTTAGGATATTCTGCAACCTCCAAAGCTTATAGAGTCTATAATAAAAAGTCAAGGATTGTTGAAGAATCAGTTCATGTGAAATTTGATGAATCTGATCCTTTTGAGAAAAGGATAGAACAAATAGATGAACCTGATTCTAATGAAAACATGAGACTTGAGAATTTAAAGAATGATTTTGAAAATGATATAAAAGAAATTCAGTCCAGTTCAGAAGAACATGACACTGAAGAACCCTTGAATGTAATGCCTAGACAGTCTAGAACTTTAAAGAATCACCCTTTAGAATCTGTGATAGGTGACTTAGAGACTGGTATTCAAACTAGAAGAAACCTTGGAAACATAGTTGAATTCTCTGCTTTCTTATCCCAACAAGAACCTAAGACCATAGAAGAAGCCTTAGATGATGAGAGCTGGGTAATAGCAATGCAGGATGAATTGAACCAGTTCAAGAGAAATAAGGTTTGGGAATTAGTTGAAAGACCACATGATTATCCAGTAATAGGAACTAAATGGGTCTTTAGGAATAAACAGGATGATCAAGGGATAATAACTAGAAATAAAGCAAGATTAGTAGCTAAAGGATATAATCAAGAAGAAGGAATAGATTATGATGAGACCTTTGCACCTGTAGCCAGGTTAGAAGCCATTAGAATCCTTTTAGCCTATGCATCTTATATGAATTTTAAATTATTTCAGATGGATGTTAAATCTGTCTTTTTAAATGGTTATTTAATGGAGGAAGTTTATGTTGAGCAACCTCCTGGTTTTGAAAATTCTCAAAAACCAGATTCTGTTTTCAAACTTACTAAAGCTCTTTATGGCCTTAAACAAGCACCTAGAGCTTGGTATGAAAGACTAAGTTATTTTCTTTTGAAAAATGATTTTACTGTTGGACTGGCAGATCCAACACTCTTTAAGAAAACTGTGAAAAATAATGTTTTGTTGGTACAAATTTATGTTGATGATGTAATTTTTGGATCAACCAATAAAATTCTTTGTCATGAATTTTCAGAATTAATGCAAAAAGAATTTGAAATGAGTATGATGGGAGAATTAAATTTCTTTTTGGGTCTTCAAATATTTCAAAAAGATTTTGGAAATGTTTTAAATCAATGCAAATACATTACTGATTTACTTAAGAAATTTGGACTTGAAAACAGCAAGCCATTTACAACTCCTATGTGTACTAATATAAAACTTGATTTGGACGAAACTGGAAAATCAGTGGACAACAAGTTATATAGAGGTATGATTGGTAGTTTGTTATATCTTACTGCTAGTAGACCAGATATAATGTATTCAGTATGTCTTTGTGCTCGATTTCAATCAAATCCCAAAGAATCCCATTTAACTGCTGTTAAAAGAATTTTTAGATATTTAAAAGGTACTATTTATCAATATCTGCTTTATCCAAAAACCTCTGACTTTAATTTAATTTCATATTCAGATGCTGACTTTGGAAGCTGTAGATTAGATAGGAAGAGTACTTCAGGAACATGTCACTTTTTAGGAAAGTCTTTAGTATCATGGTCTAGTAAGAAACAACACTCAGTTTCCCTGTCAACAGCCGAGGCAGAATATGTGTCTGCAGGTAGTTGCTGTGCACAGGTGTTGTGGATGAAAAACACTCTTATAGACTTTGGATTAAATTTCAATAATACACCTATTTTATGTGATAATACTAGTGCAATTAATATTTCAAAAAATCCTATTAGTCATTCTAGAACTAAGCACATTGATATAAGACATCACTTTTTAAGAGATCATGTATTTAAAAAAAATATATTTTTAGAATTTGTAAATACAGAAAATCAATTAGCAGATATTTTTACTAAACCACTTCCCACGGCAAGGTTTGAATTTATTAAGGGGGAGTTAGGTTTATTTAATTTTAAATAATCTTTTTTTTTAAATCTTATTCTGTTTTCGAATTCTGCTTAATTTCTGTTTTCCGCTATAAGTAATTTTATTTTGTTTTAAATAAAAGTAATGATTAGTGATTACACGGGAATCAAGGCTGTCAGGACCGTTTCACCTTCTAAACTGCTTCACCTTTTTCGGAAACCCTTTCGAAAACCTAAAACCGCACATCTGCTCCAAAACCCTTTTCTGAATCTTCAAACCCTAAACTTACGAACCTTCAGAAATCGTTGTTGGAATGGCAAAGACTAAGCATCCAGATGAAGCCGAGAGCAGTGCTGCAAAGAAACCTAAGGTAGTAGGTCGTAAAATACTACAAGGTAAAGTCATAGATTTATATTGGCTGTTTGAAACCAATTTACTGTTGAAGCAAGCGTTGTCGTTTCAAAGCCTTGAGCAAGCTTTTAATAGTGCAAATTCTGAGTTTCTATATGAGGCAGAAATGAGACATTTCTTTAGAACTGTTCAGTTTAGCCTTGGAGATACGGAGGATAGTTTATTGGCTCAAATAGAGGATAAGGACTTTTCAATATCATCTGTAGAGATAAGTCAAATTCTTAACTGCCCTCATGAAGGAGTTTTTCATTTCGATTTACGGAATATTGGAGATTCTGTACATAAGTCTGAAGACATTATGTCTTTTCTGTTTGGAACCAGAGTGATAAAGAAGATGTTTATTAAGGATTTGGAGCCCGATCAGAAAATTTTGGTAAAATTTGTTCAGACCGGTTTAGCACCAAGAATGGCTGAGATGGAGAAAATCATATACCCGGACATGTACATAATGTATCTTCTGATGTGTGATATTAAGTTTAATTTTCCTCAGTTTATGATAAGATATCTGAGTTACTGCTGTCAGAGTGAAGCAAGAATGACCTTTTTCCCTTATGGAAGGTTCATTTCTTTGTTTTTGTTTAAAAGAGGAATGATCAGATTGGTAGATGCTGGGGTGAAATTTCACCACAGTAATGTTTTCAATGCTGGAACTTTAAGGAAAGTAGGATACTTCTGGAGCACAATTAAAGGAAAACTCTTACCTGTTGGAGCTGAAGAAAACTCGGAGAGTGCTCAGGCTCAACCGGATAAGTCCAAGGAGGGACAAGCAGAATCAAGAGTTAGTACAGTGGCAAGGAGAATTCGTTTTGAGATGGAGGAAGTTGAGGAAGTGAGAAGTCAAGAAGGACTTCAATCTAGAAGGAAGAGGTCAATTGATGAAGAAGTTATCTCTCCTGCCTTGAAATCCTCTGAACCGGTAATTTCTTATTCATTTGTGAGAGAAGCTGTTGTGGAGCAGACTGCACCGATAGAGGAACCAGCAGCTCAAACAGAAACTCAAGAAGAACCTCAATCTGCTGTTGTGGCTGTGGAAAAAGTAATTCAACAAGAACAACTTATGGAGGCAGTGCCTGGTGAAGAAGTGGCCGGACCTCAAGAATCAGTAGAAGTCAGAGAGACTACTGTTCATGATGAACATACTTCTGAAGCTCATACAGAGGTACTTCAAGAAGATTTTTCAGTGGAAGAGTTACAGGCTTCAAAAGATAGTTCAGTGGATCAACCTTGTCAGGACAAGGACAAAGAACAGTCGGATGCAGATTCCTTACCTCTTGCCCTGCTTCATCAACCTATTTCTGAACATGAGAATCGAGCACAGGGTGCCCCTGATTCGAGAAAAGAAGAAGTTGTTGAGTTGTACAAGCGTATCTCTCAGTTAGAATCTGAGAATGTTAGTCTCAGAAATTCTCTGGACTTAGAGCAGTTGAAGTTTCAGAAGCTGAAAGAATATACTATTTCAAGACAGGAAGTAGATTTGTTTAAGACTGATATGCTGCATGCTGTTGATCAGTTAAAATCAGAGATGGTAAAGAAAGATGATTTGTCTGAGTTGAAGATTTACATGGAGAATAAATTTGAGTTTATTGCAAACAGTGCTGTGAGTGGATCAGGCTCTTCACCTGATTTGATTCGGAGATTTCAAGCAATTACTAGAGCAATGAGCAATATGAGTGACAGATTACACGATCTTCAGTGTAATAGTGCCCCTTTGTCAGTTTTGCTAGATAATCAGAGATTTTTAGTGGATCAGTTGACATCTGGAGAGCAACCGATTAGGATTCTTTTGAATCAGTTATCAGAAAAACTGGCTCTTTTTGTTGAAAAAGAAGAAAGAATGCATGAGTTTTTCAGAGTTAATTTGATTGAAGATATTCATATGACTCAAGAGAACAGAGATCTTATCATCAAGTTAGGAGATGGGATGATGAAGAGACTCAGAGAACAGTTTACAGAGATAAAGACCGCGTTTCAAAGGAAATAGACACCTTTTTCCCTGTCTTATCTATGAACCTTGATTCCTCTGTATATCACAATCGTTTATATATAACAGCTTGTGAATGAAAATTCTTTTCTTATTTATTTTGTTTTGTTTATTGATTTATGATTAAGTTAGCCAGTATAACAAATTCACTTATTCATACACAGTTAACTATAGCATTTACTTATAGTTCAGTGCAATATTGAATGTGTTCAAATCCGTAATTTTTTTTTCATTCTTTTTGATATCACAAATAGGGGGAGAATTTGGATAAACACAACATTTAAATTCATTTGTTTCCTATGAAGAAATTTGGATATATGGAGAATTTGGATATATATGATATTTATCTTTTATCTATTTTTAGCTGAAAATTTATTTTTATGGGGGAGAAATTTTTTTTTATAGTTAAATATTGTTTTAATCCTTTCAAAATTCTAAAATTTTATAAAACTAATTTTTCAATAAAGATTGCAATTAAATTAGTTCTATTATTTTTATGGGTTTTGTGATCATCAAAAAGGGGGAGATTGTTGAGCAATGTATTGTTTTCAAACAATTCAAAATAATGTTTTTTAAAGGGGGAGATTATTTTAAATAATACCCTGTCTCTTTATGATGGTTTTGATGCTCACAAATACCCTTAATTATTTACTAATTATTTCGTTGAGTATTTTGCAGGAATTTATTTTATTTATTTATTTCATATAACAAGATTTCATACTTCATTTATTCCGAGATCAATTTTAGCGCGTTCTGGAATCACTGTACTGCGAGATCAATTTTAGCGCGTACTGGAATCACTGTTCATACCCTACGTTGATGAACGTAACGTATGGATGAAAAGTTTACTTTTTATGTTAAAAGAAACGTATGGTTAAGGAACCTTACATTATTTTGAAACGTATGGTTAATGAACCTTACGTTGTTGAAAAGTATGGAAGAAGAACATTACGTTTGGAAGGAACCTTACGTTTTTGTTGTTAGACAAGTATGGAAGAGAAACTGTACGTTAGTTTTCAGTGTGGAGTTTGTTTCTCAAAAGTATGGATCATCAACCTTACTTTTATAATCAACCGTACGTTCTTTGGAGAGTTGAAGCAAGACAAAGTATGGATGATCAACCCTACGTTTGAATGGTGAAGAGAAAATATGTATGTTCAACATTACGTTTGTAAACCCTACGTTTGTGAACCCTGCGTTTGGAGCCACGTCATCAACCCTACGTTTGGCGTCGGGATATTTTTGACAGACGATATTTCCTTTTGCATTGGTCAAACAGGCGGATTATTAAGCGGGTTTCGAGCCGATTCTTAAGTACGACTTTGACGGAATCAAAGACGATTTTCAACGGATTAATGATTGATTTAAAACGGAGCTTCTTATGCCGATTCTTCAGGGAAGTTACAACGGATCTGTTATTTAATATCGCGAATCTAAAGGAGATTTTTATGGATCTATTTATGCGGAAGATTTTCTCAGATTTGAATATATATGTTTTATCTTGGAAACTTCGGATATATATATACATAGGAAAGTGTATGAAATATACAGATTGATCTTTTAACGAGCAAGAAACAGAGACTGTGTGAAGGCGTTCTTTTCTGGTGATCGAGAAAAAGTGTAAAACCTTTATTATCGAAGGAAGATCTTGATAGCAGATTCACGTGTTCTTCATCGACTATCTATTGTAAATCTACTGCTGCTGAAGTTGTGAAGTTTCTTGTAATATCTATTCCAACTGGATCGACTCAGAACTGTTTTGATTACAGATCTTTATTTTCTGAAGACGACGATCTATCTACTGTCAATTGCATTCTGTTGCAATTGTGAAGAACAACTGGAGAAGTGTTTTCTTTATCGAAACCCTTTTTATTTTTGAGTGATCAGCTTCTCGTTCTAAGCTGTGTGGGTTCGTGTTTGAACCAGGAAGGCTGTGTTTGCCTGAAACTTGTAAAGGTGTCAACTGCCTGTACTCAGTTGTGAATAGGTCTGTGGAAACGAGGACCAGATAGTGAAAATCTCCAAGCTCGTGGATTTGAGCGTTGGTGGAGTGGACTAGGGGCCTTCTGTTCCCCGAACCACTATACATCCGTGTGTTCATGCTTTTACTTTTTCCGCTGCATATTTAATCGTGCTAAAGCATAGTGGACAGAATTTGTCTAAATTGAAGAGATTGTAATAATTTTGAAAAGACACAAATCACCCCCCTCTTGTGTGTAATCCGTAGATTCAGATCCAACACCTTTAATGAGACAAAACTTTATAAATTAAATTCCCTTTTTAATGAATAAATTTCTTATTAAGTAATGTAGTTTATAAAACACATGCATTATATTTCATTTTTTATTTTAGTCTCTTATATTATATTGAAAAAATTGTATGGTGGAATTAAAATACCATTAATCATCATAACCATTGATAACATAGTAATTCTATAGATATTGTTAATATTTTTATATATTATGGGTTATGATAAGATTCTAATTTACACTGAAGGAAGAAGCGATGAACTCGACCAGTAGGAGTGTTCCCTATGAAGCCCATTTATTAGAGATTTTTGGGGGAGATGGCATCACTAGTATTTCCCCTTGACCAAGACCAAGTCAATATTCAATAACTAGTCCTTGATTGATACTATCTACGGTATAATTTTACACTTATCGAGATCACTTCCCAAACCATGTTCTTCAAACCACCAAAAGAAAGTACCATCATCACACACCTTACCCTTATGGTGTACCTTGGTGATATGGGAGAATGTATCTAGACCCTAATAATATAAATTTGTATATTTTATTTTTAATAAAATAATAATTATATTTATCACTTTTTATTGATACTTTATATACATATATACATGATTATATAAAGAGTTTAATAAAAACTAGATTTTGATAGTAAGAAACCAAAATTGTATTTTTTTTGGGGAATATATAGTTTTAATTAAAACAATGTTTTTGATAAATTAAATAATTTTGAAATAAATTATATTTTCATTAAATATTATTAATGATATTTATTTAAATTTAAATTCTAATATAATTTAATGAATTCCCATTTAATTTTTATAAGGGACCTAAATTTGTTAGTGTCGTAAAAACATGTATTTTCTAATAAATAAGGTGTTTATTTAAAACTATAAATTATCATATTTAGAAAATTACTTTAGTAAAATAATTATTATTATTTTAATCAATATTTTTAAATTATTTAATGGTGAATTCTTCATAATTTTCTTAAATAGCCAAATTTTTTGGTAAAATTAAATATATTATAAGTATGTATGTATTATGACATCATAATAGCCAAAAATATTGATGAAATAGATACTATAAAATAAATAAATGAAAAAAAAATAGATTTCCCCTTTAAAATAATGTGTTTTTAAGTTATTTTTTTAGTTTTAAAAACCTATAATGATACTCCAAAACCTATATTATATGTCATGGTCCTAAAAACAATTCTTTATGAGAATGAATCAATTCCACATCTTGGATAGAATTATTTCAAGTTTTTTGGTTCTTAACATAATAAAATACTGGAAACCAATCTTATTTGGAAAAAAACATGGGAAAAACCATGGCAGGGTTTGTTGTTTTGATTATTTTATCACAAAGTACAAAACCTAAGTTCAGAATTTAATAAAAAATCCCCCTCTCTTATGAAATAAATATCCACTCAACCTTCAATTAGAATTAACTAAAAACCCATTGAGTATGAGGTTACTCTATATATCCCTCTATATGTCCCACTATGGTTTTCTCATTCTATTAATAAGCTCTTTCCAATATTATAGAAGAATCCATTCAAGGTAAAGGATTCTCTCCCCTTCCTGCTTATTCAAGTACTTTCTTTATACTAAGCCTTTTTATTTCAAATTTTTCATGTTGTAATGTGTTTTTAAACATACCTTTAATTTCCTTAATATTTAAAAGTGACTTTATAATACCTTTAAATACCATTAAAACATTCCATGAACCTTTATGTACACCTTTTATGCTTCTAAAATTTTTCCATGTTTTTCCAAGACAATACCAATTTCCACTCAAGTGGATTCACCTATATGTAACTATCCTTCATTAATTGGGGACTTACATGTCTGTAATAAAAACTCTTTAAGCATGGGATTAAATATGATAAAATATTTTCTTATTTTTTATGATTTTTTTGGCACACAAATGAATATATATATTTATATATATATAACTTTGACAAGTCATCCCAGAATAATATAGCCCTCTAGGGAATTGGGTAATGTTTTCTATATCATGAGATACCATGTATGGTGTATGGGTGGTTAGCCTAAGATCATTATGTTATAATTTCTTGATTTTTATACCTAACTTATTCAAATGATATCATGTTTTATGTTGTTTCCATATTCCTATGATTATTTAATGTTACCATATTTTATTATTCTTTGATATTCTTGATTTTGATTCTCAACATTTTTACGTCACCATATCATGAACCTTGACTCACATGTACAGATTTAATTCATGATATAATTTTATTATTACCTTTTTGGTATATATATATATCCCCTTTATTATGTACGTCCCTAGGTTATCTCATGAATTTTTAGAAGATCAATTGAAATTTAAGGGCATGTTATTAAGTTTTCAATCATTGTGCTCATATCCCAGTTTCAAGTTATTGTGATATATATATATAATTACCCAAATACACTAGGATTATCTATCTTTTAGGATTGTTTTATGTGTATATTTAGGTAAAAAATTATAAAATAAAGGGTTTAAAATATTTGGTATTACATAGATCTTTCATAGAAGAAATGTTCATAATTGAAAAGAAGGTTGTGCTCCTTGGGGGATGAGTGACTGAGCCCAAACAATTGTGAAGGTGGTGAGCCTGGAATTGAGTGGTCATGACCAAAACTTTTTACTCAGATGAATAATCAATATTAGTTAATTTTGGCACATCAATACATTTTTAGTGTATGCTCCATGGACATAGTCCTTTTTTGTGAACTAAGTAAAATCTGTGTGTTCTATGTATGCATTACATCCCTTCATTTTTTTTCTTTTTTAATTGTACTTACAAGAGTATTAGGTTGAACATAGTTCCTACCAACATAGTAACATGATTATAAAAGAGAGATAAACTGATTAAACAAAATTTTTAAATTGATCATCACCTTGAACCAACCCCCACCCCCAAGTTGTCCTTGGTCGCAAAATTTTCTTTGATGTCCATTTGTTTCAAATGTTACGAACTCAACAAGGGGTTTTTCTTTAAGAACATTTTTTAAGTATTAATTTAAAATATATTTCCTATATATCCATATTCTTTTTTATATTCCAAAAAAAATTTCATTATACTTTAAAGTTAGTTAAGTTTCATTTTGAAATAATTTTTACTTTCTTTATAGAGTTTTAAAAAAAGGAGTGTTTTTATCATTTTCCATAAAGGTTACTTTTGATAATTTGACCTAAAATTTAAAAATAATTTTTCTTAATATATATGGAATAAGAAAATTTTAAAATTACCTTGTCCTTTATTTTTTATAAATATTAATCTTTAATTTATCATGGTTTTATATAGTAAATTAAACTCTTGTTATTTATGAGAATTTTTCATTTTAAAGAGTTCCCAAAAGAAAAGGAATATTTATTTTATTTTTTATATAAAATGGAAAGTACTATTCTTATGGGTTAAAATGTTTATTCCATTGTTTTTATGATAAAAAATGAAATGTTACAGATTTTGTAATCATGATATGATACTCGATCATTATAGATGATTCTGGTGATCCTGGTATAGCTTGTTACAATGGGTGAGCTATATATAGCTCATAAAAAAATTGGGTAATGATTTAGTCTTTAATTGGGAAATATTAGGGACATAACTAGGAAGGTTAATCTAATAGAATTAATTGGGATTGATTTATTCTAACACAAACTCAGCATGAGTGAACATAGGTTATAAATATGATTTTTCAAGATAGATATATTATTCTTGTACAAATAGTTTTTATGGAAATATTTATATTTCATGAGGTATAGAAAATTTATTAATTTTAAAAGGTTTAATGTTTGAAAATGTTTTCATGAGTTCCCTCATGACTCAACATGTTTTTATGGTTTTCTAATTAGTAATAATGGACTCTTAAAGGTTTTTTTGCAAATTTTTGACTTTAATATGTGTTTATGTTTTATTTATTGGATGAAGTTTCATAAATAAAAAGGAAAATATCTTTATGGGTTTTCATTTTTTTCAATGGACTAATGGGATTAATTTATTTTTATATCTATTAATGATATTTTTTTATCGTCCTATATTTTAAAATGTTTTTCATAGGATCTATGGATGAGTAGAAATTTTAGAAACACCAATATTTCCACTATGATGACTCATTATAAATGATTCAAAGTTTTCTTAAATGAAACATGGGTTTAGAATTATATCTATCTTTTATTGAAAAATATACACTGTGTATCAGAATTACCTATATAATTTAATGGTTCTTCAAAACTATATAAAACAATAAAATTAAAATATCCTTTGAATGTTACAATGAACAACCCTTGTTATAAATAATGTAATTATTTGGTGAATATACTATAGGGTGTAATATTGTTTGTTCTTGATTGTGTTTCAGATCTATAAATGGGTTGTGTGAAGGTTCATTTAGAATTTTTCGAGTTATGGATGAATCATGGAAATGTTGTGGTAGTAATTTGGTGGTGTGATTCATGGGATCATTAAGGCCCATGGTATTTGAGTCCTTGATAAGGTTGTTGTTAGGTAATCATGATGGTGAGACCCATTTGGGCCGGTGATTAAGGAGTAATGTAAGTGAGTCCATGTAGTTTGGATCACACCATTGTTTGTTAGAGAATGTCACTTCTAGTAGGTCGGGTATCAACAAAGTTGATGTTATTATTGTTGCTCGAGTGTAATCGGGTAGGTCATGTACAATCATTACATGTTATAAGGGATGGGTAACGGGCCTTGGATATTGGTTGTTGGTCTAAAATAGAAACTATAATCATACTCCTATGGTGGGGGGCATCGTATCGATCATGGGTGAAAGACCCTCATGTTGGAAGGTTTGTATATGAAGTGAGACCGGTTAGTGGACAGTTGAGGTGACATCAGGATATCAGTGTGTGGGAATATATGATATGGCATGTTTCCTTAGTAAATACCAAATTTAGGATTCATATGCAGTTTTACATATAATTAGTGCATTGTCATTGGTCATGGTAAGGATTTGAGGTGATCTGAGAGTGAGTTGGACCGAAGGTGTGTTGGTGCTCAGGCTGAGATCTTGATGGTTAGAGTGGTGGTTGTTGAACCAACTCGATAATTACATTGGTAGTTATTTTCAAACTTTAGTGTGGTAATCAAAAAAATCTCACAATACCTTTGGATATTAAGGCACTATGATTGGGAGGCTAGACAATGTGTTGGAGGGTGTTTCCAAGAGTTTTTGGTAAAAGTCAACCCTAGGTGGTTTGAAATGTGTTTTTATTTGTTTGGATGTGTTGAGGTGGAAATTTTATCAGGATTTTTTTTCAAAATGTGTTCAGTGTGTCAATGGACCACTATAATTACATTTTTGGTAAGATAATCAAATGGTAGAAAGAAGCATGGTTCAGAATTACATATCATGAGAAGAGTCTTATGGTGTAGATAACCACATTCCTTATAATGAATCATTTGAATAAAATATTTTGTGCCATGGAATATTTTTTGGTTAATGTCATCTTGGTGTTTTCATTGGTGTAGAGTGGGTGGATTAGTCTTTATTGAATAAGGATTTGGTGTTTTTAGTTTCACTATAAATACATGTTCGGCGTTTTGGAGTAGAATTTTGTGAATTATCGGTGAATTGATGACTAAGGTAAGTCCAGAGATATATTTTGAGAGACACCATGTATTCTTAGTTATTAGTATCATTATTTTGGGGAGTTTGTAGTGACCTCTTGGTTTTGGGTTGTAAATTCATAAGGGAATTTTAATTTTTGGTTTGGTAAAAGATCATTTTTAGAATCAGGGATCATATTAAGAATATAATCTTTTCAACATCTAAAAAAGATGTTTTATATAAGGAATGATACTTGGTTTATTTTTCAGTATCTTGGGTAAGCATTGGAGGAAGTTTTGGGCGTCCTAGGAAGCTGTAGGTGTGCTCTCCATAGTGGTTTAGGCTATGATTTTGATAAAGGATGTGAATTTTTATGGGGGATACCTTTCATAATATTAAAAATGTTTCGAGTCTTGAAATATCAAGGGGTGATACCTTTTAAGCTATGAATATATTTCAGTAAATGAAACTTTTGATTTATAATACCTTTCTAAAGTTCCCCAGACAGGATTGACCACGGAGAAAGGTGGGGTGAATCTGGGGTCTCTTTTTAAAAATTCCTTTCCTTTTTAATTCAACCTATTGAACTTGTTAAGTGTCTTGATCCACTCAATGTTATTTCTCATACTCACTTCATGTTCCGTAATAACAATATAAATATAAGAACATAGTATGTACATAGTTTTGTATAAATACCTAATCATTGTAATGTTGGTTATTCCCCCAAACATGTGTTCTCTATTATACTTCACTATAAAACAACTTATTACAGTTTCTTTCATCTCTAGTAGAAATATGTATGCTTTGGATCCAACTTAGAGACTCCACTCTCTTTTGGTTCTAACTGAAATAATTATTTCTTCTACTCCAACCAAGAGTCTATGTTTTCTTCTAGATCCTACCAAAACACTTCACCTTCTCCAAGCACCAACTGTAAGGCTTCACCTCTGTGAAAAGTCTTGATACACAACAGGATGATTCTATGATCTTCCTCCATGATCTTGAAGGATCTTAATTCCTCATGTACATATCAAGCATCTTTTACATCCACTAAATATATCTATTATCCTTGTACAATATGTTTTATCACCTATGATGACTAGTTTCATTTGTGAAACTATGCTCGAGATGATTCTTTCATCTACCTGAAGTCCCATCCTCACATGGATGTGTGAAAGTTGTGCACACAATCTTCTTCAATATCTTATGCAATAATAATAATTTCCCAAGATAAATATGCTTCTTGAATTATCAACTCAATTAAAGTACACATCATGCATGAATTTCATGGAATCTAAAATTCCATTTTTTGGTATATAAATGACATGTTTACAATTCATGATCAGACATGAATGCATGCATGTATTGTTTGTCTCAGGAAACCTGAAACACACTTTCCACTTTTATTCTTCACACACACCTTGTGTGTATATACACTATTTTTTTATTTACTTTAGGTTAAAATCATGTGTGTCATTCATGTGTATATGGATTTTCCACCTATAGAAAACCTTCATGAAATATGGACACACTATTCACTTATTTCTTTCACAACTCACTTTCTCAAGGGTGAGTATACAGCCTTCTCAAAATATATCCCTCACACAATAGTATGTATGAACGTTATAAACTCACTATGTAACTCTTACATGAAAATGGGATTGTTCCTTTGTAAAATATAGTGTGTGTGACATTGTCTCACATATCTCAAACAAATCATTTGAACCAGGAAGGTTTTGTGGATTTTATGTCATCATGAAATCCAAGGAGATGTGTTCTTATACTATCCCAATTGCTTCACATAACTATTTTTTCATGAATCCCAACTATTTTTTATTTCACCAGTATTATGATCGTGGGATCCTCTTCTCCCTCAAGAAATCCAAATATTTGAGTAACCACCTCCTCAGAAAATAGTTGTTTCATAGATGCTCTATTTTTAATAAAACTAGAGCTCTAAAAGTATTGGCAAAACACTCAATCGAGGGTCCTTCTCATTTTATAGGAAATGATCACTACCTCATTACACTGCCTAAGATCTGATTTTTAATCCAAAAACAATATCTATAAAATATTTCATGTAATGACTCCTTCAAAATGCCTCATTCATTTGGGATCTTTTTAGTGTATGCTGAATTTCATTCCATCTTCATGATGCATCTCATTGCGTCCTTATATGCATGCGATGAGGATCACATGCTTCAGCTTACTTAAGATTAAACTCTTCCAGTTCTTATTCACTCCTATAACTATCTTTTTTTAGTTCATTAAATGTTAATTCATTGAGTTCTTTTCATGCATGCAAGATTTAGTTTCATGCATGATATTAGTTTGATCCTAAGATTCTCGTCCCATTGGGACTATATTCAATGGTGGTTGGAATTGATAGACCGATGTCTTGGATATTCTCCTATATGAAGAAGATGATCGAGGAAGCATTAGGTTTAATATGATCACTGATATTGATCGGATGACTGAGATCATCCATATCAGACGACCCAATTTTTCCACCCATTTAATTGACAGAAGAATAGAATCCAATGTGCATTTTTTAAACATTAGTTTTGGTATTTTTCTTTGACATGGTTTATTACACAATGCGTGAATGTCTCCCCTCAAGCCTGAACTAGATTCAAAACCCAGATTCACTTCACCACACACCCACATGGGTCGTAACACACATACTCCACTGAAACCCCTATGGGATTCTAACACAATATATAAACACCATTGGGTGTGCACACTATAGACCCTATACTGATTTGTGCATGGGCATATACATGTCCAACATCTGGATCTTGCAAGTCTACCTTTGGTAGCCCTTCCCATAGGTGTAGACCCCTTGGGTCACCCTATGTTTGGTAGATGGATAGCCTTGGTATCTCCCTCGGTGGTATTATTTTTTATTAAGGCCCATTAAAAATACTTAGAAAAATATCCAAGTATAGTGATGTAATTTCATCCCTAGACGAACTCCTTCTCAACTCCCCTTTATAAAATACCCTTTATTCTTCCTCTTCATATCATGAAATTTATTATTCCATGGTATTAAAATGAAATTCTCAATATAAATTAATAAATTTCTTTTTTCAAATACATCACTTGTAGTAAACATTGTATCATACTCCTTAGAACATGTTTTCAATATTTAAGATCACTTTAACAATCATCAAATCTAAACATAGAGAATTTTCCATCAGTGAAATCCAATGATATTAAATGAATCTATTACAACTCTCCAATAATCACTACTTCTCATCACCATTATACCAAACACATATTGACATATCATTGAAAAAAAATGAAACACTAGGCCCAACAATCTCCCCCTTCATATTTTTTTGTCACTACCTCTTTCGTACACATTATATGAGTCAATATGTGTGTTCAAATTTTTATCCCCCCATATTATCAGTCAAATGAAACGAAAAAGTGTGTATTTTCTCAAAAACATTTTCTCCTCCCTTTCAATATTATTTCTTGAATACCAATGAGAGATATATGATATCACATGGTTCTCTTAGAAAATATCTTTTAGTTAATCAATTCTAGTTCAACCCGGTCCAACCTTGTATAGAAAATAATATAGATATTACTATGATTTTTAATGTTATACCTAAACAACCAGGCATGTGAATTCGTGATTATAATGTCTCAATTCTCATCCAAGGGATTGTAAATAATCAGATTTTTCAATGAAATTCTAAATCCTACACACACTTCAAAAAACACATCATAAAGTTCAAGTGAAAAGATAAATCTCACACTTTATCTCATTTTTTCATCAACCAAAAACTTCACCTTAATTGATATGGTTAAAAAAATTAATAATGAAGGGAGGAATTCTGATTGGAAAACCTCATCTTACAGTTTTATAAATCTATTTTGAAGTTCCACTTTCACAATGTAGTGAATATTTAAGAGCTTTGTCAAACCAATTCTCTCCTTCCAGTGATGAAGTCATCTCCTTAAATTCACTACATATTATTAAAAAATCATTCATATATAAGGGAATAAGGAGGGACCTTACTTTTTCCTCAATGTGAATAGCAATGTGAGATATTCTTCTCAACAAAGTTACTCTACTTTCACCAATCTCAAGGCTTCAACATCTGATTTTCAAATCTGATTTATCTTTTGGTAACATAGATCTTATCACTCCCACAACTTCATTTTGTGAAATAGTTCTTTATTTATCCATCAAATCATATGCACCTCATCATAACATATTTATTCTAATCAAGTCGTCTTCTTATGCTAGAAATGTGGTAAAACATCATGTTTAAATGTGTCCAACTTTATTACATCTCTAAAAACCATTCTTTAATACACAAGTTGTAATTTATTAAAAAAATCTCATGAAATCTGTCTTCTTAATGTGTAATCATCATTTTTTTAGCACTATATTTTACTTCTGCTTCTCAGAAATTCGTGAATTTATCTAAATTAGATAGAAAAATCACAAAAATATCTTTGGGAATGTTAACATATTATTTGGAGTATCCACATTTATTTTCATTTATTTCTCCCTTTGATATAGGATAGGATCTATCATTTTTCTTATTGGTGACTATTAGTTTAATAGTCTTATTTTTTTCACCACCCATGGAATACTTGTTGACTTTTTTATTTTATAGATTTCTCTTATCTAGTGTAGGTATTCTATTTTGTTTTTCTTTTCTCCCCAAAAATTCAAGACTTATGTGATTATCATGATTTGAAATTTTCTTCCAATAATCCAATGCCTTGTGTCTAAATTTCTGGCAACACCAACAATATCATGTGATCCTTATTCTCTTATTTTGTGGTACAATCTATCTAGGTTTCACATATTATGAACCATGATTCTTATAATTATAACCGTCACTCGTTGAAACACTTCATGGGGAATATCTATTTATATTTATTTTTACACACACCCTTTATGTGGTGGAATGAATATCATTTTTTACCAACCATACTTTCCCAAAGAGTAGTTTTAAACCTCTACCAACACTTGAAAGATCATTAACACAAAAAAAAGTTTCTGGGTTACGGGATACCTTATTCTTGAAGTATGTTTCCTTTTGATTATATAATGGTCTCATGCTTTTATTGGAATCATTATACAAAGAGAAAACTTGTGTAGAAACATATTTGTTCATAGTAATATGAGATGTTCTAGCTTATGGTGATTCCTAGTCCTTTAATCTCACCACTATTTCTAATAACTTCATGTTGAAAGAGTTCTTCTCATCCTAAAATGATCTCATCCTGACCTTCCATTCCTATTTTAGTTTCTTTATTTTTTTCTTCATGAATATTTTTTTATCCTTTCAAATAAATTTCAAGATACTTTAACAAGTTATCATTTTCCTCTAGTTGAGAGGCTTTAACAACTATAGAAACATTGTGGAATTTTTTAAATTAATGGAAAGATTCTCCAAATAAAATATCAAAGAATTATTTCTCACAGAAACTTCCTTGTAATTCTTCAACAAATTTATTATATCTTTCATTGAAAATAGAAGAAAAAAAATATTTCAAAAGATTTTTAGGATTGTTGGATATGTCAACCTTTTTAACTAATTCATCTTCCATGGAATCATCTTATTCTTACAATTGTAACATTTTATTCTAAATAGACTTGAAACCTCCAACAATACAATTTAAAACATATTCTAATAGTTTCTTCAGATTTACTTTTAATTTAGAATGTTGGTCACTAAGTGATGCATCATCATCACATCTTTATTAGGATTAATTTGAAGAATCATAATGATAATAATTATTTTATGTTGTACCTTTCATATTAC
The DNA here is from genome assembly GCA_963277665.1 of Viscum album. Classification (NCBI taxonomy): domain Eukaryota; kingdom Viridiplantae; phylum Streptophyta; class Magnoliopsida; order Santalales; family Viscaceae; genus Viscum; species Viscum album. The sequence continues at coordinate 772,464,397 of OY728155.1, read as the reverse complement.
CTTTGATTTGACGTTTATATTCATTTACAGTAATATTATTCATCATATTTTTTTCCTATCTTTTCTTATTTTTATTTTGAATCTTGGAAGAAATATTCATCTAAGGATTATCACTATTTTCCTGAAATCTAAAATTTATAAAGACTCGCCTAGATCTTTAGAGGTGACCTATGATCTGATATCACTTGAAGTTCCCCAGGACAAATTGACTTATGAGAGTGGAGGGGTGAATTAGTTGTTTATTTTCACAAATTCATTTTATTTTCAATTTAAACTATTGAACTTGTAAAGGTACTAGATCCACTTAATATTTCCTCTCAAACTCACCTAATGTATAGTAATAACAATATAAAGATAATCACATGGTATTTAAAAGGTTCAGCATAAAGACATACATCGTATCATGTTGGTTATTCCCACCAATATGGATTAACCATTATAAATCACTATCAAACAAGTGATAAAAATGGATTTCAGATCCAATTAAAATACTTCGAATCTGGCTCCAACCAAGTTACTTTTTTTCTTTTGGATCCAATGAAAATATTTCTTACTTTGACTCCAACTAGGAGACTCTTTTTTCTCTGGGATCCTACCCAAAGACATCACCTACTCCCATAAAAAACATAAGGCTTCACCTCTATTTAATTTCTTAATCCAATATATTATGATTCTATGATATTCCTCCATGAGATTATAGGATCTTAATTTCTCATGTATAATTCAGGTATCTTCTATAATAACTGAAGATGTTTATCAGCCTTTCTTAATAAATTTTATCACCAATGATGACCAGTTACCTCAATGTAACTATGCTGGGGATGATTCTTTCTTCTGCCTAAATTCCTGGCCTCACTTGGATGTTTGAAATTTGCGCACTGAATATTATTAAATATCTTATAAAAGAATAATACTTTCACAAGATCAATATTCTTCTTGGCTTATCAACTAAATTCAAGTACACATCATGAAATAATTTCATAGAATCCAAAATTCTATTTTTGGGTATATCAAGTACTTATTTACATATGCATGTTCATGCATTAATTCATTTTTGTATTTTTTTTAGGATGAAACTAAAAACACACATTGCCCACTTTTATTCTTCACACAAAACTTGTGTGTAAGCACACTATTTCTATTTATTTAGTTTAGGTTCAAGTCATGTGTTTCATGCATGTGTATATGGACTATCCACTTACATAACACCTTTACATAACATGAACACACTACTCACTTATTTCATGCAAAAATAATTATCTCAATGGTGAGTATGTGACCTTTTTAAGATAGACACTTCATGAAATAGTATGTATAAACTTCATAAAATCACTGTGCAACTCTTGCATGAAAATGGGACTCCTTCACAAAACAAAGTGTGGGTGACATTGTATCATTGATCTCAAAAAACTGATGTGAACTAGGAAGGCTTCATGGATCGTATTTATTCGAAAAAGACAAGGATATGTGTTCTTATGATATCCAAATTTCATTGTGAAAATATGTTCATTATGAATCAAAATTAGTGTGTTATTCATAGGTAATCTGCTCATGGGATCCTATTCTACCTTTGGAAATACAATGATTCATGGAACCACCACCTCATGAAATAGTTGTTTTTTATATTCTTTGTTTTGAAGAAAATTGGAACTCTAAAAGTAATTGTAGAACACTCAATCGAGGGTACTTCTATTTTTATAGTGATGATCACTGCCTCATTGCATAGCCTCAGACCCTATTTTTAATCCATTAATAATGTTCATAAAATATTTCATGTCACGAATCCTTCAAAAACCTCGTTTCATTCAAGATATCTTATGTGTACTCCATATTTCATAGTGTCTTCATGATTCTCTTCATTGAGTACCCTCGTTCATGAAAAAAGGATTTCATGCTTCACCTTACTCAATCTTGAACTCATCTTATGCATATTTCCTCCTAAAACTATCATTTTTTGTTTGGAAAATGATCATTCATCGAGTTATTCACATGAATTCAAGGTGTAGTTACATGTATTATATCAGTTAGATCCTGAGTTACTCATCTTGTTGGAACCATATTCATTGAAAACTAAAATTGATTGATCGGTGTCTCAACTATACTTTAGCATAAATAAGATGCTCCAGGAATCTGGATGTTGAAGATGATCACTGAGATTGATCAGAGGGTTGTTATCAGCACCATCATGATGCCCTTGTTTTGTCTAACATTTAAGTTATGGAGGAACGGTATTCAACGCTATCTATGGGGACCCCTAAGGATTCTGGAACAATCCATTCACTTATTCAAGAATTCATTCCATAGGACCTATATATAGTTCTATGTGTTAGATTATACATGAACCACCATGACCTCTTGTAGGGTTTCTTATGGTAGTTCTTTCCATAGTGGTAGATCCATTGGGTCCCTCAATGTGTGCTATAGGGCTAGCCTTGGTGGCTCCCTTGGTTGGATTATTTTTTATTGAGGCCCATTAAAAATACATAAAAAATATCCAAGTATAGAAGTGCAATTCCATGACAAGCCAAACTCTTTATAAACCCCCCTTCATGCATCACTCTTTATTCTTCTTCTTCACATCATGCAATTTATTAATATATTTCCTTAAAATGAATTCCTCATCATTCATTAATAAATTCAACTTTCATGGTCATCACTAGTGGTAAATAATTTTCAACACTTTTTGGCACATGTTTGAAACATTTAAGATCACTTAAACAATCATCATAGTTAAATATGTAGAATTTTACAAGATTGACATCCAATTATATAAAATAAATCTTTAAAAATTCTCTAAGAATCAAAAATTCTCATAATCAGCTTACCAAACACATATTGACATTTCATTGACAACAAATGCAACACTAGGCCCAACACTTTCAAGCTGTAAATAAAAATAAAGATGTGAAATGTGTCAGGGTGGATTTATTTTGATCGACATCAATTTGAATTTTTCTTGGTAGGGTGATATATTATTTAATTGAGAGGGGGATCAAGAGAGTCCATTTCTCTCCTCTTATTTCTCTTCTTCGATCGCCCTCTGTTTGGAATGATTTTAGTTTCCTTATAGGGGTGTTTTTTAGAATAATTCTTCAATTGTTTTCATTTTTCTTGGTTATATTCATAGATCTCTAATATGGTTCGATTTTAGTTACGGTTACTTGAATATTTCCACCAAATCATGGTGAAAATAATACCTATCAATGGGGATTTTTCTCAGAATGCTTAAGGGAAAGAACTTAGAAGTTATCTTCATGTCATCACATGAAATTTTGATAAAGGTATAGAACCCAATGGATTTATTTAGGGTTTTAAAATTAAATTAAATTATTTAGAGATTAATTAGGAATTATATGAAGTAGATTTTTCCTAGTTTACTTTGGGAGTATGCCACATACATTTCTGGTATGGTTTGTCATGGTTTTAGTGTGGTGAGAACTCTCAATGATCTTTGAAGAGAAAATAACTATTTGGTTTAAATTAAATAATTAATTATAAATGTTTATAACTAATTATTTATGTCATATAGCATGATATAGGAGCTCATGTGGTATTACAATTTTGGAAAATGCATGGGTAGCTTTGGATGAGGTGGTGTGGAGTAAGGCTTGGATGGTACTCCTTAATGGAGGTAAGTGTTTCATTTAATATAAACCCATATGTGTGTTTATGGAATAATGGTTTCAAAAATCCAGGGGAGTGGGAGTTGGTATAAGTATAGGGACTAAGATACCCTTGGTAAGATGTGATAGGATGGTGTTCAGCCTCCTATGCTTGGGATGAGTGTTTTTTAGTATTTTGGTGAATTTTCTATCACCTAACAATTGTATTGCCAAGGGGTATAGAAATGTTTGAGATGAAATGATACCTTGGGTGGTGTTGAGATGTAAGATTCAATTTAGGTGTCCTAGTATGGGTTCTCTATGAATATTTTTATAGTCATGAAATTTATTATTCCCTTTTATGATGAATAAGATTGTCGTACATCTCATGTGTGTTGGAGAACACCCTATTAGGGGTTGAGCGTGCTCTTAGTAAACATTGTGAGTAAGATGAGTCCCTCAAGACTATAAAATGTGTGTTATAGGGGGTTTTAATGTAAGTTAAAGTCCAGAAAAAACTCTTAGGATATGTGATATGGGACTCAGGTGTGGATCATGGGTTTTGTTTGACACATGGGATCATGATGCCAATGGTCTTATAGAAGTAAGGATTTTAGTGGTACCTATGTAGTGGAACTTGAATTGTTAAGAGGCCTTAAATGGGAAGATAAGACCTTGAGGTCTAGGTTGTGATGGGAATTTAGGTAGCTGTTTCACCAAGGGGTGATGGGTGTGAACTTTTTTCAGTTACCAGATATCATGATAGGTATAGAGGATCAATTTGATTCCCTAAAGGGTGATGCATATAATGTTTGTGATGAGGGGATATATTTTGATTGGATAGAAACCTAGGATCAAAAAATAAAAGGTATGGTGGTTTTTCAATCCTAACTATGTTTTATATACCTAATTTTACCAACCCAGTATTTATTGGGATGGGCCCGTGTGATTTTGAACCCCCCCCCCCCAAGTCTGTAGGGATGGGATAGTGTCATTGGACCTCTCTAGAGTATATATACATAGTTTAGTGTTATTATGTGACCTTACTAAGTGAATAATGTACCTAGTTCAACCATTTAATGGGTTGATCTTTAGGTACCACCCAACCTTGAGTTTTCAAGTATAGGGAGGACATTGAAACTGTGGCACGAGATAATGAGATAATGAAGATTTTAAAACATTTTTTCAAAACATGTATGATCAAGTGTTGTAGAGGCCTAGTTATCACATGGTGACCTATTGTGAAGGTATTCATAGTATCTTGGTTACAACACGATGTCCAATGACCTTTTATAACATGTTTACTTTCCTCATGCATACACATATATGAGGACATATTCTAGTGGAGCTTTGTGAGACTCTACTAAGATATATTTCTCACTCCCTGTATGGGAACCTCAGTGTGCATGCTAACCTTATATATTATTTTAGGATTAGCACAGTACATATAGTGTATTGGGATAGAGAAACTAAATAGAATTTTTAAACCATGTGTGTTGAGGCCTGGGGATAGTAGTAAGAATAGTGTGAATTTTATTTTTAGTTATTTTGTATTTGGGACTATCTTAGTGGGAAAAAATAATTTATTATTATACAACTTCTTCATGTTGAATTTTCTTACAACATAGTATTTTTTGATATTCCATAATCTTTTTTTTTTGTTTGGTTACTTTTTCGATGTTGTATGACTTTGATTCAAGGGAAAAGTCTCCCCACTATATGGATTAAGCCCTAACCACTAGTCGACGGCCTCTAGTGTGCAGGGAGGTGTGGTTAAGTTCATGTGGTGACCTCAGCCCAAACATTAATGATCTTCTAAGGGAAAGGAAAAAAAATTATATTATTTTAATTAATAAAATTATATCCACCTCAATTAATCCCTTTTACCCTCTCTTTACCTTGTTTAATTATCTACCATGGTAATTATTTATTTACTAAGAATATAAGATGACCCATATTACTTAATTATGACATGATGATTCCTAATTTGGTCTCTATTTAATCTAATTCAGTTTTTATATATATGAAAATTATCTTTTAAATTAAATCATATGGTGTATAAAAAAATATTTTTATTAAGTGTTCTAATTATTATTTCCTATCAATTACTAATTAAATAATTTTTAATATATTTTTTTATAAACTTATAATTTTAATTATATTCATTATTTAAAATGTATCAATTTAATTTATTTAGATAAAAATTACACAAAACTTATAAAAATAAAACTTTTACCTTTACCGTGGTAACTAACTTTAAGACTGATTACTAACTTTTGTGTATAAAAATAAAATTAAACTTATTACATGACCTGAAAATTTTAATTCCATATATGAAATCCATTTTATTATATTCAATTTCTAAATTTGATAAAAAATAATTTTAAAATAAAAAATGCATAATGTGTGATAAATATGTTTTAGAAAAATTTATTTCTTAACCACAAAAAAGATTTATTTTTATTTTTTTCTTAGTAAAAATATTTACATGAATATTAATTTATTTTTCATTTATATTATCAATATATTTCACTAATATCAGTATTCAATAGTGATAAAATTATTTTTTTAAGATGAAAATATAAACTAAAAAGAAAATGTATAATTATTTGAAAAAAATATTTTTAACATTAAATGATTTTATTACTAGTTATTTAAAATCAATTAAATTTTTAATAATAATTAATTAAATTTTTCCAATACATTTTTATTAAATAAAAAAAAAATTATATAATTACATCCATTCTTTAAAAGTAAATTTTATGGAAATGCCAAATGTATAAAATGAGTGTAATAATGAAAATAAAAATTTATTATAATATTTATATCAACCTAAATTTTACTTATTAATATACAAAATACCACCTTATAAGACCTATGGGTAAGATAAAAATGATGTTATTTGAGGGTGGTGATTCAGCTAGCATGCATCTCATAGAGATTTCTATAAGTTTCAACTTCTTTGGTAGACGGTTTCACTCAATTAATACTTGTTAAAGTTCATCTTGTGAAGAGTCTAGGGAAAAACCAAGTAAATATACAAAGTTTTTAATATCAAATAAATGACACTCATAAGAAGTAATTATACAAATTGATTCTATTTCTTCTCCTTTCTATAAATATTTCATAATGTAGTTACTTCTATTTGTACGTTCCAATTCAACGACTATATTACAACGATCATATTTCAATAAAATGATAATTATAATTTATCTCATTAATTATCCATATTAGTATCATTATACAAAGAAGTTTAGCATCTATATAATCTAAAAATTCATATAATCCCAATGACCACATAATATAGCAATCAGATTTTATTCCTATATATATCCTTATAGACATCACTAAAATCATTCATTCTACTCATTTACTTCCCTCTGAAAATTGTTATTATATTTATAATTCTTCACCTTACATAAATGGTTATAATCTAGGTTATAGTATTCATATAAAACCATGAGTATAACAATTTAATTTTCCTTGTATTTTTATTAAAAAAAAATTAATCCACTTGTGATTTTTATAATAATGTTTCATATTTTATTCTCATAATGTAGTAATGTTTATCTTGTATTAAAATATTTTACCTCAATAAAATGTATTTTTATTCGTTTCAATTAAGTGTTTCATGTGAAAAAAGATATTCAAAATATTATTTATTTAATATAAAATCAAATATTAAAAAAATTGGATTATAGGACTTTTCATAGTTTTCTCAGGTTGTAAATAAAAATTCATTCAGTTCCAACAATAACCTCCCCTCTATTCATTTTATAAGTATTACCCTGATGATATTAGTTAATCATAATGATGATTAAAACAAGGGAAACTATAAATCCATGTCATAGTCACATCTTCTATATCCTTGATGCATAAGATCAAGTAAAAACAATTATAAGAATAATTTTTTTACCAACTTGCATGAAATGTTTCAACATCCTCATGTCACCAATATGACATCCCCCTTTCTTTTATTAAGCCCTTTGGGGACTTCATCTTTAGACATCTAAAAATAGAGAGACACACATATAGATCCAATAAATTATCATGAAAACTATATACTTACAATTCCTGGGATAATGAATTTTATTAAATAATGATTAAAATGGAAGTTTATTCCCCAAAAAATATTATTTCAATTCCCATTTTATTTATATGAAAATTAAGAAATACATTGATTGAATTATATAAAATTTTGAAAAGAAAATACTCAAAATTTGAGTTAACATGCTTCATTATAGTTTAATTCATATATTATCTCATATCCAACATCAAATATGTAAAAAACGCAATGTAAAATCACATATTTTCAGTTTTGATTCAAAATTCTATATCTGCATATCTATAATATCACATTGGAACCATTAAATATCACTTTATAATGTAAATTTTTTCTCCTTTAATAATTAAGAAAATCTAACTATATCATACTTCTTTTATCATAGTTCTCCCCCCACATGTTTATCCTCTAAATACTTATTCATTATAATGTAACCACATGCAATGATTATCCCTTACCAAATTTTTACACCATTTTTAATCACCATAATATCAGTATATTTTTATTCCCCTATTGTCTTCTTACTATTTAATATCTTATAAAAATCATGGTGTAGTAATTATAAACTATACCTTTAATTTATATAATATTTTCGATCTTTTCACCCTCAAAAATACCATATTGTGATGTCATTTTATTATGGTGTGACTTTCACCTTAAATATTTAAAATCATCCCAAATTTTCCAAATTACTTTTAAACTCCATTCTCCAATAAATCATTAAAAATATTGAATTAGATATTAGTTACTTATTTAAAATTCATATTTATAATTAAAAATTATACACATATTTATGTTATCAAATCCCTCCACACATAAACGCGCATAAATATCTATATTATGAAAAACAAAATCCATCATATCCAAAAATTAAACATCATCGTCAATAAAATCAAAAAAAATAACCATGAGTGTACACTTTTAATAATTCCATGAAATAATTTTAATAAAACCAATCAACCTTTTATTTTATATTCAAAAAAAATTTAACTTAATATTATTTTAATATATGACATCTATCTCATTATTCAATCAAGGATTTATTTTGGTTTTCATTAAAAATCATACATGAGTACCTGACCCACATTGTTTTATATTTTTCAACCATTTTTATTTATTTTTGTATTTATTTAACTCCACTTTTTCCAATGGAATCTATTTATGAATAAAGTTTCACATCCATCAGTCTCCCTTTGTTTTATCTCCTAAAGAAACTAATTATGATAGTTAAACAATGTTAAGAGGTTAAGTGTGAACAGTTATTAAAGTATGAAAAATTTTATTTGAATTCAAACAAAACTAGAAACTCTATCCAAACTATCAATCTAATCCTCACACAAATTCTAATATTTTGAATAAAAATAGTAAAAATTATTTTCCATTGGTCAAACCAAGGAAATACCATTGATTATAAACTTCTATATTACTTTTTTCCTTTATTTTTCTTTTTAAAAACTTATTGCCAAACATAAAATAGAATTTAGCATATATAATCCATCCCAAAAAACTCAAATCATTGCTCATATAGAATTATTTTATGAAACATTTTACAAAAAAATCATTTTTAAAAATTAATACATCTCCTGAAATCATGATAAATAAAATCAATTATTATCATGATTATTAGTGCCCACCAAATGAGCATTGAAAATTATAGAATTTTAGAAATACCTGAAACTTGGGTATTATTTTCTCTACAAAAAAAGGAAGGAGTTTCATGACTACATTATTTCTAGATAAATGAATCATGTGGATCGCATAAACTCTAGAAGTACATGTGATCACATGACATTGGGAAGGTCATGTGAATGGATCATTCATCATGTAAGATCTATTTATGATTACATGAATCCCCTATGGAAAACCCTCATGTTCTTGTGAATGTTTCTATGTGGGTGTTGATGATCATACAGATGTTTTTAGGAATGTTCCACTAATCATTTTATTTTTCAATCAATAAGCACATAAAAATCATCGAATTCCCCTTGTAAAATAAAAGTAGAAAAAGGAAGAAGCTTCTTGTCATTGAGATTAATGTTGATTTTCATGTATTTTTCTTGGTCTCGCTTGTCGTTGATTGAAGTTATATGTGTCCCAAATTAATTACTCGTTATTATAACTTTATTATAGCATAAGTTCGGGGTCGATCCACAGGGAAATATGGTGTGCATGAATTCAATTGAGTTAATACTTAATTAGGTGAAGTATGCAGAATTTAGAGTTGATTGAGTTGATTTTGGTTTTTGATTGAAACTAAATTGTTTTACATTGAAGAAATGATTAACAGTTTTAAATAAAACAACGGGTAAATTTAAAAAGTTTAAAATAGGAAGAAAATACATGTCGGGGTTGTGGTGATCAAGGATTACTTTTGCAGGTTGTTTAAATGGTTGTGTTGTTCATAATAATTCAATCATTCTGGATTTCGTTTTGTTACAAGATTTCCTTGGTCTGGTTCCTCTTTTTTGGAATTAGAGCAGCTGACTCCTTGGTCTGGTAGTCAGTGTTCTTAATTCTTTATTACGTTCAGTCCATTATTTGAATCGGTGAAATCCTTCCAATGGTCATTGATGTTTTCACTGTTACTTCTCTTTTGTATCACTGAGAATTCTTCCCTTGGTCCGGCTCAAAATTCTCAGTTATATTAGACAGTGGTTCAAGAAGAGTAAAATGAATTACAATGAGAAAACACAACTATATAAAACAACACACAAATTATGATCCCATCATCCACAGCCCCAACATGAGGGGTTTAGTTACACATAGAAAGTGGGAGAGAAACGACACACATGATACCTAATGGATTCATCGTGTAGGCGTTGAGGTATGGTGTCGGAAGGTGGAATGGCGGAATGACGGCACCTCTGTAGCTTCGGGAATGGTGGTAGCAGAGCTTCTCTCTCATCTAATGGGTTCTGAACTCCCAAAATCCGTAGGCCAAGGCCTATTTTTATAGAAAAATAAATTACACTGTGTGTATAGAAAGTACACGCCGTGTACTTTTCATCAACGCGCTTTGGCGCCAATTTCTCTGCTGGTAGGTGGCCTAACACGCCGTCTTTGACTATTGAACACGACGCCGCCTGGTGATTGGGTGTACACAGTGTGTAGCGCCGCCATACACAGCGTGTAGTGTCATAAGTTTGGCCTCCATCCCTTTCTATAATAGCAGACACGGCGTGTAAAAATGGAACACGTCGCGTCTCCTTCAACGACCACATGGGCATGTAGACTTGTCTCAGCAACCTCCGCTTCTAGAAAGTAGTACACGGCGTGTAACACCGCATCACACGGCGTGTAACGCCGCCTCACATGGCGTGTAACACCGCCTCACACGGCGTGTATCATCTTCCTGGTGACATGTGCATGTACTCCCTCCTTCGGTCTGTGTCCCTGCCTGGATGTACACGACGTGTATAAAAGTACACATCGTGTAGTTTCAAAATTTTCAAAAACTTCCCTTGATTCGTGTATTTAGCCAGAAAGCTCCTAAAAGTAAACAGATTCACAAAAATCAAAGAATATGTTCATAAAACAACAGATATTCTCTGAAAACATGTTTTTATTGTCAATTATATATATGGAAATGTATACACAAATCGGGTGCATCAAATTCCCCCATACTTAGTCATTTTCTTGCCCTCAAGCAAAATCCCAACATCTAATTAAGAGAGCCTATAATTTAAAAGTAAGGCATTTAATTAATCAAACGTATAACTGATAAAGTTACTGAGGAAAAATTATAAAAGGCACAAACAAATTCAATTCATAAGATATTAAAATCATGCCTCATATATAATGAAATTAACTACTCTCATCCTCTTTCAACACATTTTTCAACCTTTCAAAAATAAGAATTACATTTTATGATTTACCTTATCAGTCAAAATCACACTCCACACTCAATATATTTTTATTCAGAGTTATGCTCAATCTAAGGTATATACACTCTATCCATAGGTTTTCAAGATTCCTTGTTCTCTACGTCAGAAAAATTGAATTACAAAAATCATGAGGGCTTTATCAATAAGGTTCAGATGTCTTTGTGGCTAAGGGTTGGTAGGTTCAGATGTGAAAATAAATTCTGAGGCTTGAAAAAGGAAGGCTAATTCCTTTAAACAACATTGAATGATATTAAAAGTAAAGCTCACTAAAAATTCTACCTTCACAAGGTCAGTCAAATGCTTTTTTAATCGTCACCATCTTCCTTAGGCAAGTAGGGTTCATGAGAAAATAAGCATAAGGTCCCATTTTTGTTTGTTGTGTTTTTTTATAACAAAACACGAGGGAAACACTTATGAATACAATGAGTATATGTTTAGAACCCATTCGGCCCCAAATAATCAAGAGGCACTCCCCCACACTTTATTTCATGGTTGTGCACAAAATATGCCATGTATTTCCAACTCCCTCTTTAAAGATCAAATGAATAATCATGAAAAGTTTAAAAAAATACGGTAGGAAGGGAAATAGGTTTGTAATGTTGCTTCCTATAAAGGTTGTTCATGGCTTCTATGGGCTTAACGAAAATTAAATGTAGGGTAGGTCTCAAGATAAAGGGGTTGAAACAATCTAATGCCTCAATCATTTTAATGTAATTCAAAAATTTCTTCATGTTTTGAAAAGAAAACTTGCAAATTCTGGTAGTGATGCATATCCTAAGAATCTCTCAAGAAAGAGGGTATTAGAAAAGAAATACAAAAAAAGGTTTAGAATACCTCTCTGCAGTGGAAAAATAATAAAGGGACAATCAGGTCATGACATGCATATAAATGATTAGCCTAATCAATGTAATTTAATCAAGGATAAAAGTTTCAATTGAAACTATATCAGCAATCATTTTAAAATACTTAATAACTAAAATAAGCATGCGACATTTCCAAAAGTTCCTACTGATAACTCTAGCATTTATAAGAATGATTAACCAAAATTGCTTTACATTTTCAAATATAGAATCTAATAATGATGTCTCCTAGATTATTTTAAGGGCAAAGACTAAGGTGAAAGATATAGATGCTCCCCCACACTTAATATTGCACATGGTCCACCAAGTGCAATACGAAGGTAAAGGGTGGGAAACGGGGAGAAATGGGGGACAAAATGAGGGAAAGTAGTGGAAGAAGTAAATCCAAAAAGAAAGAAAATAGAAATGGAAAAATACTCCCCTCGTGAAAAGTGATTCCCAAGGTGCTCCATGATACCTGTGACTGGTGAGGAAAAAGAAAACTGCAAACATGCACAGCATCACAGCACATAAAATGACAAAAGAGATATATAAGATTAAAAAAATGTCACTATCATGGGGTTGCCTCTGGGGAGGAATCATCCTGTACAGAATCGGCTAGTAAAGACGGATTAGGAGGCATGGAAGTGGGAGGCCCGGAATCTGAATCGGGAAGGGGAGCTGAAGAAGTAGGAGCCGCAGGTGCTGGACTCGGTGAAGGTAGCTCAGCAGCCAGCCCTGGCCCGGCAGAAGTGGTAGCAGCAGTAGATGGGCCAGGAGCGGAGATAGAGGCTGGTGGAGTAGGCAGTGGAACACCAAGATGCTGAGCAATATGTGCCAACAGCTGCTCCATCCGGTCTTGGCGGCCGTCCAGATGAATCAAATGGCGTGCAATGGTGTCCTGGCGGCCGATGATATGAACGAACTACTGCTCCATCTGAACCTGTCAGCTGTCCAAGCGACCCAAGACCTCCTCCATCGCGGTTAGGCAGTGGGAAAGGGAAATATTGACTGAGGGTGCGGGGGTAGGGGAGATGGGTGATGGAATAAAAGAAGTAAGGTTAGAAGAAGTGGGGTCAGTATGAGTTGGGTGAGGTGGAGAAGCTGGAGGGGGTGGGGAATGAGGAGCAGGGTTAGCAGCTAGGGAAGGAGGGGCAGCAGGTGGTGGGGCTCGAGCCTGAGCAAGGATGTAGGAACCCCCTACTTCTGGACCAATCCCATGCGAATGAGAATGAGAAAGTCCATCCACTAGGGTGAACCTAACAAGTCATGAGGTAAAGAGGGCTCGAACACCCCTAGGTGGTGGGCAAGACGGGTGGTGTAAAATCCGCCGGTCAGGTTTCCCTGAAGGCCGGTAATCATGGAGTGGAAATAGGAGGCAGTGAGATAGGGGAGGTTCAGGTTGTTTTGAAGAATGACACAGGTAAGAAGCTCCATGTCACGGTCGGTCACGACCCCCATATCCTCATGGCGGGAAAAAAGGATAGTGTTGAAGCACCAGTGGGCGAAGCGAATGACAGGGTCGGCTATAAGAGTGCTCTTCTGGGAAGTGGGGGAGTATCGGTGGTCAGGCCCAGTGATCTCCCGCCACACGGCAATGAGGTCAGAGCGCTCAGGTCGGGTCAAGGCAGAAACAGGGGGTGGGGGGATAGGATGGGGTAAAAGTCGCACCCTCGGCCAAACTCTATCATGGTAAGAGAAAATCGTCGGCCACCTAGCCGAAATCGAACTACGGGTACAACATCGCCAGGTGTCTCCCGGTACTCCGCTCCATCAAACTCAAACGAGGCCGCAAACTCCAAAAATAAATCACGGAACACAGGAGTGCTGACCTGGAAAATATCAAGGAGCAAGGTGTGCCCAAGAAGTTCTTCCAACTCCTCCCAAATACCGAGCTACTACGGAGCGTTTCTGTCAAAGTACCGGCCAATCAATGGGATCGGCCTATGAGAGAAGCGTCGGACCCTGTCGAATGCGAGGTCGGTGGTCGAGAATACCGTGCAAGGATAAGGAGCTCCTGCAGGTTCCGGCCCAGGTGTTGGTGCAGCAACAGCGGAATGCTCTATAGGTGGATCGGCCGAAGTTGAGGGTGGCTCGGTGGAAGGTGTGCTCGAAGAGGGACTAGCTGCTAATGAAGATAGCACAGGGAAAGTGGTAGCTGGAGCAGCAGAAGTAGTCTCAGCCTCTGCTGAGGGAGTGAGTGGCGGCAGAATGGCCAATGGAGGGAGCTCGAAGATCGGAGCATCTGGGTCCGGCTGCATAGGAGGTCGGAGACAGATCCGACGATAACTGGACTCCTCGCCCTCAGTGGCAGAGGCTAGCCACTTCCCGCAGGAAGGATCGTGATCTTCCATATCCTGAAATAGAAAGAAATAGAAAAAAAAGAAAATAAAAAGGAAAAGGAAAGAAAAGAACAAATAAAATTTGATTTAATTGGAAAATAAAATTACACGGCGTGTACTCCAGAGTACACGGAGTGTGTTCAAAATGAAGAGTATCCTGTGTGCTCTGGAAAGACACGCCAAGGGTGAATAACAGACCATGGAAAAGTACACAGTGTGTACCAAACATACACGCCGTGTTCACTCAAAGTGTTGGTGGTCGTGTGGTTCAAATGACACGACCATGTTTTTATCTGTTCATAGAAAAAAATACACGCCGTGTAGGTACAGGACACGGCGTTTACTGCACACGAAGAACATGGTCATGTAGAAGGTGAGACACGGGCCGACTAAACCTCTAAAAGACACGACGTGTACCAAACACACACGCCGTGTATAGGAACATGGGGTGAGAGGCTGTGTAGAGGGAAGAAATGGGCCGGCTGAATAAATAAAAGACACGGCATGTACCGAACATACACGTCGTGTTCGGGAACATGGGGTGAGAGTCCGTGTTATGTGCCACACATGGAGGGGCCAACATAAATGACTGACACAACATATACCAAACACACACGTCGTGTACATGAAAATGGTGTGTGAGGCCGTGTGCAAAGGTGTACTCAGGCACGATGAAAAGGACACGGTGTGTACCGAACATTAACACCGTGTATATTCAAATTTCAAAATATTTTGTGTGAGGTCGTGTACAGAAGTACACGGCATGTGTTCTTCATTTTGTGGTCGTGTTCTTCCGGAATCCGAACAGTCAGTCGATCCGAAAAACACCCTAAACAATTCTAAAAACTTGAAACAGAGGGTGTATAACGGTGTACCTAGATCGAGGATCATAATGTGGGAAGAATCAGAACTTGAAACGCCCCAAATCGATGGATCTGGAAAAGGGGGGTTTAGGTGGCGTTTGGGAGAAGAAAACGGGAAGAGGGGAGGAAATGGGGAGGCCACGCAACACGGCCTCAAGCCGGGTGGACCGCGACCTATATAGCCGCGGTACACGGCGTGTATGTTTGGACTACACGCCGTGTATCCCGAATTTTTTTTTTGAGAAGAGTAGATATATAATTATTATAATAAACTATAAGATAATTATTATTATTAATTAAAATAAAAATAGATATATCTACAAATTCTATTATAAATAAACCTATACATGACGTATATCGGGAAATACACGTTGTGTAGTTTAAAATTAGAAAAAGAGTAGTACAACCTTTGGTCTGGTGCTTGGGGCAGGATTCGAACCGGCGATCGGCCATTCCAAATGAAAGCCCTCAACCACTGGAGCAAAGGTTGTTCTGCTGTTCATATTTATTTTATAGAAATATTTATTCTATACGTCCTATACACACGAAAAGAGAGAAAAGCACGACGTGTGGTTTTTATTTAGGAAAGGATAGGGGTGAAGCAGGGAGATTAGCGCGATTCGAAGTCGGGTCTTTTGAACCTGGTGCTGAGACTTTTCCAATCTGCCAACTTCACCCGCATGTAATTTCTTATTTTAAAAATGTTTTTAATTTATATTTGAAAAATTATGGTGCACACGGTGTATATCAGAGTACACGTCGTGTGGTTTTATTAAAAGAAAAAATGATGGAAATGGGACGGTTGTCTGGGTTCGAACCCAGGTCTTTTGAAACCGGATTACGATTCTAGCCAACCAGTCCATGCCCATCATGGGTTTTATTAAACAAATTTATATATATATATATATATATATATATATATGGAAAATAACACACACACCATATAAAAGGAGGAACCCCGTGCCAACGGTATGTTAGGAGGATTCAAACCGGGGACGAATTGAATAAACTCCAGTGACTTTTCCATCGACACTGGCATCATCCCTGGTTATTTATTTGTTATTCTACAAATTTATACTATTAAGATTACAAATTAAAAATATAAGTACACGCCATGTATATTAGTGGGACACGGAGTGTAACCTCTAGATTTCCTCCCAAGAAGCGCCTTTGTTTTAGGTCGTTGGCTTGACCTACTTACCTTGCTTACCTGAAGAGTATGGTGGACAACGTTCCCACCATGTTGTCTGTAGAATGGTAAGCTTTCAAACGCTGCCCGTTTACCTTTAATGGTTGACCATCTTCTCTAGAAATTTCTACTGCTCCATGATGGAATACGCGGACAACGTGGAATGTTACTGACCATCTTGACTTTAACTTCCCTGGGAATAAGCAAATATGAGAATTAAAGAGAAGTACATGATCACCGGGTTGGAAAGATTTTCATGAAATCATCCAATCGTGAATGGATCTTGTCTTCTCCTTGTACAACTTGGCGTTCTCGTATGCCTCTAATCGGATCTCATCTAGTTTCGAAAGTTGGAACTTTCGTTTCTCTTCAGCTGCCTTCAGATCAAAATTTAGGGCTTTGACGGTCCAGTAGGCTTTTTGTTCCAATTCTACTATCACATGGCAGGGCTTGCCATAGACGAGGTGGAATGGGGACATTCTCAGTGGTGTTTTGAAAGCAGTCTGATATGCCCACAAGGCATCATCCAACTTATTGGACCAGTCCTTCCACAAAGTGTTCACTGTTTTCTCCAGGATCTTCTTGAGCTCACGGTTGGAGAGCTCTACCCACCCACTGGACTGGGGATGATATGGTGTCCCTATCTGATGCTTTACTCCATACTTCAATAGTATTCCTCTCATCAGTGTGTTGTTGAATTGGGTCCCTCTATCACTGATCAGTACTCATGGAACTCCAAACCTACTAAAAATATTTTTCTTTAAGAAATTTATGACTACCTTGGTTGTGTCATGAGCTGTAGCAGTGGCTTCCAACCATTTGGAGACGTAGTCGACGCAGACCAGGATGTAAGTGTTCCCAAAATATGGGTGAAAGGGACCCATGAAATCTATTCCCCAGACGTCGAAAATCTTGAGCTCTAGGATGGGGTGCTGGGGAATCTCGGCTCTACGCCCCACATTACCGGTCCTCTGGCACCGATCACAATAGGATACAAAGTTCCGGGCATCTCTATGCATGGTGGGACAAAAAAATCTAGATTGCATGATCTTTGCTATGGAACGGTCTGGCCCATGATGTCCTTCTACTGGTGAGGCGTGACAGAACTCCAGGAAACCGTGAACTTCATTCTTCGAGATGCAACGTTGGATCACTCCATCTGCATAGGATCGTAATAGCAGAGGATCCTCCCAGAAGTACCTTTTCACTTCAGAGAAAAATATTTTCCTTTGCTGGAAGGTGAGGTCGGGGTGAACGACACCTGTAACCAGAAAATTAGCGATATCATAATACCATGGACTAGGTGTTTCGTTGATCGAAAAGAGGTGCTCATCAGGGAAATCCTCCTGATCTCCCGATCTTCTTCCTTCTCCAAATGAGGCATCTCGAGGCGGGAGAGATGGTCAGCAATGAAGTTCTCACTCCCTTTCTTATCTCGGATCTCAAGATTTAATTCTTTTAAGAGAATTACCCAGAAGATCAATCGGGGTTTCGCATCTTTCTTGTTGAGTAGGTACTTTAGTGCTGCATGGTTAGTAAAAACAATAACTTTAGACAACACTAAGTAAGAACCAAACCTTTCAAATGCGAAAACCACTACAATAATCTCCTTTTCTGTGGTGGTCTAGTTGATCTGTGCCTCATTGAGCGTCCTGCTGGCATAATAGATAGGTTGGACGATCCGGTCAAGTCGCTGGCCCAAGACTGCTCCCACTGTATAGCCGCTCGCATCGCACATCGCCTCAAATTGTTCCTCCCAGTTGGGAGAAATCATAACTAGAGCTTCCACCAGTAACTGATTTAGAAGCTCAAAAGATCTGACACATGTCTCATCAAACTCAAATATGGCATCCTTGGTTAGAAGATTGGTGAGAGGCTGGGCTATTTTGGAGAAATCGCGGACAAACCACCTGTAAAAACCTGTATTCCCCAGGAAACTATGGATGGCTCGGACGAAATTCGGTATAGGTAGTCGTGAAATGACTTCGATCTTCATCGGGTCCACCTCTATCCCCTCCTCTGAAATTCTTTGGCCAAGGACTATGCCACTTTGCACCATGAAATAACACTTTTCCCAGTTCAAGACTATGTTAGTGTGCTCACATCGTTCCAAAAATAGTTCTAGGTGTCGTAAACAAATGGTTAATGATTTTCTGTAAACGGAAAAATCATCCATGAATACCTCCAGGATTCGTTCTGCCATGCCATGGAAGATGGCCATCATAAAGCGCTGGAAGGTGGCAGGGGCATTGCACATTCTGAAAGACATCCTTAGATAAGAAAATGTGTCGTAAGGGCAAGTGAATGTGCTCTTTTCCGGATCCTTTAGAGTAATGGAGATTCGGTTGTAACCAGAAAAACCGTCGAGGAAGAAATAGAAGTTGTTCCCTGCTATTTGCTCTAGCATTTGATCCATGAATGGCAAGGGGAAATGATCCTTTCTTGTGGCATCGTTCAGCTTCCAGTAATCCACAAAGACTCGCCAGCCCGTGATAGTGCGTGTAGGGATGATCTCATTCTTTTCATTTGAAATCACAGTGACACCCCCCTTTTTGGGTACCACTTAGAGAGGACTCACCCACGGACTATCCGAGATGGGATAGATGATGCCTGCATCCAATAATTTGATCACCTCTATTTTTACAACTTCCTTCATGGGAGGATTTAAGCGTTTTTGTGGTTGCCAAGATTGCTTGGCACCTTCTTTAAGTAGCACCTTGTGAGTGCAAATGGTAGGGCTTATGCCCTTCAGATCAGCGACTGTCCACCCAATAGCATGCTTCTGTTGTTTGAGAACCTGTAGAAGTGCATCTTTTGGCTCCTGTGATAGTTCTGCATTAAGTATAACAGGAAAAGTTTTATTGGGTCCTAAATACCCATACTTGAGAGAATATGGAAGAGGCTTTAGTTTGAGTTCAGTCGCCTTAAAAATCGAAGGCACAAGTGGTTGTACCTCGTCCCATTCCAAACTATTAGGAACAACTGCACGTTGCCAATAGTGGCGGCCCTGGCCTTCTATGAATTGCAAGTCTTCTGGCGCTTCTTCTAATAGAATATCTGGAATAGTTAAATTATTTGAAGTAAAAGAACATACTAGATTATCCCCTTGTTCACTAAAATGATTAACCATGGGGGACACTGCATAAAAGTCCTCATGATTTGATAAGTAAGAATGTTTGACGGCTTTGAGGACGTTGTAGGAAACTCGTTCATCACCTACCTGAAAAATAAGCTCTCCTTGGTGCACATCGATCAATACCTTACCAGTTGACAAGAAAGGTCTTCCAAGTATAAGAGGTTCTTCCTGGTCATCCCCCATGCCGAGGATGATGAAATCAGTGGGAAGGATCAGCCTACCCACCTTGACCAGTACGTCCTCTAGTAGTCCCTTCGGGTGTTTGATGGATCGATCAGTAAGTTGAAGGGCTACGCGGGTACTCTTGAGCTCGTTGAGTCACAACTTCTTGAAAAATCCGAGGGGCATGAGGTTCACGCTAGGCCCTAAGTCACAAAGGGCCTTCCCAAACTCACAGGATCCAATAGTACAATGAATGGTGAAACTACCTGGATCTTGGAGTTTGGGAGGAATGGAATTTTGAACCACTGCGAAGCACTCCTTTGTTAGTTCAATAATGACCAAATCCTCCATCTTCCTATTATTCGGGAGGATTTCCTTCATGAATTTTGCGTAGGTGGGCATCTGAGTCAGAGCCTCTGCAAATGGGATGTTGATATGTAGCTTCTTGAACATATCCATGAATTTTCTGAACTGGTGGTCCATCTTCCTCTACTTCAATCGCTCCGGAAAGGGTAAGGTAGGCTTGAATGGTTGGATTACTTCCTTTCCTTTATTATGAAAAGCCTCCTTCTGCGGGCTTTTGGAAGAGGAGGGTTCGGTATTGGTACGTTCTTCATCATCAGGGGGTGTGGGTACATCTGGCTGTGCTGGTGGCTCCTTCTATGGAAATTCTTTTCCGTTCCGCAAGGTGATAGAATTGGACTCCTCCCTTGTGTTCTTTTCTGTGTTTCCTGGGAGTGTACCGGGTTGCCTTTCTGAAAGTTGGTTTGCCAGCTGGCCAATCTGATTCTCCAAGCCTCGAATCAAAGCTTCCGGATTTTGGAACCGAGTCTCAGCAGTAGATATGAATTTAGTCATCAGATCCTCTAACCTTGAAGTGTTCTCCTGCTGAGGTGGTTGTTGAGCTGGTGGAGGAGGTGGCTACCGTGGCTGCTGTAGACTAGGGTTTTGATGCCCTTGTTGCTGATAAGGACCCTGTTGGGGTTTTTGTGTCCTTTGGTATTGGTTATGGTATAGAGGTTGGTTGTAGCTGGGTGGTCGCTGGGGTGGAGGATTCTGCTGTTGTTGGCCCCAGCCTGTATTCTGTTGATCTCGCCATGCCCGGTTCTGGTACTGGTGGTACTGTTTGGTCCCCCGATTTTGGGCAACATAACTCACCTCGCTCATCGAAGGGCCTCCAGTCGAACCCGGACATTCTCCCGTGATGTGGTTATCACCACAGTCGCCACGTGCTGGATGGTTCACCGCATGAACTTGAGATGCTCCTTTGAGATTAAATGCGTCGATTTTCTTGGACACAACGTCCAAATGAGCAGCTAACATAGTGGTAGCATCAATATTGTTCATACCTCTCTTTTGAGTCCCCTGCTCGGAGTTCCACTGGAAGCTGTTGGCTGACATGTCTTCCAGTAGTTCGAATAGTTCTTCGGGGGATTTCCACATCATAGTTCCTCCAGCAGTAGCGTCCACCACAGACTTGGTATTCGTGGTAAGTCCTCCGTAGAAGGTCTAGACTTGCATCTAGAGTGGGAGTCCGTGGTGGGGGCATTTTTGTAACATTTATTTGAATCATTCCCAGGACTCATACAACGATTGTGCTGCTGTAAATTATGGATCTCATTCCGGAGTGTCACCGCCTTTGATGGTGGAAAGTACTTGGACAGGAATGCCTGGGCTAGCTCCTCCCAGGTGAGGATAGATCGTTTTGGTAGCCCCTTGATCCAGTCTTTTTCCTTGTCCCGTAGAGAAAAGGGAAATAGACGAAGACGGATGGTGTCTTCGGACATGCCAGTGTACCGAAAGGTGTCTCATATCTCCAGAAAGTTGGAGAGCTGAGCGTTCGGTTCCTCGCTGGCCATACCTCCAAATTGGACTGTGTTCTGGATCAGCTGCATGATAGCAGTCTTGATCTCAAAGTGTGGAGCCTGGATCGGGGGACGGACAATGCCCGTATCAGCTCTAGGGATTGAAGGAAGACCGTACTTCATAAGGGTACGTCTTGAGGTTTTTGCTGAAGGGGTGGATCTTGCATGAACTTCTCCTGAGGGGTGAAGTATGGTTGTGGGAAGAGTTTTTGCGGCGGCCATTGGTAATCCCTTGGAAGGAATTCCATGAATGCTCCAGGAGCCTGCTCCGGTAAACCAGCAGTGGGAGGTTTCTGATCCTGGTACTGATGCTCATCCGCAACATCTATGGTTGGTGCTCCCTCTTCCTTGTTCTCCATGGGTTGTGGTTGCTGGTTGTGAGTTTCTATCCATGTACGCCGATGATGAAGCAAGGTATGTTCGATTTCCAGGTCAAGCGGAACTAATTCTGAAGACTCAGCACTTCTGGATCGTGTAAGACATCTAAACATACACTTTAAGCTCTGAAAAACACAACACAAATACAAGGCGTAACAAGGGAAAAGTAAAAGAGAAAATTTGAAATGGGATTTAGAAAAGATATTTTTGATAATTTTTTATTTTTATTTTCACTTAAATCAATTATTAACACAATTTAAATCTTAGAACTAAAACCAAAGATGTTCCCCGGCAACAGCGCCAAAATTTGGTCTCGCTTGTCATTGATTGAAGTTATATGCATCCCAAATTAATTACCCATTATTAGAACTTTAGAATAGCATATGTTCGGGGTCGATCCACAGGGAACTATGGTGTTCATGAATTCAATTGAGTTAATACTTAATTAGGTGAAGTATGCATAATTTAGATTTGATTGAGTTGATTTTGGTTTTTGATTGAAACTAAATTGTTTTACTTTGAAGAAATTATTAACAGTTTAAAATAAAACAACGGGTAAATTTAAAGAGTTTAAAATAGGAAGAAAAGATGTGTCGAGGCTGTGGTGATCAAGGGGTACTTTTGTAGGTTGTTTAAATGGTTGTGTTTTTCATAATAATTCAATCATTCTGGATTTCGTTTTGTTACAAGATTTCCTTGGTCTGGTTCCTCTTATTTGGAATTAGAGCAGTTGACTCCTTGGTCTGGTAGTCAGTGTTCTTAATTATTTATTACGTTCAGTCCATTATTTGAATCAGTGAAATCCTTCCAATGGTAATGGATGTTTTCACCATTACTTATCTTTTGTATCGCTGAGAATTCTTCCCTTGGTCCGGCTCAGAATTCTCAGTTATATTAGACAGTGGATTAAGAAGAATAAAATGAATTACAACGAGAAAACATAACTATATAAAACAACACACAAATTATGATCCCATTATCCACAGCCCCAACATGAGGGGTTTAGTTACACATATAAAGTTGGAGAGAAACGACACACGTGATACCTGACAGATTCATCGTGTAGGCGTTGAGGTAGGGTGTCAGAAGGTGGAATGGCAGAATTACGGCACCTTGGTAGCTTCAGGAATGGTGGTAGCAGAGCTTCTATCTCCTCTTATGGGTTCTGAACTCCCAAAATCCGTAGGCCAAGGCCTCTTTTTATAGAAAAATAAAGTACACGGCATGTATAGAAAGTACACGACGTGTACTTTTCGTCAAAGCGTTTGGGCGCCAATTTCTCCACTAGAAGGTGGCCTAACACGTCATCTTTGACTGTTGACCACGGTGCCGCCTGGTGATTGGGTGTACAAGGTGTGTAGCGCTGCCATACATGGCGTGTAGTGTCATAATTTTGGCCGCCATCCCCTTCTAGAATAGCAGACACGCCGTGTCTCCTTCAACGACCACATGGGCGTGTAGAATTTTCTCAGCAACCACCGCTTCTAGAAAGTAGTACACGACATGTAACGCCACCTCACACGGTGTGTATCTTATTCCTATGGACATGGGCGTGTACTCCCTCCTTCGGTTCGTGTCCCTACCTAGATGTACATGGTGTGTATAAAATTACACACCGTGTAGTTTCAAAATATTCACAAACTTCCCTTGATTCGTGTATTTAGCAAGAAAGCTCCTGAAAGTAAACAGATTCACCAAAATAAAATAATATGTTCATAAAACAACATATAATCTCTGAAAACATGTTTTTATTATCAATTATATATATGGAAATGTATACACAAATCGGGTGCATCAGTGCTTGTATGAATCATAAGACCCCAAGGATCCCCATAGGAACATGTTGCCCTTGTCATGTGAGAAAATGTGGGTGATTCACCTTTATCATGTTAAGGACCTTAAAAACATCCCTTAGACCATGTGATACCCCCTCGGATCCACAGACAACAAGAGGGATTGTTCACAACAATGATCACACAACGTAATGAGATCTGGCATTGATCACATGATGCATCACAGGAAAACAAAGTGACTATCCATAACAATTCTTTCACACCATCACAATATCCTATACAAATCATGAAATACAATAATAGAAAAACAATGTTTAAAGGCTAGAGGTCTTAGAAAATAGTGGATAAAAGGGTGAAAAATATGGAATCCTCTCGCAAATGGAGGATATGTTAAATTTCATACAAAGGGGTTAGGAGCCTCAGGTGATCACTACTGATCATGCGAAGACCCTTAGATAAGCTAGATTGATCTCATGATAGGCCCCTAAAATCAATATTAGTCCCAAAAAAGTCCTTTTACATGCTATCTTGATCTCACAATGGAACCCAAAAAAGTCTTATGTTATCATGTGAAATCCTTTCTATAGGCGTCTTGATATCATGAAAAATATTTGGCATATCAGATCGATCTCTCAAAGTACTTTTAACATATCAATATAACCATGTTAAATCCCTTTGATAGTCTAGTGTTTAATAAATAGATAGTTGAATGAGTGTTCTCATGGTATTTTTTTTCATGTGATCACATAGATGACCCTCATCATGATCATGCGAAGCACATGATGAAAATATCACTCCCCTAACTCCAAATCATATCTAAAATATATGAACCATTTAATGAGATGTATAATCTGGGTAATGAGTCCTATAAATACCCCCCCCCCCCACCTCGATATAAAAAAACATAACAAACTTGCAAGACTCAAGGCATACCCATGGTAGTATAGAAGAGAAGAACTCTCAGAGTAGAAATCGTCACCAACATAAGGGTAATCTACCAGGTAAAATATCTGGAAAGGCCTAAGGTGTCATGTGTCATGAATATGTTCTTTTATTGATCTCCCTATAAGTCATGTAAAGGATTTTTGGAAATCCATCTAGGATATACAAATGAATTTCCCCAAGTCAAATTGTTCACAAAAAACCTAAACAATTTGATGCTTGAAAAACCTTAAGGAACATACAAAATGAATACTGAAAAAAGGAGGAATACATGGTTGAAGATTTATATTCTAATTTTCATGTGAAGGTATCATGAACTTTTCATGACCTAATATGATCATGAGATAACACCAAGATATGTCAACCATGTATTTTAAATTCCTCTAGATATGTCAACCAACTCTTGTGAAGTTATCTATACATGTCAATTAAGTCCTTCAAATCTCTTTAGACATGTCATCCAAGTCTTGTGAATCCCTATAAACATGTCATCCAAGTATTTCAGAGTCCTCTAGACATGTCTCCCAAGTCATTAGAAGTCCACTCGACATATCATCCAAGTCTTTTAGAGACCGCTAGACATTTCCCCCAAGTATTGTAAATTTCTATAGACATATTATCTAAATCTTGAAAATTCCTCTTAACATATCAGCCAAGTCATGTGACAGCCTTCCAAAATGTTAGCCTTTATCATGTGACACCATTTTACATGTATTTATTTATCACTTAAATACCCTTGGACATTTCCTCATTGATCACTTTAATACCCTCAGATGTGTCAACCAAGTCATGAAATAGTCCTCTAAATAAGCCAGCTAAATCGTGTGGCAAACCTCTAACTTGACTGCTTCAATCATTCAAAGAACTCTGAGACATGTCAACCTTGTCGGGCAGACACTCAGGACATGTCAAGAAGGAACTTAGGATATGTCAGGTAGATACCCTGGGATATTATATCCTCTTCTATTAGACACATATGTACATACCCTAAACTAAACTATAAGAGCTATGATTCCTACTATAAATAGGGTATATTGGATGCCTTCCTAGGGCCTGATATCTAAAAGGAACCCACCTCGGAGTATGTCCCTCCATCTCTCAGACACTCTAACCCATGGGATCCAAACTCCCCCATGGGTTCATCATTCTTCCTCATCTATAATAGTATTGAGAAGTCAATTAAACTAATAAAACTATGATTCCTATCCAAAAAATATATATTGGATTCATTCCTAAGTCTAGATCACTAATGAGAATCCACATTAGTGTAATTATATCTCTGTCTCAGACACTATAATTTATGGGACCCAAACCATCATATGGATTCATCATTCTTCCTCATCCATCAATGGACTAAGAATCTAAATTAACTATGACAAATCTGATTCATATCTAAAAAGGATACATAGGATTCTTTTTTAAGTCCAAACGCATTGGGATTGGCCCATTGCATAATACATGTTCCCATATTCAGTGAGTATGATCATTTCCATTCCCTTGTTTCTAACACTAATCATGGATCACATGGGGTTAGGAATTTTCAAAAAACATATCACTCTCATCATAAATATCCCTTGAACTAGGAAAACCTTAGTTTGTAATCCTCATTTATTAAAAGGATATGATTTATTCCATGTAAGGGAATCCACCTTAGGTTAACTCCCAAAGACACTTTATATTAGAAACCCCTTGGGAAATAACCCTCCTTGACATTAATTATCAGTCTCCTTCCATTAGTAGATTTAGGGAAGTTCGAATAATAATTAATCGAATTCCTATTGAGAATAGGATGTGTAAGACACCATCCATAGGCTAGATCTCTATACCTAGTGCCTAAGTTCCCTCACATCTATCCTTTCCACATGATGTTAAACTGCATGGTTAAAAACTGGGTGGAGGAAAATTTTCGGGGGTACTGTAGCAGTACTATAGCAATTACTATAGCAGTACTGTAGCAGTTACTGTTCGGTACTATAGCATCCGGAACTATTCACCCGATTTGGGCCTTCGGGCCAATGGTTTGGGCCTACGGGTCTCCATGGCCTTAGGTTCATCAAAGGCCTTCGGGTCACAGGGCCTTCAGGTTACGTAGACCATGGAGTAGCCCAGTTCACACAGAACAGGCCCCAGAAGAGGATCAGAGCAACATGAGTAGCATCCATGAGATGAAGAGCTAACCGGATTGAAAGAATGAGAGGGTATGGCAGCCTCCATTGGGACCAGGCACCGTGCAGCTTTGTACGGGGCAATGCTATCCGATCAGCAATGCAAGGTGGGGTGTTAGGAGATCAATGACGCAAGATACTGGGGAGGGGCAGTTCAAGTGGGCTGGGCCTACGGGTCATCTATTGGGCATGGTATGCCTCTGGGACTTCAGGTCATGTATTGCAGGTTTGTCAGGCCTTGTGACTTGGGCCTATGGGTCATGTTCGGGTTCCCCTTAAACCATTAATAGGGGGATTATCCATAATAAAAATAAAAATAAGGTCTTAGGGCCATTCATGTCATGTCAAGACACCTTGTGAAGGATTAATCCATCCTTGAAATATCAATTGCCTCTATGGATGGATGTTAACTCCCGAGTTCCTAGTTATATGGCTTAGAAACATAAGCACCTACCCATTTCTAAAAAATAATGTGAAATTAAGGAAGATCCTAAAATATAGAATTATGGACACATAAATATAACCCCTATTTACACATAAAAGGATTCAAAAATTGATCATTTTATTAGGGAAATAAGTCCTATGTATAAAGAGTTTCAAAAACATATCTTAAATAAATAATAATGTCCTAGACTAGTAAATAGTTCCCCTCAATAGGGTGTGATGATCTCAACCTCCCATACTCTTGAAAAAGGTGATTTATTATGTGACATTGGGTCTAAACCCCCAAATAACCACCTATCTTTTGAAAGTAGATATGTACCTTATTGTAGATGTGGGAGCCATTGGAAATTTCACAGAAATGAAAATGGTTAAATAACTGTAAATTATTATTCAACCATACTTGAACCCCCAAAATCAACACTCATAAAGGAAACAAAAAATGGTAGACCCAATGTGAAGGCATATAATGATAGAATATTTGAATCATTATAGGTGTCAGGTAACTTATCTCATAAACCTTAGACACCATTCATTTTTAAGAGAAACAAAAATGATGAACTCAATGTGAATATATAAAATAAAAAAATGATTTTTTGAATAAGCGTCATGCCATTTTTTTAGTCTCTTAAAAATTTCTGAGTAAAACAAAAATGGTTCACAAGATGTGAATATATTTAATGATGAAAATTATGGGTTAATTATGCTTTGGTACATTCTATTTAACTCCTAATATGAATATAATAATGGTATTCCTAAATTGAAGTCCTATATTTTTAGAATTATAGTGTAATAAATTCATCCTCGCTCAGACAAGTCCACGTGAGAAGAAAATTTCCAAATTCGGAATAAGAAAGGACAATTATGTTAACTATGCATATCTAATTGAGAATTGTTCACACTTGTGAAGATTAATTGATCACAAAACTTGTTCCTTTTTTTATTTTTGACACCAGATACTTATCTCACAAACAACACCCCAACCCTAGAGAATTTCTTTATTGAGTAAATTTTATGGATCCTCAACTATGGTAGAAACCTCTGCAAATCACCCACCCAGAACATTAAAATTTGAGAAGAAAATGAAATGGTTCGGGAGTACCATTAACATGGTATGATCTTGAACTATGATAATTCATGTAAGAGTCTCCAAACATTGAATCCAATTAGTCTTTCTCATTCATGGAAAGCTATAGTGAAACCAGTAGTGCTCATTTCTACCACCAATCACTTCGGAAGATTATCCCTGAAGCACAGCAATCAGAATATTCCATATCTAAGGAAGATGGATCAAGGGTTCAACTATGGATTCATTCCAGTTCAAGATTCAACAAGGAGGGTTCATTTCAAATATTGTATCCAGCTTCATCCCACTGATACCCCTAAATATCCTACTGATGGCACCACCCAACACATTGAAACCCTTTATACTCGTGAATGAGTACCAAGGAAGTCATTTCAAGAGTGGAAATCTATATATTAATGGTATTTGTATCATATAACTACTTCTACTAATGAATATTACTAGTATATTCTGACAGTATCCAGTCATCAGGCTTATATCCCTAACCCCTCAAATAAAGTATACACTTGTATTCCGGTATAAATCATGGGGGAGGCACATATCTCTACACCCACACATATATCCCATCAGAAAATTTTGATGCGACAAATAGGAAAGTAGTGGAATTATATCCCCACATTAATCAAATATCTCTTCCAGTACATATTAGATATTGAAAATGTGAAAACAAACATTCATGTGTACACTTTAATAAAGTGACACTACATTCTAGAAATAGTTGAAGAACTCAGCCGACATATTATGAAACTAATATAAATGCACGGAAAAAAATATTCCTATCCTGATAGTTATAGTAGCACATCACCATGATTAGTATGAATAGGTGGCTACTCTAGAGAATGTGCACATTCTTTCTCCCGTCTAGGAGGTTTATCGGTATATTCCCATAAAGGATGAGATATAGGACCGTGATCATACTCCCATTCCAACCAGGGTTCACCAAGTGAGATCAACATATTCCTTGGTATAGGTGAATATTACTATAAAAAATATGGATGGAATACACCAAAGCCATAGGACTGGGCTAATATCTTTATTCTAGCCAAGGTTCACCAAGTGATAATAGCACATGCCTCAGGATAGGCACATATTCCTATCTAAAAAGACCGGAAGAATACTCCAAAGTCATTGGACTGGGGCCATATCCCTTTTCTGATTGGAGCTCTCCAAGTGAGAGTTGAACATGACCTACTCAGTATATTCTAGTATCTAATAGAATCTAGTCTCAGATCCTATCTTTTATCGATGAATGACTCCACTGGTATCCTTTATAGGTTTTATAGTAGAAGGCTCAAATTCCTTCACCCATTATAGAGTTCAGTTAGCATATTATGATGGGGAATGTATACTTGAATTAGGCTTATATCCCCACTTCATCTAGGATTTACCAACATATTGCAGTAACCACCCACAAGAAGGATCATATTCCTACCGATAATAGAAAATGTCATAAGTATACTCCATTATATTCTCAATAGTTCCAATAGTGGGATCATATTCTAGTGGAACCAAATGGTTATCAACATATTCCTATAACCTTCATGGAGCAGTCTCGTATCCCTACTCAACCCCAAAAGACAAGTCGGAATATTCCCTCCATGCTGATAATGAGTATCATATCTAGGACATTCTCAATGCCAATTTACTTGAGGATTTTTTATTTATATCTAAAACACCACAAGTCTATGTCAACTCTTTAATCAAATAATAATTTTTCCATTACCTCAATAGTTCTCCTTGTGGTACTGTGGAGATGGATCACAGGAACTCTACTCCTAACATCCATTATGGTCAACATCCCCATAGTGATATCTCCTTTAGATACGAAAATCCACCCCTTACGCAAATACCTCCATATAGAGAGGTTCTCAAAACTCATACAACCTTTATATAGAGAAGTTCTCTAAAAACTATGGTCAACTATATATAGTTATCCATCAAATATCAGTAGTGCTTCACCATCATCAATAAGAGACGCAGAAGATAAACCATTGTGGTATGACCAGGTGGAGGCATATAAATATGATGAAGATGATGGTGACTAGATATGTTGAGAGAGTTAACTGTAAGCAACCTCCCAACCCTGTTTTGTCCTCTCTCCACTTCTGACTATGAGATTCCAAATGAGATAGAGAATAAGTGAATACCTTTCCTATACTAAAATATGTGGGAAACACATCAGTAGTTAAAGGATATAAACCTCCCCTATCTTAGATTTTAGGGTCACTATCAAACCATGTATATACTCTATTATCAAATGGATGTGGATAATATATCTGTGGCCAGAGACCCAAGACCAGAAAAGATCATCATAAATATATGACACGCCTTCCACCCTTTTACTATAACTCTTCAAAAACTTATCGTGAAAGCCTAATCATGTATCTATATATGAGGATGGGGAAATTATGAAGCATTTCACTTAACTAAATATCTAAAACAACATAACACTTTAGATATGATATCCTTTAATGTCATTTCCTCTGGTGAAATCAAGGGACTGGGTGACATGTGATCTAGTTGGTCAATACAATGGAATACCCATGCATTAAAGATGAAAATATGTCATGAATGCAGGGAGATGGATGGATATAGGTTTCTATGTTAGGTCCATAAAAACAATGCGACCAACCTGAAAATTTCCCATAGAAAATGATTCTCATCATTGGATTCCATTATAACCAACTCATACTTGACTACAATGTCACCAAATAAAACGGTTCATAATAGTAGCTACTATAGCATCTGTCCAAGAGTGAACCCATCCCACTAGGCTTAGAGAAAATTTACCATCACCTCCACCCATGGTGTCATCAATCTCTAAGAAGAACCGGGTAATATTGTAGGAAACTATAAACGAACCCCATCTCACAATATAGGGGAAATTGTTATCTTAATCGTCATCACCAGGTTCATCACACCTAGAGAGGGTGCTGTAGAAATCTGTGGTTGTTCCAGATCAACCTTATCCCAACAGGCTAGGGAAATTTATTTCTCAATTTCCATCTCTAGAGACATCAAATTCTTGACTAGAATCCTCAAATCCCCAACAAAAAGATCAAAAAGTGACAATAGTGGCTTCAAATCACCCCTAGCCCATAGAGCTGGGGATATTTTCTTCATTATCATCACCTTGGAGGGAATCGTCCTTCTCTAGGTTGGGTGGTAAATATAAATGGTAGGCATCCCATAAATTCCTCCCACCATAATAAAAACCTTTTCTATTCTGGTATAGTATAGAAAACATGATCGAAAACTTCCACAAAGTCACTATTAAAATATAGAGATAGGAGGAACATGCGGAAAAGGGATTCAAACCCCATAGGGTTCATAAGTCAAGATATCCCAATATGTCCAAGAGTTGGAGAAATTACCGGGATCCAACTAGTACAGAACCATCCTATTGCATTGAGAGAAATCTTACCACTATAATTGCCTGATACACATCAGTGAATTTCGTCACCATCTACACAACAGTTTATGTGGACTAAGAACCAAACACAGAGAGATGCAATACATAAAACATACCTCGATAAGTGAGTTACCTAGATTCACCAACTAAGGCTACACATACCAAGAATTATTGGATGAGAATGAATTTTTCACCCACTAATAATGAGTTTCCACCTCTATAAAGAAATTTTACCAACGATAAATGGAAAAGTGTGGGTACATACCTCTCACCACCCAAAAGAGCATAAATTCCTTCCATAGAGGAATGATCGTCTTAATATGAGAATGAGATAAAAAAACACAAATTACTCAATGAGGAGATACTTAATAGAAATATTACATATGGGTGTCTTCTTTATACAGAGGTGAATATCACCCCTTTCACACATCAGGAAAGATCCAATTTTCCTATAAGAGAGGCATATGAGTGTCAGAACTGCTTTAGATCTAGGAATTCGGTAAACATATATGAGTAAGTCAAAGATGGTCATGACATCCCTCTATTATGGTGATATCCTATCTAATTCAAGGATGAACATTTAGTCTTATCACTGGTCAAGAATTAGTGGGATATGAAAATGGTGCCACTTAATCAAGCCCCTCCCACTCCCTATATATGGTGGGTATCCAAGACAGTGATATCTCTAAAACTACTCAATTCCATTGAATCCCTAGCTATATAAATAGAATCCATAGAAGGGTGATGCACATCCATAAATATTAGGAAGAATCCAAGAATTTTTTTATAACACTTTTCCCCCAACCAATTTTGACAATCCATCCTTCTAAGCCTTTAACGATGCACAAAATCTAGAACAACATCTCATGAACTTTGTGTCCCAAAGTGGCCTAACGATGGGACCTTGTGATAAGTAGGAGGATACCAATCATATATATTTTTATAGTCTCTGATAGGGCTAACCTTTGTTTGGTACATAAAATTTCTAGTAGGATTCATTGTGGGATGGAATGACCTTCATCATAAATTCCTTTATCAGCTCATATCCATAATAAGGAAAATGACAATTTTCTACCTTAAGAAATACAATAAATGAAAAAATGGGTGGGTTTCTAACTTCATCACAAGATGGTATGTCTTAACATAAGTACTCAACATTCCTATCTCACAATAAAAACTATTGTAACTCTATGATGAAAATATTCTAGATGTGCTACAAACATATTTGATCCTAATGAAGTATCCAAGCAGATTTCTCAAGTTTTCATAAATGGTGTAATACCTATAAGATTCTATATAGAAAACCTATGATAAATCATGACCCATGTCCTCAGAATAGGGAAAAGGTATCATTAAGGAAGATATTGTCACTATTACCCTCAAAGAAGTAAAATTTCCCATTCAAGCACCTAGGAAGGCCTTGAATGGTTCTTCACCTCCCATAGAGTGGTAGAAACAAAAAAATCACCCTTGGTTAGAATCAAAATTAGATCAATGTATCTCATGATTTGAGAAATTTATGTATAAACAATACTCATTCTGAAATTATCAAGTCCCTGATTATTTCCTTCCATCTAGGGAAAGTAACATAATAATGCTAGCATAGCCTAGGAATCCCAATGAGGTCAACCTCACTAATTTTCCTAAATACTTATCTTTTCATATAAGGTTGGGTCACAACATTTAGGATTTATTTTTCATAAAATATGTTCTCCAAATCATGGTTTATTATAGATAGGTGATGCTAGAGAATTCCATGGCATAGGTGACCTATATAACAATTTCCCAACTAGAATAAGGGGTGATAGGAAAGACATTTCGACTAAGCATGGACAGAAGTTTGATAACTGGATAACTTGAAAAATAGTTGTTTGATTGCTTTCTACCTTGAGGGAACAACTTCAAAAACAAATAACGATCCCATGTACTAGGTAAGTTACATCATATAAACCACTCAAAAGAAAAATTAATTGCCAAACATAGGAATAGATATAAGAGGAAGATTCATATTCATCTCCTATATAAACTCTAACTCTTGCAGATTTCTTTCCTTCAACATTCAGAGAATGGGAACCTCCCCACCAAACTGAATCCTCATCATATTAAGAGATCATATTTGGTTTTATAAATATAGTACACTTAATATACCCCTTATTTGATGATGAATATTCCCCTGAGTATGATTCCCCCATACCTGAATGGGGAGCTGGAGGATGAAGGCACAGAAGCCAAGGATACATCTGACAGTGCAGTCATGGTTGAACCCAATACCTCTATCACATCCTTGTAGAGGAAATATATGCAACTAAGAACCATCAACGAGAAATCCAGCAACCTTGATAGAAACAAAGAGGTGTCTTAGATCCCTCTAGTGGTTGTCTAAGCCCAGTCAGCTAACATGACCATTAGGAAGGGGTACGATTATATGATCATCACAAATAAAGGAGAAGTTTAGTGCGGCCAATGCCACTTGAAACAAATTCTCCTTTAACATCTTCTTAATAACCAGTTCAATCCACCGTGAGCACCTAAACTCTTAAGTCATATGGTAAGGAGAAACTCCACCTTGGGAAGTGTAAACCTTTGGCACAAAAGTATGACATTATGAAATATTTGGTAGTTGTTTTATCCAAATTATTGATCTTTTATTCTCTTCATTATTCAAAGTAACTAAGAGAGTAACTCATAGAATCCCTTAAAATACCACAAGAGTTTGAGATATAAGTCATTTCAGTCGTGTTTTATCAAAATGATAATATTTAATCATAATTCCATGTTTTCATCTCACTTATAGAACATGAACAAAAAGAAATTTTCCAGGGACGTATCAAACCCCTGTATGTTTCAGGTAAACTCAAAAATTTTGGCATCCCAAGGCCCCTAATTTACATTGGTTTTGGGATCAACATCATCATGATTCAGACCCTTAGATGTTTGTTATATATATTGGGGGATTCATCTTCTACACACCTAAACATTCAATGTTATGATAAGAGAGAGCAAAGACCACTTTTGAATATCAAGATCAAGGCCCTGTTTGGGGATCTCACATCTAATGTTGAGTTAATGGTTATCTAGAAATACACAGCATATAATGTCCTTCTTGGAAGACATTGGATTCATAGAAACATAGAATTACCTTCAACATTTCGTCAGTGATTGAAATATCCAGTCGATGGGAAGGTTATCATGATACATGGTGATAGTGACCCCTTTCAGTCTTGAGAAACCATATACACTGATGTAGGATGTTATAAATTGGTTGAAAAATAACAATTTGTGGATGAAAATATATAGTTTTTAGAACCCAGTGTCTTTGGGATCTCCCATAAAAATCCCTAGAGTATTATCTATGGTGATTATATGAAACTCATAATCCTGATTGAGGCATTAGACTTAACACCATATGTGCAAGATCCTTTTTCCCCCAGTGGTAGCATGAAAGAAAATAATCTTCTTAGAATATATTTGTGATGACTCTGATGGTTTAGGATGAAAATTTATCTTACTAAGGAATATATTATCTCGATAGTGGTAGAGTTTTATTTGGATTACCCACCATGCCTAAAAATTCCTCTATGGAATAGGGGTAGAAAAAGAAGAGGATAACCTCTAGAAGTCCCCTACATCATTTGAGTAAGATGTATCGACCACCATTAATGAGATCAGGTGTGTGTATTTGGGAATATAAGAAGAACTATGACCTATGTTTATTAGTTTCTCTATACTTGTAGAGGAGTGAGAGATGTATATCAAATTTATAAAGTAGCTTCAATATGTGTTCACTTGGAATTATATAGAAATTCCTAGTATTAACACTGATGTGGCTACACACCATCTAAGATAACTTGATAACCATCGAGGGTTCAAGAAGAAAGATAAGATAATGCATCCCTCTCATTCTACTAATGTATAATTATATGTTTAAAAATTGATAAATGCTAACTTTTTTGGGAACTGAAATACGCAAAATGGATCACTATCATCATCATTATCAAGAAAATGAATGAGAATATTATGGTCTTTATCGATTTTAGAGACCTTAATCAACACTTGCCAAAGGATGGATTCCAATTACCAATCATAAAACTCATGATCAATGAAAATGATAGCTACCAAGACCTTTCCTTTATGGATGGGAATTTAGGGTACAATCAAAAAATATGTCTCCTCGAGATGAGTAATCCACCACCTTCATAGAACCTCATGTGATATTTTATTATCAGGTCATGCCCTTCAGATTAAAGAACATTTGTTATACCTAATAATGTACCATGCATCATACCTTCAAGACCTTTGTGCGATGAATATAATAATTTTATGTTGATGAACTAGTAATAAAAACATGATAGTGATGTGATCACTTTATAAATATTAAAACAATATTTAGAAAGTTTCGGCAACATAGTTTTAAGATGAACTCACTGAAAAGTGATTTTGGGTAACATTAGGGAAATTCATTGGATTTTTGGTACTCTACCATGGAATCAAGGTTTACCTAGAAAAAAAATGAAATTACATCAATGTTACCCCCTCAGAATCTCAAAGAACTTGGGGTAATCCAAGGGAACCTCACTTACATTTGGAATTCCATAGCTAGTATAGCTTGTAAATCAGCCCCCTTCATCAAGTTAATGAAGAAGGGAGATTCCTACTAATGTGATTTGAACTACTAGTAATCCTTAGATATTCTCAAGTAATGATGCTACACCCACCTATCTTGATTCCACCGGTTGAAGGAAATCCACTCATCTGGTATGTAGCCACCATGGAATGATCACTCGGTTCTCTCCTCACATGGAAAAATGATGTGGGGAATGAGGGTAATCTCTACTGCCTTAGTAAGAAAATTCTAGGTACATATACCTGGTATTAGGATGTCAAGAATAACTTTATCTCACTCATATTTTCAGTGAAAAATAGGATACATTACTTTTAACAACATGAAGTCCACTTGGTCTCTCATATTGACAAGCTAAGTACATTATTGGCCTCCCTATACTAACTTGGTGTTTGGACTGATGGGTAGTTATTCTAAAACAGTATTACATTCAGTTCATGTCATAGAATTCAATGAAATAATTGGCCCTAGATGATCTCATTTTGGAACATCCTTACCTAGAAAGTACATCGATGGACACCGAACTTCCAGATGAAAATATTTTCTATAGACATCACACTCCCCAAACATGGGAGATTTATTTTTATGGTATCTCCCAAATTCCCATTATAAAGACACTGGAAAACCCAAAACTCGGTCGGGTTGGTCTAGGGATTTTATTTTTTTCATAGAAAAAATAAATTTTCCATCCTCTTTCTCATGTTGGTAAGGCTTTACTAATAATTAGGTAGAATGTTAGGCCCCCATTTCTAGCTTGGAACTATCTCTGAATCTATATATAACCAACCTAAACATCAATGGGGATTCAAAACTAGTGGTAAAAATATTAATGGTGATTATTCCATCAAAAAATAATAATGTTCCCCTCTCATTAGTTATGTTAGAGGACTGATGATAGAGTTATCTTTTTAACCCACATTGCATCATATCCCTTGATCACAAAATGCTTGTATCGATGTACTATATAATGCAACCAGAGTCTAAGATGACCCGGATCATGATGAAGTGTTTTTTCATATCACACATCAAAGGATGGTTCCATTGGTCATTTTCTATGAAATGGAGTAAATATATCAGCTCAACACTTCACTACAGCAAGATAAACTATTATCCACCCCTAGATAGATGGATCCCATAATTTATTGTCTCAAAAATGGGACCCTCTCATTAGTTCCATCCAAAAGGGAGAAGAATGGACATCGAGCAGATAATTTTTACATTTTAATATGGTAAAAATGTGAAAAAATCCCTCTAAATGTGAGGATTCAATAGAATCCTCCACATATTCCTAGAAGAAAGAGAGATTCACTCCATCATGTAAGAATTACATGTAGACTATTGAAGTTCTCATTATTCTAGTACCAGGATCTCCCAAAACATTAAGAATCATGGTTACTACTAGAAATCTATGATACAAGACTATTTAGAATTCACCATGAAATTTCAAACATGCGATATTCATGAAAACTTCATCCAACAACCTCTATAATTTTTATATACAATTAAATATTCATGGTTTTCTACCATATAGGAAATAGATGTTGTAGGAACATATCCCCTAACAACAACTAAGCAGTTTAAGTATATCCTTATTGTTAGTGACTTATTTTACAAATGGTTCAAGGTAATACCACTTGAGGATGTTAGGATGAATAATATCATTAACTTAATAAAATTAAATATCATCACTAGATTTAGAGTCCCTCACATGATACTAGAAAACAATAGTGACAACATATGTTCTACTGAGTTGAAGTAATAGTACCAAGAATAAAACATCGATTCCAACCATCCATCCCTCTATCATGTGGTGTAAATGAAAAGATAGAGGTCTTCAATAAGACTATATCAAATATAATCCAAAAGATGGTGGATAAAGACAAGAAATACTGGCCAGACAAGCTCCTTCATACTTTATGGGCTTACCATACCACCACACACACTAATTAATTAATCTCATCAATTCCTCTATCCAATTCATCAATTAAATAATCACATCAATTTCTTTACTAAATCAATAATTCTTTTATCACATAAATCTCCTTAATTAATTCACTGATTAATTATTTCAACCCATAAATTAATTAATCAATAA
Organism: Viscum album; assembly: GCA_963277665.1. Classification (NCBI taxonomy): domain Eukaryota; kingdom Viridiplantae; phylum Streptophyta; class Magnoliopsida; order Santalales; family Viscaceae; genus Viscum; species Viscum album. The sequence goes on along the minus strand of OY728155.1, from coordinate 772,425,521 downwards.
CCACAAACTCCAAATTCCATAATTAATTCCACAATTAATTATCTCATCCTCTAATATCGATATCTCATAATTAATTCATCAATTAATTATTTCAATCTATAATTCCCAAAATCCTCGATTTTACATCTCCTCAGTTAATAAATTCACCAAATTAATTGATTATATCAAAAACACAATTTCAAAAGGTTTAATAATAGTTCTAAAATTTCATTCATGTAATTTAAATAAGGACTTTGGGATTTTAATTATATACCACCTACCTCAATTTGTTGACGAGTGATCACCCAATGGAAATCCCCAAAATTTGAGTAGCACAACAACATATAATGATATCCAAATCTAAAAACTTATATCAATATCAAATAAATCAAAATCTATCTAATATAGATCTATCTATATAGTCTTAGATCTAGATATACTATACTAGATCAATATTTATCCCAAAATATGAAGAACAACAACCAAAATAATAGGATAAGGAAGGAAGAAAAAGAAACCAAGCGGGATAGGATTCTCTTATTGGGAGGGATGAAAATCATTGATCTGTTCTTCTAATTGAAAATAAATGAGGTTGGGAAGGCTTAGAATCTATCCTAGATGCTCTGTTATCAATAGGAATAGAATTGGTCTAAGCTTAGGTTGAATAGGGTTAGTTTTAGGGGTTCTGGTGATTAAAAAACTAATTTATGGGTGACATTAAAAGTAAAGCATGGTTTTCTAGGTAGGGGCACAAGTTTTTCCATAAATGTGTGCCTAAACCATGCGTCTATTTTATAGGGTTGCATAGATAATCCTAATATGGAGAATGGTTTGACAAACTATGCGTCAACCGTGCAATTCCTCTCTGTCCCAAGTCAGACGGTTTGTTGGGATAGGGCGCACAATATTCTCTAATTGTGCGCCAACCATGAACATCCCTATTTCAATAATTTTTTCTCAAAATTTTACCCCAACACACCAAAAAGTAAAACACAAATGAAAATCACTCAAAAAAATTCTAAATAGTACATGGAACCAAGCATGAAACATCTCCAAATAAAGGTTTGGATCTTACATCATTGGCGGAGGATACCAAATGGAGATCAGATTGAACCCTAGAATATGTGGCAGATTCATGGAGGAGGAGAACCCAAACCACCATCTTTGATATCATGGAGGGATCTCTCAGTATCGTGCTCCATCCTCTTCTTTATACCTTCATAACATGATTTTCATTAACACAACACAATGTCTCCCTTTATCAAAAAATCATGGATTGAACTTTGATATTTTCATCATATAGATTCCTTAGGAATATATATCTATTTAATACTTCATATTCCAATCCATGTCTCACAACATAACTTCCTCTTTCTAGTAAAGTACAAAAATTACAAGGCCTCTCTATAGTGGTATAGTTGCCTTCTTCATGACATAATGTATGGATTTGAAGCATGACCACTATTTGTGATCCACTCTTCCATGGAATTTTTAATTATACTTAGCATCATTGTGGTGTGTCTTTGATCGCTTGTGGAATAATAACCCATTCATCCTCCACCACATATTCTTCAAAAAACAATAGGGTACCTATTGTGGTGTGTTCCTTTCATTGTTAATATTACATGATAATATTTTATTCCTATAAAAGACCATTATGGAATAATTAAAACCCATTATGGCGTAATAAATGTTCTCCTAATCAGAACCTCTTCCAAACACCACCAAGAATCACCAAACTCCATGAAACCAATTCTCAATGTTTCTTTGAGTATTTTTTGATAGTTCTCTACATTCATCATCAAAAAAAACAACCCAAAAATTCCTAAAATGAATTTTTATAGAAATTCCTAATTTGTTGTCTAGTTTATGAGATCCAAAATATTTTCTAGGTTTTTGTTTCAAAATATATTATTATTGACCATGATCTCGCTTATATAATCAGATTATACAATAATTTTTAAGATATTATGGGGTTCCACATCATATTTCTACACAATTTTCATCCCAAAGTAATTGTTAATAAAAAATTATAATGTAGTGTCAAAACAAATATTTGAAAAAATTGTTCATCCCAATGGGAAAGAATGAATCATTAAATTAGATTATGCATATTGGTCATACTGTACTACTTCTAAAATTCCCATTAATGTGTCTGAAATTTGAATGGTGTTTGGGAAAGTTTTCCCCCATCTATTTGAGGATGATAATCTCACATATTAGGATAAAAATAAATGAATCATGAATATTTCTAAGGTAGGTTCCCATTAGAAATTATAAATTTTCTAAACTAAGGAGGTTTTTTTGGAATTCATATAAGAATTATAGAATATATTAAGAGAATACCAATGTCTCCCATGACATAAGGATCTTTTATAAGGAATTAAATGTGGGAGAGAAAGTCCTACTATACAACTCAAGGATGAATTTGATTTATCATGATCTTCATTATCATTGGTTGGGTACATGTATTATTACTCATGTTTTTCCATATGATATTTTTCATATCATGAATGAATCCAAAAATACATGCTTCATGGTTAATGGTAAATGGCTAAATCCCTTTAATGAGGATTTTATAGATTATTTTATGGAGGAAGTTTCTCTCTAACATAAAACTTATCAATGATAACACAAAGGTGTACCTTGTTTCTTTTTTATTTTTCCATCTTATACAAAAACTAATTATAATTGTATTTTAGTTTTATTGGGGATAATAAAATAATTATGAGTGGGTAAGGGTTACATATAATGTTATTTCCCTTTAATTTTTCATTTTTTTTAATTTCTTATTAAAAAAATTAGAAGAATAAAATAATGAAAAATAATTAGTTTTAATATATTTGAGAGTTTTTTAACTTCATGTAGTCATTTTTGTGTAGAAAAAAACACATTTCACATGTTTATTACCCTTTTCGGGTTTATTTACAATTTGTGTTGAATTAATCTAATCCAATATGTTTAAATAATTTGTTTTTTTGTGTCTTTTAAAATATGATCAAGATTTAAAATTTGAGAGTTGGTTTTATAAATATAGATGTGTTTCAATGATATTAAATAATGTATCTTTATAAAACATCAATGATTTTTACACCAATACATGTAATATTTATATAGGAAATTATATGAAAAAATATATTTTTCAAAAAATTGCATAAAATCATTACATATTTATTTTACAAACCTAATTGATGGTATATATAGGTTATGTAATTTTTAGTTGGATTTAAAGAAAGTTTTTTCCAAACATCAATTTCTTATCCAATTTATTTCATAACTGTATTAGATTGAAATATATATTTTTTTTCTATTATTTGATTGTTGTCCTCCCTATAAAAATTTAAATGAAAAAAATAAAAATAAAAAAAAAACAAAATATGTTTATATGTATACATATAAATAAGATAGTGGATAAACTCAAAACCTATGAGGATATCTAGGTTGAGATCTTAAGGATTTACTGTTATAAACTATTATATGAGTGGATCTTGAAATTTTATTGTAAAGGATAAGAAAATGTTTAGTGGAAAAGAACCATGAATGAATATAAGTTTTACCGAACCTATGTACTAAATAGAGATTATAAAAATTATCTTAAAATTATTATTTCACCCACACATTGGAAATTAGTGGCATATATAACATATATATTGTTTCATTGTGATTTGTTTCAATAACCTCATCAAATTTTGTTCTAATTCAATTAATGAAACAATTTTATTCATATTAATTGTAATTAATATCTTAGTGTGACTCTTAATTTTCTCATATGTAAATTATGAATTTAATTTCACTTTTTTTCAAAACATTATAGATTGATAAATTTTCTCATGTAAATGTTATGAAATTTTTTTTAATAAATATATTGTTACATTTCAAATGAGTAAATAGGCTTAAGTGAGGTTGGTTTGATTTTTATCTTTTAGTATTATTTTTTAAAATATATTCCATCCCATTTTTGATATTTTATTCAAGAAATTTTGGTATTTTTATAACTTTATACTATTATCATAAAATTAAGACATTTCACTACATGGAATAAATTTATAGTAGTTAGGTATTTTTATCATAACATTCAATACACTAATTTAAATTTAAAATTATATTTTTTATATGATTATTTTCCCATTAGGATAAAAATGAAGAAATTATCAGATACCATCATATGAAGATAAAATTCACAATAAAAGATAAATAAATTCTAAACATATATATTTGACCCACCTACTATAAATGGGTCATAAATTAGGTTTTACATCTCTAAATGTGATAATTATAATGGATAATAAAAAGATAACTAAATGATATATATATATATATATGAATGATTCATACAAAAATATTATCATTCATCTCGATAAATAAATTAATATGGATTAAAGATAACTACTCACCAACTCTACCTAGACACTTGAATTATGTTGGGGCTAAAATGATTGAAATGTATTTAAAAATCACCCACCACCTCATTAGTAGGATTTAAATATATATATATAATGGGTAATTTTTATTTACATATATTTTAATTTTCATTTATTCTTTATCATCCCTGTGTATTGCTGAACTCTTAGTGTTCAACCGAGGGAGTGAACCTTAATTTACTTCTGATATCATTGCACGTAATTCTTATTATAATAAATAAATTTTCATTATTTGATATACTTTTATTAAATTACCACTCTTTGTAATGTGTATATGCTGATATTTTAATATATGAATCGATGAATCATGAATCATCATTATTTCATGCAAATATCGGATTGTGTGATGATTTTAGGTTTTTGTCTTCTTCTCTCACCATTCTTATTTAATGAATTTCATTGGTTGTTAAATCAACTAAAAAATGTATTTATTTAAAATCATTATAATTAATTTTTTGTTTCATGAAATCATGATAATGAAAGATAAAAATTTCTTCATCACATCACATTTTATATGTGATGTCTTCAAGCATTCAAATCATACATTGAATACAATTTTATTTCTTTCAAGTGGTCACTAGTAATCAATATCAATTAATAGATCAAATCCAAAGTGGTTATCTGTTAGTAACCCATATAAACTTTTAGTTATAGGTTGGTATAAATTAAATAATTAATTATCCATCCTATATCCCTTGTGAGTGATGCTGGTTAAGCATCAAGGGACATTAACCTGAGTTGATCATGATTTCTCATATTCTTTATTTATTAATTAATTTATTTATTAGACTTGTCAAAAAATTAATAAACCTTGTATATTCATAAACATTATATGAATTCAATAATTTTAAATCATTCTTAATAGAATGGTATCTTCTTTATATTGGAAATAATCAAGGTTATTCTATATTAAAAACCTATTACGTTTAATTTAATATTGACAAGTTCGACAACATGATTTGACCTAAAATCTATAGATTGTTTCCTTTGATCGAAATGTTATAAATCAAGATAAAAATGATTTATAATTTAATTAAAAATAATAATTTTTTAGGAAAAAATTGTACAAGGAATTAAAAATACAGGATCATGTGATAGTTAAAAATCTAATATATTTAATGAATAATTTTTTTTCTCAAAATTAAATCTGAAAAAAATACTTATTCTATAATGATATCGTTGAATATTAAACACATCCTTTTAATGATAAATTAATCTTATTTATTAAATAGTTAAGTGATTAAAAACTATATTAAAATATAGTTTACTTATCCAATGAATCAGAATAAATTTAAGAAATATAGTTTATGTATTTAATGATAATATCTCAATAAATATAATATTATCACAAATATGGAAAGAATAATATTTTAGAAGAATGAATGAATGCATGAACCAACAAAAATAACTATAAAAAATAAAAATAACCAAACCATTTAATCACCCTTAATTATAAAATTTTTAGAAAAAAAAAATTACCCCTCATTGTGTTAAAAAAAGTAAAAAAATAGGTTCTTGTTTGATATGAAATAGGGTAAAAGTTTATCTCATAATTAAGGAATACCATTGTTTTTTTACTTTTACTACCCAAATTCATCCTTTATCAATGTAATTATTCTCTAGAAATATACCTCTTGTTTCATATAATTTTTCAAATGACTATAAATTAGGGAGGGATGTGCACCATTATGGTATAATTAATATATTAGCATAGATTAATCTACAAATATTTAAAATATACACTATATTATCTCAAATTTTTGTTTATGATTAAAAATTCAATATCTTCATATCTAAAATATCACACTGCAACCATTAAATATCATATTTTAATGTAAATGGGTTCCCCTCTAATCATCATGATAATCTTATTATTTTATAGTTATCTTTTTTTTGTTTATGTATATGGATCTCTCCTCTACAAATTTTTCATTAATGTTTTATCATATGTATTTATTTTCCCTACTTTAATTACAGCTTCATTATTCTTCACCAAAATCTCACCATGTTTTAATTCCCTTATTGACATCCTACACTTTAATCTTATGAAACTATCATCTTATGGTAATTATCTATTACACTATTATTTTATCAAATATTTCAAGACTTTTCTTATTTAATAATACCACAACATAATATTATTATTTTTATTTCATTATTTTCACCTAAATTTTTTAAAAACTTCTTGATTTATCTAATGTCCCCTCAAAGATCCAGTTTTTTTCTGAATCATTAAAAAATATACAATTAAGAAATAATAAATCATTTAAAATTAAAAAATTTATATAACCTTAGGATCAAGTATAGACACATGAGAGGGAGTAAATCAGGTGGATCTAACATTTACTAAATTTAAATTTTACTTTTTATCCTTTACCCCCTTTTGTATTTAAACCTCTATTTCTAGTTAAACATAAGTGTTTTTTTATATTTACCAAAAACACTAACCACATACAATGTAGAAAATTGGTAAAGAATGGAATATAATATTTTTACAAGGTTCTCCCCTAATGTGGTTGACAACATTCATGTAATATTTAGTATCATAAAATACATATATTTTCCACTAATAATCTTATCATCACTTATGGTGGGTTGGACAGTTATCATCCTAAAAACATGTTAGTAGTGATTATCCTGAACTCAAGTGCATCTCATATTTACACAAAATCCAACTATATTATACGATCTCGTGATATTTCTTATCACTTAATCTAATATCTTTAAGTATATATTCAATATACTCCAAATGAAATTGCATCTACTAATTAAATATTCTTTCTTAATGCAAATTCTTCAACTGACTTTGGATCTTTAAGAATATGAGCATGAGACTCGATCTATGTTCATATACTTTATTCTATATATTATTAAAAATATTTGTATAGGACTCACCCAAACTCATGGTCTTATGATTTATAACAACCCTATAGTACCTCAACCATATAAAGTCTTGACACCGAGATCAGAAACAAGGATAACAATGTTAATCTCACCTCATCTCTTCTTCTCCCCCATCTATATTCATAAATATAGAGTATTTTATGATCTTATGTTTTTCTCATCCTTCTAATTTGATTTCAAGTGATTAGAATAACCATGTTATATTCTCTATCTTCTTTGATTCCAATAATGTTGTTCTTCTAGAAATCAATATCATGATCTCATCCCTTCTCTTTAAAATCTCTTAAGTTCAATTCTCTAAGAGTCACATAGGTGCACTTCTTAGAGAGAATATTCTCACTTTATTTTTATTAGCTTTTTATTTTATGGTTCACTATAGTATATTTTCTATGTATCTAATAAAGAAACACTTCAAAAAATCAATAGGCTAGTCCTCCTCTCATTTCTATCAATAAAACCATCTGGGCGTGTTCCCATAACCACCATTTATTTTCTTATAAATATTTACATGGGTGTGCTCCAAGGATATGAGGATATTATTTTTTCCTCAACATGTTGTCTCTAATGTATTTTTAGGAACACCCTTCATTATTTTCATTTTCCATTTTTCTTAACTGAACAAATATTCAATTTATTCTCCGAGTAAGCTTAAAAAGGTTCATTTAAAAATAACATTCCATAAAATTTGAAAATAAAATAAACCCCATTATTCTATGAAAATAATACGACAATAAAACAAATGTCATGGAACTTCCCTTCATGGCATGATTGGTCATGAAAATATAATTTAAACTCCATCTTGAATATTAAATATTAAGAAATCATCTTAACTCAATATTCTCATTACTATATCGAGTCACATTTCATTTTATGATATTTAATTCCAATGAAGTTCAATTCCAACATCATATCATTTGCATTTCCAAAATCATTTATATTAAGTCCCTCATTAATTATTTATTCATTTTATTAGAATCTATTTCATATTTTATCTTTTTATTCATAGCTAGAATATTATATCATAATTCTTATATTGAGTCACAAACCCATTTTCATGATTTTTAAATAAATAAATCATAGAATAAGTATCGATAAATTTGACTCATTTTTTATCACCAATATTGATTTTCAAATATCCTCATTTTAAAATAATTGAATTAATGAAATAGTGATCAATAAAATATAAAATAATTTCATATTCCTCAAATCAAGGCTTAAATCATGTATTGAAAAAGCATGAAGATATTTTTTAACTTGATTCACATTTTTTAAATTAATGATATGATTTCCTTATTCATAATATTAATAAAAAAATACAATTTTTCACCCTACATAAATCTCAAAATTTTAAAATTTATTGGACTTTAGCATACTAATATGAAGTGTACTTATAATCTTATGAAGTACAGTTTACTCCAATAGATTCTAGACTACTCTTACAAACCCATGAAGTACTCTTATAAAGAATCGATGTAATTTTTTAAAGCCTTGAATAATCTTAAAAAGTATTTTATTTCTATTCCAAATATTGAACATACTCTTCTTAAGTCACTGATACTCTTAAAATTTATATATTTACTCTTCTAAAGTCATCAATACTCTTTTCAAGTCTAGAAAATACACTTTTGAAGTCACAAATTATTTTTCAAATGTTTCTAGTTATTATTTTGAATTCAGGGATTCTATTATAAAGTCTTATATAACTCTTCGGAAGTCCCAAGGTACTCTTTTGAATTCATTATATTTTTATTATTCAATTTTTACTATACTATATAACTCATTTAATGTTATACTTAGCCAAATTTTAGTTGAAAATTCAAAATTTGAGACTTCTTAATATAATATCACACTAACTTTAGATCAAATCAAGTCCATCTTAATCACTTAAAATCACTTTATAAAATCTTAAAATAATTATGGGAATTATCATAATAATTACAGAAACACTTCATCTTTTTTCTAAACTATTTTATATCATATAAATACTCGAGTATATTATTTCAAGTATGTTCATTTCATCTTTAATTCCATCTCAAAATTAATTTACTCAAGACTTAATCCAAGTGATTTTTATCACTAAATATAGTAGCCTCCATGCATAGTAAATCATTGTATTTATTTCTTCATACTTCTACAGCCATATCTTCCAAAAATCATTGAACTTATTTTAATTTATTTTGTAATCATAGCTTTATAATCTATTCACCAACCTATTCAGCGGCCACTATCACTCTTAGTTTCTCCATTCATTATGAATTATTATATATAGTACTTTACTAACTTTATAAATTTTATTTCACATGAGGATAAGATCCATAATAGTATCTATATTCAATATTTATATCCAAGTATTAAAGGGTAAAAACTCCTCAAATGACATTACCCATAAAATTATGGGAAGCATCTTCATCATCTTTATTGGGTGGATACTTCCTCCATTACCCATCTTTAACTCACATTTATTTTCCTTAGTAAAATAATATTTGAAACTGATTGAAAAAAATATATAATATAATATCCATTAATCCATTTTTGTACTTAAATCTCCCTTTTGGATTTATTATCAACACCCAATTTAATTTAAAATTCAATGAAATTTTTCTCCACCTCATTGATAATAAATAAAAACAAGAAAGTTCTTCTCCCCATTTTGGATAACATAGGTGTGAGGGGAGGACTTATAATTTCCTTTACATTAATAGTTAACCCTTTCTCTCCTGATCCACATTTTCTCTCCCCATTGTTATGAGAAATAATAAATTTCCCATGAAAAAAGAGAGACACCAAATTTTTATTAGCAATGTTCCATCAATTAATCAACTGTAAGTCTATGTGGGATAAACCGATATAAAAAAATATTAACCAATTTATGCCAAAAAATGTCTATATTCAATCATTAATGTGATATAAACTCTAATTTTACTTCTTATGGGCTTTACAAAATTATTTTAAATAAATTTTATGAACCTTCACTAAACTTCAATGAACCCAATAAAACATTAAATTGTATGTAGGTTTTTCTCCCAATATTTTTTAACAATCACTCCCCCTTAAAAATAAGAATAAAAATAAGTTAAAATAGTGATTTGAAATTGATCAAAATTATTTAACATTATATTTTTAAGGAATATCAAGATTCTAGATTTGACCTAAAAATGATAAGAACTATAGAAACTTTTTTTCAATGATTCATCTAAATAGATAGTCTTTGATGATCTTCATACTAGTTTTATTTTCTTTAGAAAATAATGTTTAGGTATGTACTATAGAAATTTAATTTTGATTCCATGTAATATATTGAGAATAATGTGTTTTAAGCTGATAAAATGATACAAAATTGAATTCTTCTATGATGGATAAATCTCCTAGTTATATAATTATTTCATATTTCAATCAGGTCACCCTTTTTCAATATTCACCATCAATTCCCAACATTTATACATAAAGGTAATAGACATGGGAATAAGTTTAGTCTCCATCAACTTAATAATTTGAGAAATAGGGATGTGACATGTTTCTCAACATGTTTCACAACCCATAAACTCTATTATTTATAGCTTTAAAATGTTGAGAACTCTCTATTCTTGATTTATCCATTATTTTAAAAATCTATTATTCCTTGGGAAGAATGGATTACCTTTATTCATGGGATTTATTCTTAGTCATAAAAACATTCTTTACTTATGAGTATATTCTTTATTTTTAGATTGATCAATATTTTATGTTGTTTCTAACTAGGATGAAATATTTGTTGGACACTCTATTGACATTCATGTGTGATAACTCTTTATTAGTAGTAGTAACCTTAATATTAGGATTTTTTAGTGAATTATATTTGTATCTTATCAGATCCTATCTAGAAAAAAATATCATACATGTTATAGCTAGATTTTAAGTCTGCTTTCACCTTCCACATATATATTCATCAATATTAAGATTACTCTTTTTAAGAAATCTCTAAAATTATTCAATTGGGATGTCTACCACTAAACAAATAGGAATATCGCTGCCTTTTATCGGTTACCTTTTGAATTACACATTACCTAATTTTACCTTAGTACTCATAGATAATTTTCAATGGTCTATTATGTGTAATTTTCTACTATAATAAAAGCATATTCCCTTGGGTTGAACATCCTTCATAAATTTATTTTCTGTCTTGTTGGGAATTTTTTGCATAGTTTTGTTATTTTTCTTACTCCCCAAGGAAAACTTATCTTCTCATATTGATGGATTCCTTTTTAGTTATATTCATTTCATCTCTTAAATTTAGGAATTATGATTAGTTGGTATATACCAACACTCATCATACCTTTCACTGCCTTTATTTTAATAGTCATAGATGTTTTCAGGTGATTAAAATTTATTCATAATTGATATATTTATTCATTTCATTTAAAACTACTTTTTCATAGAATATTTTCTTTAACCTTCATCTCTTATCCCCCAATACTATATCCTCTCATGTTTTTTATATGCTTAAAAACTATTTGAATACTCTATATCTTTGTGTTCAAACCTCCAGCAACCAAAATAGTGGCCAATGGATCTCCATCTTTTACTTTTAGAAACATTGTAGATATATTGTGTATATTTTTGTTTGGAAGAATAATTATACATATTTTAATATTAATTGGGGTTATTATCTTATTAGATATACTAAAAACCAAATTTAATCCATTGATCAATTTTTCACAATTTTTACTCACCCAAACTTGCTCATATTTTGACTTGAATTATGCACTTTTATTCAAAATAAATTTAGTGTAAACAAATTTGACTAGATTTTGGATTACTTTACTTTATAAAATTTCAATATATGTATTAGTATATGATCTCAAGTTAATTTTACCTCCATTTTGAGTATTCTTAGAACAAAATTTCTATTTATAAACTTGTGTGGTATCACATCTTCTTTTAGCAGCCTCTGGAGATTCAACATGATCATTTTCTAGATTTATCATCTTTACATACAACTCGCAAAATTTTATATTAAGCATATAATTTTTTTCATTTAAGTGAATTCACCCTTTAATAACATTATATTTTCATCGTATTTATCTTATCATTATGAATCTAACTTTCTCTAGTATAGAATACTTTATATCTTTTATTATCTTGATTTTAACTTCCAGTTGATCTTATTTAATATTCAAGGAGACATTGTATAATTTCTCTAATACATGGATCACTTTAATAAAAAAATTATATAATAAAACATTTTCAAAAAAATCCCTTTTAGGTTATTAATTAATCAAAGAAATTATTTCAATAAAAATTGAAATAGATTCTTCCTTAGATTTAAAAGGTTTTGTAAGGAAGTTTTATCTTCTAAACTTTATATCTAATGCATATATAATTACATAATATTATTATTATAACTATGATTTTCATCCTATAGTCCCTAGATAAATTAAAATATGAGTTTGAAAACCTCAAATTTCAGAATAAAATTCCCAAGTGATTTATTAAACTCTTCTTTATTATATCTTAAACTTGATACATCAAATGAATCATTTTCAACATATAAAGAAAAATATATATCAATATGAATACAATATGATAGTGGTAGATCCTATTTCAATTTTTAATTCTTACCCAGTTTCATTGTCTCTTTATTTGTACTATTTTTTAAATTCTTGGATGAAACATTCTTATTTGTAGCAACAAGATTAGAAATAGAATTATCTATTTGATAGTATTTAAAAAAAATACAACAATCTACACTTCAAGTATTTATTAAAAAATATCAAGGAAAAAAATTCATCCAGCCAAATGGAACAATGTGCTTGGATACCAATCAATATTCCCTTAGGACTAAGTGTATACACCTGAGATGGGGGTGAATCAGGTGTTTCCAACTTTCACCAAATTCTAATTTCTTGATTAATATTTTACCCCCATTGGTCATTGAACCTATGCTGATGGTTAAGAAATATGTGGGTCTATATTTATTTTTACCCAACACACATACCACATGAAATATAAGAAATAAGTAAATAATTAAACATCATGTTTTTAAAAGGCTATACCCCTGTGTGGGTGACTACTCCCTTTATTTGTTTGGTATCATCTTATACACATGTTTTCCACTAATAATATTTTCATAATTTATAGTGTTTTGGACAAGTAATATTCTAATATCATGTGAGCATGAACTATCTAGAACTCAAGTGAATCCCACTAGATTATATTATCTATTTATAGTTCTTACAACTTGTTATGGACTTTTGAAGTAGATATTCAATATACTCGATATAGTACTACATCAACTAATTAGGTCTACTTCCTTAATACATAGTCTTTGACTACCATTTTATATTTAAGAATACAAGTATGTAACTTGATCTCTATTCATTTCATTGTAAATATATATTTTTCAGAATCTTTTTATGTGCTTCTATTACACTCAATCTCCTAGGATTTAAAATAACCCAACAGATCCTCAATCACGGAAAGGATTGACACCTAAATTAGAAATAGGGATAGTGATGTTGATCTCTCCTTATCTTTTATTCTTTTACTTTTATAATCTATAATATAGAGTATTATAAGATCTTCTTCTTCACCTTAGTCCTTGACTATATCTGATTAGTAGATCCACATTGACTTTTTTCTCATAATTTATACCAAGAGAGTTTTTCTTCTTCAGATTAGTATTGGATTCTCTTATATTCTCTTTGTGAGATCTTAAGTTCATTTTTTTGAGAGTCACACAGGTGCATAATTTAGAGATCACATTCTCTATTTTTTCTTATTATTATTTTATATTATATATCATAAAAATATATTGTATATATATTTAATATATAAAATCTTCAGCAAATCAGTATGGTGATCCTCCCCTCATTTCCATTAATAAAACCATGTGTGTGTTCCAATGGTCTCCATTTATTTTCTTCTAAATTTTTATGTGGGTATGATCCCATGATTATAGGATATTATTTTTATGTCAATATGTTTTCTTCACTATATTTCTAGGAATAATATGATTTATTTTTATTTCTTATTTTCCCATAGCTAAACAAATTTTTAATTTATTCTCCTAATAGGATCGAAAATATTCTTCTCAAAATATCGTTTCATGGTTTCTTAAAATAAAACAATGACCATTTATTTATGAATATAATACAACAAAAACATTTTACATGTAACATGATTATATTTTAAGAAAAAAAAATTCAAATAAATTTAATTTATTTGATATATTGTGTTACAAGCAACAGTGATTTTTGAAGAACCGTGATATAATTTTAAAATATTATTATCGCCTAGTTGTTGGATTTGAGGGTTTGAATAGGAATAACTAAATTATGAAAATTTATGGTTTACACATGTATAAAATAGATCTATTGGTAATCAATTAATTAGAAATGAAAATAAAAATCAATTGGAAATAAAGGAGATGTTTTTTTGAAAAAACTGCTTTTATCTGCGCAAAATACTTATATCCTAATAAATTTAATTGATAAATATTGGTGAATTTTTTTAACTAAATATATATATAATATATTCAATCAATTTTTTTAACATTAATATAATATTTTTTATGCATAGGATAATAATAAATCCAGTTTTATGATTAGAAATGTATTTTTCTAAAAAGCGGTTTTCAACCCATGTTGTGAAATTGATTTAAAATTAATTTTTTTTCATTTATAGGTATTTAATTAGATAAAATTAATTACAAATTTATAATAATTAGTTTCAAATTTGGTAAATATACCCCGTTTATTTTTTGTCAATATGAATAATAAACGTGGTAAAATGTATCACCTCAGCAAAGGGTAAAATGGCCAACGAGCATGTACCCGAGTGGTAAGGGCTCCTACTTGGCATCTAAGAGACCCAGGTTCAAAACTAGGTGGAGGTGAATTTCTAGGGTTTTTGTAGCAGTCACTGTAGCAATACTGTAGCAGTACTCTTCGGTATTGTAGCAGCTGGAACTATTCACATGCTTTGGGCCTTCGGGCCACCGGTTTGTGCCTACGGGTCTCAAGGGCCTTTGGGTCATAAAAGGCCTTTAGGCCATAGAGTATTTGGGCCACATAGACCATGTAGTATCCCATTTCATACAGAACAGGCCCTAGAAGAGTATCAGAGCAACAAGAGTAGCATCTACCAGAAGTGGAGCTAACCGAATTGGAAGAATGAGAGGGTATGGCAGCTGCCATCAGGACCAGGCACCGTGCAACTTTGTATGAGGAAATGCTAGATGATCAGAAATGCAATGTGGGGAGCTAGGTGATCAATTACATCGAAGTTGGGGAGGGGAAATTCAAGTGGGATGGTCCTACAGGTCATGTTTGGGCATGGTATGCCTTTGGGCCTTCGGGTCATGTATTGTGGGTCAGTCAGGCCTACGGGTCATGTATGGTTTCCTCTTCAACCCTTAAAAGGAGGATTATCCAAAATAAAAATAAAAAATAAGGCCTTCGGGCCATTCGGTCTAGTAAAGGGTAAAATGGGTTAATCTAGTTTAAAACTATGTTTAAAGGACACATTTTTTCGTCCTAATTCTTATTTTATTGAGTAAATTATACCCTTGTCACCTTATTATTTAAATGTATTGGTTTAATGAAATATTTTCTATGAAAATGACCTATATAATATTTAAATAAAAGAAAGTTGAAAAATGTCTATCTCTCTATTTTTAATATTCTTATGTGTCTGTATATGGAAAAAGGCAAGTTATGAATAAATCTATGTATTTATTTTGATATTAATGAAATCATTTTCGTGATATAAATTTATTTTTAGTTTTTATTAATTATATGATTACCTTAAATTCTTATGAAACACAGATACGTTATTTCTCTATTTAATAAAAAATATAATAAATGATTTTAAAAATATTAAAATTAATATAATTTGAATGATTTAATATGTGAAATAATCTTTATATCTCTATATGACATATTATGGGGTTTTTAAATCATTATATTCGAATTAACCCTTTTTATTGATGTATTTAAAGTTAAATTAAATGAATATTGTTAAAAATGACAATACTTTATAATAAATAATATTTTATTAAATGATATAAAATTCATGAAAATATTAGATTGATCCAAATGAATGGGAAATGGTTTTAAAAATTAACCATTGATTTTTTATGGATTTTTTTTCATTTTATAGTGACATTACTAACCCTTAATGGTTTGAAAACTGTAATATTCCAGTAATTTTCAAAACGGTTAAGGGAGGATAAAACTAAAATATAAGGGTAAAAATGTAATACAAACATATCCAAATTTTATATTATCATAGGATTTATAATCCTTACAATATTATATTCTGATATTATAAATTTTTATCCATTTTTACATCAAAATTAATTTATATTAATTTTATATTTTAATAAATTCTCAAAGTTCTCTTCCCCTCAATTATAAAATGGAAACCTATTTTCTATTCTTCATACCACTCTGAGCCTTATAGATCATCCAAAATATACCAATTTATCTTATCAACTTACCTATAAAAATCATATATGTTTTTATATTCCTAAAATTACAACCCTATATCCCTTTAGAGGATATCTAAAAGTGTCATCTCAAAAAAGAGGTAATCTCCTTAACGTGTCACTTTCTTTGAATTTTTTATTTTACCGCATATAAATATATTTTATTCTAAAAATAATAATAAATCAAGTATATTAAATATAATTAAATTTTATTATGATTATTAAAACCCCATTATACACCCTCTACCCCAAAAAACGTGAAATGAAAGTATCCTTCATGCATATGTACGGCTTAGCTTCTCCACGTAGCGATATAATTAATTTTTCATCACCATATTTTATGGATGGATAATATGATGAGTTTAATATTTATATATGATGCTTATGAAATATTTATACTTCTATAACTATAATATCATGTCTATATTTTTATCATATAATCATTTGAGAAAAGATAATGTCGCTTGTGTGTACATGTGGACTACCACCTCCACAAAGCGATGTGATTCATTTTCAATTTATATTTTACTTGGATGGTAATGAGGATTAATTTGATAAAAATATATGATATATATGATATAATAATGATATTTTAAAGTTTAATTAATATTTAACTATCTTTTTTTCCATGTTTTGAAAAAATAATACAGTGTTCATGCATACATACGGTTTACCATCTCCATGAACAGTATAATTAATTTTTCTATCTCTAACTTTAATGGATGAATATAAATATATATATAATGAATATATATGATATTGATAACATTACTAACATTCTTCATATTACATAACTACGATCAATGTACAAGGACTAAAACTACCAGACCAAAACTTATATGAAAAACGAAGAAATATTTACTCAGAATAGTGATTTTAATAAAGAATTGTTAATAAAAGGATGATAAAATGTTAAAAGTAAATAATATATGATTTGATATATATATATATATAAGTATTTTTCATGAATAATATGTATAATAAACCTCTATTTATTATATAGGAGGTTTGAAAACAAACAAAGGAAGTCGAACTAGTGGTAATGGTTTTTATGTTACAATCTCACTGTTTATCGAGATTGTTTATGATTAATTTATAATGATGAAATATTATAAAATACCTCTCAATATACTCATGAATTTTCCTCTAATCTAGTTATTTCTTGAAAATAATTATTTTCCTTTCATTTTCCTCACGTTATGTACTTAAGAGACGAAATATATGTTTTTAATTATATGGAATGGATAAAATTTCCCATTGTCATAGATAATCAACACTTTAAATGATCCTTTATAGGTTACCATGTTTATTTTCAATGATAATATTTCTATAATATTTTAAAAATACATATTTTTTAAAGAAGTGATTTACAAATGGAAAGGTAATTTTCCTCAAGAATGTTTTAATGATCTTTAGATTCATCAAGAACAACAACCTTCCATGTTTCGTATTCTTTACTGGGAAAATAATCCAAGGATAAAATCTTTATTCTTTATCTAGATGGTTTAGGTTTATGATGGAATTATTTTTATGAAACTCATTCCTTTTACATGGGTTATTCTTTGAGGAAAGTTTTATGAAAACCATTTCTTTTCACAGGTGCTAATATGATGAATGGTTTATGATCTTATAGAGCACATAAGGTTGATTTTTAATTATGTGATGGGTGGTACCTATATATCCATCCAATGAATTTGATAAATATTGATATCTCATTATATAAATAGGAATGGAATGGGAAGTGATCCCAGTTCAATAAGGGACTTTGTCCACTATGATAGTCTTGGAAGTGAACCTTGACTACTATGATAGTTTGGGGAGTGAACCCATTACACTATGATAGTATTTTCAATGACACTTGAATATTGATGAAATTATTTTCTATTCCTATGGGTATACCACAATTATATGTATAATTCTTATATTATTCTATCATGTCTCATGTTCTTTGATTCCTTTATGATTTGTTTCTTATAAATTGCCAAGATTTATTCCATGACTCAAGATTATGATCTTGATATACATAGTATGGTTTTAAAATGTTAATATTATGTTATTATACCCTTTTTCACATTTTATGATTATATGATCATTGATGTCTCTTTTTTTCCCATACTGGGCATCAAAGTTCACCCTTTATTATGTTTCCTTTCCTAGGTTTTGAAGAATAGTTTTATGTATAGAGTTTCTAAGAAGGGTAACTGTTATGAAGATATAAGTGGGATATGATGTATAACTATTATGAACTAGTGGTTTATGTTTTAATGTTTCAAAAGAAATTATACCTGTATGATTTTATCATGGATTTTTATGTAATGAAAATAATAATCATCTACTTAGAAATAATATCTTTATATGAGATGTGCAGGTCACTATAGTTGGTATCAGAGTAGGAACCTAACTTGAAGTGCGATGGCACTATCTAGGCTGAGATTTAGGATCTATAATTTAGGTGTTTTTCTCTATAGGGGTGAATGTAATACCATACAATGATAAAGGGTTAAATGGATAAATGTAACTACCTATGTCAATAATTTGAACATTTATTTTCAGGGGGGCTACCTAATTTGAACTACACAATTAAGCATGATTAGCCTAGATTTGTGTTCATGATGGGTGACCTCCTGGGAATTTTCCTAGGGTGTGTGTGTGTGAGGAAAAAGGGGACCCATGGTGGGGAAAACATGTGTCAGTTGGAAAACTAGGTTTTCTGTAGGGACCAGTTGTTATAGTTGTAATTAGAGAATGGTTTAGTTAACTTTGGAAACTAGGATCGGAAAAATTAGTGAGAACACTGAGGATAAGTCTAATTATAGGATAAAAAACTAAAATTTTGGTTATTATCTTGCCAGAACTAGGTTAAGCCTATGTTTTTTTATAATAATGTTTCTCTATTTATCCATCCTATAAATTATTTTTCATGATTATGTGGTTTCCCACTATAATTATTATTTCTTCCACTATAATTTTGGTTTTATTCAATTGATAGAACCTAAATGAATCATATTAATGTTTAATGAGATAGACAATGTAATGATTTTCCCCCATATAAATCGAATGTTATGGGTGACGAAATGAAAAAACATAGTGTTATGCTAACACAACTTTCTCAAGATATGAATCAAGATGAACAACCAAATAAAGAAAGGAGGTAATAATGATCTATTAAGTCCTACATAATTAAATTCCAACATTATTTTAGTTGTTCCACTAATCCACTATTCATTTAGAAATATATTAGTTCCATTGGAAAGATATTTTCTATTATTTAGTGTTTGGAACAAAAGAAAGTTATTTTAGTTTTTTATCATGTGGAACGTAATGTGGATCAATGGTGGAATATTATCAAGAACACAAAGCAAAATGAAGAAATTGAATCTATGGATTGGGATGAGTTTAAGAGATTATTTATCAATAATTATTTTCATTATATTATTCATATGAAAATGGTTAATAAATTCCTTGAGTTGAAATAAAATTATGGTGAATCTGTTGGTACTTGTGAGGGAAATTTTAAAATACTTGCAAGGTATGATTATAGTATTATCATCCAACCTGAAATTATGGTTTATAAATTATTTAGTGGATTAAAACCAAGTCTATGATGGGGATTATCCATAATGTATATCATTATCTATGAAGAAATTGTTCAATATTCAATCAAGGTAGAGATAGAGATTAGATTTACCCATCAATATCATGGTTTGACAAGAAAAAATGGAATTAAAAGAAAAATCTAAAACACATGGAGAGAATAATATGATATTTAATTTATGATCAAAATGTGGAGGGAATCATATAGTGAATTATCTTAAGGGGACTGTTAAATTTTTCATGGGGGAAAGTAAGGTCATTAAAAAATCGAATGTTGAAGTGTTGGAAGAAGTTAACTAATGATGTGAATAGAGATAAAGCACCAAAAAATGGACCCCCCACACTCCAGTGTTTTAAATGCAAGGATTATAGTCATTATGCTAAATAGTTTCCAAGTATGAAGTTTAATTATGATGATGGAAATCAATAACCTCTTAATCCTAGAGAAAAATGGAAATCTCATGTGTTCACTATTTATGATGAGAGGTAAGATAATGATGTTGTGAAAGGTACACTTTCCATCCACTCTAGAACTGCTAATGTATTATTTGATTCTATATCTACCCACTCTTATATATCTAAAGACTTATCTAAGGGTATCATAGTACCACCTAAAAAATTAGATGTTGGGTAAGAAGTAAAAACCCTAATGGTATGTGATCAAATCCAACATCTATGATTCTAATCCAATTGATGTTTTTGAGAATTTTTCTCCATTAAATCATGTCATCCTTCCACTATCTAAATTCAATGTTATTTTAGTTATATATTATCTTTCTTTATATAAATCCCGCACCAAGTTTTGATAAAGGGAAGTTTCGTTTGATATTCCAAACAAACCTATGATCATATATCAGTTTGATAACAAAAATTAAATTCCTATGGGAATTGAATCAATCATATGGGTCATGATTCTTATCCAAAAGTGAATTTTATCTCATTTGGTTAGGGAGAAAATCAAAATAAATGATATTCCAATTGTGTGGGAGTTTATTGATGTATTTATAGAATAATTTCCTATTATTCCACTGAATCATGAAGTTCATTTTTCAATATAACTAATACATTTTTCTACACATATTTATAAGACTATATATAGAATGGCCCCAATTGAGTTGAGAGAATTGAAGGAGAAACTCTAGAAGAATCTTGAAAAAAGATTCATTCAACCAAGTGTGTCACCTTGGGGTGAACATGTTTTTTTATTATGAAGAAATATAAGTCAATGATATTATGCATGGATTATTGAGAATTTAACAAGATCACTATCAATAAAAAGTATCCCCTATACCATATTGATTAAGTTTTTTATAAAATACATAGAGATAAATGTTTTTCCAAAAATTAATCTTCATCTCGTGTATCATCAATTGAGGGTTAAGAAGGATGATATACCCAAGACAACATTATGTATAAGGTGTGGGCACAAAAACTTTATAGTTATGCCATGTGGTGTTATTAATTCTCATGTTATATTCATGTATTTAATGAATAATGTATTTATATAATATCTTGATCAGTTTTTTGGTAGTCTTTATAAATAAAATTATTATATATTCAAAGATTAATAAAGAACATGAATATCACTTAACAATTATGATGAAGACTCTAAAGAAGGATAATCTTTGAATAAAATTTACCAAGTGTGAATTTTGGATTTGGAATGTTTTATTCTTTGGTAATATAATCTCATGTAAAGGTATATCAGTACACTTTTAAAGGAAAAAGTTATTAGAAATTTTCCCAGAGAAACCATTACGACTGAGATCTATAGTTTTTTTTTATTTTTCTAGATATTATCAGTTCTTTTTGGAGAATTTTTTATGGTTATTGAATCCACTCACCAAGTTAACTCAAAAGGGAACTAATTTCTTTTGTATGGATTAAAGTGATAAATGTTTAAAGGAACAAAAGAGAATTCTAGTCAGTTCACCTATGATTACACTAACCTATAGTGGAGAAGGAGTTGTAATATATAGTGATGCATAAACTAAGAGACTGGGATGGGTCCTCAAGCAGAACGATATAGTTATATCTTATGCCTCATGAAAACTCAACATCCATGAGAAAAATTACACAACTCATGATTTGGAGTTAGTTGTAGTAATTTTTCATTAAAGATATAGAGTCATTATCTCTATAAATAAAGGTGTGACATATATACTGATCAAAAAATATTAATTTATATTTTCACTCAAAACGAGATAATCATGCACCAAATAAGATGGTTGGAGCTGATTAATGATTATGACTTCTCAATACTTTACCACCCTAGGAATGTGAACAAAGTAGAAAATGCTCTGAGTCGAAAGGATCATGATTTCTTTTCAATGATAACGATTACAAAAGATCTTATGTTTATAGACTTGTAAAGTATGGATATTGAAATTTTAAAAGGGATAAATATTATCTTTCTCAAATGAGTGTTCAAAAAATATATCCAAGTGAAGATTAAAGAGGCACGGAAGGAAGATGTGGAGCTTCAAAAGAGGGTGAGAAATGTTCTTGAGTTCAACCTTGATTGTGATGGAATAATAAGGTTCAAGAACCATTAATGTGTCCCTTAGTACTATATTTTAAGAAGGATTTTTTGGATTAATCTCATATTTCATAATTATCTTTTCATCCTAGAAGTATGAAGATATATAGATATTTCAAAGAGTATTTTTAGTGGGGTTTCTTGAAGAGAGATATTTCATAGTATGTTTCTCAGTGCTTAGTAAGTCAGCAAGTTATGCCTGAGAGATATAATTCTAAGTTTATTTTACAGCCATTACCTATACCAGAATGTGAATGGGAAAACATCACAATGGATTTTGTCATCGGGATACCCAAAACATCTAAAGGACATAATGTTATATGGGTTTTAGTCGATCACCTTAAAAAGTAAACACACTTTATTTCCATTAGAAAATATTTATATATTGATCAAATTATAGAGATAAACATTAAATAATTATTAAGATTTCATAGTGTACCACTACTAATTATATTTTATTGGGATATAAGGTTTACCTTGAAGTTTTGGAGAATTATTCAATAGGATTTGAATACAAAGTTATGTTTCATCACTGCCTATCATACTCTGATAGATGGTCAGTCTGAGAGGACAATAAATCTATAAGACGTTTTGATATATTTATATATGGATTTAAAATGTTTTTGGGATCAACACCTTTCTTTTGTTGAATTTTCTTACAATAATAGTTTTCACCCTAGTATTCGTATTTCCCCTTATTAATCCCTCTATGGTAAGAAGTGTAGAACACTAACATGCTGGAATGAAGTTAGAGAATGAAATATTTCGGGACCTTCTCTAACTGTGGAAATGGAAAATAATTTTAGGTCCATTTATCAGTAAATAAGACCAGCTCAAAGTCTACAAAAAAGTTATTTTTTCAATCATTGGAAAGATCTAGAGTTTAAAGTTGGTGATAAGTTATTCTTATGAATATATCCCTAGAAAAGGGTGGTGAGATTTAAAAAGAGGGGAAAGATAATACCTATTTATATCCTCCCCTTTGAAATTCTTGACCATATTGGTGTGGTAGATTATCGATTAACACTCACTGAATCTCTCTCAAGTTCATGATGTGCTCTATATATCTCTTCTCAGGAAGTACATTATTGAACATTCATATTTATTACACTCATATTTTATACCATTAGAGAAATATATATCTTATGAGGGGAAATTTTTAGAGACTATAGATTATAGAGAAAGTGTTTCAGGAAACAATACTACTAACCTAGTCATAGTTTTATGGTGAAACCACCAATTTGATGAGGCTACGTGGGAACCTAAGCATATAATGAGTTAGAAGTATCCTTTGTTGATTATATCAAAGTAATTTAATTTCAAGGGGGAAATTATTTTAAGGTGTTTAGGATGTAACACCCTGATATTTTAAGAAATATTTTTTAATAATAAATTTAAATCCTTTGATAGTTTGCGTTACACGAAACAGTGAGTTTAGACGAAGCAAGATATACTATTTAAATATTATTGTCACCCAGCCATTGGATTTGTGTGTTTGAATAGAACAAAATAAATTGTAAAAATTAATGGTTTACACATGTATAAAATTAATTCATTAGTTATCAATTAATTATAAATGAAAATAAAAAACAATTCAAAATATATATTTTTTTGAAAAAATTATTCTTAAGTGCACAATGTATTCTTATCCTAATAAATTAAATTTATTGCTATTGGTGAATAATTTTAATTAAATTTATATATTATATATTACATAAAATGTTTTAACATTAAACTAATATTTTTTATGCATAGGATAATAATAAATCCAATTTTATGCTTAAAATGCATTTTTCTAAAAAAAAATCCTCGCATTTTGTCCAATTACATAAAATTTGATTTCTAAAATTTATAAGTATTAAATTAGATAAAATTAATTTTATATTTATAATCATGAGTTTAAAATATTTTAAATATTATCCTTTTACTTTTTTCAATATGAATAGTAACTGTGGTAAAATTTATCCCCTCAGTAAAAGGTAAATCTGGTTAATCTAGGTTAAAACTATGGTGTAATGCCATAATTTTTCATCTTAATTATTATTTTATGAAATAAATAAATCCATTATCACCTTATTCTTAAAATTAATCAGTATAATGGACAATTTTATATAAAAATGACCTATATAATATTTAAATCAAAGAAAGTTGCAAAATGTCACCCTCCTTGCTTTTAACATAACTTATGTGTCCACATGGGGATAAAAGAAATTTATGGATTAATACCAGTTTATATTTTTAGATTAATGAAATTATTTTCCTGATATAAATTTATTTTTAATTTTTATTAATTATATGATGACCTTAATTGCATATGCAACACTGATGCGGTATTTCTCCATTTATTAAAAAATGATTTTAAAAATATTAAAAGTGATATAATTTGAAAGATTTAATGTATCCCATGAATTTATGGATATATATGAAATATTAAGGAGGTTTTAAATAATTATATTCCAATTCCTCCTTTTTATTAATGTATTTGAAATTAAATTAAATGATTAGTATTAAAAATGACATTAATGATATTTTATAATAAATTATATATTATTAAATAATATAAAAATCATAAAAATACTTGATTTAGAAAAATGAATGTGATATGGTTTTAAAAATCATCCATGATCCATTTATTGGTATTTTTTCATTTTATAGTAACTTTATTATCCCTTAAATGGTAGAAACTTTTAACATTACTATAATTACAAAAGGGGTTAATGGGGGATAAAACTAAAAGATAAGGAAAAATGTGATCCAACCCTATAAAAAACTTATTGTGTGAGATTATTTAGACTCATAATAATTTGATATTAATAAATTATCAATTTGGATCCATTTGGACATCAAAATAAATTTATATCAATATAATATTTTAAGAAATTCCAAGAGTTCTCCACCCCTCAATTATAAAAGGGAACCATCCTTTATCTTATTCACACTAATTTGAGACTTATATCTTAAGAAACCAATATATATTTCCCCTTTAAAATTCACTATGTAAATTTTTGAGGTTTTCTTATTCCCAAAACACCAACTCTAGATCCCTTTATAGAAGATCTAAAGGAGTCGTTTCAAAGAAGTCATGATCTCCTTAACCAGTCACTTTTATATAAATTTTTCTTTTACCTCCTATTAATCTGTTATATTAATCATAAAATAAAAAATTCAGTATAAAAAATATACATAAATTTTATTATTATTATTAAAACACCAATATATACCCTCTTTACCATCAAATGATAAGTGAAAGTATCACTCGTGCGTGCATACGACTTACCGTCTCCACGTAGAAATACAATTCATTTTTCATCTCCATATTTTATAGATGGTTATTATGATGGGTTCAATATTTATATATGTTACTTATGAAACAATTATACTTCTTTAATGATAATATCATGTCTACCTTCTTACCATCCATTATTTTGGTAAATGATAATGTCGTTCGTGCGGACGTTTGGACTACTACCTTTATGAAGTTTTGTGATTAATTTTCATTTATATTTTACTTGGATGGAAATAATAATTAATTTGACAAATATATAGGATATATATGATATAATAATTATATTTTCAATTTGAATTAATATTTACCTTTCTTTTTTTCCATCTATTGAAAAATGAAAATAGCGTTCATGTGTTCGTATGAATTATTGTCTCCATGAACGATGTAATTCAATTTTATATCCCTAAATTTTATGGATGACTGTAAATATATATATATATATATATAATTAATATATGTCATATTTAAAAAATTATTAACATTATTTATAAAATGTAACCATGATAAAATTACGAGGACCGAAACTACCAAACCAAAACATAAATTAAAAACGAACCAATTATTTCCCATATTAGTGATTTTAATAAATAATTGTTAATAAATAGGTGATAAAAGGATTAAAGTAAATAATATAGGGTTTTATATATATATAATTATGGTTATGTAATAATATTTATAATAAACCTATATTTATTATATGGAAGTTTGGAAAATGTGTGAAGGAATTCGGACCTAAGGTAAGGAGTTTTATGTTACAATCTCATTATCTATCAAGATTATTTATGATTAAGTTATAATTATGAAACATTATGATAAAACTAAAAATATAATCTTAAATTTTCTTATCCATTGGTTATTTCTTGAAAATACATGTTTTCCTTTTATTTTACTCTCCTTATGTACTCAATATATTGAAAATATGTTTTTAAGTAAAATCGACTTCATTTCTATCTTTGATCAAGAAACATTTTTCTTCTATATCTATGTTTTCTAAAAGTGTTTTAAATATGGTTTTTACTATTCTCCTATGATTTTATAAATTCATTTTTACCCATGTTGTAATTTTTACAAAATGGTCCGAAATTAATCTTTTTGTCATTTTCCAAATTAGGTACTTTGTGACTTTTTTGAAAAAATTATGCAAGGAATGTTTTGTCTAACCTATACGGAATGAATGTAATTTCCCACTATAATTGCCACAAAATATTTTTAATATTATTTATATTTTACCATGGTTATTTTCAATGAAAATTTTTTCTATCATATTTTGGAAATTTTTAGATTTTAAATAAGTGTCTTCAAAATGGAAAGGTTATTTTCCTCAAGAATGTTTTAATGATCTTTTAATTCATCAATGACAACAAAATTCAATGTTTCTTATGATTTACAGGGAATATGACCCAATGAAACCATCATTATTATTTATTTAGATTGTCTATGTTTATAATGGTATGTATTTTATGAAACCCATTCCTTTTTCATGGGTTATACTATGATGAAATGTTTATAAAACCCATTTATTTTCATGGGGTCTGAAATAATGAATATTTTATGATATAGTTCCACACATATGTATTGTTTTCATTATTTTATATGTGGGACCAATATCTAACTCTAATTCATTGGGTAAATATTGATATCACATGATAAAAGTTGTACTATAATAGGGAGTGAATCCGGTTCAGTAAAGGACTTTTTCCACTATAATAATCTTGGGAGTGAATCGTGAATACTATGATAATTTATGGATTGAACCCATTCCACTATTATATCTTTGGAAAAGATAATTGAAAACAAAGGAAATAATTTTTTATACTTATTTTTATTCCATAATTCCATGTCTTATTCCTATATTATGCTCTAATGGCTCATGTTCTTTGATTACTTTATAATTCTTATCTTATAAACTTCTAAGATTTTTGCCATGAATCAAGATTTTGATCTATGATATACAAGGTATGGTTTTAAAATTTTAAGGTCATGTTCTCATACCAATTTTCTCATGTTATTCATATATGATAATTGATATCTCCCAAGTTTTCCCTTATTATGTATCAGATCTCACCTTTTCTTATATTTCCTTTCCCAGGTTATGAAGAAAGTTTTTATGTAAGATATTTCTAAAATGGGTGATAGTTATGAAGATCTAAGTGGGAGATTATATAGAACCATTATGGACCAATTATTTATATTTTTATGTTTCCAAAGATACTATGCCTATATGATTATGGTAAGGATCATTATGTTATGTAAAGAATATTATTCTACTTATATTTAATATCTATGTATGAAAATTTTGAGTCAATATAGTTGGTATTAGAGAAGGATCCCATCTAGAGGTGCAGTGGCACTACCTGGGTTGAGATGTAGGGTCCAGAATGTGGTAATTTTCCTCTAAAGTGGATTTATTGTAAAACCCTATAATGTTAAAGGGTTAAAAGTAAAAATTTTACTACCTTTTTCAAAAAGGTGTGCATTTATTTTCAAGATTCTGCCTAATTTGAACTTCACAGTTTTGTGTTCCTAGCCTAGAGTAGTGGTCATGATGGGTGACTTACTAGGATGTCACTCATGATGTGCGTTAGTGAGGTAAAATCCTAACAAAAGAACATGTTTTAGCCTTTGGGGGACATTTATTACTCTGATGAACCATTTGATCATATGTATGGGCCCCACGGTGGGGACAACTCGTGTCTGCGAGGCAACTAGGGTGTCTGTGGGGACTAGTTATTATATTACGACATGGAAATTTTGTTCACAACATGAGTGATTATAAAAATAATTTTTTATATTCAATTTCAATATATAATATTTATAAAATATCTCAAATTGATATTATTATTCCTATGTTGAATCACAATTCATTTTTTGATAATAAATTCCATTGAATTTCAACTCTAGCATCATCTCCTTTTCATTTTAAGAATCATTTATTTTGGTAGCTCCTAATTTATTATTCATTTATTTTCTTATAATCACTTTAAACATTGATATTATTCTCCAAAAAATAAATAATATTACTTAATTCTTCTATTGAGTCAGATACCCATTTTTTATGTTTGAATCAATGAAGCATTGTACAAGCATCAATAGCTCTGAATCAGCTTTGATAGGAAAAATTAATATTCAAATATCCTCATTTTAAAATCATAGAATTAATGAAATATGAATCTCCTTAATCTAATCAAATTTCATCTTCCTTAAATAAAGTCTTTAATCATGTCTTGAGAAAGGATGGTGGTATTTTTAAACTTGAATCACAGATTCATTATAATCTGATAAAATTTATTACTTCGGAATGTCAATTCTATAAACTCGGATATTCATCCTATAGTATTCACAAAATTTTTAATATCACTGGACTCAGTATTTCTCTTTATAGGTTTATTTTTACTCTTATAAAGTATAAATTTATTCCTAAAAATTCTATACTACTCTTTCAAACTCATGATAGGGTTTCCCTATACACTTCCAAAGTTTGGGTTTGTAACATCCCCCGATCATACACTCTATCACGTGTCCAAAAAAGATTTGTTATGAGACCTCAAGTGGTCCTCCCTATATTCCAGAGGCTATCAAATAGTGCTGGGGTGTAATATGTATATTGGGGAGACTATAACTCCTGGTTACAGAGTTACAACACATCGAAATAATCAAATAACAATAAATAAATATCAAAGTGAAGAAATAATGGAAATAATATAATACAGTGTAAAATCATCAATAAAAGACAATTGGATAATAAAGGAATAAAGCAATTATGTGGTGGAATGTAAAGAAATATCATTCTATAATTAAAAAAGTAAGATACTAGAAAACAAAAATAAAGACTCAAAAGTCCCTAGTCCCAAACCCCATGTCATTCCCACATCCAAACTCCATTTCATCGAGAAAGAAAAAAATCAATAGCGAGTTCTTTTTCCCTTTTCCAAACCTACATCCATGTAATCTTCTCAGGTACCAAATGGAAGTCCAAATAGGGTATGATTATAACTCATTAGGTCAACATCATTGTTTATAAACATAACCAATCTGATAATATGTGTGTGCAATAATGAAATAAAAAAGTGTATTAATTAATTAAATAATATAATTAATACCAAATCATCCTACTTCAGATCCATTCCAAAATGTAACTAAGCATGTCTCACAACCATTCCAACCACAACCAGATAACCAAGTTATAAATCACACAAGTCTGGTTCAAAACCCACTATATAAGAATTTCATAATTTAATTCGGTTCAAGCCCACTATATATGCATTTCAGCATGTTAATTGGTCTTAGCCTGCTATATAAGTATTCTAGCATGTGTCTTTATAATTACCCACTGTATAAATATTTCATCATGTCAACTGGGCCTAGCCTGATATATAAGAATTTTGGCATGTTAACTGGGCATATCCCACTATATAAATATTTCATCATGTTCTTCAAGGCATAAACTATTATAAAATCATTCCAGTGTGTTAACTGGGCCAATGTCCTATATAATCATTATACCATTTTTCATTGGTTAAACACCCTATGTAAGTATTACATCATTTAAATCACAACATAGATCATAGAAACAAGGATATCGCAATATCATATATCAATTGGTCATAACCCATGATATGCTAGTTATCTCAATAAAAAAATCCATGCCAAGGTGAATCTATATCAAGAAAACACCCATAATCCATGTCATGCTAAACACATTTTAATCCATTAACAATTCATTTATATTAAAGGGTTCACTCACCTGAATGGTAGGCCTAAGACAGGTCAAAACCAATTGGGTCCAAAGAGATTCTAAGGATTATATAAATTCATTCTTTCAATTCATTCAACACAAGATAAGTTGGTAAAATTATAATATTGAAAAAATTTAAAATGATCAAACCATAGGGTTTAGTTTTAGACCCCTTAACTTTGATTTACAATAAAATAATTCTTCCAATGGAAAAATAACATGAGGAATAAGGTGAGGATGATCTCAAGATGTATCCTAGATCAAAACTGATTAAGATCACAACCAAAAAATTCACATGATCAATACATTACACCATAAAATCTAGAGAAGCATGGAAGGGAAAGGAAAAATAGACCTAAACCACTTACCTGAGATCGGATGTATTATCAGTAAATTCATAAGGGATGTTGGTACTCCAAAATCATCTAGAATGTTCCCTAGGGTTGATAGGGGAAAGTTTCATGTGGGTGAATAGAAAAATCAACCACACTGCAAACATTAAAACTATAGGTCATGGAATTACACAGAATGCAATATAGTGACACATCATGTAATTATTTTTAATGGGATAAACTAAAAAACCTTTCATCTAGGATTTTTTATTTATTTTGATTGAATGTTACAGGACGTGTACACTCTTCATGTCATAAATCGGTTCATGACCTATATCCATTCATGATATGTGTCAATAAAAAATTATATGATGTGTATTATAGTTACATGATGTGTAAAAATTATATAGACAGTCTTTCAGCCCAGTATCCTTACAAAAAACCAAACCCCATTTTAAGATTCCCAACTTACCAAGAAACTATGGTAACACTTGAATCATTTATACCCAAACTCTATTACTTCGAAAAAACATACATCACTATACTTTAAGTCATTTTCCACGAAAAAGCCTCTTTGTCTCCAAACAAGAATCATCCACCAAGGCTTAAATAAAATAAACAAAGAGGGATGTACCTAGAAATATATAGGATCTTAAAACCTCCTCACCATATAACATCTCATCCCCAAGCTAATCTAAGCATCAATATAGGGTCTCAAATAGAAATTCTAGCCACTATGCTCACATATCAGACTCCCTCTCCTAGGTCTCCTCCTGACCTCACCCATTCTTCCATTGTACTCAAACCAAAGGAACTTCCCTTCCCCAGAGATACTTCTCACTATGGCCCACATCTGTATTGGATACTCCTCAAAGGATGAATCATCACTAAGATCAACATCTGATATTTTTATCACATGATAAGGGTTAGGATAATGTCCCTAAATTTGTGACAAGTGGAACACGTCGTGCATGGCCCTATAGAGTTATGGAAATGGTAATCGATATGATGCTATAATGACCATATCCACTATCTCAAATGGCCCGAAAAACCTAGGATCTATATTTACTTGTTTCATGATATGGCATTGCCCCAACATAGTCGACAACCATAGGAAAACATGAAGAACAACCAAAAACTCCAAAGGTAATCTCTGATGATCATCATAAGATTTATTCCTACTCTACATGGTCACCAATCACTGTATAATTAGCTGAATTTGATCAGATCTCTCCTACATGATACTATTCCCAATAAGAACTGACTCACCTATATGCATCCAATAAAGAGTATAATGGAATAGACTTCCATATAAGGCCTCTAAAGGTTCCATTTTGGATATATGCATATAATCTGTTATTATATAAAAAATCAATGAGTACCATATGATGCTCCCACAAACCAAAAAGATCTATAACATAGGCTTGCAATATATCCTATAGAACTTGAATAGTCCTCTAAGATTGACCATAAGTATGAGGATGATAGGAAAAACTCAAAAGATCATGTGATCCTAGATCCTTCTAAAGACCCTTCCAAAACCATGATGTGAAATGAGGATCTCAATATTGAATGATACTCTTTGGAACACCATGAATCCAAACTACCTCACACACATAAAAAATATCCAAATCATCAACTCTAAATATCTCCATGATAGGTAATAAGTGGGATACACTAATCAGTTGATCCATAATCACCCATAAAGTACCATTCTTATGGGTTTTCCTATGTAATATTGTAACAAAATATATTATACCATTATCCCATTTCCACTCAAGAATGGGAAAAGGATGTAAAATCCCAACTAGTCTCTGATGATTTACTTTCACATGTTGACAAGTGAAGCACCTCTGGAAAAGAATATAATTTCCACTACCAATAGACCATCATGATGTAATCTCCCCACCATATAAGCTGTCTCTAAAAAATAGTCCCTCTAGTTCAGATAACTACTCGGTCTTGATCCAATACAAAAGCATGAGTATAATAGATGTCGAGGTTAGAGTTACTCATCCCTAAGACTTTTGAACATCCAAATGCTTGTATGAAAAGAGGGTAATTACCCTCCACTCATCGAAATACTCATGCACTGGCTCTATCTGCATATTTTGTCTTAATGCATCAATAGTGTTGTCTCCATTTCTCAGTGTATAAGCCAACTCAAATTCAAAAGACTGCAGATACTCGACCCACCTCCTCTGCTAAAGGTTCAGTTCTCACTAATAAAAGTTGTACCTGAGGATCTTATGGTCCATGTATACCACAAATATATCACACATGAGATAATTCCTCCAGTATCTCATGGCATGTACCACTCCTACTAACTCCAATTCGTGAGTAAGATATTTCCTCTTATGTGGTCTCAGCTGTCTATAGACATAAGCAACCACTCAATCATCCTACATCAAAACTGCTATGAGTATACCTCTGTAAGAATCAAATTATATAGTATATGATTTACCTAACATAAGTAAAGTGAGGATAGGTTCAAAGTTTATCCTACCCTTAAACACCTAAAAATATATCACATAAGAATATAACCAAACAAACTTTACTCCATTTTTGTTCATCGTGACATCGGCACTTCCAAACAGAATAAGTCGTGGATAAAACACTGATAATAAATTTCTAAACCCATAAAACTATGAATCTTGAAGAAATTATTGGGTTGATCCCAAGATACCATAGTTGTAACCTTCTCTAGGTACACTAACATGCCTTCCTCTAAGATGACATGGCCCAAGAAGTACACTTTATCAATCTAGAAACTATATTTAGTTACCTTAGCGTAATGTCAATGCTCTCTAGATGTACTTAGGATGATGTCAAGATTTTTGACATGATAATCTTCATAATGGGAGTAAACTAAGATATTATTGAAAAAAACCACTAAAACTAGTCTAGAAAATGATGAAATATCTTATTCTTCAAGTCCATGAATACCACCAGTGCATTATTCAAACCAAACGGCATCACTACGAACTCATAAAATCCATACCTACTCCTAAAAGTAGTTAAAGGTATGCCTGGTGGTCTCACACACAACTGATTGTATCCAGATCTCAAATAAATCTTGGATAAGATCTTATCACCTCTTAGTTGATTGAAGATATCATCTAGGCATGGAAGAGGTTACCAATTCTTAACTTTCATCTGGTTAAACCTTCGATAATCCTTGTACAAGTGTAAAGTCCCATAAGCCTTCTTGATGAATAGAATTTGAGAACCCCAAGAAGATATACTTGGACATATGAAACCTATACCTTATAGATCTTCTGACTAGACTATTAACTCCTGAATCTCTACTAGGGTTATTATATAAGGAGGGATAGAAACTGGATATACTCCTAGCACCAACTTGATCATAAATATTATCTCTTTCTCATGAGGTAATACATAGACCTCATCCGGAAAAAGATCCTAAAAATAGTCTACCACTAGAGGAAAGGAATCATGCTGCATTCCACCATTATATAGAGTAAGATCGACTATCTGAGTCATTAGACAATCCAATCTGCACTGAATTTTTCCTGCATGACCAGCATGAAGATCCCAATAACTTTGGGGAGAATAGCTGCCTCATTATGGAGATAAAAAGGTAACTCTCCCCTGATATTAGTAAATATGAGTTTAGTATAGAACCAACCAATCCATACCAAGAATCAAATTGAATCTTATCATTTATATCATTAATGGTTACCAAAAGAAATGGTAACCATCAATCTATATAGAACACATCTTGAAACATTTTATATTATCTGATCAAACTCCCAATGGTGTGTCGATGGTCATAACACCATCCAACATTTCCACATCCAATTCTAAACCATTTACAAAAAGAGTAGATAAAAAAGGAAGGTGATGCTCCATTATCAAACAAAACACAACAAATGGTAGATGATACAACAATCATAAATCTAACAGTACATGGCCATGCATCCATAGTAGTATAAGTATTCTTCATAACATGAAGTTGACCATCCCCTATAACCTAGGTTCCATCCTAACTCCCTTGAGATATACCATATTCCTTGTACTTTCTGTCCTGTTCTACGGTACCACAACCCCTACCTCAACTATAACGTCTTGTGGAACTCCAGCTACCTGTCTGCTGAGAAGTAGTTGAGTCCTTCCTAGACTTTGGTACTGATCATATTCCCATAACACTTCTCTACTATTATATTCCCCTACAAAACCTCTTTAGGTGGCCCATCCATCCACAAGCATGAAACTCCAAGGTGAGGTATGGGAACTATGTCTATTTGTGGCACATTTTTTCACACAGATAGCACTACAATGGAACACGGTTCTGAGATAGCATCACTCTTCCCTAACTTCTCTTCCCATTGTTTCCCTAGAGAAAACTATTATAACGATTCTTATTTCTATTAGAAGAAGAGCTCATAGGTTTTTCTACTAAAATGGTTTGGCCATTACTCCGGGCCTCTCTAAGATTTCGTTCTGTGATGAGTCCCAGTTCATCACATATTTAAAAATGTTCAGATAGAACACATTCACCTATGACATGTCCTTATAAAAAATACCATCCTAGAAACATCTCACCTTTAAGATCTCATCAGCTACCAAATATGGTGCAAAATGTTATAGGTCGGTGAAACATTCAACATTGTCTATCACTAACAAGCCCTCCTGCATCAAGTGCATGAACTCATGATCCCTCTCATCCCTCGACATCCTGGGATAGAAATGTCTTAGGAAATTAATCTCAAAATTCCTTCCAATATAACTCATCTTATTTCCCTAACTGATCTAGAATGTCCCATCAATGCTTGGCTGGTCCACAAAGCGTTTACACAAAACGATTAACCCTTCTATTTGTGTTAGTCTCTAGATGCCTAAAGATGGTCTTGACAGACTCCATCCAAAATTCAGATACCTAGGTTCCACCCTCCCCAATGAAAATAGGATGATGTTGTAGCTGATACTCACTCTTCAGCTCAGATATCAAAGCAACGTTGTGAAAAGTATCATTATCCATGCATCCCATGACCCTCAAAAAGATTCTGTTAATCTAAACATCCATATAATCCTTAGGAACTACAAGAATATTCGGTTCAACTTTGTTAGGAGCACACTTATTTCCACTCTCTTTATGCTCAACTCAAATATGATGAGGAGGCACTTTTTCTATATGACAAACACGCTCCTTTGAAAACTAAAAATATCAAAGTCAGCCTCAACAAGTGAAAAAAAAAGAGAACTGCTAACTCTCAGTCTCTTTAAACATAGATTACAATTGATTTAGCATGACATAATAGTTCATTTATTTTATTTACTAGATATAATAGATATATCATATCACAGTTCAATAGGCAAGTATATATCACATGAAAAAAAAATATGTCCCTATCATGATCAATGAATATCAATATATAGCACTATGTGCCTATTAGGATTCACTCATACTCAAATAATGCCATACTGAACCGTGAGTATAAATATCAAGAACCAATAAAATCATATAACAATAACCTTACACAACATGTGAATCACTCTAAGTGAAACAGCATCAACTGTAATAGAAAACAGTAATAACAACATTACATCATTGGGCACTCATATTTTCCCTCATACATGGGTTAGCTAATATCATGCACACACTCATTATCAAGTCCAGACACAACCTAGTATCCTTTATATATTGACCAAATAGTAAATAAACATAAAATAAACTGGGTGATATGATACCACTTTGTAACATCCCCCGATCTAACACTCTCTCACATTTACAGAAAGGTTTGGTTACAATACCTCAAGCATGCCTCCTTGTATGCCAAATGATTCTAACTAGACACAAGGGTATGATATGTATAGAGGGGATAAAATACCCCCTATTTAAAGAGTTACAAAATAGTGGAATAATCTAATAATAATAAATAAATATCAGAGCGTGGAAATAATGGAAATAATATAATACAGCAAAAAAACTATCAATAAAATCCAACTGAATAATAAATGAGTAATGTAATGATGTTCTGTAATGTAACTAAATATCATGTTTTAAGTAATATAACTAAAATAATATTAGAAAAAAAATAAAGACTCAAAATTCCCCGGTCCTAAACCCCATGTCAGTCCCACCTCCAAACTTCATATCATCCAGTAAGCAAACAATCAGCAGTAAGGTCCTTTTCCCTTATCCAAACCTTCATCCAAGTAATCTGCTCGTGTACCAACTGGCAGCCTAAATAGGGTGTGAGTATAACTTAGTAGGTTGACACCACCATTTCTAAACATGACCAGTCTGATAATATGTGTATTCAATAATAAAATAAACAAGTGATTTAATTAATTAAACAATTTAATTAATACCATATCAACCTGCTTCAGCACCATGCTAGAATGTCTCTGAGAATGTATGACAACCATTCCAACATAACCAGATAACCAAGGTGTAAATCACATAAGTCTGGGTAAAAACCATCTAAATAATAATTTCGGAATTTAATCTAGGTCGAGCCTATAATATAATCATTTTGGTATGTTAACTGGGACTAGCCCACTATATAAGAATTTCAACATGTATCTATGGGCCTAGACCATTACATAATAATCTCAGCATGTCAACTAGGCCTAACCTTCTATAAAATCATTTCAACATGTGAATTGGGCTTATCCCACTATATAATCATTTCTGCATGTACCTATAGGACTAGCCCACTTTATAATCATTTCAACATGTCTACCGGGCCAATGCCCTATATAAGAATCACAACATTTTTCACTAGGCCAATGCCCTATATAATCTTTATAGCATGTAAATAACAACACAAGTCATAGAAATAAGGATATCAGAATGTCACATCATATAGATCAATGGTTAACTGTGGAAATTTTTATTTATCTTTAAATTAAAATTTTCATAAATTAATTGTTCAAAACATATAAAATTCTAGTTATATCAATAAACAAGCCAAGACAAGGTGAATCTATATCAATAAAATGTCCACAGTCCATGTCATTCAAAATACACTTTAAGCCATCAAAAATTAATTTATATTCAAGGGTTCACTCACTCGAATGGTAGCCACAAGCCAAGTCAAAACCAATTGAATCCAAAGGGACTCCAAGGAATAGTTCAATTCATTATTTCAATTCATTCATCACCCAATATATTGTAAAAATTTAAATATTGCACATACATGACAATTATCAAACCATAGGGTTAAGGTTTAGGCCCCCAACCTTTAAATAATGATCAAAAAAATTTCAATGAAAAACACCCATGAGGAAGAAGTTTTGGATGATTGCAAGAAGTCTCCTGGATGAAAATGATCATGATCAAAACCAACAATGCACACAGTAAATATATTACACCACGGAATCTAGAGATACAAAGAAGGGAAGGTAAAATTGGACCAAAACCACTTACCTGGGATAGGATTCATTATCAGGACATCACACTTTGAAATTTCCTAGAAGGTTCCCTAGGGTCAAGAGAAGGAATTCGTATATGAGTGAATGGAAAAATAAGCTACACTGTGTACTTTAAAACTGTAGGTTAGGGAATTACACAATGTGTAATATGGTTATACATCATGTAATTATTTTTAATGGGATAATCTAAAAACCCCATCACGTTGTATTATTTATTTATTCTAATTGAATGTTACATGATGTGTAATATAATTACTTGATGAATACTCTCTTCATGTTGTGAATTATTTAAAGACCTGCAACCATTCATGACATGTGTTTGGAAACAATTACATGGCATATATTATAGTTAAAAGGTGTATAAATGTTATGCAGGTAGTATTTCATCATAGTTTCCTTATAAAAATGCAAACCCCTTTTAGGATTCCCAATTTACCAAGAACATGTGGTAACACTTGACCCATTTATACCCAAACTCTATTAATTAAAACAAGTATACATCCCAAGAGTTTAATTAATTTTTCCCAATAAATGCCCTCCATCTCTAAACAATACATGGACAAAAATTCTCGAATGAAAAACTCAAAGAGGGACATAACTAGAAAAAAAATGTGGTATCTTATAGGGTTACTCTTCCAAAGTCTGATAGTAATCTTTTGAATTATTAGATTACTCTTCCAAATTCATGCCTTTATAATTTTTCAATGTTAGCTACACTGGATAACTCATAAAAATTTATACTTATCCAAATTTCAGTTGAAACTTTCGAATTATAGAATTATTCATATAATCTTAGACTCACTTTAGATCAACTAAAAACATTCTTAATCACTTCAAATAACTTTACAATATCTTATAATAATCTTTGGAATTACCAAAATAATTCTAAACCACTTTTTCTTATTTTCAATGTGTTTTTCAATATGTAAATAATTAAGTAAATTGTTTCAGTATCTTCCCTATATATTTCATTTTAGCTTCAAACTCATTCACTAGAACCTTATCCAAGTGAAATTTATCACTATATAGAACAGTCACCATGCTTAATAAATCTTTGGATGGTCTCATAATACTTCTCAAACCATCTTTTCTCAAAAAAAATCAACTACTCTTAATTTAAGTTGTAATGAAATCCTTATAAGTTGTTCACTAACCAGTTCAATATCCAGCTTCACTCTTAACTTTTCCAATCTATGTAAAGTTTTATAGATAGTACTTATCAAACTTAAGCACTTTTATTTTACATTAATATCAACTCAATAATTGAATGATTTATAAATCTTCTGTATTTAATTTTTCTAATAAAATTATTCAAGGTTAGCAGCTTCTCAAATGTATTTATCCATAAAAGTATAGAAAACATCTTAATATTCTTTTTAGATTGATATTTTCCTCACCACTCAACTTAGATACACATTGAACTTCCTTTATAGAATCATATTGAAAATTTATTCATAATAAATATAATATAAAATACTTTAATCCATTTAGGTACTTCAAAATTTATAATGGAAAAGTATTCACATATTTATTTTATCGACATTATTGTCTATCATGCACATAAGAATTTCTTGAATTGGTTTATATTAACAAAACCATTCCCTTTAAGACATCAAGTTCCATTTTACTCTCAAATTGATTATCCATACGTCATTGAATTTATTTCCACCTCTATTAGTTTTTATATATTCACTAACTAGTACATATTCATTTTTAAAAGTACTTACCACATTTACTTGAGAGATATTTCCACCACCCTTATTATTCTAATGGTTTTTCTTGAATTAAACCATATTTCTACAATTGTAAAATTTCATGTTCTTTTTCATGCTATAAAACTTATACATGTCACTATTCTATCTCCTGGCAGAGATATATTTCATCATTATACCTCTTTATCTTTCTAGAGTGTTTGTTTGGAGAAAATTTGTCAGTTTGGACTTCTTATTATTGTGTCAATTTGATTCTTAAATAACTGAGACTGTAATGGATGTTCTATTTTTATATTGATTTTTTTATTGGATTTTATTTATAAATCACGATTATTGAACATAAACTAAGGATTTTATGATTTAAAAGGATTTAATAATTGAATATTACATGGATAAATTTATAAAATAAGAAAAAATAATAATTTTCTTTATTGTGTTGAATCCCTAACCATGACACAATGAAGTCAAAAACAGACCACGGGGCATCCAAATACTTTTATGTCATGAAGGATATAATTTAGTGTTCATAAGGATTTAATTTCCTTCCATGATTCTCATTATTACATGGAGGTCACTACTGTGCACCAAATTACAACAATATTGAATGAAATGTTTAAAACCAAGATTATAATAGAAATTTAATTTTAAATTTATGAATACAACATCTTTTATTCCATGGTAAAGAATCACAAGTCATATCCTATGGTTGGTCCATGGAAGGTGTAGATAAAGATTTTATTTTTATCTCCCTAGACGTATCATCTAGAAATTCAAGGGATCCAAGTGAAATGATGAGATAGCATTATGAAATATAATTGATAATGACATGGTTGATGTGAAGAAATAAGGATTACTCCATTTAAAATATACTATGGTGAATAGATAGTATTTTGGTTTTATATGGGAACCCACCATAATATTTCCATAACATCTATGTTGTAGTGCCTTTAGTTTATTTATATTAGGTTCCTAATCCCCAATTTTGGAACAAAATTATCCTTTGAATCATATTTCATTAATTATTTTCAATTATTTTGATCACATTTAAGATCCAAAAAAACCTCTTTTGTCATACTAATCATTAATTCTAGTAAGTTGTATTTTCTTAAATTTCCTTTTATTCTTTATTCAAGTTTCATAATTGTTTCACCTATTTTCTATTATGATCACTTGGTTATTAAGATGATTTTTCTAATAATGATTTAATCTTCTTTCATCATGGGTTGTAAGTCACTTATGAAGTGAGAGATCAGTAGTAGAAAGGTGGGTACTTAATTTTCTATTAACTTCATTCATGAAAATATTTGTTTGATTAAGAATCACATTGATATTTAATTTTCTATCTCTTTAATAAATTTTTTATAAATAGATTTTTTTTAAGGGAGGATATCCAAATTAGTTGAGAGGATTAAACTATAAATAGTAATTCAGATTTATATTTTAATTTTAATGTTGAAATTAATTCACATGGTTTGATTTATTTCTTCAAACAAAATATTTAAATTAGATCAAGTTGAATCAATGGATTTGACTATATGGAAGTTGGTTACCTTTGAATAGTCATATAACTAATTGACTATATTAACACATGGGTGAATAAGATAAACATTTTTTATTTCAAAAGTGTCCTTTAAAATTAATTTCATACTTATTTTTTAAAATGATCATTTTCAACACATTAAAATTTAGTTTATGTTACAATCAATCCTATAAAATCACAACTTAAGGGTTAAAAATAAGCTATATCATAACTATTTAGATTTAGTTTAAGATGTATATGGGAATGATCTTAGATTTATGCCATTAAAATCCCAATTAGTCAAATAATGGATCAACAGTAATAAATTTCTAAAGTTCTTTCACCCATTACAAGTAACGATATTGATAGGAAATCATGTTTTTTGCATCATTTTTAGGGATAGTGGTGAAATTAAAAGTTTTAATAACATTTTGATTAGGCCAAGCACTCTTCTTATCTTTTTTTTATGTGTAGAGTTTGTTTTTATTTTCAACTAATAGAATAATTGGTACACAATCAAGACATAAATCACTCAATCATGGATTATTGACTATTTGGAACCCTTATAATACCATCTCAAGATTTATAGGTTCCTTTTATATTAGCTACAATCAAGTATGGTAGGAAAAAACTACCATGGTTCACAAGATTATATTATTAGAAATATCACCCATGAGGAACCAAAATATAGAGCATAACAAGTAGTGGGGTCTAAATCCATCATGGAGTATAGTTTATCATATATTAATAGGGTTTTATAGAGCATTATTTGACCTTAATTTCTGGTTAAAATCTTTAAATCAAACTAATAATTGTCCAAATGTTTCAAAATATGGAATAATTTGTAAGAAGTAAACATGAAGATCCTCATGGCCACATATCCAACTTTTTAGAGATATGGGAAACATTTAAAAATAATGGAGTATATTTAAATTTTATAAGGTTGATATAATTCATGTTTTCTCTTAAAGATCTGGTGAAATATTAGTTAAAAAGATAAATGGTTGATTCTATCACAACTTGAGATAGTTTGGAAAAAATATTCTTAGATAAATAGTTTTCATTTATGAGGATGGTAAAGTAGTGTAAAAATTTTAATTATGTTCATAAAAATGGAGTGTAAACATTAGAAGTGTGGGATTGATTCAAGGAGTTGTAAAGGAAGATCCAACCTCTTCTAAAATCACTATTTATTTTAAAAACAAGTGCACCATGAATATCATGGTAGACTGTAGTGCTTCAAACCCAGAGAATCTCCACTAAAAGTGAGATTACTATCATAGGGGATGTATCTTGTTATATAGTAAATAATTAGAGTAACCTTGGGGCTTCCCTTGTTAGTAAGGTTAGTATAAGTGAATTTTCCATCCCTTAAAGTGT
Source organism: Viscum album (assembly GCA_963277665.1). Lineage (NCBI taxonomy): Eukaryota > Viridiplantae > Streptophyta > Magnoliopsida > Santalales > Viscaceae > Viscum > Viscum album. The sequence goes on along the minus strand of OY728155.1, from coordinate 772,382,253 downwards.
GAATGACCTCAATACCATCACAAATGATATCATCACACTTTTTGATAAAATATGTAATGTACCACGAAGTTCTTTTATTATCCAAAATAAATTATACCAGGATCTAGGAATTGGATTCGATGATCATGATATTGATATTGTAAAGATTTCATAAGGAAATACTAATGAGAATGGCTCTAGTTTCATCCCTGATAGCATTACCCAAACCATAAAAGTTGATGAAACCAAATACCATAGACCCTCAAGAAACTTAAAAAAGACCTTGTCCTCTCATATTTCCTTATATTAATGACCCATACACAATGATTTTATACCCTCAAAACGTAGGTATTAACTTAATCTATATCCCATGATAAGATCTACTTCTAGAGTTGGGGAATCTGTAAATAAGTCCTATGTCCGCAGCCCAGATCTCACCTCCCTAAATTAACAGGCCAAGTTTATGCACCAGTGAAATAATATAAATCTTACACATTTTAATAAAACATTGCTTCCCTTCATGACCTTTCTACCTCATTTCTCATCCCAACACACTGCAGCAAATGCCATTTTGCATAGAATAACTTTAGGCACCCGAACCTCTGCTAACTAAAACCAGATTGAGAGGAAATCCCAAAATTCCCCTGCTTATGCCATAATTCCATCATTTTTTCTGAATATATCCTAATAAAAATGATCCCAAACACCATAAAATAATAAGTTCTAGATAGATTAAGTGTTTGGACTCTCATAGCACAATCACCTCAGGGCCAGCTTAAACCCCTTCCTTTAGACATTATCATTCATAGGTATAATATTTTTGTGTAAATTCTAGATAAGAAAATTCATCTTCATCAGGATATCATTGCACAAAATATATATTTCCTATAGATCCATCTTTTAAATGGGTTGAATGGATTTTTAGAAATATCCCAAGAACTAAAATCTCCTGACACCAACTCTGTGAACACACATCTATCTGGCTCATCCTTGAGAATAATTCTATCATGTAGGGTTTTTTATCTACATCAAGTGTGTCTGATATAAACCTCAGATATGAGATTTCCTGTTTGAATGAAATATCAAAAACAAAGAATCCTTGAAAGAAGAGGATCTTCCTAACCAATTTTTATTTCCAATACTTGATGTCTCCATGCCCGATCACCCACTGAACCTTATTTTCCAACCAATCGATATGACTTCTCATGTACCGCTCCAAACATAAAATCTTCCGGATTACTCATCCCAGAGTCTTCAATTATCCCCTTATCTTCTCCTCAAGAATATTTCCCATAAAAATTTCCCTTCAATAATATCCTAGGCCAATATTTCTTTCATGGCTTGCATGGAGTCAGCCATGATCCTCATGCCGATCCCCCCCCTCTATGATATGTTTCATTAGCCACTTCCAAAAAACTTAGTGAGACTTGCCATTGAATTTTTAATCCTAAATGAAGTCATTAAAAAAATTTAAATTCCCTTAATGGTCCTATTAGGATTCTTTATCACTGAGAACACATGTACTAGAATCGAAGACCACACATTATTCTATAGAATAATCCATCCTACAAGTGAGTGAAGATTTTTCTTATATTCTAATATTTGGGCTGTTAACTAATTGATTATCCTATCAAACAACACTTTTTTATATTTTCATATGAGATATGATCTTTTAAATACTCCATAGGGAGGATCCACTTTTGGATGATGATTTTTTCCTTGATGATCCTCCCATGATGAGTCGAGTAGACTTTAAATAGGTACACAATACTCTTATTGTAATATATCTATTAGACACTCCAACATTTATATGTATCCATCGCTTTTTTAAACACATAAATAGATATTTCCCTACCATCAGTGAAGAAAAAATATCATTTGTATACATAAAATGAGACACCATAGCCATTCCGTTTTTGTTACTATAAGCATGGATGGTCCCTCTTTACAAGTCACTTTTAATGTTTCTTGATAGAACCTCCTACACAAGAATAAAAAGGCTAAGTGAAAGAGGGTCTCCTTGCCTCAGACCTCAGGTTGATTTGAAGTAGCTGAAACATCTCCCCATTATCAACACCAAAATCCATGGAGATGCAAATCACCTAAAAATCAGATCATAGGTCCAAACATTAAATCCAAGCTTCTCCATTACCTTAAAAATGAAAATCCATTCCATGAAATCATATACCTTACCCATGTCTTCCTTGATCATAATTTTGGACCCCATGCTCTTCCTATTAATGTTATTCACCATCTCCATCATAGTCCTAATCACCCTTAGATACTTCACCCCTTCATGAAGATATTCTACTCACTATAGATGATCTGAGGAAGAACTCTATTAATCCTTTTATTAATGGTGGTGGTGATAATTTTGTATGAGAATTTGTATCATAAATTTGGTCTAAACTATCTTAAAGTGTTCAAATACTTCACTTTTAGAATCAGTACTATTTTAAAGGCACTGATGGCTCTGGATAATGATCCCCCATGATAGAAATACTACATTTACCCAATAATATATTTTTTTTATAATGTCCCATGAAAAAACATAGAACATACACAGGAATCCATCAGGGCCTGGTGCACTTTCAACATTCAGGGAAAACACAGTCTCCTTGATCTCCTTCACATTCAAGATAGCTTCCAAATTTTGGGATCATCATCATTGACCTTTCTTGAGATATTATTCAAGAATTTTTCATCTCTACATTCCCCCTAGTATTTTTTTCACCTGGAAGAATCATCCACACAAGTCTATTATCAAAGTGCTTCTTAGCGAGTTTTTCAACCACCTCTAGATCCCTGGTGAAGGATCCATCCTCCAGTATTATATTGGTAGATATGGTATCATTTTTCTCCTTCATAGAAGCGTGAAAGAAGCATGTGTTTCTATCCCCATTCTTAAGATATATAGCCCTTGACTTCTCCCTAGAAACCCTTTCAATCTCTACAAGATTCCTTGCCAATTTGTTTTTCTTATCTTCAATGATGGTAAAAACCTCATCGTCCCATCTATCCTGAAGATTATATTATAGGTGGTTGATTTTTTTTGATATCTTCTACCAAAGAGTCAATATTTAGTCTATTTTTATTCCATTCACAGAGATTCTCCATCATTCTCTTTAGTTTTTTTCTAAATATTTTCCAAGCATTACCCCTAGCCACTTGATATCGCGAGTCATTCACCACCTGAAAAAATACTTTGTTTCATGTCCAAATCTTAGAAAAATAGAAGTGTAGTGACCTTATATAATCTCTTTTGAGTTGAACCGTGATACGAGAATGATCATAAAGAATACAAGGTAGGTTTGTAACCTTATCCTAATGATAGGATTCGATTCTTTTAAGATTACAAAAGCATTGATTCAACCTTCTCTAAATTATTTACCTTCTTTTCTTTTTGTTACACCAAGTAAATGGTTCCCCTATGAATCTCATGTTCATCAAACCATTACTAGAAAGGAATTATTTGAAGACATAGATTGATATCGAGGAGTAAACCTCTCCCACCTTATTCTCTGATGAATCTGTGATGGAATTAAATTCTCCACCCATGAACCAAGGTATTTTCCCTTGTTGAAACTGTGTTAATTGATGACACAACCCCATCCTCTAATGCTCTTTGAATATCATATAAAAAAAGTGAAAATAAATTTGACAACACCAGTAGACACATTAGTTTTTATTTTCTAATCTAATACCTCCATCTTACCAATAGAAATGTTATCTTTCCAAAAAAATCCAAACATGATTATTATTTGGGAAACCATGCATTGAGTGTGAAAATCCAAGATTTCTTGAAAAAGAGGTGATTCGATTTACCTTCTGTCTGTGTTCAAGGATATCCATGATGGAAACCTAATGTTTTATTACTTTAGAAATGATGAAGGAATTTTTACCCTATGTACCTAGGCCCCAAGCATTCCACATTATGATACCGATCATTAAAACATAGAAGGATTGTCCTTTTATCCTCACAACTTAGAAGAATAAGAAACATTCTTAAAAGAACTGACCACCTCATTAGACTTAGAACGGGTCACCCTACCTCCCATGAGAGATAGCTCTCATCAACTCCCACGAATATCATTACCTAATGCTGAAGGAGAAGAAGTGTGTCCCTATAAGGTTATGGGAAGTAGGACCACAAACCAATTGGGAGATATCAGAAAAAGAATCAGGGAGGTGGGTTCACTTCTAGAAACATCTTATCACCCATTTTAAACATTTTTCATTGGGTTTTCATTTTGTTGGGGTAGATGGACAATCGCTAAAGTTTGATCCTCAATCCTACCTATAAAATCAACCTCAAGTGATGAATCCTTGTGAGTTGAACTTTTTTTCATGATGAACCCCAACCTTCCTTTCCCAAAATAACCTGAACCCAGGGAGGGTTGTTCCTCTTTTATAAATTGATTCCCCTTCCCAGAGGGTGAGTCCTCATCAATCTAAGAGGGAGGATTACCATCCTTGATATCAGAGGAAATCCTAACACTATGAGAGTGAAACACAAGGATCTGAGGATAAGGACTTTCATGGGAAGGATCACTAACCCCCAACTCAGAAAGAAAGTCTCCTTACATCTCTTATCTAATGGGAAATTTTCCCATGGAAGAAGAAAAGTGTCTTCATACATTAAAGAATGTCCATGAAGTTGTAAAAACTCACATAAGTGTGTAGGATTCTAAAAATAATTTTTTCCACTAGGAAAATCTATCCCCTTTATGAATGAGAACATGATAAGGTAAAGGATCCAAGAGGTCCACTTACATGAATATGCGAGCTGATGAGGAGGATTGAAAGCTATTAGTTTCCTCATCCATGAAAATAAAGACATTTAAGGATTCCTTCCACACAATGAAGAAATGACTTGTTGAATAAAGGAAGGGTAATCCCATAAGTCTGTCTAAAATAGCCACAAAACTGAGTTTATTTCCATAATGGACATCCAATATCCATCAGAACAAATAAAACTTCTATTACCTGCATTTTTGAGCCTCCTAAGACCAAGAATGAACAAAATTCTCCATGGAGAAGTAGTGAATGCTAAAATAATACTTAGAGATTTAAGAAACTATCATTGGGTGAGATAGACCCTAATAACCCACAAAATATTGGAATAATTCTATAGTTTGGTGTTCCCATCTAAACATAACCACCAAGTTCCTTCGATGAAAATATTCCATGTCACCAAGCTCCACTGAAGATAAATCCATGGTGGGGTTTCCGTCCACCATTTTTGAGCATATGGAAGAAATATTTATTCCCAAAATTCTAGGAATATGAGAGAGAGTAGGTGGAGGGGGGCTGGTGGCGCAGGACACACGTTCTAATGTGCTACTATGGTTTACATATGACTTCTCAAGCCATGATCAATACTTCAACTAATAGAGAACTTATGATGAAAAATCACAATGTTGCATGATACTTCCCTGATGAAAAATATAATAATACTAGATTTTAACATTATAATAGAGAATATCCAAATAGATGAATCCATCAAGTAGAGAATAATATATGATTTTCCGGCCAAGTAGAATAATTGTCTAAAAACATTGATAATTTTAAATCAGTTACAACTACTCAAACTTCACCCTCAATGCCCAATCCTATTTAAAAATCTTATGATAACACTTATACCAAGATTATTAGGATATTTAAAAGGATAAAAACTCATTGGACTGCAACTATGTGAGTTACAACTGATCTCTAAAATATTTTTAAAGTTCTTATAACCATGGGAGGCACATTAACCAAAATCCAAACTCAAATATGGGTTCGAATTAATAGCAAGGTGATAAAAATTTCAACAAAAACAAATTTCCCTCAAGATAAATTCATTGAACTCAAGGCTTTATACCATTATAATAATGATTTTCAAACCTTCATCCTCAATTTACTTAGCCTATATAGTAGTTCCATCCATAACCAAAACCCCAACCCATAAAACTATATCTTGAAGATATACTCACTACTCACATCCAAAAGTTAGATGAGTAAATGAAGAACTAGGAAAACTCTTTGATGAATTTAAAATTCAATTTATGCAACCTTTAGCACTGTTGATGCTCCTTTCCATCACAGAGTCTAACGAATGAAAAAGGGGAATACCTTAAGCACAAAGAGATTCGTCCTTTGAAGAAACATCAAAAATTGACAAAGGCATGAACAAGGATTTCTTTAAGCATGGTTCACACAATAAAAAAGTAGACACATACACCCATTCATTCTAATTCTGCTATCCATCATACTTGTCTGGCAGCAACCCACCAATCCCGCCAGGCAATTCTGGCGGAGTATTATAGGCAGGCATATACACCTGTTTACAATCAACAATTCTGTCAGTAGTATCGTCATCCAATATTGAAGGAAAATCGTCAACCATACTTGACGAAGAATACACAATATGCACATACACCTGACAATATTCATCAGGGTAACCAACAGTCTCGTTTGGTAGCACCCGGAGAAGTCAGTCGAAAAGCTCTAATGATAAATTTGGAGCAGACTCAACTCTCTGCCCCCACACATGAGTACTGTCAGAATTCATTGACAAGAAAAGGATGACAGGAGAAGGCACATACATCTACTCCAGACATGCAATGGACGTATATTCTCATTCCAGCTGCTGAAGTTACCAAGCACATTCTGACAATAGTGAAAGAGCAGAAGCAAATCCCTGCTCATATTTTGGATGTCTGTCAGAATATTATAACAACTTCAGCAGCATCACAAGGAAAGAAACATAAATCTATCTCCATCAATGGAGTGACTCATCAAAATTTTACTTTGGAGTAGATACACACCTATGTTCCAGTCCAGGAGGGTTGTGGGGAATACTCCCCCATGTCATGTGGACAATCAAGTCAGGAACATACACCCGATTTGAATGGAGATAATCAGAATAACCTGACTATTTCTCCTGAGAAGGCACATACACCTACCCATAATAACCAATTTTTTCAACAAGTGGTTCCCAAAATGAGTAAGAAGGCATCTAAGAAAAATACCCATTCATCGCAGTCAAGAAATCAAGAGCCAATCTGTAATAAGGCCATGCTCGATGCTGGAGTTCTTGATGCACTCAAACAATTGTCTGTTGCAACTCAAGATTATACTCTCTCATCTCCCAATAGTGGGAACAATAATTCTGAAGTTCTTGATCATAAACTTACTCATGAAGGCTTGCTTCATGGAAGTTCGGTCAATCTCGAAGTATCATCTTCAGATGAGAGCCACGATAACCCTCTGCGTGGCCAGAAGATCAAGGAGAAAAAGGTTCCATCTTTTATTGTAATCCACCATGGTGGTCCTCCCCATGATGATGAATTTAGTTGTGAAAGTCCTCTCCACAGTAGTAATTCACATTGCCTAGAAAATTCTTCAAATGGAAATGCAGTAATGAGAAAGACCTCTTATCTTGAGGCACTTGAAAATTTGAAGCCAGTCATGTCTGATGCTTTACCGCTAGCAGGTGAAATACTCTCTCAATCAGAAGATAGACCGGGATATAGATCATTCTCCGAACCACCCCTAGTTCATTCATCTTCTAGTTTGATAAATGAATTCTCTACCAATCTTGTTGAATCTGATGAAGCAACAAAGAAGCACCAGCTCTGGTCTAATCAGGTAGAAGAATCTTCATCAAATGATAAGGAGGAAGTACTGAATATGAGAAAACAACTGGAGAAAGGTGAAGTACCAGTCATGTTTTGGCCTTTGGCTGACTCTCAGTATGATATTCCAGAAATGTTGATAGAAGATTGTATTCATAATATTCATCTCAACATGTGGAAAACACTTTTTCAATTGAAAAATAAAATATTATCTTATGATGAATATGAAAATCATGTTAAGATAATAGAAGGGTTACAAAACCAAATTGATTTGGAATCTCTCTCAGTTTCTTGATATCCAAAGGTTAAAAAGTAGCAGAGAGCCCTTCAGCATTCATGCCTTGGCGCACTAAAAATATTGTGCCAGTTAATTGCCAATGCCTCATCTGGTATTCATATCAGGGGATGGGGTGTTCATAGAGAACTGTATTTTACTATACTCTCTAGTCAACAAATCCCGCCAAAAATGGTCTCATGCAATGTTATTGCCCATGGCCGGCCACAGCCAACTGGTTTTGTGTGTAATCAGATTCTTGCTCAGGAACATGCCTCAACTAGTTCTTCTCAAAGTTAGGCATACAAAGAACAAGTTGTTGAATTACTCTTGCATCGGTAAAATGAGAATATCGAATAGGATTCTCGTTTAGAGTGTGTTCATCATCAAGTGACAGAGGTGTCATAAATCATCCAATGGTCATTTGAGCCAGGTGATTTGAGTGAATGTAGGTTGATGCATATGACTAATTTCTGGACTAAAGTCCACAAAATCAGGAGAGATTTTAAGAAAGTCTCAGATGTAGCAGCTCAAGAGCCACCCCATCTTTCCATACTAGGGACTCTTTTAGATCAACCCTCGGAATCAATAAATAGGATTTGAGGAATTGAGTAGGAACAGTAGGAACAGCCCCAATCCACCAGACTGAAGACTTTTTCAAATCCTCAATATCTTCCTCATCGAAAGTCAGTCTTCTCTCAATTAGGGAAGAATCCACCAGAGGAATGCATAGCCGAATTATCAGGAGATTCTCTCTAAATTACGGTTCATCAGGAAGTTCATTAGGGGTCAACTCAACAAAAGTCAATGTCTCATCAAGGACATGGAAGAAGACAATATCGCAGAAATACCGATAGAAGGGATGAAATGAGTTATGCATCAATAAATTTCATCAATTTTATTATTGCTGATCCTCCAGAACATGAGGCTCACTCAGGGGAATCAGATGAGTAAGTTCCTACTCAAGAGGTTGTACACACATAGGCAAATGAAGAAGGTGTGCGGACACGAAATCAAAGGCTTACCCAGAATATAGGTATTCCTTCAAACAACCAACTCCCCCTATCCGAAAGGCTTCCAAAAAGGGGAAAGGAAAAAAGGACAGGTTGCACCCCACCCTACCTCTAGATAAGGCCAATCACTTTAATTAGAGTAAAGGTTCACACAACAAGAGGCGGAAATGAAAGAGTTAAGGATGTTTAATACAGATTTACTTCAAAGTAGTCTTCCTCCTAAGCGTGCTGGAGTCAGTCAGTCAAGGGAATTTTTTGTAGCTACTGAGATGGATCAAGAATATCCTCCTTTACCATTACACCCTCACAGGTCCAATCCTATGGGTTATACGCAACAACAACTGGTAATACTACCCTCAGTGGTAGTCCCGACCACCATACCTGTCCAAAATTCAGTTCTTGCACCTGCACAGGTCCAATCTCAACCAGATGTTTTTCAAAAATTAATGACTAACATTGAGTCATTAATAGCTCAGTTGAAATCTATGGAAGGAAATTGTGCACTGGTTCAACCGGAGAAGAGAGCTTACCCTGAATGGGTAGATGCAATTCCTCCCCCATCAAATTTTGCAAGTACCACATTCCTAATTTTTAATGGTTCGGGAGATCCAGAACAACACTTAACACATTTTGTTTCTCGTTGTGATCCCATGATGGGAACTCCTCAACAACAAGAAGTAGTTAAGCTCAGGTTTTTTGTAAAATCATTACAAGGACCTTCTTTTTTCTGTTATACAAGCTTGCAATCCCGGTCAATTACTTTGTGGGAGGATATTCATCAAAAATTCCTTCTTCAATTTAGCTCAACGTTGCCAAAGATGATAGTTTTTTATCTTAAAAATTGTAAGCAAAGGGAGAATTAAATAGTTTCTGATTTCATTGCTCGCTGGAAGGGATTAACATATTCCTTAAGCTTATCACTCCCTCAAGAAGAATTGTTGAAAATCTGTGTGGAAAATTTGCGTGATGAATTATGCACACTGTTGATCCCTGTGAAATACATAGAAGGGTTTTGAGACCTTACTTCAATCTCTTAGAAAATTGAAGACTCTCTTATACAGACTAAGGCTAAAACTCAAGTAATTCCACCAACTCCAGGAAGGAGAATGGGTAAAGCATAGACTGCTATAGTTACGCTTAAACAAGCACATGTACCTACTTCTACTTCAAAACTTTCATCTTATCGAAGGGCTCCGCCTCCTGAGTGTCAACAACAGAGGTCGTTTATTCAAGATGATCAAAGGGATCAAAGATGGAAACAATTTGAGGAGTTGAAGAACGAAGTATATTCTTTCTGAAATAAACAAGTTCCTGGTTACTTCATTTCGGCTCTGGAAAAAAAAATTGGTTCAGTTTCCAAGGCCTAAAAGGCCGAACAAGGAAGAAGATAAAGATCTTCCCAATTATTTCCCATTTCATCAGATGTTGGGTCATCCCATTCAGGAGTGTTTTGTCTTCAAAGGCCTCCCACAAAAGATGGTGGATTCGGGACAGGTAAAACTGAAGGGCTCTTTAGCCCAGGTAGCATGTGTTACTGCTGCAGATCCAGAGGAAGAAGGCAAGTGGAAAGAATTAAAAAGAAAAAATGCACAGAAATATGATGATTGGATGGTCAGGAAAATGATCAACCGAACTCATGCAATTTTATGAATGCAATTGAAGAAACCAATTGTGTTTTCTTCTATGAATGCCACAGCAAAACCATATTCATCATAGGTAAAATCCTCAAAGAAGCAGCATAATTCAAAGAAAGAAGAGCAGTCATATGAAGATGAGATTGTGTCAAAGCCCAAGTTTTCATTGACTCTGGCATATTTTATGCCATATACCTCAATAGTACGGCCACCGCCCCGCCAAACGGCACAACCTAAACTGGATAATCATTCAGAAACTTCATCAGATGAAGAGTTGATATTTGGTTCTGTTAATATGATTCACTTAATAGATCCTTATGCCAATCACAGTTTCGATCTTGATAAGCATGAATTCCCTATACCAAACAGAGGAATTAGAGAGAGTTACAGAGGTCTAGGATATAGAGGAAGACATGGATATTCCAAAAGCCATTATTTCAATCCTACCCCTGCTAGAACTATATATGCAGTAGAAACACGCAGCAGAGCCCTTCAGCGGGCTCAACAAGAACAAACAAGTTCTTCCACACATGGAAGACTCAATCCTGGCACAGTTATTTTGGAAGATCAGTTAGAAGTTAAACCTTCTTCCTCTCAGCAAATAAATAGACCTAGTCAGTCTAATCTTCCAAATGTTTATTCAATAAGGTTTCCCTTATGACTTTTCCATTCCTTCTTATTTTGAAAATCACAAACACCTTATCTTAAAGAAAATATGATTTTACCCTATATTTTACTTCTATAAGGAAAATTTCCTTACCCAAGGAAATATACCCTTACCTATACTTCATTGCTCAAATCATAATTTTTCTTAAGTATAAAAATCGGATTCATATCTAAAAACTCGGAATCATATAATACTTAGACATAAAGAATTCTATTTTAGGATCTGAATTCCTATTACGAACTTTTATGAAGTTCAAATCTGAATTCTGATTACGAACTTGTATAAATTTCTAACTACGAATTCTGATGATGAATTCTGATTATGAATTCTCATTACGAATTATGATGATGAATTCTGATTACGAATTCTCATTACGAATTCTGATGATGAATTTTGATTACGAATTCTCATTACGAATTCTGATGATGAATTCTGATTATGAATTCTCATTAATAATTCTGATGATAAGTTCTGATTACGAATTCTCATTATGAATTCTAATTACGAATTCTCATTATGAATTCTGATGATTAATTCTAATTACGAATTCTCATTACGAATTCTGATGATTAATTCTGATTACGAATTCTCATTACGAATTCTGATGATGAGTTCTGATTAGGAATTCCCATTACGAATTCTGATTATGAACTTTTCCAAGTTCTGACTCTGAGTTCTCTGAATATAGACTCCGAACTCTTATGAGTTCTGACTCCTAATTATCATGAACTCCAACTCTAAACTTTGTAAGTTCAGGTTCTAAATTCTGGTGAAACCAGACTCTGAATTTCCTTGAAATCGAGAATCCATATTTCTACATAATTTAGGTTCTGAATTCCTACAAAATAGAATCCTAATATCCTTGTGTTGTAGACTCCAAATTCAGTTTTTACTTACATTCCTAACTTTTATTTACCTTCATTCCGAATATCATTTTTTGGTTATGCTTTCACTTGTTCTATTTTAAAACGATTTCATTCTTTCAGTTATCAACTAACTGTTGTTTGAGTGAAACGTGTACCGGTCCCTCTAAAATTCAAGGAAGAATATGACCGTTGGAGGAGGGAGCCGACCGTTGGAGATGTGCCTATAAATAGGAGATCATTTGAAAAGAGCTCACTACTAATCTTTGAAATTTGTGCCTACATGTTGTTGAAGTGATTTCTATAGAGAGAGGCTCTTATAAACTCTCAAGCTTCGTGCAGAAATTTTGAACGGCTTGTTAAAACTTTGCTTCATGTTGACTTGCTTCATGCGACTCCGATTGTTGTTGTGTACAATTGAGTACTTCTGGGGATAGTAAGACAGAGGTGCCAACTACCTGATAGTTGAGGTCTTGCGGGGATAGAAAGACAGACTCTGATCTTCATATTGAGGGCTTACCCTGGTGTGGGTAAGATATAATTTCTTGAAAGTATAAATCAAGGGACTTTTATCCAAGGTTTTTGGATACCCTTCTCTTTGGGTTAAAAGATTTACTACTTGTTACTAGTTTTGTTTCAAGTTTTCCACTGCATTTTGTATTATTAAGGAAAGTATAACTTTTTTATACTTCCTCATACTTGTAATCTATTTTAGTTAGATTATATACGATTTAAGGTAGAATCTCATTTGTTGTAAACTTTTATTAAGTTTCATTTCCAGAATCACTTTCCCAGAATAAAGCAAGATATTAGATCCTATAGGTGTTGTGAATTTTGGTTATACAAAATTTCCTTAAGGATTTTTAAAGTATACAATTCACCCCCCCCCCCCCTCTTGTATTTGAGCATCTCATTTTACATATTCGATCCTACATTTGGTATTAGAGTATATAATACTCAGACATATCATCCTAACAATTGGTATCAGAGGATTGGTTCAATCTGAATTAATCTCACGATTAGATACAGAAGGGAATTTTCAGAATTACATTTTATGGAATCATATTTTTCAGATTAATATATTCGAACTCATATAGTTCGGATTCAGTTTTTCTTAGAGATAATCTTACTCTAAATTTACCTTGATTAGGATATTTTTTCCCTTATTTACAAACTCATACTACTAACAAGTTTGTGTGCAAAAGATTTTCTTAAGGATGGTAGGTTTAAATTTTGGTTCTATAGATAATCTAAATCCTACCAGACCTCCTATTTTTGATGGAAATGATAATGAATACTGGAGAGATAGGATGAAGAATTTCATTATCAGTACTGGAGTTGATAACTATCTAATGCTAACTGTAGATTATAAGATTCCAGATAAGGAATTAAGAACCTTTACGAATCAGGAGAAATCAGAATATCAATCAAATTTCAGAGTCAGAAATACCTTGTTATGTTCCATGACTAGGAACATCTATAGTCAAATATCTTTGTGTGAAGCTGCAAACAGTATCTGGAAGAAACTTGAAGTTACACATTTTGGTACATCCAAAGTCATAGAGACAAGAAGAGCTATGTTGATAGCTGAATATCATGGTTTTAGTTTTCTTTATTGAGAACCTATAAGAAAAGTACAATAAAGGTTTATGACTATTGTGAATAGCTTACAATCTATGGGTGAAAAAGGTTTGTATGATGAAGCACTTGTTGATAAGATCATAGATATCATGCCAAATGAATGGGAGTCCAAGAGGACAGCTATTAATGAGAACAGGAAAGTCACTCATATTTCCTTAGATGAGTTGTTTGGAACTCTTCTTTGGCATAAAACCAGAATGAAGAGAGATGTTGAAAATGTCAAGAAGAAGAATGGGAATGGAGGAGTTTCTTTTACTACCACTTCTAAACATATTAAATCCAAGACCCTAGAAATATTAACTAGATCAAAGTCAAAGAAATTCATTATTCAGTCAGAATCTAGTGACATAGAAAAGTTTGAGAATGAATTAGCTAATTTTGCTCGAAGAATGAACAAGATTGTAGCCTAAAGGAACCATCAGAATAAATACAAGAAGAAATACTATAGAGATAAGAAAGATGGAAAAGTTACGTGTTAGGAATGTAAAAGAACAGGTCATATCAGACTTTATTGTCCCTTGTTGAAAAATAAGGAAAAGAAGGAAAGGAATTCAGAAAGGAACAGGAATAAATTCTATTGATCAAAGCATAAGAAAAGTCTTAAAGCTAATGATACTTGGAGTGATAGCTGTGGAGATTCTTCAGAAAGTTAATCTTATGAATATGATTCATCAGCATAGAATAATATGGGTTTCATTTCTACTACTTCTTTCCCCAATACATGTCTTATGTCCAAGGTACACTCTGCCGAGGCTTTAACAAATTTATCTCTTGACAAGAATTACTATTCCGAACATTGTACTTCTAATGAAGATACTTAATCTTTAGAAAATGAAGAACCTTCATATGAAGAAGTGTCTAGATTTTCCAAGTTACTTGAAGCAAAAAATTGTAAAATTTCTAAGAAATTAGGCAAGGAAAATACTAGGGAAGAAATACTTACAAAAGAGATTTCAGATCTTTCTAGAGATCTTGGAGATAAAGAAGAGATTTAAAAAAACTCTCTAAATACCTTGAGAAAGAAAATTCTACTAATTAATAACTTTCTACAGATCTTAAGAATGTTATTTCAAAGATAAAAGTTTTTGAGGAAAAATCTAACTCTAAGGAAATGATTCCTGAGGATAGGAATTTAGTCATCAGAATGAAATCCGAAATATTTTCTCTTAAGAAGCTTCTAGAAAAATTTACCGTTGGGAAGGAAAATTTTGAAAAGATGTATTCTCAAATAAAACCTCAAGGAAACACTACTAGAGTAGGTTATACTCACCAAAAACTAGTTTTCAAAAACAATTATTTTGTTCCTTCTAAATCCCCTTTTTTCACTAAGTGTCAAAGTGGTGGGAATTGGAAGAAAAATTGATCCTTGAATAAAGTTCAATCTCTTGGGTTTCATAAAGCTTATTTTTCTAAACAAATGTGGATACCCAAAATTTTTTTGTCTAACAATTCTGGATCCAATCAAGTCTGGATTCTGAAAATCTAACTTTTTATTATTTTCAGGAAAATAGAGAAGGTACCAACAGCAATACATGGTACATGGATAGTGGATGTTCCAGGCATATGACTGGTAGCAAAAACTATTTTGAAAAGATTATCATAACAAAAGGAGATATCATTCTTCAATTTATCGGAATGTAAGATCAACTTTCTGATATTTTCAAAAAATATTTACCCTTCGATAGATTTGAATACATTAAACAGAAGTTAGGAATGATAACCATGAGGTAATCTTCCTCTGTTAAATTTCTATTGAACCAATATCCTTATAGTAATAAAATCCTTTTCATAGGGGGACTACATCTGTTATTAAAGTCCTTCAAAATTTTCGTAATAAAAATTTTTCATAGTTAGTTTTTCAAAATTTTCGTAATGAAAATTTTTGTAATGAAAATTTTTGTAATGGAAATTTTTGTACTGGAAATTATCATACTGGAAATTTTCATAATGGGAATTTTAGTACTTATAATTTTTGTAATCGAGTTTTGGTACTCAATGTTTTTGCAATAAAACTTTTAGTTATTAATTTTTTTGTCTTGAGTTTTTCATAGTGAGTTTTTCGTAGTCAAATTTTCTTCAAGAAGAATATCACCTATTAGGAATAATCTTCCTAGCCAATCCGAAAGGTATGATTTCCTTACTTAAGTTTTCGTAATAATTTTTACTTGCTGGTATTTTCTTTAAATATTTCAGATTCGTTTCTTCTCAAATCCGAATATTTTTCTTAAAACCTCAAAAGATCGGATTCAAGATTTCCTTGCGGGCATGTTTTCAACCATCAGATCAAATCAGAGAGTTTTTCAACCGTTAGATTTGAATTGGAAGTTGAAATTTCACCTCAATCACCTATATAAAAGGGACCCCTGATGGTTGTCCCACATCGGTTTCCAAGATCTCGCATATCAAAGCTCTGTCACCCTTCTTAAGCCCATTCTGAATCTCTCTAAGTTTTTCCAGTCTGAATGTTTGTGGAAGATTATTCCCAAGAAATGTCTATTGTGAAGCCAATCTCAAAATGCAAAGTATACAGAGAAATGTTGGTGCATCCGAACTTTTTCAAGTATGATTCTATGATTTCTAAGAATATCAAGTTAAATGGATGGGAATATGTTTTCATATCTAAGCCAGGTGTTCAAGACTCGGTGTATCCGGATTTACTCATAGAGTTTTATGAGTTAGTGTGCTTCGTTAAGGAAGATAGAAAAGAGAAGTTTTCATTAAAGTATTATGGAAAAACCTACAAACTTTCCTACACCAAGGCTGCAATCTTGTTGGGGATGGCATATGAAGGTGAAGCCGAATTTTTTTCTCACAAACTTTCAGAGGTTCAAGGTAGTTTTGTAAAGGTAAAGGGTTTGGAATGTCTTGGATTTTCTGAAGTCAAGACATCAAAGATTACCCATCTATCCTCTAACAATCAGATCCTTCAACTATGGGTACAAGGTTTTTTAGTACCGAGAAAAGGTGACAAAGATACTCTCAAGAAGAGTGACATATATTTCTTAGAATTCTTGGTAAATATACAGAAAATCAATTTGATGAGGCATGTTCTTATTACAATTCAAAACATCAAGAATGGAAATTAAAGAGCCCAAATTATCATGTATCCTTCCTTACTTTCAAATCTAATAGTTCGGTGTCTTGAATCATTCAAGATTGCATGCAGTTCCAAGATTCGGAATTGCAAAGTTATGATTGTCAGTGATGACACTATGAAAAGAATGAATATGGCCTATTCTAAGGAGACAAGAGAGTTCTATGATCTGCCTGAGGATGAGGAAGAAGCCAATTCATAAATTGTTTAAAAATCTGAACCAACAAAGAAAGAAGGAAAGAAAAGAAAGCTGAAGGAAGTGGAGGAAACAGAAAAAACCCCCAAAGCTAAGGAAGTTCAATATGCACCTCCTAAACTCAAGAAACAAAAAGACTATCCAGATGAGGTGGTTGAAAATGGAGGGAAGATAAAGAAAAAAGGAAAGAAGGGGAGCCACAGTTTGTCTTGGACCCTAATGAAGCTAAGTCTTTAAGGGAGAAGACTGTTGAATACCTTGAGAAGAAAGAAAAAGAGAAGAATATGAAGAAGAAAATGTCTGAGGCTGATGTTGTACAATCTCTTTTGAAAGACACAGAAGTAGCTTCCGAGAATATTCCAGTGCCGGAAACTTTCCTAGTCGATCCATTACCTGAGACTCCAAGGAAGAATTTCTTCACTCCGGAAAAATCTAAATAGAAAGAAGTTTTTGAAGAAGTGGAAGAGGTGGAAGTAGAAGAAAAAGAAGAAAAAGTAGTAGAAAAAGAAATTGGTGATATAGATTATATGATTAAACAAATTGAGGAATATGAAGACAAGGCAAACCCATTATAGAAATTATCACTCCGAATATCTGAGGTCGAGTCCTCGAAGCTTGTCACTCCTGGAAAGGAAGAAGAGAAAGATGGAAAGAAAGATGAAGAGAAGGAAGAAGAAGAAGTAAATGAATTATTTGAGGAAGAAAGTTATGAAAAGAACTTTATTGAGGAAGGAGAAGAAAAAGAAAAAATTGATGAAGATAGAGTTGTTCAATTATCTGATAGCAGGCATAAATCTCTTGATGAGCAATTCATACTGAAGATTGATAAGGGTAATCAAGTGATTGTTGATTCTCAAAGAAAATCTATAGTGAAGAAGAAGGAAGTTGTAGGAACTTCAAAAAGGAAGCTTGTTGAGCTTGAAAACCCACTCTCAACAAGAAATTTCTGAGATTTGGAGTCATCTTCACTTGGTCATGATTTTGTGAAGCAGTCTTTAAGGAATCTAGTCGGTTACATTCCGTCTTTTACAAGCATAGATTCTAGATTCCAGATGCTCCAACACACTCTTAATCAGAAATAGGATTTGGTTTCCATGGTGATGGACAAGTGTGTCAAGATAGAATCAGATTTCAAAACTTTTCTTATAGGCTACGAAGCTCACAAGAAGTCATGTAAGAAGATAGTAAGCTGGTCAAAGAAATCAATTCAATAAATGAGTGAGCTTGATGAATTTCAAGATGGATTAAAGGAATATTTTGATATATAATATGGAAGGATCCAAGATATTACAACTAGTTTTGAAGAAAATCTGACCCTAGAGAAAAATATTCGGATTCAGCAGGTGAAGGATCTGAAAGGGAAGCTTAACACTATTGCTCAAAGCCGGAAGGGGGAAAGAGATCTCCGGATTGAGATTGAAGAGAAGCTTGCAAAGTAGGATGAAGTTCTTAAGGCTCAGTCTGAGGCTCTGAAGGCTCAATATGACAAGATTAAAGCCTTAGAAAAGCTAGCTGAGGAGGATCACAAAGATTTAAAGAAGCTAAAAACCATGCTGAAGAAGTTAATACCTAAGGAAAAATAAGACAAATAGACCCAATATGATATTTTATTGTAATGTCTTTCCTTGTAAAAATTCTTTCAATCTTAATGAAAACTCTGGTTTCCTGTCTTTTGTGTTATTTTTTACTAATATTTCAGGTACCATATTGTTTTCAATTCCCTCAAACTCTTTTTGAAAATCACAAAGGGGGAGAAGGAAAAAAGAATTCTAAAGAAGAGAAGGAAAAAGATTTATAAGTATAGAAGAAATATCCCTAAGTAAGGGGGAGTTTATCTGAGGGGGAGTGTTCATTACAAAGATTTCCATATTCATAATTAAAATAAAATTTTGGAAATCTAGAATACGATCCTTAGAGTTTCATAGCCTAAGGGGGAGTTAGTCGTATTCACTATTGTCCATGAACAAAGGGATATAATCTTTATTTCAAAGTCTATAAAAAAAATTTCTAAGTCCTTATATTCTTTTTTGAAGGATGTTTGTGATTTCCATAAAGGGGGAGATTGTTGAGTCAATAAGGTTTTCCTTATGACTTTTCCATTCCTTCTTGTTTTGAAAATCACAAACACCTTATCCTAAAGAAAATCTGATTTTACCCTATATTTTACATCTATAAGGAAAATTTCCTTACCCAAGGAAATCAACCCTTACCTAGACTTCATTTCTCAAATCATAATTTTTCTCAAGTATAAAAATCAGATTCATATCTAAAAACTTGGAATCATATAATACTTAGCCATGAAGCATTCTGTTTTAGGATCTGAATTCATGTTACGAACTTTTATAAAGTTCAACTCTAAATTCTGATTAAAAACTTTTATAAAGTTCTAACTACGAATTCTGATGATGAATTCTGATTACGAATTCTCATTACGAATTCTGATGATGAATTCTGATTACGAATTCTCATTACGAATTCTGATGATGAATTCTGATTACAAATTCTCATTACAAATTCTGATGATGAATTCTGATTACGAATTCTCATTACGAATTTTGATGATTAGTTCCGATTACGAATTCTCATTATGAATTCTGATGATGAATTCTGATTACGAATTCTCATTACGAATTCTGATGATGAATTCTGATTACGAATTCTCATTACGAATTCTGATGATGAGTTCTGATTACGAATTCCCATTACGAATTCTGATTATGAAATTTTCCAAGTTTTGACTCCGAGTTCTCTGAATACAGACTTCGAACTATTATGAGTTCTGACTCTGAATTCTCATGAACTCTGACTCCGAACTTTGTAAGTTCAGGTTCCGAATTCTGGTGAAACCAGACTTTGAATTTCCTTGAAATCTAGACTCCAGATTTCTACAGAATTTAGGTTCCGAATTCCTACAAAAATAGAAGTCGAATGTCCTTGTGTGGTAGACTCCGAATTCAGTTTTTACTTACATTCTGAAATTTTATTTACCTTCATTCTGAATATCAGTTTTTGGTTATTCTTTCACTTGTTCTATTTTAGAACGATGTCGTGCCTTCATTTATCAACTAACCGTTGTTTGAGTGACACGTGTACAGGTCCCTCTGAAATTCAAGGAAGAATATGACCTTTGAAGGAGGGAGTCGACCGATGGAGTTGCGCCTATAAATAGGAGCTCATTTGAAAAGATCTAACTACTGATCTTTGATATTTTTTCCTACATGTTGTTGAATTGATTTCTAGAGAGAGAGGCTCTTATAAACTCTCAAGCTTCGTGCAGAAAGTTTTAACGGCTTGTTCAAACTTTTCTTCGTGCTGACCTGCTTCGTGCGACTCCGATTGTTGCTATGTATAGTTGAGGGCTTCCGGAGATAGGAAGACAGAGGTTCAAACTACCTGATAGTTGAGGGCTTGCGGGGATAGCAAGACAGACTCTGATCTTTGTATCGAGAGCTTACCCTGGTGTGGGTAAGACAGACTTTCTTGAAAGTATAAATCAAGGGACCTTTATCCAAGGTTGTTGGATACCCTTCTCTTTGGGTTAAAAGATTTACTACTTGTCACTAGTTTTGTTTCAAGTTTTCCACTGCATTTTGTATTGTTAAGGAAAGTATAAATTTCTTATACTTCCTCATACTTGTACTCTGTTTTAGTTAGATTCTATACGCTTTAAGGTAGAATATCATTTGTTGTAAACTTTTATTAAGTTTCATTTCTGGAATCACTTTTCCGGAATCAAGAAAGATATTAGATCTTAGAGGTGTTGTGAATTTTGGTTATACAAAATTTCCTTAAGTATTTTTAAAGTATACAATTCACCTCCCCCACTCTTGTATTTGAGCATCTCATTTTACATATTCGATCCTAAATTTGGTATTAGAGTATATCATACTCAGACATATCATCCTAACACCAAATCCATGAGTATTTATAACTCCTACCCTGATACAAGATGCATCTACTTCCAAAGCATCAACCTCTAAGGTACCTGCGAAACCACGTGTTCCTGTTGGGAAACGCAGACTTTTGGACCAAAAGTATGATGTCCTGAAACATTTGGCCCAAGTACCGACTAAATTATCAATTCTAGATGCCTTAAACCTATTAAAGGATCTTTGGGAGGCACTCATTGAGGCTTTGTCAAGTCCTCAGGAATTTTAAACTGAAATTGTTGCAGCTGAAGTCTACCATGTAGAGAATGGCCCTGCAGACTGCCATGTGGTCATATCTTTTACAGATGAAGGTGAAGATGATGTTGTGCATGGACATATCAGACCTTTGTATTTATCTTCCAAGGTCAATGATGTAGATATCTGACGAGCTTTCATTGATAATGGCTCAGGAGTCAACCTTATCCCTATTCGTACACTTCGTCGATTGGGCCTCACTGAATCTGATTTATCTTCTTCTACTTTGATGTTTCAAGGATATGATAAAAATGAACAAGAACCTCTGGGTGAGATCACACTCAAAACTTAGTTTAGAGACCTTGTATCCAATTCAGATTTCATGGTTTTTTGTCATGACACTGCTTTCAACATTTTGTTTAGAAGACCTTGGCTACATCAACATGCGGTTGTACCTTCGTCATACCATCAGAGTCTCAAATATTGTTTCAATGGTCAAATTGGGACATTTTATGGTGATAAAGCCCCATTTAAAACATGTGAATCTCAATACATTGAGGCATAATTATATCACATGGAAGGGAAGGAGAAATCCACGATGAAGGAGGTCACCAAAATTAATGCTCCATATGGTTTGGAAAAGATTCCAGTTAACCCATTCATGCATGTGAGTACATATTATGTGTTTCCTATCGGTCAAATTGATAAGATAGACCCAAATATAAATACTCTTATAGAAACTTCCATAATGTCAATTATAGCAACCAAGCCAGACAGCATGGGAGACGTTGGTGATTCACCAAGAAATGATGAAATCTCAGATGGAGATTTCTTCATTTCATCTGCTAAAATCCATCAATTCTATACTTCATCATCCAGACCAAAAGAAGTTATAGCAATGCCAGAGATGAACGATGATGTTGATTCTCAATCCATCATCTACTCTCTATTACCCAAGGAAGATCCTTCATTATCAATAGGGTCAGAAATGGTAGCCTCTTCTTCGAGATGTTCAAATTTTAACATCTCTCTTGATCATGGAAATTATGCTTCATCATCTACTATGCAAGTAGAAACAGAAGAAATAACACATGTTGAAGAAGAAGGGGAAGATCTCAGAGATTCTCCTCCAGCATTTGAAGAGGGTATCTCTACCACTATGGATAAACTCAGAGAAATAAATATGGGTACAAAAGAACATCCACACCCCACTTTAATTAGTGCAGCCATGACTCTTGAAGAGTAAGAAATGTTTATTTAATTTTTAAAGCAAAATAGAGATGTACTTGCTTGGAATTATACATAAATGTTAGGACTTGATCCTGATGTTTACACTCATCATTTGGGTTTTCTAGAATAACATCGAGGATTCAAGAAAGTCCCAAGAAGAACACACCCAACTTATGCTTCCAAAATTGAAGCTGAAGTGGATAAGATTATCAAAGCTAACTTTATCAGAGAAGTTAAATATCCCAAATGGTTAGCTAATATTGTCCCTGTGAAAAAGAAGAATGGAAAAATTAGAGTTCGCATTGATTTTAGAGATCTTAATCGGCATTTTCCCAAGTATGGTTTTCCAGTTCCAATCACAGAACTCGTAATTGATGCAACAGCTGGCTATGAAGCACTCTCTTTCATGGATGGATATTCTGGGTATAATCAAATCCAAATGGATTCATAAGATGAATAATCTAAAGCCTTCATATCCCCTTAGGGTGTGTTTTGCTATCAGGTAATGCCCTTTGGCCTGAAGAATACAGGCGCAACATATCAACATTCCATGCACCATATCTTCAAACCCTTTTTTAGGGAAATTTGTTGAATGTTATGTGAATGATTTGGTGGTTAAATCCATACAACATTCTAATCACTTGGCTGATTTGGAAATCATATTCCACAAACTTCAAATACACAATTTGAAGATGAACCCCTTAAAATGTGCTTTAGGGGTAACCTCAGGAAAATTTCTTGGCATTTTTGTACGCCATCGTGTTATCGAAGTCAATCCTGAGAAGAAAAAATCAATCCTTGGTATGTAACCTCCTTGGAATTTGAAATAATTGAGAGGAATTCAAGGAAACTTATCCTATATTAGGCGTTTCATTTCCAATTTGGTAGGAAAATGTTTACCCTTCACCAAATTGATGAAGAAGGGAGTCACTTTCCAGTGGATTGAAGAATGTCAAGAAGCATTCAATATTCTCAAGAAATATCTCTTGATTCCACCGGTATTAATGACACTTATTGAAGGAAGACCACTTATTCCTTATGTAATAGATTTAGAGCAGTCATTGGGTTCTTTCCTTGCACAAAAGAATGATACTGGGAATGAAAACAGCCTTTACTATCTCATTCGGACTCTGCTTGAAGTAGAAACCCGATATTCAAGTATTGAAAAGTGATGCCTAGCGTTAATCTTTGTAGTTCAGAAATTGAGACACTACCTGCAACATCATGAGTTCCAATTGGTATCTCGCAATAACCCGCTCAAATTTATCCTTAGTCGTCCAATGCTTACAGGACATCTGGCAAGGTGGAAAGTTATTTTACAGAAATTTGATATCCAGTAAAGGGTCAAGCTCTGGATGATTTCCTTGATGAACACCCTTCAATATAAGATAAGTCTTTAGATACTGAACATCCTGATGAGGAAGTCTTCTCTATTCAAGATAATATTCAAACATGGGAAATGTACTTTGATGGTGCTTCCATAAGTCCAACAGGGAAGAAAATGGAAGATCCTAAATTCAACAAAGTTGGGTTGGGAATTGTACTTATTTCCCCAGAAAAGGAAGTGTTTCCCTATTCCTTCTTATTGTGGGAAGGCGGTACAAATAATTAATCAGAATATCAAGCTCTCATTGCAGGCTTGGAATTGGCGCTTCAGGCACAAGTGAATCACTTAAAGTTGAAAGGTGATTCAGACCTGGTAATCAAACAAGTCAATGGGGATTATTCCATTAGAAAAGAAGAGTCAATCCCATTGTATGATTACGTCAGAGAGTTAATGGCGGAATTTCCTTCGAAACTGACATTTTCTTATGTCTCGCGATCACAAAATGCCCAAGCTGATGCACTGGATAATGTAGCTACAGCCCTGGTAGATCCAAACCGGGACGAGACAATCATCAGTATTTCCCATCGTCATGTAATTTCACCTTATGTTCAAATAAAAATAGAGGAAATCAAGGAAATTAATCCCATATCCGAACCATATGGTCATACTACAGGATGGATGACACCTATCAGGGAATACTATCAAAATGGAACACTTCCACCTAATAGAGCCGAGAAAGAACAAATCTGGTGATGTGTGGTCAATTTTACTCTTTATGATAGCCCAGACCACATGGGGAATGGATGTAGTAGGACCTTACCCTTCGGCTACATCCAAGCAGTTTAAGTATATTCTTACTGCTACTGACTTCTTTTCCAAATGGGAAGAGGCAATACCTCTCAAAGAAGTCAGTTATAAAAGAATTGTTAGCTTCATTAAGTCTAACATCATTACCAAATTTGGTGTCCCTCATACCATATTGACGGACAATAGCACCAACTTCTGTTCATCTGAGGTAAGGAAGGTGTATCAAGAATACAACATCAAATCCAATCATTCATCTCGGTATCATGCAGCAGCCAATGGCCAAATAGAGTCCTTCAATAAGACTCTTTCAAACATACTACAAAAGATAGTGGATAAAGATAAGAAATCATGGACTGATAAACTTTTTCATGCTTTATGGGCTTATCGAACCACCACCCGCACTGCTGCGCGGTCAACTCCATATTCATTAGTATATGGAAAAAAATAAGTCTTTCCCATTTAGGTCCAATTACCTTTTCTTAGAATACCCATTTGTGATCAGTCATCTATATATGAATAATCTCAAAAGCGATTGGATGAATTGGAATGATTAGATGAAAAAATATTGTGCACTCTACACCACTTGTAAGTCTATCAAAATCAAATATCATGGGATTTCAGAAAAAGGTTCATCTTCATTCATTCATTCAAGGAGAATTGGTATTGGTCCTCAGAACTCCAATGATACCATGAAAGAAGCCTCCAAAGCTTGAGCCAAAGTGTGAAGGACCTTACTCAATACATAAGGTCTACTCCAATGGAGCTTATTCATTAATCTCAATGGATGGAGAACTCATTACAACTCCAACCAATTCCATATTCTTGAAAAAGTATTTTTTGTAACACAAATACTTACGTCCTGCAAGACATTAAACTGCATAACCATCATCAAGGCTACACGACGTTAAACTGTACAACCCAACATCCTAGATGACATTAAACTGTATTGTCCTACATGACATTAAACCGTTCACATATTCGTCCTATATGATGTAGAACTGAAAAAAGTCCCTTAATATGTCCTACATGAAGTTAAACTATATTTTTTCCCTACTACATGACACTAAACTGTGCAGCACTAATAGTCCTCACTGTAAGACTTTAAACTGCATAGTCCCCTCCATCGTCCAATATGACATTAAACTATTCATCCAAGCTGCAAGTCGTTAAACTTCCAATCACCCTATGTCTGTGACACTTGTCATTTAAACATTGAAATAGTACCTTATACGTCCTACATGACGTTAAACTGTGAATCGTTAGGGTTGTTATTACCTCTTGTTTCTCACACTGAGTATGACTCACGTGAGCTTAGAGTAAGCTTCAACCATAACACCCTCACTGGTCTACTAACCATGTGTAAGTCCCAACACCATTTTTAGGTTGTTTTCCTCAAATACAACTCGATCATCAATTCATTCTTAATTGAACTATGCAGACTTTGATCCTTGCCTTCTAGGATGGGTACATAGGTAACCTCCCAAGGTTCAAGCCCAAAACCAATCTCTTCACGTCGGTTCACCTCTGTCTTATATGATATTGATCTGTGAAGTAGCCCAAAACCAATCTCTTTACATTAGTTCACCTTTGTCCCACATGACATTAAACTGTCTATGTCCCTGCTACATGATACTAAACTATGCAGCATCATCGTCCTCACTATATGACGTTAAACTATACAGTCCCCCATTGTCCCTCGCTTGATAGGGAATCATCATTGACATTGATCTCCAATTATGTCATATTCCAAAGAATACTTGCATATATGGCAATGCCCGAACCTTTAACCTTGGGTCAAACCATCATTTCACTAAAGTCCCCTTTCACCCTTCACTTGTACGAACCAAATCTGTACAGAGGGTATTTTTAAGAACTACATGCGGCTTGATTCCCATCCTTATGGGATACATAGGAATGTTCGAGCATCCCTCAAATACAGACCTAAGTATTTGGACCTAACCCCAAATTCCACTTTCAGTCCCTTGACTGAAAAGTTCCCCTATGAAAACAAGAATGTGGTACAAAAACCCTAGTCTTCATTCACATCGGGTTTATAAAACACACACTGTGTATTCCTTATTATGGTCCAAACTCTATGACCTTAAACTAAGATCTTCTACACTCTCATCCCACATGACATTAAACTGTATTTCAAGAACTATGTATGTCTTGATTCCCATCCTTATGGGATATGTAGTGAAGTCCATCATTTCAAATTCAGGACCCAACCACAACATGATTATGGTCAGAATTGGTCTATGTATCTCTTTAATGCATTGGAAAATGACCATTTTTATGTGTCATACTCCTAACCTTGAATACTTTCAGATCTCCATAACCCTTTTCTTGAATTCTGGTCACAAAATTTCTGATACCCGGTAATTCTTTTGTTTGACTATGCAGCACGTGCCCTTAGGCGGCCTTGCATAAACAGTCTACATAACGGACCTGTCAGCCAAAGGATGCTATTATTTGACTATGAATCCAATTCTCTTAGGTGGCCCTGCATAATTCAACCCCCTAACGAGTTTTTCAAATAGTGGTAACTTCATTCTTGGGAGAAAAACTTCTTTTTGTCCTTATTGGTCTTAACAACAATATGTAGGGATCCACAAAAATATCCATCCTTAACATATTTTTCCCATATTCATTTTCATGATCTGAAAGTATTCAAGTCTATGGTTTATATTTCCCTTCCCTATATTTGGATCAGATCTTCATAGGAGTGACATTCATCCAATTCTTTGACAATCTTGATTGGGAATATCCTCTCCATATTAAAGTACCTCTCTCCATACATCAAACTCTATGCTTTGGAAAATTTGAATCTCCATAAACTTCCACTAGATTTTAAGCAGTAGAAAAGTCAAATTTCTGAGAGTTATTTTGTCTGACTATGAAGCACGTGCCCCTAGGTGGTCTTGCATAAGTAGTCCACATAAAGAAACTGTCAGCCAAAAGATACTATTATTTGACTATGCAGCCAATGCCCTTAAGCGGTCCTGCATAATTCAACCCCCTAACGGGTTTGTTAAATAGTGGTAACTTCATTCTTAGTAAATACTTATTCTAATGACTTTAAGAGATTTTTTCATATCATTCCTCAGATTCAAATTTTTCTAAGTAATAGTTTACATGCTTTAATCTGTACTTAAATGTGGTAATATGTTTTCAGATAAATTATCAAGGAATTGAGTCAATTTTAATCCATATGGTCAAAGCTATTTGACCTTAAACATTAGCCTTTTATGTCTGACGTGCATGAATTTAAACTACCCACAAAAGACAAGGTAACTCTGAACAAAAGTCAAGTCCCAACTCACTAAACATATATTTTTATGATTTATGTAATATTGAGCAATTAAAATATGTAAAGTTTGTAGGGTTATTTTTATAATCCACTAGTGGAAAAATGTATTTCCACGTCGGTTTTTTTTACATTTTGATGTCGATTTTTAACCAACGTCAATAAAGGTGACGTAAAAAATATATGTTTCAAAGTCGGCTTTTATAAACCGACGTCAAAAATATTCACCACATGGGTTTTTGGCATCGTTTTATATAAAAACCGACGCCAAATTTCACGGCCTCGGGGATCTTTGGCATCGGTTTTTATATAAACCGACGCCAAAAATCAGGCCCTGGGGGTCTTTGGTATCAGTTTTTTTTAAACCGATGCCAAAATTCATGACCTCGGGGGTCATTGGCGTCGGTTTTTTAGAAAACCCACGTCTAAATTTGGCTTCTACATGAGTTTTAACGTCGGTTTTTGATAAAAACCGATGCGAAAAATACGTTTTCTAAAAAAAATATTTTCCATGTCAGTTTTCAAAAAAACCGATGTCAAAACATCGAAACGCTGAATATTAGAATATAGATCGTTTCCCAAGCTTCTATTTGACTGTTATGGAGCTAAAACGGACTTACGGATCAAAAGTTATGGTCGTCGTAAGTTGTACCACTTTATGGGTCGATCGATACAACTTTCTTCGAAGAATATATGAAAAAAAAGAACCAAAATGTATATGCCAAATGAACAAAAAAATATAATTAATGATTGAAACTAACTTTAATTCTTTTATTGGGCCATTTGAATCGATATGTTGTTTATCATTATTTCACTTCGTTTTAAGGGAGAACTCACGCGGTAATGAAAATAGTGAGTGATAAAAAGATTTCACAAAAACTATTGAATCTTATAAAGAAGTTTTAATTTTTTATCTCGATTAGAAGAATCCTTCATCATCATTATAAAAATAATAATATTTTTATTGATAAGGAAAACAATAATAATGAAATTAAATGATTAAAATAAATACCTTTTACAAATCGTCAAATGAAGAATATTTGAAATATTGATTGTATCGAAGATGTCAAAAATGTTGAAAGAAAGAGGATGAGCTTTTATATAGTGTAAATGAAAATTTCTACAATGGAAATTCAATAAAATTTGAGCGGGGTTTTGAAAATAGGAACGCGCGTTGGGGAAAATTTGAATTACTGAAGCCACGTATTTGAAATTTTACTTTTAACATTGGTTAAATATATAACCGATGCTAAAAATATTCTCATGTTGGGGTATTAACATTGGTTTTTGAAAAAAAAAAGATGCAAAAAAGTGACTTTTATCATTGGTTATTTATAAACCCGATGCCAAAAAAGGACTTTTAACGTCGGTTAATGTAAAAAACCAACGCCAAAAATCAAATCATATAATCTCCAAATTCCGACGCCCATAACTTTTGAACCGTAAGTCTATTTTTTACCCATGACCTATCAAATTGAAGCTTAGGAAACTATATACAACTTTTTTTTGATATTTGGTGTCAGTTATTTGTAAAACCGACGCCAAAAAGGGTCTTTTAACGTCGGTTATTGAAACAAACCGACTCCAAAAATCAAGTCATATAATCTTCAACTTACAACATCTGTAAATTTTGATCTGTAAGTCCGTTTTCACTCCACAACTTGCCAAATTGAAGCTTGGGAAATTATATAAAACTTTTATTTTGATATGTGGCGTCAGTTTTTTGTAAAACCGATGCAAATAATGGTATTTTAACATCGGTTATTGAAAAAAACCGACGCCAAAAATCAAATCATATAATCTCTAACTTCCGACACCCATAACTTCTGATCTTTAAGTCCGTTTTCACTCCACGACCTGTCAAATTTAATCTTGGTAAATTATCTAAAACTTTTATTTTGATCTTTGGCATCAGTTTTTTGTAAAACCGACGCAAAAAAGTGTCTTTTAACGTCGGTTATTGAAAAATACCGACGCCAAAAATCAAATCATATAATCTCCAACTTCCGACGTCCATAACTTTTGATCTGTAAGTCCGTTTTCACTCCATGACCTTTAAAATTGAAGCTTGGGAAATTATATAAAACGTTTTTTTTAATCTTTGGCATCGGTTATTTGGAAAACTGACGCCAAAAAGGGTCTTCTAACGTCGGTCTCTTAGAACTGACGTTAAACTACCGACATTAAAAACAATTTTTCAACTAGTGATCCTAGCAACAATAAAACTATGCTTACTAGGCCCATTGGCTTAGTTAAAAATTTAAAGCAGGTAGAAAGAGAATTCTGCCACAAATTATTGAAGATGAATGTGTTTTTTATTGATGCATAAGAGTTAGAAGGACATACAAAGACTAGAGACTCTTCTCTTTTTCAGGAATTACAAAAAGCTTTCAACATAACTCTTCATTTTATTTACGGCATCCCGAGCTTCATCAGCAGCCACTTGAAGTTCATGCACTCGACCAACTTCACCCTTTTCAGCTTGATGGAGTAATTTCTTGGAATATGCAATGGATTTCATACCATTTGTTTGAACTCCTTCCAGTGTATTGTTAAGTTGGTCAAATTCCACAGTAACAGAATCTAACTGTTGCTGAAGGTGAATCTGATGGACAACTTTCTCCTTGATCTTATGTTTCAACTCCTTCAATTTCGCAGCATGATCAGCCTCAACTCGGGACACCGCAGCCTAAAATTCGTTGATATTTTCCAAGAGCCTTACTCTGGTCAGGTCTTGACGGTACCTCTGCTCCTACTCCCTCCTTAAAATGACTTGTTTCACCACGGTATGGATCTCTTTATATCCAAAACCACAAAGTCCCAACATGATGAACATGGATGACAGTCACGGGATCTTCTAAGACAGCTCTTTAATAGGCACTTCAGATATGATATTTCATATGTTCTTTTATGCCTTGCGTCGTGAAAACTGGAGCGCCTTTTGTACCTCTGGGTTTGATTCAGCATCACTATCATAGGGGTGAATATAATCTGGAATTAATGCACTTAATAAAGTTCCATGTTCTGCTCATTCCCCCCTGACCCTTGTTACTTCACTTTCTTCTCCTATTGGGGCGGAGGCTGAGGCTTCACCTCCAGATCTAACCACTGAAATTGACGGCCCTGCATAGTCAATTGAATGTTTTGGTTAGTTTCAAAGGATAACAAAAGTTGATTAAGTTGTCTTGAAAATTAAGTGTAGCCACAAATATTATTATCTCTTACCCAAAGGTAGATCAGAAACATGAGAAGGCTCCTCCCTCTCTTTCCTAGCTTTAATAGGATTTTCAGGACGGGTTTCGGGAAGCTCTACTGGGTTCAACTCCACTTGAGCTAGTGTCTCTACAATAGTAGGGTTGTCTATACCCCCTTCAGGCATTGGTAGTTCAGCAGCTTGCTCAAATGGAACTGCATATTTTAACCAATCATGGTCAGAGATGTAATAATAATTTTTTAACAGGATGAAGGATAACACTCACGTCCAAAATCCTCTAAATTACATGGTAATTTAACTTGATCTAAAATGTCTTCAAAAGATGCTCCAAGTTTCATCATTTCATCCAATGATATCTCATATTCCTATTTAGTCTCACCAGTGGGAGCATTAAATGTATCTTCTTGGCGACCCTCATCCTGCATCCATTGACCCCGGACAGTTTCTTCAGAGAAAATTATGGAATCAGTTGCAGTGGTCTCCAAATGTTCTAGTGCAGGTGTTGAACCTAAAGTATCACAAAATGGAAGTCAGTTGATGTTTTTATTCAACATTTTATGAAGTGTTGTTAAATTAACAGAAGAAGGCTCTTCTCTCCTTATAGTAGTAGTAGGAGCAGTATTGGGAACAGACGTTGGCTCTTCTTCAGGAGCAGCCAAGTCATCATGAACTTGTGATTGTTCACCATCACCCTCCGTCATTCTCAGAGGAGGGTCAATCCTCTCCCTCAAAGTGGGAATTGAAGAATCCCCTGCAATTCCAAAAAGTATGAGCAATATTTTCATGAGATAAGATTCATGACTATCCTAAGGACTTACCACTATTGATGAAGTGTTTAGTTGTGGACTCCTTCCTTTGATGTCTTTTCTTCTTTGGCTTTTTGGGAGTGTTGACATTATCATCTCCAAATACAGGAATTGGAGAATGAAAATCTATGTCTAACTCTTCGTCCATGGCTTGCTGGCCTGGATATACCTCTCCCAAATCATGAGGAGATTCATTAGCTCTGATGGCAGTACCACCAGGGCTATATTGTGGTGAAGGAACCTTAGCAGTTCCTTTCTTTTAAAGCTTCAAGATGAAGAAAGTAATTTCCTTGAGTAACAAAACTTTAACTGAAATCAAGTTACAAAACAAATAAGGAAAGAGACTTACATCTTCAGGAGCCACGTAATTGTGTCACTCCTCATCTCCAAAAGCACCATTCCCCTCAGTGGTTCCATGATATATCATTTTCGTCACCCACTTGGTGAAAAGAATGGAATCATCGGTGGCATATATGAGCATCTACAGCTCTCTGATGTAATCCCGCACTTCATAGAGGTTATCCTTGAAATGAATATCGGTAGAATACCGAAGATTCCCTACACCAGGGATGTGTATCCCTTCGCATAAGTCCATCCAGGCGGTTTCAGCATCGCAATATAAACTCTGCCATGTTTGGACAGCCTCTGGTCGTAGATATTCAGTATGTGTACCAGAAGGCTGCGAGGAGGTTCCTACAATCTTAGACTTCAACTTCTTCCCAACTCCTTCAATCACAAATAGAGAATAAGAAAATAAAACTTGTTGCTCTATAAAATAAATGCGATTAAATTTCCCCAATGAAGTAACTCACCGGGAGTTGACGGATTTGGTCTCTTGATTTTGACAGGAGGATTATATATGGCACGAGGCCACTTTGAAACATGTCGTGCCTCATAATCCCCATATTAATAATCCGATGAGTCAGCCCTGGGTGAGGAACCCAGTGAATCATCTCCGGGTGTAGAAGAGTCACCTTCCAGATGAAGGGTTTATTTCTCTACAGTTCTCTTCTTTTTCCCCACCCGATGAATCAGATGATTCAGTACCCCTTCAGAGTATGGTGCTACCCAGTTCTCGGCATACCATGTAGTCAAGTTACTTACTGCCCTAGCAACTGGTAGATCAAACATTGCCCTGGTCTTCTCCATAGATGTCAGCAACCATAGTTGTCGGGAAACCATCAGATGTTGCTCTGACCTGACATACACAGGAGGGGATACAAAAGTCTGCTGCATACTCTTGAATTGACGTGCAAATTTGTATGGAGAATAGGCCTCACATATAATATCTTTGTCAATCCTGGTGGCCAATACACCATATCTGCAAGCCATCATGTATGACCTCAATTCCAGGCTGGTTCTTCCATCATCAACAAACTGATCAGTTGGCAGGTTTCCATAAGGAAAGAAATGGAATTCCTTGAACATGATTAGCCTAGCCTTCATATAATAGGAGTTGAGGGATAATGGAAAAATTCCAGAAAATTCCTGCACTAATGGCCTAAAAGAACTTCCAGGAACCTGTACTCCGATCTGTACAGCATAATTCCTGAAATGAGTGGTGATCCATCCCCACAAAACTTAGAATGGTCCCACTATTCTCAAAGGAGACTTACCCATAAATACATGGAGTAAGATCCAGTGAATCTTTGCCAAAATGGGGGTGGACAACCCAACCATTTTCCACTCATCCAAATTGGCTTCAACAACGAAGGTCCCTGGCCTGACACCTCCCTTCGAATCCCTGACTAGAAGAAGATAAACACTGAGCTACAAGGCTAAGAATCCCACCAGACGGGTCTTTTCTGGGATTCTCTGATCCACTTCGTACCCCAACTTCTCAAATTCTCCTGCTTCCAGGGTCGTCCAGAATTTTCCAATAGTACCTCTCTTCTCTATCCTGGGGCAGGTAGTAGGATGAGTACAAGTGGGCCCCTTCTCCTTCTTCTTGGTAAAAAACACATCCATCCACTCCTCCAGATGAATATCCTTTCTAGAATGAGTTTTGGAGGTCTTTAAATTCTTGATCTTGTAGAAACTTTTCAATAATTCTCGAGCCAAAGCTAGAGTCTTCTCTGAATCATTCCAAGTCGCCTTGGGATGGATGAATTCATCATACATATCGCCCAAAATTGGAGCCCCTGAGATCTTGTAGACATCCCACAAACAGATACCTACTTCTCCATGATTAAAATGGAAAGAATTGGTTTCTGGGCTCCAACGGCTGATTAGCTCTGGCACAAAGTCATCATTCCTGTAGACATATGTCTGCCCAGCCCAGATGGATTTATATATTGTATATCCTTTCAGATCCTCGACAAACTCTACACAGGTTTGTCGCACCCAATATGCCTACATCCAAGTTGGCTTCACACCTCCTCTGGGATGGAAGTCCCAACTCTTCTTCCAGCCTTTGGATTGATCCATCTGAGAGTTTCGGAAGATTGAGGGATAATAATGCGGCTGCAGCTCAGGCTTGTGAGGTTTCAGATCTGGGGAACAAGGGCTATGATGCATTATGTAGGCCTTCTCCACTGTTCCATAATTTATGAATGATCCTCCAACTAAGACATTTGCTGAAGAAAAGTTGGTGTAAGTCTGAAACCAAGAATGCAGGAGATAGTTCTTTAGATCTTGAGTGTTGACTTCTTGCATATGACCATGCCCATATAGAGGTAGGTAGATACTTTGTGGGAAATTAAGATGATACTTATTCAAATACTTGGCCAAGTCTGGGAGTTTTATGTCATAGATATTATAATAGTCATGACCAACGATGCTCATCATGTCATTAATCCTCTTTCTAGCCATCTCATTAGTCGTTCCAATCCTTCTAAGAGCCATTAAATCGGCACAAAGGTCGAATGATTAACTCTTAAGTAAGTTGATTTTTCATAAAATTTCTGAAGACATTAAGAAAAATGGATAAGGCATTAAGGCGCGCAAGTCTAATGTTGGCGTGCAAGTCCAAGTCGTTCGTGCAAGTTTGGGTGCGTAGGTATCACCGCGCAAGTCCAAATACCTCTGCAGAAGTACAACATGAATAGAAGCACGAACAAGCAGAAAACAAGTCACTTGCGTGAACGAGAGCTACTTGCACGCTGAGATATCAAAAGCGTTCAAAGCTGGGTTCTCTATGCAAAGTGGCGCCACATATTTATAGACAAGGTCATAACCCTGCGTGACATGCCCTACGTGGCATGCACTTTCATGCTGCTACCTGCACGCTCAACACCTGCGCGCCCACAATTTCTTGGTTTTCTCCTTTACCTCAGAGTCAAATCCATCTTCCTTTTTTTGGATCCAACTCTGAGGGGGGACTTTTGTTGACGCTCCTTTCCGTCACAGAGTCTAACAAATTAAAAAGGAGAATACCTTAAGCATAAATAGATTCATCCTTTGAAGAAACATCAAAAATTGACAAAGGCATAAACAAGGATTTCTTTAAGCATGGGTCGCGCAAGTTTCACCATGGTCGCGCAAGTATACTTGCACGCCCCATATTGGTCGCACGTGTTATTTGTGTGCCCTAGTTTATTTTCGCCCAACGTCCTAAATAGCCTATAAATACCCCTTGTGGGCCCCCCATTTTGGGGATGGAAAATTCCAAAAGTCAGATTTAAGCTCTCAGCGCCCTATTCTCTGCTTGAAATCTTACAAACACTTCTAAGGTAATTTCTTACCTATAATGGAAGATCTAAAGAGGGGAAAAAAGTCCTAAGTGTTGAAATTTATCAACACTTGCGCGCCTAATGGTCTAACCCTTAAGGGAAATGGCCACACTTGCGTGCCACCTTATCCCTTCAACAGAACTTGCGCACCACCCTTTTGGAATCCTTTAGGTATAATAATAAGGGCTTGAGCCAAGTCTCACCCAAGTATTACCCTATGGGTTAACCGTCTCCCAAGTACACCCATGTCACGCAAGTACTTGCACGCCCAAATAGTACTTGCGCACCTTACTCTTTTTGGGTTCCCTTCCTTCCTATTCAATTCTTTTCTTCAAATCCACCTTTCCTCTTAAAGATTTAGCCTTCAAAACCCTCTTCAAAGCCATTTATGGCATGGTTCCTTTGTTGGATTCCTTATCTGAAAGGAATTCTATGGAAAATATCTTAAAACCTCGTGATTTATATAACTTTATGTCATTAAGGTTAGAGATTTAATTCATTTCAACCTCATCCTTTAAGATGAGAAGATCTTTAAGTTGGGCATCCTTCTTAGGAATAAGCCCCAAGTTCCCAAATCTCCTTAACCTGGGCCTCCTTTTCAGGAGTAATCCCCAGGATTAATTTCTATTGACTTGGGCTTCCTTCTCAGGAATAAAACCAAATCATAAGTTTCCCCTTAATTTGGGCATCCTCCTCAGGAGTAAGCCCCAAGTTAGAGTATCCAAATATCCATAAAGCATGAATATCTTCATGGACCTTGCTCCTGGGATTCTTTCCTAAACTAAGTCCCGATCTTCATTTACTTGGGCAATCACACATACATAAGCCCCATATCATTCCTTGTGACCACATCTTTCATGGAAAAAATCGTCAGGTTTACCAATACCTATTGTTTCTCACACTGATCATGAATCAAGTGAGCTTAGAGTGTAAAATTAACCACAACACATCCCTTTGGGCCGTTAATCATACGTAATCCCCACAATTCTTAATAGAACTACGTGGACTTTGATCTCTGCCTTAAAATTAGAGTATGTAGGAAGCCTTTATAAGGTTCAATCCCATCACCCATTAATTCTCATCAGTCCCATATGACGTTAAACTATATCTTAATGTCCGAACTACGTGGGTTCTAATTCCTTTTCTAACAAGGATACGTAGGTATCTCATCTGAGGGTACGATCCCAACTCTAAAATAATATATGTCCTTATGAATGAAAATAAACTTCAAGTGCCCCACTGAGTGGTTTTAAAACCAGTATGGTTATCATAATGACCAAGATATTTCTATATAATGTATTGAAGGATACCATTGACTAAGAATCTCCAATACATATGGATGATTCTCTATCGATGAAGAACCTCGAATACATATAAAAGATTCTCTAAATATCATACATATAAATCATTGATTTCCAAATATAAAGGAAGAATCATTTTCATGCTTGGTAAATTAATAAGGATTCACGAACATAACTCAAATCTATAAAGAGAGTCCCAGATTAGACAATAATTCCCCCCAAAAAGGTGTGATGAGTCCGACCTCCCATCCTCTCGACAAAAGAAAATTATTAAACCTCATTGGTCCAAAACTAATGAGCACCTACCTTGGGAAAGTAGGTCCAATTGGATATAGAATCATTAAATGTTTCCAGTTCTACGAATAAACCAGTTAGAAACCGATTGGAATGTTTGAACCTTAAACAAACAAAGTCATCCCCATTTCTAGAAGAAACAAGCACCAGTTTAGAAAATTTTCATAAACCTTGTTAGAGTGATTGCCAAGTATACTATTGAGTAACATAGAGAAAAATTCAAGGAAATAGGATAAGATTGTAACACTTCATATAAGATGATATTTGGAGGAAAAAAGACAAAGAAGGATGAAAAAGATATAGAAAGGGAGGGAAACCAAGATAATAGAGAAAAGAAGAGAGATGTGAGAAAAATAAGAATAAAAATTAGAAAAATTTAGAGAATAAATTCAAGATGAAATGACGAAGTAATATAAGAAACTGAATCTTTAAGATCCCCCTCTATAATTCCCACATAGGATGAGGTAAGTAAGAGTGGGGAGTTAAAATAAGAAGTTCCTAGAGATCATTAAATAACTCCACATCAATATATCATTCACCAAAGAAATATCTCAAATTTCAGTGTATGAAATATTCATGAGGGATTTTCTTTCTCATAAAAGGAAATTATATTATCTAGGAGTAATTTCATTGAGTAAGGATTTATTTACAATTGTTCAATAAAAATTTTCTCCAAATCTATGAGATCATAGAAGTTTTTTCATCCTATTTATTATTGGATCGTTTATATTTTTGAAGGAACTTTTTGATTTGGGGGATAGACTCAATATAATTCCTTTATGTGAGTTTTTAAATTTGGGGTTAGATTAACCAAATATGTTGTGAGTTGTACTTCAAATCATTAATTGTTCTATGAAGTAACCTTTTGAAATTATTCAATATGTTCTTGAAGAGGTAGGGAAATTCTTCTTTCCCATATATTTTTTTATTATAGATATGTAAGAAGAAGGGGATGTTCCCATTATTCTTGGGATACCATTCCTATTTATAAGGATGGCCATAATTAGAAAAAATCAAAGAGTATTGATTTTCCAAGTTAGTGATGAATAAGTCACCTTCTATCTCATGAATTCTGTTAATCAAGGAACTAAATCATAAGGATTATATGTCATATTTACCACTTAATATCATTACACAATCATTATTTTTCAATAATATAATAAAGATGTCATAATTAAACTCATATACCAAATGGTGGACAATAATGGAGAGAATACAAACTTATAAGATGAATAAAAAGTGAAACAGTTGTAGTGGAATAAACGTTTTTTAAGGTAATTATACCCAAATATGATCCAATCAATTATCATGACACCAAATATTGAGTTAAATTCACCACCATAAACTTTAATTCACTTGTTTTTAAAATAAAAAGTCACCTTAACTATCGTAATTAATACATAATTAATGAAAGATAAATATGAGAAATTGATACAATTGTTGATAAAAATTAGAAAAGAAATTTATTAGGATATTTAAAATATTAAAAATATTAACCAAACTATTTTTATCTACATTTTTCTTCTATAGGCCACTTTGGTGGTGGTTAAGTTCTGTTGGAGGTGGTAAAAAACACGTTGTCCTTTGGGAGGTGTGGGTTTAAATTACTAAGAGCCCTCTCTTGGGATAATTTATCCTTCCCCCATCCCCACTCATCTTGTCAGGTCACTCATCCCTAATTAAATGGTGAAAATGAGGCACAACCCACCATCACTGATAGTTTTTTGTGTCGAATGATCATTGGTTAGGATTTCACCCTTCGAGACGCTCCACCATCTCAGTTGGAAATGGCTCATTCCCAGCTGGGGCTCTTTCCAGAGTGATGTATTCATAGGTAGGGGGTTTACTTGTGTGGAGGGTTCAAAAATGCCACACCTAGGAATTAACTTTAAAAATAAGAAGTTTTTTCTAGGGGATGGAAGTAAATCGAGATAAAAATGAAATATAGGCTCACCCCTCTAATGAATGATATAGTAAAGAATAAATTTCTCAAAATCCTTGATGTATGAATTATCTTTTATATCTTAGGTATTTAATGGGTTATCCCACTCTAAGTCATATAAAATAAGGGATTCAAGACAATGATCAATAATAAAAATAATGAATTGATCCTTATAAGTATATTTATAAGATGGTGTTTATTTTTAGACTAACAAAAACTCAATAAACCGATAATAAAAGACCAATTTCTACTCTCTTTCATGGATTAAATGATATAAAGGTTATTAATTTATGAGTTTTATAACTTAATTGATAGATACTCTAATTATAAATAAATTTCATTGGATCCAGGTGAAGAATCCAAAAAAATATTTACTTTCCCATATTTAACCTTTATTTATCACCACATGTCACTTGACATGTTTCATACACCATCAAATTTCCAATGGTGTATGACACACATATTCCATGATATGGAGGAGAAGTTAGTTAATATTTTCATAGTTGTTTCTCAGTTAGGTGAGATAATTTGTGTTATGCCTTCAAAATATTGACTTGGCACTCAAATGGTTTAAGTAAAAGTGCCTAGTGATCAATTGGAAGAAGTTCAATTTCATGGTATAAGAAGGAATTTCTCTCAGATATAAATATATAAGTAATAAATTGATATTGATTCAATAAAAATAAATGTAATATAATAGTTTCCTTTTCTAAATATAGTGAACAAGATCCAAATCTTTCTTAGACTTGTGGGATTCTACCATTACTTTTTCTAGGATTTTTCCAAGATAGGTCAGCCACTTTCCCATATTTTTTTAAGGAAAATTCCATTTAACTTTAATGAATCATTTAAGGAGGCCTTAACTACTTTGAATAGAAATTTATTATCCACTCTGATCATTGTCACTCTAAATTTGGATAATAATTTGGAGCTGATGTGTGATGTTAGAGACTCTGTTGTGAGAGATGATTTAGGACATCAAGTTGATTATATTTTTTTAACCATTTATTATGAAACCCACACACTCAATAAATAACAAATCAACTATGCTACTACAAAGAAAAAACTTCTTACATTGTTCTTTCCTTTTGATAAGTTTTTATCATACTTGGTACACTCCAAAATAGTGGTATATACCAACCATGTCTCCTTAAGGTATGGGTTAAATAAAAAGGATGTGAAACAATGGTTGATTCAATGGGTGTTTTTTTTCAAGAGTTTTACAGCATGATCAAAGATAACTAGTGATCAGAGAATGTGGTGGATAATTATTTATCATGATTGAAATTGAATAATGTGGAGTAAGAGGAAGATATGAACATTCCAAGATAAATAATACTTTTATACTAAGTTACAAACTTTTCCATGGGTTTTTATATTAAAAAATATTTATAAAATTGTATCATTATTTCACTTAACTTTTAAATAAATAAAGATATTTTAAACTAATAAATAACACTATTTTTAAGGTAATCCATAATTATTCAAGAAATGTGGAGATAGACTAATTCAGTGATGTGTTACCAAATATAATGTGAAAAACAATCATGTATTTTAACCATTCATAAGAAAATAGAGGACACCATGGACTTCATAGAATAATGGAAAAATATTAAAAATGTGATTATTTTTTATTACTCTTCACAAAAATTCAAGAGGGCTCGTGAAAAGGGTGGGATCGATGCTAAAGGGCATGGAATATTGGAAAGAGAAATAAAATGCATCAATTCCCAATTATCAAAGTAAAATACTTATATGTGTGGGGAATATATTTCATAGGACCCTTTCCAAACCCTTTTGGAAACACATAGATTATTTTTTTTTATATGTAAAAATGGGTAGAATATATGGAAACATAAAGGAATACAATAAATGAGATGATTATATTTTTTGGAATAATATATTTACTTATTTTGAAATCACTTAATTACTTATTAGAAATCGAGGAAATCACTTTAATAATCAATTTTTAAGGGTAATAGTAGAATAACATTGAGTTTGATGTAATAAAATCACCACTTATTACCTATAAAAAAGGGGTAAATTGAATTATCCAGTGGGTATGTCAAAAAAAATTGGAGAAAAATGTATACTCAAGCCATAAATATTAGAGTAAAAATATTGAAGATTATTTATGGGAGTATTAAATATCCTTTCAAACACAAATTTTCATGACCCCATTTAGGAACATCTAAGGGAATCATTATTTTAATTTCCAATTAATCTCGAACAACAATATTATTAGGATTTGAGTAAGGTTAATATGGATTTATAAAAATAAGGGAAGAAATGATTGTTTTAGCTAGATGAATTGGAAAAAATTAAAAGAGATGTATATGATAATGCTAGGATTTAAAAGAAAAGGCTAGGGAGTGATATGATTGATGAATAAACCAATGAATATTCAAGCCCATGGATAAGATATATTTTTTAACTCATGAATGAAATTTTTTCCAAGAAAATTAAATTCACAATAGTTGGTACCCTTCATGGTGATCAAAGTATATCCACATAGGGCCACAGAGATCCATTGAGAGTATGAAGCCTTATTCAAGGTCAACGAAAAATAGTCAAATATCTACATGGTTTATTTTTAAGATGGATTCATTATCTCTCTCAAATTTTAATAAATAAACAAAGTTATTTGAATATCTATACTTTAAATAAAGCACTAGTTGGGAGGAAAAACTTGTATGTTTTTAGAAATCCC
This sequence comes from Viscum album, assembly GCA_963277665.1. Classification (NCBI taxonomy): domain Eukaryota; kingdom Viridiplantae; phylum Streptophyta; class Magnoliopsida; order Santalales; family Viscaceae; genus Viscum; species Viscum album. Next base: position 772,340,540 of record OY728155.1, on the reverse strand, counting down.
AAGAAAAATAATTATCTTCATGATTTTTTAGGAATTATCTTTATATATTATAAGTATTTAGTAAAATAATCTTTAGGAAACCACTGGGGAATCATCTACCCTTAAAACCACATCAATATTGAGGATAATTAGTGGAAAAAGTGATTGAATTAAAGGAATGAATTAGATAATTAAAAAAGAAATTTTTTGAGAAAAGGAATCTACCTTGATATGTTATATGATAGACCACATCATCAAATAGAAGGATTTACCTAGGATAATGTAAGAACTCTACCTATATCCCAACATGGCCATTTACCAAACCATTTTACCATTCAAACCAACACAATGGGATTCATTATATTGTGGTAAGCTTTGGGACCCCATTTTTAATAGGGTACCATTAACCTAAGCCACCATAATCACCCCTTTTCACATATAGATGTATTACCCATTTTCCCTTCTACTAACCAAAACATTCATCACCACTGCTATTTTAGACCTTATTTCCCCTCACCAAGCCAATGAAAATACATTACTTAAGGATTACTATGCCATAAATGCCTCAAATCATGGCTTATAATGATTTCTCAAAGCACCATGAAATTCACTACACTGTGGTATAACATAATAATATATTTTTTCAAAAAACTATACCTTTAAGGAATATATGGTTACATTTCACGTATTGTTTTAACCTATCTTGACCCCTTCCATTTAATCTAGCACTAAGACCACTGGCCACACCCATTTCCAAGCCCTTCACCCATTTCCATTCAACCTATTGAATACTTGTCTCTCCAACCACATGATTACCCATTGAAACACTTGTTCAATCATTCCCTAGTTATTTCTATATCATAAATCCAACCCATGATAGATGAAATATTCAATTACCTATTAATAATGAGGGAAATATATTTTTTTCCAATACAATTACAACTTTTATGTTGTTCCCAATCCTCCTTATCCCATTTCACCATAACCAAATATCAAAAATTACATGGATAAATGGACATATCATGGACCCCTCCACCCAAAATCCTAAAACAAATCTGACCTCTCCACCATTCCCAACTCATCCCCCCCCCCCCACACTATTCCATGGATCAACCTATTTTGAGGAAACCTAGTATCTGAGTATACCATATAAGTTTTTTGTAAATTTAATGGATCTATCCCACTATGAAAACAATAAGGTAATTTCAAGGTACATGCCCATTTAAACTCCTAAACTCCTTCCAAGACTTTAAATTCTATGTATTCACACCATAACTTGTGATTCCCCTTTTGTTTCCTTCCTAAAAACATCACTCAAATACCTTTCCCATTTAATATGAACCCAAATTAAACCTTATTTTCCCCTTAAAAATGTTACCATGCAATTTCACCCATCCCTCTAATACATTTTTAAACACCATTATCCCATACCCTATTTAGTATTTGATTCTCTCAAACACCATAAACATGTATTGTGATTATAAAAACAAACAAATTTTTTGATTCAAGAATACTTCACAATGTAAGGAATTAGAAACTCCATCACTAACCCCAGTAAAAAATTATCACTATATTCAAGAACCTATCACTAAAACCTCACCTGAAAAGTTATATATAAACATCCAAGAATTTCAGTAAGCCCAACAATTTCCATCATCCACTTCTTAACCCCAACCAAACCAACACACACCTCATTCACACTATTCTACTATTGGGTAGGAAATCACTAAGAAAACACCCCAGAATCCTTCCACCATACAAAAATGCTTAAAATTTAATATAGCTAAGGATTATGAGGATTTAGAGTCACTAATAGTAATAAGGATATATTATGGTAAGCTATTAAATCCCTCCTTATTTGAAATAATTATTATAGAACCTTTATTTATGAATTATTTATAATAGATAAATTTAGACCATATTATTGAGGTCACATAGGAAACCTATAAAGATATTATGCTTAAGTTCTTTAAAACTATTATATCAGTTCATTAGGGTATCTTTTTTATTATATGGTAAGTGATTCAATTTACCACTTTCTATGTTTGGATGGAAGGATAGGATTTATTATAAAATATTTTTTTCTCTAAATATTACACAATAATTAGTATTGATCCCCTAATACATATAGTTTTTATCCAATGGAAGGTCTTTATATATTATCCCATGGACATGAATGATGTTTTCAAATCTAATATATCTTATCTCTAGGACCTGAGAATGAGAGTGATCCATTATTCCCTTGCTAAATCTTGGCTTCCTAAATGGTACAACAAAGGGTCTATAAAACAATTATATATTAATATTTTTCATTCTATCATTATAATTATTGTGATCAAGATCTAATGGATGATACTAAGATCAGGTTTCTACCCCCTTTGAGTAATAAAACTATGATTAATTAATAAAACTACTATAAAAATGGATTTCATATATAAAACACTAACTAAAATCCATATAAATGATAAATGTAAAAATGTAGGCTCCTAATACCCCTAGTTAAGTTCCAACACCATCTCCAACCTCCAAATCAAAAACCAAATGGAGCTTAACCCATACCAATGATAACCATATAGTAAGAAAAAACAAGCATCCAAAAATATAATAGTTCCTTTTGGTACCTAAAAATAAACCATGAAGCTTCATATTCTCTAGAGTACCCATGTAGTGTCTATAAATAGAATACTCAATAGTGAACCACTGGGATTAAAAATTATATGAAATACCCTCATATATAATATTTAGATCTATCTACTTCATTAAAAAAATATAATCAAGAATAGATTTACATATGGTTATAAATTAGGGTATATAAATGGTATATAACAATGTATTCTACATATTAAAATTTAATCAAGATTGATAACTCCCTATACCAGGTGGATCCATACCTATCATACCTCCTTTGATCCTAAAATTGGAATTTGAGATTAGTTGGACTAAGAAATCATGTTGTCATTCTTACTCAGTTAGAATAAAGTATAATAGTTCTGATAATCATCCCATAGGGGGTAGGTAATCATGTATACTCTATTTAGGGAGATATTATAGGGTAATTGGTATAGTAGAGTTTGGGTAATCTTACAGCCCATCTCATACATTTGACAGATATACCACTGAGTGGATACCTGTGTGCAGTTCATATAAAAGTAATGGAAATAAAATGTGTATCTAGGAACCTTTATATACTAATACATGGTATAGAACCTTAAATTTATAAACTATAATTTTCTATATATTAAATAATTTTCTACACTTAAGGAATAATACTAGTTACACAGATCAACATTCTTAATAAAATAACATATAAATCATGATAAAGATGCCAAAAAGGAAACCATGAACATGTAATAATCCCAACATAAAAAATAAAATTCACAACATAGAAAATAATTTTTATACTTTCACAAGCTACACTAGATATCGAATCAACTATACATAATTTCATACCATGCAAGTTTACAACATATTCATGGATAACCCCATGAATAACACATTATGGGATCTAAAAAAGTATAAAAAATAAAACTAAACATGGAATAAGTTGTTATATGACATTATTTTCATGTTATTATAGGGGAAAATTAGACCAAATTCAAGATATAGAGTAAGGAGTGGTTCACGGTTCGTTAACACCCTAGCCAAATGAGGCTTTAGTCACACATGGGAGGTAACCAAGGTGTACAAGCTGATGAATAATTGGTAAATAGAGTGTAGTGTTGTTCAAGACCAATATATATAAGAATAATCATAGTTATAAAATTTTAGTAAGGTGTAAATACTAAATCAGACCATTATCTCTACGATAGTTTTCTTCTCAAAATATATTTTTCATACATACAGTTTATGTTATGGAAAGCACACATATAAATTTTAGTGTTATAAAAATAATTACATTAAACCACTTACTTTAGGAGGAAGTAGTATAATACTTCATTTAAAAAGGATAAAAGTTTTTATGAAACTATTTTATGACTAAATTTTTATATAAATAAATAATGTGTCCAAGACTTTATGAAAAAGGAAAAGTTAAGGTTTTTCAAACAAAGTTTCCAATTCAAGTTGAAAAACTATATAATTAATCCAGTCAATTTTTGGTATTAGATCCCTCCTTTCAACATGAATTAAACCCATCAATCACCTCTCATCCATTGAAACTATTAATCGAAGTAAGGTTTAGTTCTTTGACTTGTAACTCATACAGGTTAAATTGGGTAGTAATGATTACATTAATAAAATTTTATGTCACAATAAAGGATGCTTCTATTTAGAAGTAGACATGCTACCCGTGTTTTCCAAAAAACTCCACAATGTGGTTATTCCCATAATCATTATAGTTATATAAGGGATCAATAGTATAGATTGAAGATATTTGGAATAGTCCATACATTCCAAAAAGTTTTTTTCAATAATCATGAACATTTGAATTTTTCATACCTCTAGGTGTAAAGGTGGTGATTTCCAAATCAAAATTAATGTTTTTAAAATGTTTTAATATCATTGAAAATATTTAAAATAAAGGAACTAAAAAACCACATTAATAATCCAATTTAGGATCAAGGTTTCCCCAATTTATTTAGATCCAAGTAATTAATTATATAGTGAAATAGGTTCACTGCTTTACTGTTTATGTTCCTTTAATAAAAGAAGTGTAGAGAATCAATTTTATACTTCATTTATGTATAATAAGGCTAATAGTATTATAAATGATATCAACATCAACATGTTCCAAAAAAATATTATTTTAAAAATTAGAATTTATCAATTTATCATGAAGCATTTAAAAAAGAATATAAAACTAAAAAAAGTGAATTAACAGTTCAATCTAAGTATTAAAATACTATTTTTATAAAAATTAATCTGAATTTAAAACCAAGGATATTCCTTAAAAACATTTAATTTATATCTTTAGAAAATGAAAATATTTTTATTTATTAATTTAAAAAATTAGTAACAGATGATTAAAAAGAAATTATAAAAAGATTTAATATGGTTCAAAACCACCTACCAATGGAATAGCCTTGATTATTCCTCACTCATACTCCAACAATATAATAAAACCCCATAAAATCACAAAAATAAATTCTATAACAAAATTATAATCAATAAATCATTCTAATTAAATCACAATATTGAAAAACTTGTCAAAACTAATTTAAAACATAAGAAGATTTGCATGATAGTTATCCTAACCACTAAAAAAATTCCCAATTAATTAAAAGCTATGTTATCCTAAATCATGGTTTTAAATAAATAAAATCCTACTAAATTTACAATGCAATTGAACCATATCAAAATAGTGATCAAAGGTTGAGAAGAACTCACCTATGTCTTACCTAACCCAATAAAGAATAACTAAAGGAATTGGGATGGATTTCACCATCACTTTTATAAAATAATAATTTATAAAATCCATTCAATGTAAGGGATAAAAATAATAACATGGTAAGAATATAGGAGAGGTAATTTGGAATCATACTTAATCCTTTTTCATGAAATAACTCCCATACTCATGCTCAAATCAATTCAGGGTAAATATATTGTATAGGAGAGGAAGGGGGATCCTTGGGGATCATTATAATGGCTGGAGAGCGGTGGAGACCAAGACCCTAATTTGGGGAGTTATAATTTTAAAATATAAAGGATAATTCTACCCTTTTAGAAAAAATTGGAAAAAAACTATAGTTTTCATATTGGGTATATGCTGGAGGTCCAACAGGTACTCGGTGGCATCCCTAGAGGAACCACCCCATCGCCTCACCCACTAGGTACCCAATATAAACCCATAGGGTACTCGGTGCCACTTACAATATTGGGATTGTATGGGGTTCCACCTCCAGGCCACCCAAACCCATAAAAATTCCACTAAACCTAAAATTATATCCAAAAACAACCTATATATCATACTCAAACTTCTCTTTTTATAACTAAATCTCAAAAAAGAAAAAATTAACCCTTAACTATAGTCAAAATTTTAAATTGCCTTAGAATTTTATAATTAAATTTTCCAAAAAAAACATAATAACCAAGGTCATGATCATTAAAATAATCAAGGGACCACCCTTAAAACATGGTTGATCTCTTGGTGCAACACTTTTAAAATATGAGGATAAACAACAAGATCATAATCTTGGGTAGATTATTTTTTATAAGGCTAGTTAAATCCCTTTGAGTTATTTATGCATGCTAGACACTCACTTTTCTAAGGAATATTTAGTTCATCAATATTTATATGTTGAATAAGATAGGGATATGCACTAAGATTGCTCACCAGTATATAATTTAATTCATAATATTATTCTACTAGACTATAATGAGAATTAATAGGCTCCCTCGTTTGGTATCCATGGGTTGTCATGTACTTCTTGGTCTTGGTATTTCAATTTTTATCAATGATGGTGTTAATATATGTTCGGTGAGTTGAAGATAAAGTGATGATTCTTGGGGAATTTTTATGGATTCATAGAATGAAATTGTATTTCATGATTGAGAAATTATCTATGTCAAATGTGAATATTGTTGAACCATTTTACATGTCTACTACTTATGTTAATGGTGACACATTTTTTGCAATGATGAAGTTTTAATGAAGGTCGTATAATATAAACTTCATTTCATGAGGAGTTTCAATTAAGTTAAGACCATAAAAATATTGATTTATAAGAATAATAGTTTAGAAGAATAATTATAATAATTAAAATAATACCTTTCAAAATATTATTTTTCATGAGGAGTTGAGAAAGGCTTGTTTTATAGGTCCTTATACTTAGTTTTTACTAAGTTATTTTGTGGTCCTTAAAAAACTTTGGGCCAACCACACAATACCAAGGGACTATATCAATCCCACACATGTGGTAGGAGGCCTCTACCACATGGGAGAGAAATCCCATAAGAGATCTCATGGAGGCAGAGTGAGTGGGTTGTATAGGGACCACAAGATTACGGGCTTGGGTGAGTGTGCATGTGAGTGGGCTAGTGGGCCATCGCATACAGGCATGACCCATGTGAAGATCATGTGTGTGATGCTTTGTGGGTTCCAATACCCACTTCCATATATAGTGGTAAGAGGCATGGATTAATTTATTAAGCGTGATTCAGCTGCTCTTGAGACCAATGTGGGACACGGGATGTGTCGGGTACTATTACTCTATTAAAAAGATAAGGATAAAACACGCGCATCCCATTGAGATCAATCTAGATCATCCAATCACTACAGCATGTCCACCTTCAACCTTAACCATATGAGGGTTCTTCTAGTTTCATCGGATTACATCTCTAAGATTGAGAAAACCATCCATCTTCCACGATGATATTGAAGGGATGAGGCATTCAAGATCAATATGATGTAATTCATGTAATCTATGTCATGCATGCATATGATAATTTGAATTTTATGATCATGTAAAAGATGAAATGAAGAAATAGGTGAATTTTTATGCATGCATAATGCATAAGGGAGTTCATGTTTAAAAGATCATGTGATTTTCATCATGTGCGTGTGATATAAACATTGCGATGGGAAGAATACGATACCTTAAAAATTCCTTGAAACTTGATATATATTTGAGAAACCCTGAACAAATTAGAGGGGATAAAATATTCCTCGAAGTGGAATATTTCTCAGAGCACTAACATGGGTTGAAACCCTGAAGCTAAGGAGGTTAAATGAAGATAAGTATCACCTATAAATAGAGAGGTTTTTGGATTATTAGATTCTTCTATGATAGTGAGAGAGCTCTAATATTTTTGAAGAAAAATAGAGCACTATGAACATCTATTTTGTGAAGAGATTATGTAAACCACTTAGTTCCCAAATAATAATAAGATCAAAAATTAATTCAACTTGTTTTTAACACACTTTAATATATTTATGAAGAACTTTTTATATGAAGAAATTGAGGATTTCTTGATACTATTATGTGTAACCTCACTACTTTCTAAAAACTCATTAAGATACTACATATATTAGTACATGAATAAACAAAAGATTGAGTATAATAAAAAATAATTGAAACATCCACATCCATTTTGTTAGTGTGAAGGTGATATTTGAGAATACTACTAATTAGTTACATGAATAAGATAATGATTAGTGTGTTCATGAATACATGAATACCTAAAATCATATTCACATGAGAAGCTAAAAAAATAGATTCATTGAGATGTTCAAAACCTTATTCACTATAATTCAGAATGGATCTTGAAGTATGATAGTGAACACTAGCACATAAAATAAAAAATCAATAAACATGTGTGCTATAGTTTAAAGTATATAACAATTTACATTGTGAAAGCTATTATTAATTCATAAAATAATACATAATAAATTGTGTGCACCACTTCCAAATATTTTAGTGAGTCTAATACATCACTTTAATATAGAAAAATTAAATCTCAAGCTTTTTTTGTACTGAGGAAAATAGTTATATATCGGTGACTAGAATTGATTGATCAAGACTGATAAACTATATCAGTGATTATTAAAGGTACTTGAAGTGTACATCAGAATGTGTGATACAAAAAGATCATATAGTAATATCAAAAGATCATCCTGTAGTGTATTAAGAATAAAATTAAGGAAAAAGTCCTTTTGTTTGAGCCAGAAGCAGGATATGTCTCTCTATTGAAACCAGGATAAGAAGAAGTATCTAAATCAAAGATGGGAGTAGGGGAGGTCTTTTAGTTGGATCTAAAAGTAATAAATATCATGTTTGTATATAGGAGAAATAGAAGTCTTTTTATTTCTAATGAAATAAATAATTATCTTAGTTGGAGCTGATAGTAGTAGAATCATCTATTTGGTGTTGGAAGTGAATTCAATCACTTGTTTGATAGTGAAGAATTTGTAACCGGGGGAATTACCTATTGTAGCAAGGAGTAGTATTCTTGCTGATGTAACACCCCGACCCCAGAATCCCAGAGTCAGTGCATTATAACATATCATTGGAATGATCACAAAAGATCAAGTCTCAAAAGACCAATTTGTTTAGTACCATTGGAAGTACTAGATACATTCATAAGGTTTATATTATATCATAAAATGGAAAACTACAACAACATTGTTTCCATAGACAACACATATATACCATAGACTATCCCTATAGGTCATTAATAATATACTTCTTCACATCCTAGGAAAATAAAACATATAAAGGGGTGAGCTTAGATGCTCGGTAAGGATAACAATATAGAGGAAACTTTCATAAATAAGCATAAACATTTAATGCAATGTATAAAACTAAAAAAATCCATTTAAACTTGAACTTCAGTAAAATATGGAAAATATAAATCAAAATAATTTCATTTACTTACTCACATGGATATTCTACTAGTTGAATAATCACATGCAATATCAATAGCCACTTTCAAAATGATGGAATGCATAAAGCCAGACTTCATAACCACATAGTCAAGGCCTTATGCTAAGACTACAAATAATATTTTGTCAAGGCTTTATTCCAAGACACTAGTTTGTCTCATGAGACCTACCTATGCATCTAGGAGCTATAGTGGGATTCATCCATCACTTATTAAGTCCAATTCATTCCTCATATAAAAAGGTTTAAACATAACATAAACATTCGTATTAAAACTATCATACGAAATGTCAATACTTTATCCATAAACCATGAATGGTGTAAAAATAACAAATCCAAAGTCAAACATATCACAAAACCTTAAATACAATATGGAAGTTTTTTACCATAATAAATCAACTTTAAATAAGCTTAAAATCCATCAAAGGATGTTGACATAGATGAAATCAAATCCTTTTTTGGAGAAATATCTATTTCTATTTTGAAATATTTTAAAATTAATATAATTATAAAATAAAACATTTACTTTGGAAATATTCTTATAATATTTTAAGGGAATCTTTGATGATGTTATAACAGTGGAAAATAGCCGCACCCACTGTATATTTAAAAAAGACATTCTTACCTTAATTTTGTCGAAAAGGTTATAAAGGGCCTTGTTTGAAAAAAGACGGAAAGATTCCTTTATAAAGATCTTATAAAAAGTAAAACAATGGTATAAATGACTTTAAACCATATTCTATAAAATATTAATAATGTTTTGAAATATATTTTTAAGAAACATGGATGTGGATTATAAAGAGGTCTCGGTAAATACGTAAAAACAACCTCTGATAATAAAGAAATTGTGAAATTAACTCTTACCTTGTACTTTTCCTTGGTAGATGGTAGGTAAAACTCCTGTATAATGGTGAAATAATTGTTATTAAATTATACAAGAATCATATACATTAATATTATATCATATATGATCTTTTAATATTGCTTTGTTAATAATATTTTAGTATTATCGTCGTTTCGGGTGTTAACTAATTCATTTTCCTTTATATACTTTGTTATGTAAGTAATTTTTTTTATGGATATGATGTATATTATTCATATTCAGAATGATATTAAGCCTTTAAAAATTATTTTTAATCATCTAATGAAAATTAGTCTTGAATGTATTACGATGGGGAATGAATCTCATCGCGTTCGTGGAGACGGTAATCTGTACGTACGCAAGAGCGACAATGTCATTATTTTGATATTAAAATAATATATAATTGGATGTTATATCATATATAAATAATCCTTATCATGTTATATTTATTATTTAAATAAATTACACATCATTATTATACCCATCCAAATAATAATGTATTGAATAACAATTACACCACGACGTGGAGATGGTAAGTCGTACGTACGCACGTATGGTGACATGTCATTCAAAGGATGGATAGAATAATGAATATGGTTGTACCATATTTATAATAACATCACAGTATATAGAAGATACTGGATTTATTATTTTATAATGGAAACAACAAAGAAAGAGGAAGTGGAAGAAGAAAGGAACTTAAAATAGGTGATGAAATATTTTCCTCTTCTTCGGGTTCTTACTTTTGATTTGATCAAAAGGGATCCTTAGGATGGATTTATGACTAAAGTAAGGCCTCTAGGATGAATGTAGGATAGTTTAGAGTGTATTTGGGAATTTTTTTTCCAAGCCAAATGTCTTTGAAGGTGTGAATTAGAGAGAAGGGGGAGTGCCCTTTTATAAGAGGGGTGAGGGGCACCTTATGAAAAGCTAGAAATGTTATTTTATAATAAAATCATTTTCGGTTTCCAATGGCTCCAAAATTGATTATTTAAAGGATAATGTGGGTATGGGTCAAAAAACACTCAAAAAATAGGTTTTAGACAGGTTTGGGTCACTATATTAACCTTATCATTTAGATTTAACTCTTAGTTAAATAGTTTGACATTTACCATGTCTCCTTGTATTTTTATATTTTATGGTTAATAAACTTACTATATACTTACAAGAGAACACCAAGTGGTTAATTAATGATACACATATCATTATATAATTCTTTTTAAAGAAACTTATATTTTTAGGAATATAATATCAATTAATAATACAATATTTGTTTTAAAAACTCTTTTATGTCAATTTTGACACTATTTGGTATTTTGTTTTTGCTAAATTCATAACAGCATTATTACTTAAAAAAATTCATCTAAAAAACCCTAATATGTCATATTAAACTATAAAATTTGTTTAATTCATTAAAAATCTCAAATTAAATTTATTTGGATATTTATAATATCAATTACTTTAATATTTCATTAATTAGGAAATTACTACATCATTATTGTGTCTTAAATAAATTAAATTATTTAATGTCTAAAAAATATAAATAAAATACCATTATGTATGAAATATTTTTATATTTCTAATTAATATTTATAGTTGAATTTATCTTATGTATAACCTTGTATTAAAAATGTTTTAGTTATTAAACTTTGATTTTAACTCTTTTAACTATTCTTTAAATAAAATAATAATAAGTGTCCTAATCTAATCCAAGTGGACCAAAGAGGTTCATATTTTATTCATAAGGTTTTTTTTGGTCGAATTATACATATCCAATAGAATTATGACATGTGTTAGGGTAATAATAAAATCATTTTTACCCTTAATTACCCTATTTACTTTTAACCGTGGTAAATAAAAGTAAAAAGTTATTATTCACAAAAAAATTATTTTCATCTTATTGAACCACATTTTACTTATTGATATCAACTGTGTCTCTCGAATTTTTGAAATTCAACTCACAGAAGTGGTAAAATTAAGTTTTATGTAAATTTGCAAATACTCCTAGGAGGTGGGTAAAAGACAGTAAAAAGTTCAATAAAATTTTTATATATCAAAAATTATTATAAAATAACTCCAATGAATTAAATTGAACTTGTGTAGGTATTATGTATCTATTTTTACCTAAAATAAATTCAAATAAAATAAATAATTATTTAAATAAAAATTTGATTTTAAACTATAACTCAGTGTTTTTCACTATTCATCAAAAATTGAAAGTTTTCAATAAAATACCAAAAATTCACCCTAAGCTAATTTCGATATTCCAAATCCAAAAATGAAGTCTATTTTGAAAGATAAAATTTATAAAATCTCAAAAGTTGGGTATTACTATTCATAATGGCTTGTTTGATTGGTTGTGGTGTGTTAGAACTCGAAGTTGCGTACAACACACGCTATTGTATTATTAAAAGAGAAGCGTACCGTGGAAGCTTGGGGTGTTACATTATCCCCTAATTAAAATAATTTTGTCCTCAAAATTTCTAGAATATTACTGCATAAAAAGACTCGGGTGGTTCTTGATCATAAGTTCCTCTGGTTCCCACGTTGCCTTTTCCATCTTATGGTTTCTCCATAGAACTTTTACCAGATGATTCGGCCAGTTTCTCAGTACTTGTTCTCTTGTATCAAGAACCTTGATAGGCTCTTTGCAATAAGACAGATCGGGTTCCAGTTCTAATTCCTCATAGGTAAGTACATGTGTTGGGTCAGGCATGTATTTTCTCAACAGTGATACGTAGAACACATCATGAACTTTGGAGAGACTCGGTGGCATTGCCAAACGGTAAGCAACAATCCCAATTTGTTCAATAATTTCGAAAGGTACGATGTACTTTGGACTCAATTTATCCTTCTTACCGAATCGTATAGCACCGTTCCATGGAGAAACCTTCAAGAAAACATGATCTCCTACCTAAAATTCCAAATCCTTCCTTTGGTTATCGGCATAGATCTTCTGCCTACTTTGAGCTGCTTTGATGTGGTTTTGGATTGCCCTCACCTTTTCCATCGTTTCCTCCACCATTTTGGGGCCTATGAGTTTTCTTTCACCAACATCATCCCAACAGGTTGGTGTGTGACATCTCTTTCCATATAACGCTTCATATGGTGCTATCTGAATACTTTAATGGAAGATATTGTTATAGAAAAATTCTACCATAGGTAAATATTGATCCCACATACCTTGAAAGTCTAGTGAGCATGATCTCAACATGTCTTCTAAGGTTTGAATAGTACGTTCTGATTGTCCATCAGTTTGAGGGTGGTAGGCAGTGCTCAAACAAAGTTCAGTATCCAGGGATTTCTGAAGACTTTTCCAGAATCTTTATGTAAAACGTGGATCATGATCAGAAACAATCGATAGTGGTACTCCATGAAGTCTCAAAACTTCATTAATATATAGCCTTGCTAGACTTTCAAGTGGTAAATCTTCTCTTATAGCAAGAAAATGTGATGACTTGGTAAGACGATCAACAATGACCCATATTGCATCGTTCTTTCTAGGATTATTTGGTAGTCCCATGACAAAGTCCATTGTAATATTACCCCATTTCCACTCAGGTATGGGAATAGGTTGCATGACTCCTCCAGGATATTTCCTTCTAGCTTTCACTTGTTGGAAAACCATACATCTTGACACAAAATCAGTAATCTCCCTCTTCATGTTGTCCCACCAAAAATGTTCCTTCAAATCTCTATACATTTTGGTGCTCCCAGGGTGTAGAGAGAAATTGGAGCTATGAGCATCATCCAGCAATTCTCTTTTTTTTGATCAGGTATATCGGGAACACAAAGTCTCTTCCCAAATTTCAAAATTTCATCTTCATACACAAAGTCACTCAATCTACCGTTATTCACAGCTTTAATATTCTTTTGAAACTCCTCATCATCAGTCTGAGAACTTTTTATCCTTTCTAGTAAATATGGTTTGGAAACCATTTGAAAAACCATTGATGTTTCACCTTCCATGGTTATTCCCATATCCATTTTTACTAGATCCATGTATATAGGATCCTTTTCATCTCTCACCTTGTTTAAAACTCCATGATCTTTTCTGCTCAAATCATCTTCCACCTTATTTTCCTTCCTTGGGTGGTAGTGTATCTTGCAATCATAATCCTTGAGTAGTTCAAGCCATCTACTTTACCTCATGATGAGTTCTTTTTATGAGAAAATATAATTCAAACTCTTGTGATCAGTATAAATCTCACATTTTTCACCATAGAGATAGTGTCTCCAAATCTTAAAATCAAAGATTATAGCTGCTAACTCAAGATCATGAGTAGGATAGTTTTTCTCATGAATTTTAATCTATTGTGATGCAAAGACAATAACCCTATCCTTCTGTATAAGAACACAACCAAGTCCTTTCTTTGAAGCATCACTATAAATAACAAACCCATCATTCCCCGATGGTAGAGTCAATATAGGATAATTGACTAATCTTATCTTCAGTTATTCAAAACATTCTTCACACTCTTTTTTCCAAACAAATTTAACCCCTTTTCGTGGGATCTTTGTTAATGGGTTATCCAACCGGGAAAAATTCTGGATGAAACATCGATAATAACCTACTAAACCAATAAAACTGTGTACCTCAATTATACTCGTCGGAGCTGGCCATTCTTGGATTTCCTTGGTCTTAGAATAATCAATAGAGATTCCACCCTTATAGACAATATGGCCAAGAAAAGAAATCTCCTGAAGCCAGAATTCACACTTGCTAAACTTCCCATATAATTCATTTCTTCTAAGAGTCTTCAAGATAATGCGCAAGTGATTTTCATGATCTTCATAGATTTTGGAGTATACCAATATATCATCAATAAATACCACTACAAAGTCATCAAGATATTCCTTGAAAACTCTATTCATTAGATTCATGAAGACAAAGGGTGCATTAGTCAATCCAAAAGGCATTACTGTAAACTCATAATGTCCGTACCTGGTTCAAAATGTTGTTTTCGGAATGTCTTCCTTCTTCACACACAACTGATGATATCTAGATCGAAGGTCAATCTTTGAAAAGTATTAAGCTCCATGAATTTGGTCGAATAAATCATCAATGTGAGGTAGGGGATACTTGTTCTTTATTGTTATAGCATTGATCTCCCTGTAATCAATTCACAACCTCATATATCCATCTTTATTCTTAACAAAAAGGATAGGGGATCCCCATAGAGAAACACTAGGGAGAATAATTCCCTTATTACTCAATTCCTCTAGTTTTTTCTTTAGTTCCACTAATTCCACAGTGGCCATTCTATAAGGGGTCTTCGATATGGGCCTTGAACCAGGAATTAAATCAATGGAAAACTCAATTTCTCATTTTAAAGGATGTCCAGGTAAATATTCTGGAAACACATCAACATATTCCTTCACAATAGGTACATCCTCTATTTGAACATTCCTTTTCTGTCTTGATAGTGCATGAGACAATGCCTTCGTATGATGAGAAGGATTGTGAGACTAATGATTGACGGAGAAATGGTTTTAACCCATCAAAGAAACGATCAATCTTACTACTTGGGTTACGTATATAATCTGTTGCATGGCTCGCTAACCTTGTAAAGTTAGCTTCATACTTTGCGACATTCTCATCCTCCTTTTTCCTCAGACTCAGAAATTGTCTTTCAATATCCGCTCGATGGTCATGGGGAAATTATTTTTATAATAAAAGATCTTTAAACTCCCTTCATTCCATATTTGACACTTCATCATCTTCGTTTTTGTTTTTAATCAATGACCACCATTGATCAATATCTCCAGTGAGGTGGTAAGCTTCCATGACAACTTTTTCCCTTTTGCTACTCCCCAAAGCATGAAATATTTTCTCTCAGGAACTTATCCATTTCTCAACTACCAATGTATTTGTACTCCCATTGAATGTTGGTGGTTGTTACCTTATGAAGTGATCTAACATTGATCCTCCATGTTGTGGATCAGGGTGCTCTATACAGGTAAGGTTATTATTCATAACGTGAGTGAGTTATCCCAATATAGTGATAAGCTGATCAGCACCAGTTGCTTCACCAGCTCCACAATAATTATTTTGAGTAGGAGGGAAATCGATACAAGGATTACGAACGTTGATACGGTTTCCATTACTTCCACTAGGCACCATTTATCATCAATGGCATAAACTAGATTAGTTTATGAATCAAAATACATAATTCCATACATGTAAACAACTTAACATAAATTGAACTGTTTATGGATATAATCCATAATCATAAAAATGTTTTCTTCGAGGAAGTATATACACATAAACCCTTCATAATGGTTTGTAAAGAAAATGATAATTATCCTAAGCATATCCTCTGGGAGTGTCGTAACTAAGAGTGCAATGAGGCCCATTTTCGTGCACCAATTCCCATTCAAGTCTAGTTCAAAGCGGTGTTTTCGGGTTTTACCCCTAGGTACATCTGTGCCAGATCCTCCTCTACCTACTCGTATCCAGACAGGGATGTATAGCTTGGAAAACTCACAAAATCTCAATAATACAAAAATTCTAGGAAGTTCTTATATACTAATCCTCAAATTCTATCTTAGGGATATATTCTCTAATCAGAGTTTATCAAAATCTAGTTTCCAAGGTTTGTACTAAACTTCCTCTGATAACAATTGTAACACCCTGACCCCAGAAGCCTAGAGTCGGTGCATTATTATGTATCATTTTCATGATCACAAAAGATCAAGTCTCGAAAGACCGATTAGTTTAGTAGCCTTGGAAGTACTAGATACATTCATAAGTTTTAAATTACATAATAAAATGGAAAACTAAAACAACATGGTTTCCAAAGAAAACTATCACAACCCGTCCCCAGGGCCCGTGTCGTGACTACCCCAAGCCCGCCTTCCATAGGCCAGGGGCTGGAGACTAGCACCAAAGGTGTAAATCCTGGTAAAAAGGGAAGGCATTGCCTTTATAAAAGTAAAAAAACACAACAGAGTACGCAAGTGAAGTAAGCACTAAGTAAAAATGAGTATAAAAGTAAGTGCGGGAAAGTAAATGGGTCAGTATACAAACCCAACTGAAAGTACAGTACAATTGAGAAAGAAATTACAACAGCTGTAAAGTAAAGAAGAAACCACCGAGTCGTCCTCCGGGAATCCCACGGGAAGGGTGGGTACAGATAGTCTCGTCGGTACCTCAGGTCCGTCCGTCCGCTCCATGTACATCCCTCTAGGTGGTCCACCTCCGGTTACCGTCCAGCTCCACAAGCCTCAACCATGATCAATGTTGTCCGTTGTCTCCAACCAACACAATGTAGTGCGGGCATTGCCCGTGCAGGGGTGAGTATAATGATACTCAGTAGGGACCCCAAGACCCCCGAAGGTCTCCCAGAATCCAAGAAGGATAAACCACAAAGGAAATATACAAACATGAAGTATCAACCAACTCTGCTTAGGTATATTCCCATACATATACCTAAGTCATCAATCTCAGTTCGGCTCCAACTTCTGAGTCTAAGCACAATCTGGTCCACACAAGAAAGAAGTAAATCACATCAATGATAATGATTTAAAGACAAGACTCAGCTCACACAGGTATAGTATTCATGAAGTGGTGTGGAGATGATTAGATGTAGCCTCTAAATCATCTACTCTACCGAACCCACGTAGGATCCAAGTACAGAAGTCGTCGCTGCCGAACCCACATAGGATCCAAGTACAGTAACCATCGCTGCCGAACCCACGTAGGATCCAAGTACAGTCGTCATCCCTGCCGAACCCATGGAGGATCCAAGTACAGTCGTCCTCCCTTCCAAACCCATGTAGGATCCAAGTACAGTCATCATCATTGTCAAACCCACGGCGGATCACAGCACAGTAGTCGTCACAGTCACACCTAGCTCTAGGGTTCCCACACACAGTGTGCTCGATTCCGGGAGGGTCCGCTCCTCGATCCAAGGGGGTCGATACATCAACTATCACAAAGTCCAGATTTGATGTATCCTAAAGTTTTGTCTCGTCAATAATAACTCAACGCGACAGACAGCGCATCAATCAGATGCCCGGTCTGAGAGATATTGTCTTTTTCGTTCCAGGGGCCAGTTTGGAAATATGCTCATTCCAAACCTGGCCATTTACCAAAGTTATCTAAAACTCACTTAGAGTATCTCAAAAGGACCGCCTCGTCAATAGGGTCCTAATGTCGAAGACGACGCGTCGTTCAGATGCGCGGTCTTCAAGATATTCACCTTTAAGTGAAAATGGGCTCGGCCCGTTAATCCCAGTGGGCTGGTGGGTCGGGTTAACCCAGCTTTGACGGGTCTGACCCGGCAGGGGTGTCGGACCGGCCCGAATAAAATGCGCAGCTTGACCAGAGGGGCACGGCCTGGCCTGTAGAGGGCGCGGCCCAGCCCGAAGTGGCACGGCCCGGCCCGGCCCGAAGTAGCACGGCCCGGCCCGGCCCGGCCCGACAGGGTGCGGCCCAGCTCGGCCCGGCCTGGCTTGGCCCTGCTGGGCACGGCCTGGCTGGGCGCGGCCCAACTGGGCACGACCTGGTCGGGCGTGGCCCGGCTGGCATGGCCAGCTGGCCGAGTGGCTCGGCCCGAAGGCCAAGTGGCTCGGCCCGAAGGCCGAGCTATTCGAGGGGGGCACGGCCCCCCAGGTGCCCGAACCGGCGGTTCCAAGTGGCCTGCTTGGGCAGGCTATGGGTTCTCCTGCACGGCGCCCTCCTGGTGTCGCGGTTCTGCTCCGCCCGGCCGGTTCTCCAGCGCGGCGCCCTCCTAACGTCGTGGCTCCCCTCCGCCCGGTCGGCCGATAGGCCGGCCGGTTCTTCCGCCGAAGCGGCCCGATCGGGCGGGGCGCGGTCTTCTACAGCGTGGAGTCGTGGGGCGTCGTGGTTTCTCCCTTCAGCCCGGCCAGCCGGTTCTTCGTCCATCAAGCGGCCTGCGGTTGCGGGCTGCGATTCCTCCACATGTGGCTGCCTCCTTCGCTCGGCGCCGCTTCTCGATTCCAAACAAGACAAAGAACAATGGAGGGTCATCGTGCCGTGTTTTTTCGGCATGTGCCCTCCACGTTAGGCAATAACAATCGGCCAAAGATGTTCACTTGAATACAACAAGAATGGAGGAGTAATTTATTTAAAATAAATTAAGCAAACCCCCTACCTCGAATAAGGTTCGTGGTTGACAAGCGTCGTGGATGACGGTGTTGTTTCGGTCATCGTCGGAGTGCACCCGAAGAAGAATTCGTGTATCCTCTCTTGTCGTGGAGAAGAGAAAAGAAGTTGCATCGTTCTTCATCAGAGTATTGGTGCTCTTCAACAAAGGAGAAACTCTCCTCTTCTTTCACAAGAGCTCTCTCTCAAATATTTCCCCCAACACAACAAGTGCCATCCAAATTAAAATAAGGCTTCCCCTTATTTTAATTAAACTTTCCAAGCATTCAAAATTCAAAATTCAAAACACTTAATTAATAAATTGGAGGATTCAATTTATTAATTAAGGCGTTTCATGAATTAATGGGAGAGGGGAAGGTGAGGAGATCTCATAAATATGGGAGAGTTTCCAACATTAAACAAGGGAGTTTAATGGGGGTTTATGAGATTTTTGGGAAGTTCAAGGGTTTAGGTCATGTGTGGGCCCCACCCCACAAATATCCTATCATGTGAGGTTATGTGGGTGTGGGTCCCGCCTCAAACTCCCCTTGGGAGGAAATAACCACCAACCATAAAATAAAATTGTGCTACACCAATTTTATTTATTTTAATCTAATTCCCCAAATATTAATTCTCAACCTGCTTAAAATGCAACAGTGGTAAAGGTCCCCTTAAGCAATTACCAGCGCTACGAGTTCATCGGTGCCCTCATATTTCAATTCCGAGCAACATTTCAAAAGATAGAAAAACTCGCTCTTTATTTTACTGAACGTACCTGAGCTAAACTTTGGAAATTGATTCCGGTCACACCGGGCCTCGGAATCAAGTGCCGTCAGAAGATACAGACTCGTAAAATTCAAAATTATTTAAGAAAAAAATTTCCTTAAAATTTCTGGGTCTTTACATTACTCCAACATCAGGGATTTACAGCCTCGTAAAGCTATAACATAAACTAGGAAAACAAATGAGGGTACTGAGCATGCATCTGAGCCTCCCGCTCCCATGTGCTCTCCTGGAGGTTCCCGTACTGCCAACGAATACGCACCAAAGGAATCGACCGTTCACGTAGGACCCGATCCTGTTGATCCTCGATCTCCACCAGGACCTCCATGAATGTATCCCTGTCATCGAAGTCCAGCTCCCCATGATCAATGATGTGGGTTGGGTCGTGCATGTATCTCCTCAAATGAGATACGTGGAAGACATCATGCACCCAGTGCAACTAAGGTGGAAGGGTCAGGCGGTAAGCCACCTCACCTACTCTAATGAGGACCTATAAAGGCCCTATGACGTACGGAGATAACTTTCCGCCCTGGCCAAATCTCCATAATCCATGTCGAGATGAGACACGTAATAAAACATGGTCGCCATACTCAAACTCCAGTGGTCTCTGTTTCCTATCAACATAGGACTTCTGTCTGCTCTGTGCAGTCCTCATCCACTCCTGGATGATTTGCACCTTCTCCGTCGTAGCCTAAACCATCTCTGGTCCTACAAGTGCTGACTCCCCAGGGTCAGTCTAGCACAGAGGTGATCTGCAAGGTCAGTTGTGCAGTGCCTTGTATGGTGCCATCCCGATGGTGGAGTGGTAGCTATTTTTGTACACAAAATCCACCAAGGGTAGGTGATCCTCCCGGCTGCGACCAAAGTCAAGGACACATGCACATAGCATGTCCTCGAGAGTTTGAATGGTCCTCTCCATCTGGCCATCCGTTTGAGGATGAAAGGCGGTGCTCAGGCGTAGCTGCGTCCCAAATGCCTCTTGCAACCCCTTCCAAAGCCAGGAATTAAATCGAGCGTCTCGATCGGAGATGATAGACGATGGAACACCATAAATCCGTACGATCTCCTAAATATAGAGGTGTCCCAAGCTCTCTACTAAGCCTTACTCTCTGATCGGAAGGAAGTGGGCCGACTTGGGGAGTCGGTCTACGATCACCCATATGGAGTCGTGTCCTTTGGAAGTACGTGGAAGCCCTGTCACGAAATCCATGGATATCCCGTCCCACTTCCACTCTGAAACCTCTAAGGGTTGTACCAAGCCTGCTAGTACCTAGTGCTCCACCTTCACTTTCTGGAAAGTGAGGCATTGTGAAATGAACTCTGCTACAGCCTTCTTCATACCCAGCCACCAGTGTTTTCGTCTGAGGTCCTGGTACATCTTCGCCACTCTAGGATGTACCGCTAGAGGGGAAGTGTGAAACTCCCTCCGCACTTCCTCCTGTCGTGCAACTGGTACCATGGTACATCCCCTGAAGAGGATGACGTGTTCTCCTCCTTCAGAAAATCCATCAGGCGCCTGCCCGGTGGAAATATGAGCACGTCGCGTCTCATAGTCAACGTCCCCACTTTGTACCTCTCTGACCTGCTGAAGTAGTGGAGGAGTAACTGTGAGGGACTTTAGAAAGGATGATCTATCTCTATCCACGAAGGATATCTGCAAAGAGGCTAACTGTTCTGTCGCCTCTCCAAGTATCTGGATGCCCGATCTCCTACTAAGAGCATCTGCTACTACGTTCCCCTTTCCAGGAGTATAGACTATCTCGAAGTCATAGTCCTAGAGGAACTCAAGCCAACGCCTCTGTCTCAGGTTCAGGTCCTTCTGTGAGAAGATATATCTGAGACTCTGGTTGTCAGTGTAGACTGTAAAGTGCTCTCCCATCAGATAGTGCCACCACATCTTCAAGGAAAATACCACTGCTGCTAACTCCAGGTCATGGGTAGCGTAGTTCTACTCGTGTTGCCTCAACTGCCGTGAACCATATGAAATCACTTCTCGTTCCTGCATCAGGACACACCCGAGTCTGGTCCCTGATGTGTTGCAGTAAACTATGTACCCAACGCCCTCCTTCAGTAGCCTCAAGATGGGCGCACTGGTCAATCTCTGTCTTAGCTACTGGAAGCTCTGCTGGCATCTATCTGACCACACAAAGGGTTTCCCCTTCTTCATCAAAGCTGAAAGTGCTGCTGTAACTCTGGAGAAGTCTGGCACAAATCTCTGATAGTACCCAGCCAGACCTAGGAAACTCTGCACCTCCGTCACGCTCTTGGGTGGCTCCCAAGTAAGTACTGCCTTAATCTTCGCAGGATCCACCACAACTCCCACCTCCGAGATGATGTGCCCCAAGAAGTGAACCTCTCGAATCCATAACTGGAACTTCCATATCTTTTCATAAATCTAGTGCTCTCGGAGTGTGTCCAGTACAACCCACAAGTGGTAGGTGTGCTCCTCCTCAGTAGTCGAGTAAATCAGTATGTCGTCAATGAAGACTACAACAAAATGATCGAGGTAAGTCTGGAAGATCATGTTCATGAGACTCATGAACACTGTTGGTGCTTTGTTTACGCCGAAGGGAATAACCAAGAACTCGTAGTGGCCATACCGACACCTGGAGGCCGTCTTCTGCACATCCTCATCTCTAAATCTGAGCTGATGACAGCCTGACCTGAGGTCTATCTTTGAGAACCATCGTGCTCCCTTGAGCTGATCAAAGAAATAGTCAATCCTCAGGAGTGGGTACTTTTTCTTTACGGTCACCAGATTCAGGCGACGGTAATCGACACACAGTTGTAAGCTCCCATTTGCCTTCTTGGCGAATAAAATTGGAGAAGTCTAGGGTGAAACACTGGGTCAGATGAATCCCTTTCCCTGTAAGTCCTTCAGCTGTACCCGGAGCTCACGAAGCTCGGCGGGTGCCATCCGATATGCTGGAGTAGATATCGGTGTTGTCCCCAGGTATAGGTCAATGTCGAAATCTACCTCTTTATGAGGAGGTAGTCCTAGAGCGTCATCAGGAAAAATGTCTGCATACTAATCCACCACAACAGGAAAACTCGGACTTCACACATCAACCGCTCCTAGGATGAGACTATCCAACTGATGTGTGATCGGCTTCCCTCTCCTATGCGTAATTCCATCCTGCACTGCAAAGGCTCCCTTCTCGCCAGTGAAGGTGAACCTACTTCCATATGTGCGGACACACCGCACTTTGTGCCTAATGCAGTCAATCTGAGTATGGACTGTATACAACCAGTCCATACCCAAGATGAAGTCGTAAGTCCTCGACGCTGCTAAAAGAAGATCTCAGCCGAAGCTCTCACCTCCTAGTAATCTCACACTACCGACACTAGTGTGTAATCATCGAGTCTGCTCCCGTAAGAGTCTCTAGCCATAAGGATCGAGCCAACAACTCTGTCGGAATCCCCGATCTCTGAACAAGGGCAGAGGAAATAAAAGAATGACTCGCTCCTGTGTCTATAAGAACTACAGCAAGGGTAGAGTAGACACAAATAGTACCTCGAATCATCTCAGGTGCACTATGGTCATAGGCCTCGACATCCTGGAGTTGAGACTATCCTTGTCTGCCAGCTCCCTGTAGTCAGGGTGGTCCTCCTGGTGGTGGTGGTGGTAGAGCCTTGAAGCGTCGTCCACCACCCGCTACTCGGCCATCTCCGCTGCCTCGTCCTCCTACTCCCTGCAGACCGCCACGGTCGAACCTCTGCCTCATCCTGGGAGGTCCCTCTACTGTATGCTACTCATCTACTGTAACATCCCCAAATGATAAAGGGTTAAATGACTAAATGATCTGACTCATGTCAACAAGGTGCACCTTCCTTTTCGGGAGCCTGCCTGATTAGAAATCCACAGTTAAGCGTGCTTGACCTGGAGTAGTGATCAGGATGGGTGACCTCCTGGGAAGTTTCTCAGGGTGTGTGTGAGTGAGGACAAAGCACACTGGAAAGGACATGTGTTGGCCTGTGGGGACTGTCATTAGTCAGATGACCCGTTCAGGCATGTGGGTGGACCCTAGGGTGGACCCCACGTGTCTGCGGTGCAACTGGGTGGTACCTGGTGCGCCAGGACCCGATGGTCGTGTTAAGGCGGGGTGGTTGTGCTGTCACCAGGACCCGGTTGTCACATTTGGTATCAGAGGTGGTACCCAGCCTTAAGTGCGCTGCACTGCCTGGGTTGACATGTAGGGCCCACAACGAGGGCGTTGTGCCCTAAAGGGGGGGTGATTGTAACATCCCCAAATGATAAAAGGTTAAATGACTAAATGATCTGACTCATGTCAACAAGGTGCACCTTCCTTTTCGGGAGCCTGCCTGATTAGAACTCCACAGTTAAGCGTGATTGACCTGGAGTAGTGATCAGGATGGGTGACCTCCTGGGAAGTTTCTCAGGGTGTGTGTGAGTGAGGACAAAGCACACTGGAAAGGACATGTGTTGGCCTGTGGGGACTGTCATTAGTCAGATGACCCGTTCAGGCATGTGGGTGGACCCTAGGGTGGACCCCACGTGTCTGCGGCGCAACTGGGTGGTACCTGGTGGGCCAGGACCCGATGGTCATGTTAAGGCGGGGTGGTTGTGCTGTCACCGGGACCCGGTTGTCACATCTACATGGCAGGTTGGGCAGTCACGATCCATTTGGCCATGCCCACCGCATGCATAGCACTGCTTACCCCTCGTATGGATGGATCTTCTCCGTGTGCCCCGCACATCCGAACCAGTATCCTGAGGTTTCCCACCTGATGGTCTGGTCCGCTTGGACCTCTGCGACATCTGTCTACTGCTGGCTGCAGAAGGCTCCGCTACGTGTCGACCTGCGGTGGTTCTCGTTGCTGGCGTCAGATCAGCAAGAAATCTCTCCACAAGAAGGGATCGCTCCAGTACTCCTGCCTACATCGAAATGCTGAGGGAGATCATTGAAGCCCTGATATCATGCCTCAGTACCTGTTCAAAGGTTCGGGACCAGAAGAATGGGTCTCATACCATGTCTGTGGAGTAGCGCGAGAGGTTGGTAAATCTCGCCGAGTATTGGGATACTGTCATGCTGCCCTGCCGCAGATGTAGTAACTCCTGGATGTGCACCGCACGGAGGGTGGATAGAACAAACTATGAGCGGAAGAGGGTCTCAAAGTTTGTCCAAAGTAGTGATTCCTTTTCGTGAACCTAGAGCATCAGGCTCCACCATCTACCTAGTGCTGCGTGCAGGAGACTCGCAGCAAGGATCACCATAAGGTCTGCTGGGGTCCCTACCAATCTGAAGACTCTGACAATAGCCTCCATCCAATCCTCAGTTTCCTGAGGGTCCGTCTCTCCGAGAAACCTGGGCGTCCTCTATCGTTGAAACTCCTGAAACGCACTCAGGCGGCGTGCACTCTCTGCTACTGGGGCTGGTAGTATCGGTGGCTCAGCAGGTAGTGGTACCACTGGTGCCTCCATTGTACTGGGGCCCTACATCGAGGCATCATCGCTCGGTGGGATGCCATCTTGCACGTAGCTCGGAACCATAGCTGGCTGCCTTCGTGGGGCCATCCTGAAAAAAAACAGGCGTTCCACGGTCAAACAGTATACCTGGTGAGCTGACACAAAGTAATCATAAAGAAAAATTTTGAAACACACATGCAATCAGTATTTTCGGGCACTGAGTCGGAAATCAGAATTCAGTGTCCTGGTGTATGGATACGTCAGCCACCACACTAACACTAGACTCCCTGCACTGAAAACCACACTCAATACTCTTAACACTATTGCTTCACAGAGAAGAAATTATCAGAGTCCTAAGTTCTGTGGTAGAACCTCCCTTTGATACCAATTTGTCACGACCCATCCTCGGGTCTTGTGTCGTGACTACCCCAAGACCGCCTTCCATAGGCCAGGGGCTGGAGACTAGCACCAAAGGCATAAATCCCGGTAAAAAGGGAAGTCATTGCCTTTATAAAAGAAAACAAACACAACAGAGTATGCAAGTGAAGTAAGCACTAAGTAAAACTGAGTAAAAAAGTAAGTGCTGGAAAGTAAATGGTCCAGTATACAAACCCAACTGAAAGTACAGTACAACTGAGAAAGAAAGTACAACAACTGTAAAGTAAAGCAGCAACCACCGAGTCGTCCTCCAGGAATCCCACCTGAAGGGTGGGTACAGATAGTCTCCTCAGTACCTCAGGTCCTTCCATCCGCTCCATGTACATCCCACCAGGTGGTCCATCTTCGGGTACCGTCCAGGTCAACAAGCCTCAACCACGATCAGTGTTTTCCATCATCTGCAACCAACAAAATGTAGTGCGGGTATTTCCCGTACAGGGGTGAGTATAACGATACTCAGTAGGGACCCCGAGACCCCTGAAGGTCTCCCAGAATCCACAAAGGATAAACCACAAAGCAAAGATACAAACACTAAGTATCAACTAACTCTACTTAGGTATATTCCCATACATATACCTAAGTCATCAATCTTAGTTCAACTCCAACTTCTAAGTCTAAGCACAATCCGGTCCACATAGGAAAGAAGTCAATCACATCAATGATAATGATTGAAAAACAAGACTCAGCTCACACAGGTATACTATTCACGAAGTGGGGTGGAGATGATTAGATGTAGCCTCTGAATCATCTCCTCTGCCGAACCCATATAGGATCTAAGTACAGAAGTCGTCGCTGCCAAACCCACATAGTATCCAAGTACAATAACCATCCCTACCAAACCCACGTAGGATCCAAGTACAGTCGTCATCACTGCCGAACCCACAGAGGATAAAAGTAAAGTCTTCCTCGCTGCAGAACCCACGTAGGATCCAAGTACAGTCATCATCATTGTCGAACCCACGGAGGATCCTAGCACAGTAGTCGTCGCAGTTGCAGCCAGCTCTAGGGTTCCCACACACAACGTGCTCGATTCCGGGAGGGTCTACTCCTAGAGCCAAGGGGTTCGATACATCAATAGTCACAAAGTCCAGATTTGATGTATCCCAAAGTTCCGTCTCGTCAATAGGAACTCAATGCGACAGACGGCGCGTCAATCGGACGCCTGGTCTGAGAGATATTGGCTTTTTAGTTCCAGGGGCCCAGTTGGAAATATGCTCATTCCTAACCTGGATGATTACCAAAGTTGTCCAAAACTCACATAGAGTATCGCAAAAGGACCACCTCGTCGATAGGGTCCTAGTGTCACAGACGGAACGTCGTTCGGACGCGCAGTCTTCAAGATATTCACCTTTAAGTGAAACAGGTCTGGCCTGTTAAGCCCAGTGGGCAGGCGGGTCGGGTTAACCCAGCTTTGACAGGTCCAACCCAGCAGGGGTGTCAGACCGGCTAGAAGAAAATGTGTGGCGCGGCCCGAGGGGCACGACACGTAGAGGGCGCGGCCCGGCCCATCGGGGCGCG
Source organism: Viscum album (assembly GCA_963277665.1). Classification (NCBI taxonomy): domain Eukaryota; kingdom Viridiplantae; phylum Streptophyta; class Magnoliopsida; order Santalales; family Viscaceae; genus Viscum; species Viscum album. Next base: position 772,313,106 of record OY728155.1, on the reverse strand, counting down.
GCCCGGCAGGGCGCGACCCGGCTGGGCGCGGCCCGGCTTGCTCGGCCAGCTGGCCGAGCAGTCTAAGGGGGGCGCGGCCCCCTGACTGCCCGAATCGGCGGCGCCAAGTGGCGCTGCCCTCCCAAACCGACCGGCCTTCTGGCACAAGTGTCCTGCTCGGTCGGGCCACGGGTTCTATAGCACGGCGCCCTCCTGGCGCTGCGGTTCTACTCTGCCCGGCCGGCCGACGGGCCGGCTGGTTCTCCAGTGCGGCGCCCTTCTGGCGTCGTGGCTCCCCTCCACCCGGTCGGCCGACGGACCGGCCGGTTCTTCTGCAGCATGGCGTCGTGGGGCGCCGTGGTTTCTCCCTTTGGCTCGGCCAGCTATGGCCGGTCGATTCTTCGTCGGTCGAGCGGCCCGTGGTTGCGGGCCCCGGTTCCTCCACATGCGGCCGCTGCCTTCATTCGTCATTGCTTCCCGATTCCAAAAAAGACAAGGAAAGACGGAGGGTCGTCGGGCCGTGTTTTTTTGTCCAGCGCCCTCCGTGTTAGGCGGTAACAATCGTCCAAAGATGTTCACTTGAATAAAACAAGAACGGAGGAGTAATTTATTTAAAATAAATTAAGCAAACCCCCTACCTCGAATAAGGTTTGCGGTTGACAAGCGTCGTGGATGACGGTGTCGTTTCCGTCATCGTCGGAGTGCACCCAAAGAAGAATTGGTGTCTCCTCTCTGGTCCTAGATAAGAGAAAAGAAGGTGTGTCGTTCTTCGTCGGAGGATTGGTGTTCTTCAACAAACGAGAAACCCTCCTCTTCTTTCAGAAGATCTCTCTCTCAAATATTTCCCCCAACGCAACAAGTGCCAACCAAATTAAAATAAGTCTTCCCCTTATTTTAATTAAACTTGCCAAGCATTCAAAATTCAAAATTCAAAACACTTAATTAATAAATTGGAGGATTCAATTTATTAATTAAGGCGTTGGCATGAATTAATGGAAGAGGAGAATGTGAGGAGATCTCATAAATATGGGAGAGTTGCCAACATTAAACAAGGGAGCTTAATGGGGGTTTATGAGAGTTATGGGAAGTTCAAGGGTTTAGGTCACGTGTGGGCCCCACCCCACAAATATCCTCTCATGGGAGGTTATGTGGGTGTGGGCCCCACCTCTAACTCCCCTTGGGAGGAAATAACCACCAACCATAAAATAAAATTGCGCTACACCAATTTTATTTATTTTAATCTAATTCCCCAAATATTAATTCTCAACCCGCTTAAAACGCAACTGCGGTAAAGGTGCCCTTAAGCAATTACCAGCGCTGCAAGTTCATCGGTGCCCTCAGATTTCAATTCCGAGCACCGGTTCAAAAGATAGAAAAACCCGGTCGTTATTTTACTGAACGTACCCGAGCTAAACTTCAGAAATTTATTCCAGGCACACCAGGTCTAAGAATCAAGTGTCATTAGAAGCCACAGACTCATAAAATTACAAAGTATTTAAGAAAAAATTTTCCTTGAAATTTATGAGTCTTTACAAAAACACTGAGATCTCATAGACTATCCTTGTAGGTTAGTCATAATATACTTCTTTTCATCCTGGGAAAATAAAACATAGAAATGGGTGAGCTAAGATTCTCAGTAAGGATAACAATATAGCGGAAACTTTCATAAATAAGCATAAACATTTATGTCAATGTATAAAACTAAAACAAAATCCTTTTAAACTTTAACTTCAGCATATTATGGAAAATATAAATCAAAATAATGCCATTTACTTACTCACATTGATATTCTACTAGTTGAATAATCACATGAAATATCAATAGCCACTTTCAAAATGATGGAATGCATAATGCCAGACTTCATAACCACATAGTCAAGGCCTTATGTCAAGACTACAAATAACATTTTGTCAAGGCCTTGTGCCAAGACACTAATTTGTCTCATAAGACCTACCGATGAATCTAGGATCTATAGCGGGCTCCACCCATCACTTACTAAGTCCAATGCATTCCTCATATGAAAAGGTTTAAGCATAACATAAACATTCGTATTAAAACTAGCATACGAAATGTCAATACTTTATCCATAAACCATGAATGGTGTAAAAATAACACATCCATAGTCAAACATATCACAAAATCTTCAATACAATATGGAAGTTTTGTATCATAATAAATTAACTTCAAATAAGCTTAAAATCCATCAAAGAATGTTGACATAGATGAAATCAAAGCCTTTATTAGAGAAATATCTCTTTCTATTTTGAAATATTTTAAAATTCATATAATTATAAAAGAAAAAAATTACTTTGGAAATATTCTTATAAGATTTTAGGGGAATCTTTGATGATGTTATAATGCTAGAAAATAGTCTCACTCACTGTATAAGTTAAAAAAGACATTCTCACCATAATTTTGTCGAAAAGGTTATAAAGGACCTTGTTTGGAAAATGACAGAAATATTCCTTTATAAAAATATTATAAAAATTCAAACAAGAGTATAAATGAATTTAACTCATAGTCTATAAAATAGAAAGAATTTTTTGAGATATATTTTTAAGAAACATGGATGTGGATGATAAAGAGGTCCCAGTAGATACTTATGTAAAAACAACCTCAGATAATAAAGAGATTGTGAAATTAACCCTTACCTTTTACTTTTCCTTGGTAGAGGGTAGTATAACCTCCTGTATAATTGTGAAATAATTGTTATTAAATTATTAAAAAATCATATACATTAATATGATAACATATATGATCTTTTAATATTGCTTTGTCAATAATATTTTAGTATTATTGTCGTTTCGGGTGTTAACTGGTTCATTTTCCTTTATATGATTTGTTACGTAAGTAATTTTTGTTATGGCTAGGATGTATCTTATTCATATTCAGAATTATATTAAGTTATTAAGCATTATTTTTATTCATATAATGAAAATTATTCTTGAATGGATTATGATGGGGAATGAATCTCATCGCGTTCGTGGAGACGGTAATCCGTACGTACGCACGAGGGACAATGACATTCTTTTGATATTAAAATAATACATAATTAGATGTTATATCATATATACATAATAATTATCATGTTATATTTATTATTTAAATCAATTACACATCATTATTATACTTATCCAAATAATAATGTATTGAATAACAATTACACCATGACGTGGAGACGGTAAGTCGTACGTACGCACGTATGGTGACATGTCATTAAAAGGATAGAAAGAATAATTAATATGGTTGTAAAATATTTATAATAATATCACAGTATATATAAGATACTGGAGTTATTATTTTAGAATGGAAACAACAAAGAAAGAGGAAGTGGAAGAAGAAAGGAACTTAAAAGAGGTGATGAAATATTTACCTCATCTTCAGGTTATTCCTTTTGATTTGATAAAAAGGGCTCCTTAGGTTAGATTTATAACTAAATTAAGGCATCTAGGATAAAGGGAGGAAAGTTTAGATTGTATTTGGTCAGAGTTTGGATAATCCAAATGTCTTTGAATGTGTTAATTATAGAGAAGGGGGAGTGCCCTTTTATAAGAGGGGTGAGGGGCACCTTAGGAAAAGCTAGAAATATTAGTTTATAATAAAATCATTTTAGGTTTATAATGGATAAAAAATGTATTATTTAAAGACAAAGGTGGGTCTTGGTCGAAATCCACTCAACCAATAGGTTTTAGATAGGTTTGGGTCACTATATTAACCTTATCGTTTAGATTTAACTCTTATTTAAATAGTTTGACATTTACCATGTCTCCTTGTATTTTTATATTATATGGTTAATAAACTTACTATATACTTCCAAGAGAACCCCAAGTGGTTAATTAATGATACACCTATCATTATATAAGTCTTTTGGCCAAACATTAGATTTTTTGGAATACAATATCAATTAATAATATAATATTTTTTAAAAAACTCTTTTATGTTAATTTTGACACTATTTGGTATTTTGTTTTTTCTAAATTTATAACAGCATTATTACTTCGACAAAAATTCATCTAACCAACCCTAATATGTCATATTAACCAATAAAATTAGTGTAATTCATAAAAAGTCTCAAATTAAATTTATTTGGATATTTATAATATCAATTATTTTAATATTTCATTAATTAGGTAATTACCGCATCATCATTGGGTCATAAATAAATTAAATTATTTATTGTCTAAAAAATATAAATAAAATAACATCATGTAGGAAATATTTTTATCTTTCTAATGAATATTTATTATTGAATTTATCTTGTGTATAACCCTATATTAAAAATGTTTTAGTTATTAAACTTTGATTTTAACTCTTTTAACTCTTCTTTAAATAAAATAATAATAAGTGTCCTAATCTAATCCAATTGGACCAAATAGGTTCATATTTTATTCCTAAGGTTTTTTTTGGTCGAATTATACTTATCCAATAGAATTAGGACATGTGTTAGGTTAATAATAATATCATTTTTACCCTGAATTACCCTATTTACTTTTAATCGTGGTAAATAAAATTAAAAAGTTGCTATTCACCAAAAATTATTTTCATATTATTGAGCCATATTTTACTTACTAATATCAACCGTGTCTATAATATTTTTTAAATTAAACTCACATAAGTGTTAAAATTAAGTTTTATGTAAATTTGCAGACGCTCCTAGGAGGTGGGTAAAAGGCAGTAAAAAGTTCAATAAAATTTTTATATATCTAAAATTATTATAAACTGACTCCAATGAATTACATTGAACTTATATAGGTATTATGTATCTATTTTGACCTAAAATAAATATAAATAAAATAAATTATTATTTAAATAAAAATTCGGTTTTAAACTATAACTTAGTGTTTTTCACTATTCATCAAAAATTGAAAGTTTTCAGAAAAATACCAAAAATTCACCCTAAGATAATTTCGATATTCCAAATCCAAAAATGAAGTCCATTTTGAAAGATAAAATTTATGAAATTTCAAAAAGTGGGTATTACTATTCATAACGACTTGTTTGATTGGTTTTGGTGTGTTAGAACTCGATGTTGCATATAACACGCACTATTGTAATATTCAAAGAGAATCGTACCGTGGAATCTTGGGGTGTTACAGCTGAACCATGTAAATCTAATGTTATACTCTGTCTCTGTTATTATAAATACACACAAGGTGATATTTAAGGATAATATTGAGTGGATTGAGAATTTTAATAAGTTTGAGAGGTTTAATTTGAAAGAAAATTAATTCATAAAAAGGAAACCATTGATTCACCCCTCTACTCTTAATGGTCATTTAGGCTCAGTGCTCTATAAGTGGTAATAGAGGTTATATTCCCTCTAAATATCCAAATGATTTTTTATGAAGTACATATTTCAAGAAATTAATTAACTACCTCAGATGGATAAAAGGGTATTTACTCCTAAGGATTCTAATATACATATTTATTCTAAGACTCAGAAGAATGGGATGAAAAGATAGGCAAGGAAGTTGAAGAATAATCATATAGAAAATGGAGAGGTTCCTCCAAAAGAAGTTAATTTGTATGGTATAATTTTTAATAATTCTATTAATTGTGATTCTTCCGATGAATATTTTTCAAGATGTGGTGATGTGTATCACTTATTAATATTTATTTTTGTATTAAAATAAGATCTAAATAAAATCCCCAAATAAATATTAAAATGTATTTTTGGAGGCATTAAGGGTCTTTAGGATGAAAATTCACAGCTGTAATAAGTGGTTATTATATAGAAGAGGCATTGAATAATAAGGTTGACATGTCCAACCCTCTCAAAAAACTTGTGAAAGAAAAGGATGAAACAATTTCTATTTGAAATTAAGGATGTGGTGAAGCTATTAAATAATTAAAAATAAATGTTTGTGAGAAATATTTCTTTGAGATTGTATGAGTAGAATATTTCCATACATTTAAAAACTAAAAAATGTTTCTAAGGTTGTAAAAGATTCTCAATTGTAGGATAAAGCAAACAAGTTCAAGGATATTGAAAATTATTTACAAGAATCGTGAAAAATGCATAAAGATAAAAAATGAAAAAGATGCAGGGTAATTGGGAAGATATGTTAAGATTAGTTAAATATGAAATGGAAACTCTCAACATGAAATGTTTAGAGCTGTAGGTGATATTGTAGAATCAAGAATCACCACAAGATGAAACTTCCCAAATTTATAGAAAAATAGATGATTCCAAACAAGTGTGTGTTGAGGATCATGACTCCAAGAAGTGCATGAGACCATTCTCTAATCAAATGGTAAAATCCTCTAAGAATAAGGTATCACATAACCTAGAAACTATCTTATATACTGATGTTTTTTCAATCGCTGGTATAGTTTTTAAAGTAAACTCTAGGATTATATGGATGGTGAAAGATACTGATAAACCCAACACATCAAGGGTAGATATGAAAATCTATATAAATGTTTTTCCCCAAGAATTGTACAAAATAATGTTGGTTTCACTCAAAAATAGAAAGTTTTACAATCTGTGTAATTTGGAAAGACTACACCATAAAAGGAGATAAAGAGACTCATAGGCTATTGTTGGTGTTTCTAGAATTTTGGACACAAAGATCTAGAATATTGGCATAACATGTCAATTCATGAAAATCATATAAAGCCACAAGAAAGGGGAGAAAAGTTAAAGAAAGGAGAAAACATAATAAAATTGAGAGATCCTCTCATATATCAAAGGGAGAAAGAAATATGACAAGAAAATTTCTTCCCCCTAATAAAAATAAGAATCAATTGGAATAAGTATATTAATAAAAAAAATTTAAATAGAATTCATATCAAGGTGAAAGATTCAAGTTCAGTGGTTTTTTTGGTGTTTTGAAAGGTATGGTCAAAAGCCTACTCTTTCTGGAATAACATGTCATTTCTATGAAATAGGCATGAATCAAGTGTAAAAAAAGGGTCACGCATGTGATAAATAGATGTCAGTATTGTTAGGGCATATTCATTATGTTTTGAAATGGAAGATAGTCCAATAGAAAAATAGTGGAAGGTCATGTGAAAATTCTAAGAAGACGTAGAATTTGAAGAAAGAAGACCTATTTGTTTTTCCAAATCAGCTAAAATTGGAAAAGAAATTTGAGGAACATGAAAAAAATTAATGATTCTAAAATAAAGAAAGTGGATATAAAAAATGAGGTGTAAAAAGGCATTCCATACAAAGTTTATGAGAGGCTGACTAAGATTTTGATAAAAGAATATCTCACGTTGAGAGTTAGTTTCCAGCTTGGATGTTAATCCTAAATAATGATAATACCCTCCTTATTCCCCTATATATATATATATATATATATATATATATATATATTATTTTGTACTAACAAGAAGTTAATTGAAGGAGATGGATGCATCCCTTAAGGGGGGAGAATTTATTAGATGGATCTTCAAATATTTACTACATAGTGAATGTAGAATCTCAAAATAGATTTATAAAATTGTAAGATGAGGTATGTTAATCACTACCTTATCCCTACTCTGATTTAATTGATAATAATTATCAAGTGGGATTCCTTGTTAAGCTAAAAATGGGGTGTTAATTATTTTCACCTGAACATTTTGATGTGTTTATTGAATTGTGTGTAAGATTTTTCATTTCATTGAAATATATTATTATTGGAAACCCCTTAAATAATAATTGATAATTCATGAGCATGATTTCACATGCATGGTATTTTATGGATAGATTATAAATCCTTGGTTATATATCTCTTATTTTATACATCGGTCTATCCCACATAGACTTAGAGTTGATAAATTATTGTCTCTTTACTAAGAGAACTGTGTGGTATCATCCCTCTCTTATAAGTGAACAAAAAATAATCTTTTAAAGGAGGAGCATATTTTTTTAGTAAGAGATGTGAAAATTACCCAATTACCCTTTTATTTGATTGATAGTATGGGGAATAAGGTTTTGATCACACATATTGAATTTTAAATATGATAAGGGATATTGAAAATAAAATAAAAAGGGAGGGATTGTTGGGACTAGTTTTTCATTTGTTATCAATGATGGTGTAAATATGTATTTGGTGAGTTAATGATAAATTATTTATTCTTTGATAATTTTTATGGATTCATAGAATGACATTGGATTCCATGCTTGATCAATTCTCCTTTTCAAATATGATGATTGTTGAACTTCTTTACAAGTCAAATACTAATGTCAATGTTGAAATGTTGTTTTCCACAAGGAATATTTAAATAATGGACTCATGTGAGGTGGAGGGGCCCTTCATGACTCATGGGGGTCGGTCCTTGTGGCCTTCAACATTTTTTATGGTACGGGAAGCTCCCTTGGGGAGGAGGTGCGGGCGCTACTTACAGGTCTCCAAGTTTGTGGGGAGTGCGGGATTTAAGTGTCTGAAGTTGAGTCAGACTTAGAAGTATTGGTGAAGTTGGTTCAGGGAAGGGTTGAGATGCCTTAGGAGATGACCTACCTTATCTGGAGATGTGCTATAGAGACCCCTTAGGGCATGAATATCCACCATAGTTGGAGGGAGACCAATCATGTTGCGGATGCTCTTACCAGATTCGGTCGACCGGGAGAGGGGCTTATCATATTCTATGGTGTGCTTTCACTACCTTTGGACTGAAAGGTATTTGCGTAGGGGAATGCACTTGGGTTGCAATACTTCCGCCCACCTTAAGGGTTTCTTGTATTTGTGGGGCTCTTGGATTTTCTCTAAGGATAATAATAATAAAAATAACTTTAATGTTCATGGCCATTCAATATAAACTTAATTTCATGAGGATTTTTGATGAAGTGAAGATAATGAAAATATTTATTTTCATGAAGAAGAATAATTAAAATAAGACCATGTGAAATATTATTTTACAGGAGTTTAAAATTTCATGTTTAATAAGTTCTTATACTTGTTTTTTACTATGTTATTTTGTGGCTCTTAACAAAAAATTAGGGCCAAACAAACAAGATCAAGGGACCATCCCAATCCCACACATGTGGGAGGAGGCCTCTACCATGTGGAATACCCATACCACAAAAATATCACATGGAGAAAGAGTAATTGGGATGCATAGGGCCTACAAGATTGTGTGCTTGGGTGAGAGAAAATGGGAGTTATTTGATGGGTCGATGCATTGAGGTGCAGCTCATGTGAAGCCCATGTGTGTGAAATGTTTTGGGTGATGGACCCCACTATCATCTCAAGCAGTAATCAACACAGATTAATTTATTAAGAATTCTTCAACCACTCGTGAGATCAATATAGGACACTAGATACATCAGGTATTGTTACTTCATTAAAAATATATAGATAAAACACCATCCATAAAATGAGATCAATCTCATCCATCTGATTTCTACAACTCATTCATCCTTAACCTTAACCACCTAAGTTTTCTTCTGGTTTTGTCAGAGTACATCACCAAGATAGAGACAATCATCCATATTTCACAAATATGTCAAATGGATGAGGCATTCATGATTGATTTAATATCATTCATGCAATATTCATCTTGAATGAATATAATCATTTGAATTTTATGATCCCATTGAGCATGATATGAAGAAGCAAGATGATTTTTATGCATCCAAAATGCATGAGGGAGTTCAAGATTAAAATATCAAGTGATTTTCATCATGTGAATGTGAGATAAACATTGATAAGAGAATAATATGGTACCGCAAATATTCCATGAAACATAGAGTATATTTGAGAAACTTCAAATGAATATGGTGAGTAAAAATATTACTCAACATGGAATATTTCTCAAAGCACTAATTTGGTTTGGGACATGAAGGATGAGGTAGTGCAAGACATATAAGTATCACCTATAAATATTGAGTTCCGTGTCTGGGTATAGGTTGTTGTGATAGTGAGGGAGCTCTCATTTTTCTAAATAAAAATAGAGAAGTGTGAACTTATGTTTCATGAAGATATTCCATGAGCCACTTAGGTCATGAAGAAGAAGAAGAAAAAGAAGAAGATATTGTGGTCATTCGACTTGCGTTTAACACGCTAAAATAGATTTGAAAATAACTTGTTCCACAAAGAAATTTAGGATTGTGTGATACCCTTATGCATAGCCACATTGGTTTCTAAAAACTCATTAAGGTACTACATATATAGTTACATAAAGAAATGTAAGATTGAGTTTATCAGAAAAGAACAATAACATCCACATCTATTCTGTTAGCATGATGGTGTTGTTTGAGAAGTTCATGTGCAAAGTTACATGAATAAGATAGTGAATAGTACATGCATACATACATGCATATGTGAATGAAAATTCACTTGATAAGTTAATCTAAATAGAATATATTCATTAAGATAATCAAAACTTATTCACTATAATGAAATGTGGATCTTGAATTAGTATAGTGAACAATAGAATATAAAATAATAAATCAATAAACATGTGTTCTGGGGTTTCAATAAGAGAACAATTCTAGTTGTTCAAGTTATTATTCTTTCATGAAATAATACAGAAGAAATTTCATGCACCACTTGCACACAACTGAGTGTGTTCGGTAATTCACATGAAGAAAGAATAATTAAAGCTCGATCACTTATTATAGTGAGGAAACATATCATATACAGGTGATCATAATTTATTGAACAAGAACAATAGACCATATCAGTGGTTATTGAACATACTTGAAGTGTACATGAGCAAGTGTGATTCAACATGATCATATAAGAAGATAAAAAATATCCTCCAATAGTGTATCAAGCCTTGAATAATGTAGTAAGTCTTTATATTGGAGCCAAAAGTAGGAGAAGTCTTTCTTTTAGAGTTTAGAGTAGAAGATATCTCTCATCTGGAGTTGGGAATAGTGGAATTATTTCAGTTCGAGATGAAAGAAAGAAGTCTTGTGGTTGGATCTAGGAGTAGGTAAAGTCTTTAAATTGGATTGTAAATCAATAAATCTCTCATTTGGATCTTGGAGTTGGAGAATCTTCTAGTTGGTGTTGTAAGTGAATGTAATCACTAGATTGATACTAAAGAATCTATAACTGGGGAGATTAAGTAGTTATAGTAAGGAGTAGAATTTATACCGAACCTTGTAAATTTGGTATGTTGCTCTCTCCATTATTTTTACTATGCATGAGGTGAGATTAAGAGATGATATTGAGTGGATCAAGAACCTTAACAAGTTCTGGAGGTTTAATTTAAAATAAAATGAATTCATAAAAAGGAAACCACGGATTCACTCACCCCTCTTAGTATTCATTACAACCTAGGGATCTATATTAATATATTCCTTGATAGGTACCCACATCCACCCTCCCTAGATTTGGTTGAGGCCATTTTGGCCAAGTTCACATAAAGGGTAGATTATATGATATATTTATATGATTATAACAATAGAGATATCTTGTGGATGAAAAAGAAGCAGTTGAGTTACAACCATCAACCTATCCCTCCTTATTCACTTGTATTTTTATAAATAACTCCAAATATATATAATTATATAGTTTATTTAACTGAATTAGTTTAGAAAATAGACACACTTTTACCCCATCCTACAATTTTTACACCTTCTTTGAGACATGTAAATGATTCCACTCCACCTCTCATGTAAATAAATGAGGTACCCCCTAATCTTACCACCACCATACCATTACCCTCTTGAGGAAAATTAGATTTTAGATATTAAATTCATAATAGATAAGAATATGGTGGATAAGGTCACTAAGGGCCACACTCCCTTGAGTACTATACCATTTATCCCTAATGATCATAAACTCTTTGACAATGAGTTATGGGGAATAGAAAAATAGATAGTTTATTATTTTGAAAACATGGGATGAGGAGGCCAAGAAAATAAAATAAGATGGTCATAAGAAAAATAAGATGGTTGAGGAAATGAAAGGAAAAATTAACATTTACTTTAAGAGGTAATCCAAAAAGTATAAGATCTACATTAAATATAATACTTAAAAAAATATCCATGCCAATTATTCCTCAAACTATAGTTACACTAAGAATAATAATTATTTTATATACTTAGTGTAATAAATTTCTAAACTCCTCATGAAGTGAATGTTTTTCGCCACCTCCTCCTATATGGGTTATTTTTCTACCTCACCTACCATCACATATGACACCTTAGCTATCTAAACCATTACTCATTAGTTATATGGCCCTAGGGTGGTAATTATACTCATCTGGATATGACTTGTTAAAGAATTCATGCACATATGATGGGTGATAATCCCCTTCATCTTATTCTAACAATGTAACCATTTGAGGAGGAAGAAGGATATATTTCATAGGGTGATCCAAATGATGGTTTGGATTTTTTGTTTCACACTTTTTTTGTTGTTTTTTTATTTACCATTTTATTTCCTTTCATCTTTGATATTATTGTATTATCTCTTCACTACTCGCATGATATAATGTAAGGATGATATTTCATCACACATTTTGATCTTTATCTGATTTAACTTTTGGATTATAATTTATATATGAAATTATTTTAAACTATTTTATAATCATGAAATCCAGAATTTTAGGTACATCACTACCCAAAAATTAAATACATTCAAAGAAAAATGAATCTAATATTTTAGTTAAGATTATTTTACTTTATTATCCATTCCTTTTTCATGTTTTATATTAAAAATAATCATTTTCACTCTCTCACTTTGATTTCAAATAGTGGTAAAACTATTTTATATTAAGTGTGAGAGAGGGTATGTTATACAAACTTGATCATTTTCCTTGAAATAATTGATCTAAAAGAAAATTTCTTTAGTAAACATGTCTTAACTTTTCAAAATTCATAGAATGTATGGAAATATATGTATGATTTTTAAGTGAAAATCAAATACTTTTTCATTTTTAGGTTGAAATTCAAAATGATTAATGAATTTTTTTTTCTTCTAATTTTTATATTTTAATTGATTATTAATTGGATCATTACTTAGTATTAATTCCATTATTTATGGTTAAATATAAAAACTCACATTCTTAGGAGGTATTCAAAACCTTTCTATATATTTTTTCATGGGATGTTCATAACTACTAGAATTTTCACTTTAATATTTTTTAAAGCATAAAACACTCTGAACCAAATTAAAATGATTGAGGTAATTGTTAGATATTTTTCAAGCTCATTTTTTTCTTTTTACCCACCCAATGTTTGATATGTGTTAATCCCATAGAAAAAATGAACAACCTTATAATAAAGCTACATCACAAGCCAGTTTTTCCTTCCTGCCCTATGTTCTTTGGTATTAATTGCTTGATTTCTATTGAGCTAAAAAGAGGGGAAGAATGGTGATTCATGATAATACCATGGGATAATACCATTAAATAAATCTAAATTGTTATGGATATCCTTAGTTATTGGGAGACGGTTCAAAACTATTTTTTTATGCTTATATAATTCCTCTTACATTTTAAAAAATAATAATGTAATTACCATTTATTTAACTTTAGTTAATTAAATTTACCCTTCCTATTATGATCATTAAAATTATTGTTATGAGGATATTGATGGTGGGGATAAATTTGGTAATTGGTTTAATTTCCAAGGGTGTGGGATTTGTTTCCTGCACAAATTCATTTGATAAAAAAAAAAGAAAATTTTAAATAATATATGAAGAAATTTTTCACTGCTTTCAATTAAAAGATTGTGAACTTATAAGTAAAATGAGAAGGATTGGTTTTCATGGATTTTGATAAATTAATATATGGATATTATCATATTACATTAAGTATAAATAAAATTTATGCATTTTACTTAAAGAAATTGATCACATTTCAAATCCTTTTATTTAGAAATTATTTTACATTTTTAACTAACAGCATTCAAATTTAGATAAAATAAAGAACCTTGGTTGCAATTCACCTTGATTGGTGTGGTTAAATTTATGAAGTATAGATTAAGATAATTTTCCATCCTATGGATAGAGTTTTTTTTTCTTGATATGGAGTATAATTCCAATTTTCAGATTAATCTTGAGTGATGAGAGAAAAATTTCTAAAAAGGTCGACCACAAAATGGGAATGTAGGTCTGAGGAAAGGTTGAGAGATGGTGATGATGGGGGGAGATTAAAATGTGAATTCAATGATTAAGCATTATAATATACCAATGTAGAATAATAATGTTTTAATTTTTATGATTTTTAATTAAAAATTTATTCTATTGGGATTCTTGATGCTATTTTTCTCTTATTAAAGGGTTATTTTTCTTTAGATAAATTTTTGAGATGTTTTTTATTAATGATGAGAAACATCTTATGTGATGGGTGAATTTTATACTTAATTTTTATATTATATTTTCATTCTATTCTAATTACTAAATTATGGTTATTGTTCTTAAATTTGGTTGTTTTTTATGAATTTAGGGGGAATTAGTCATTAGAGATTACATGGAGATCTTTGGAAGATAAAAAAGGTTAGTTTGAATTATTTATGTTATGGTGAATTTCAAACCACAAATTGGAGAACCTAAGAAGAGATAATTAGTATTACAAATCCATATATATATTGGAGAATATAATTCATGGTCCATAATGATTTTATTTCCCACCACAATGATCATTATGTCTTGGAGATTATTGAGCTCGCTTTATGTTTTGTAATTTTTGTTAATGATTACCAATTAATAAGGAGTTGATGTTAACATGGTGAAAAAGAATAAATATATTAGAAGTTTAATTGGGATAGTGAAGATGAATTGTTAATTATAAATTTATGGAAATACTAAACCTTTTGTGGAATAAGTTCCTAAGAAGTTGTCAAGGTGTGAGTATATTTTTGAATGTTTTAATATTGGATGAAATATCTTGGAATATTTATTTGGAAATTGGTTGAATTACTTTCCATTAAGGCATTGGGGTATCATCTTATTATTCAAATAAAAAAGTGGTTTCAGATTTAAGTTAAATAGATAATTTAATATCGATCATTCTATATTTCTATATTGAATGGTAATTGAAGTTTTCATCAACATGTATTGGATGAATTCTGAAGCTAGGAAAAGTTATAAGTTGATCTGAAGTTAATTATTTTAAAAAAGAAAACCATGAGGTTTTTAATTGTTTTTGAAGTACAAAAAATTATCATAATGGTAATTCTTTCATGTGTTTTCCATGTTTTTTAATACAAAAGTATTGGAGGAGCTGGCTAAAGAAGTGGTTGGAGTGGATGTAATCCATTGTGTAGAATTTTTTTATCAATTTATAAATCATATTTGAACTCATATTTCTTATGAGAAGAAGTTTTTTTTATATTAAATTTAAATGGTCCTTAAGAAGTTTTATAGTGATTAGATATCATGAAAATAGTTTATTATATAGGTTGTTAAAGGAATCAGTCTCATGTCGCATATCGTGTAATTGTGTCATAGAAGTTGATTAAATAAGAGTGTGTGTGTTGTAAAATAGGTATTACATTGTAAAGGATACTAAATATGTTTTTCAATGGTTCTATCTATTTTAATTAATCCACACCCTAATGAGTGATTATGCCACAGAGAAATCCAAGCATATTCTCCATGTATCTATAATTTTGAGGACTTATATATCATAAAGGAGTAATACATCCCAATTGATGTCAAGTGTGGTTATTATGATATGGAAACATGACTACGCTGCAAAGGATAGGATATATTTTTTTTTTGTGTCTTTCTAATTTTTAAGGATCATGTGCCATAAAGGATTTACTATATCATAATAAGTCATCTCACTCCATAAAGAGACTTTCATACTACAAAAGAGTCTAAGAATTTATTTCCATGACTCTAGAATTTGTAATACCTCTATTTTTTATCTCCAAACCATTCTTCAATGTGTCTATATAGTTAAAAAAATAATTTTATTTAACTATTGTAATGTCCTAAACTTTTTTAAAGAAATTTGTTTCCTAAAAATGTTTGTTATATTATTTTATACTCAACAAAGGTATATCACTTTAATAATGAAGTGAGTATAATTGAAATGTGACCATCAATTTTTTGAATGTTATATGACCATTGGTTAGTTATGACTATTGGTCAATATGACCATTAGAAACAATACTCTTAATAATAATTTTAACATTATAATTAGTGTTATAAATAGAAATTATGATGGTTAATTTATACAGGAAGAAAAAACAATGGCCTCAACTAATAAATTCATGCCATACAAAGCCCATTTTTCAGAGCTTGGGAAGAAGGTAGAATCACTGTGTTTATTTCTTGACCAAGACCAAGCTAATCTTAAACATGTTAAACTTGAATGAAATTGCCTACAGGACAAGTTCAAGTTAGTAGAAATTATCACGCGGGTAATGTTAGTCGAGCCACCCCATGAATATATCACCATCACACACCTTACCCTTAGGTCATATGCAGGTGTTATAGGGGGTTATGTGTCAAGACCTTATTTACTTAATTTATAATCCCTATTTATAAATAAAAAAAATTCCATCAATTCCATTTTGATTTTAGTTTTTCATAAAAATATGAAAATTTTCATAAATTGATTTTTCGAACAAAAATTGTACATTTCAATAAATATATAATTATTATAATAAACTAATATATTATTAATAATTTTATT
Source organism: Viscum album (assembly GCA_963277665.1). Lineage (NCBI taxonomy): Eukaryota > Viridiplantae > Streptophyta > Magnoliopsida > Santalales > Viscaceae > Viscum > Viscum album. The sequence continues at coordinate 772,296,594 of OY728155.1, read as the reverse complement.
TTAATGAAATATTGGTATTAAAACACTATTATTTAAATTTAAATAATAAATTAATTTTATTTTTTTCAAGTGTCAGAAATTTTACTATGCATTTTATCATGCATTTTCTATCCGCTATTATTTTTAATAAATAAGGATTTTTTATATTTAAAAGTTAAATTTATCATATTTATAGAATTATTATGATAAAATAAACATAATTTTTGAAATTATCACATCAAAATTAGGTTAGGGTGAATTTATGAGAATTTTCTAAAATATTTTGTTTTTCGGATAATAGTTAAAATATAGTTTTGAGTTTTTTGGTATGTTTAATGACATTATATTGATATATTATGTAATATAAAATTTTTTTAGACTCTTTTGGATTATAATAACATAATAGGTTACCCAAGTGGAAAATACCATGGGAAAATACCATAGGAAAGTTCATGGTTTTGAATTTACCCCTACTTAGGTGTCCAAGGAAATTAATAAACATATCCTCATCTTTTTCTATAAATACCTATCCATTTATCCATTTACTTTAACTTAAAATTCATCGTCCATGAATCTATGATATTTTTACCTCCTAATGAGTACTCCCAAGGTTTCCTCAAGCCCCCAAGGTCCTGATCCTCAAGTTTTACGAACACTCTTCAATGTAAGGGAAATATCAACTTCTCTTTTCCTTTCAAGTTTCCTTTTTATGTGGTGTGTATTTAAATTTTTTTATACTATGTTCTTCTATAAATTTTATTCTATAAATTTAATATATTAATATTATTTTATGAATATTATACCCTTTTACTCTCTCATTTTAAGGTTTTCTAAAACCATGTTTCATACCCATTATGCTACTAGATTTTCTTCTAAAAATTTCTCTCTTTTTCTCAAGAAATTATCTTATTTTATTTTTTGAATACCCATACCTCTTTATATTCTAGGGGTATTCAAATAGATTTCAAAATTATATATTTTATTTTGGGATTAACATGCAATAAACCCACCTTCCTTTTTCATGGGTTAATAATGACATAAAGATCTTGTCTTTAAGCACTTTTTAAAAAAAACCATCATGATTTTGATATGAAACCCATTTCATTTATTATCTATAGGTTATTTCTAAAATGTTTTATTATGATATATGTGGATAAAATTAATTAATACATATGTAGGGTGTTCCCTAATAGTGCTCCAATGCATTGGTTAAAGAATCTAATCACTATAGATGAAATGTTTTACGATACCATGGTGAATAACCTTGGTAATTTTTATTACAGGTCAGGGATAAACCTTGGTGATATGCTTATGAATAACTCAATTAAATGTTTTAACCACATTTACATGTTATTATTCATGTTCTTTTCACTATAATATGTCTCTTTTTTCCTTTCTTGTGGTTTTATGATATTCTTCAAGTTCTTTTTGATAATTTTCATGATCACTTGTAAAATGTTTCCCTTGATTTCCCTTACTAGGCCTTATGCTCACCCTTTCCTTTGATGTATTTCCCTGGGTTATGAGATGAAATAAATGTACTTAGGATAAACCTTGAATAATCCTTTCAAGTGGAATAGAATTATATTTTAAGTTTTTATGTATTGTATACCCTATTTTCCAAGAAAATAAACTTTAAAAGATCATCTATTTTTTACAATGTAATGAAAAGTTCATGTAATAAAAAGGCAAGATTCCATAGTTGGTATCAAAGGATGGTTTAGTTTCTTGTGAAAATTAGGATTTGAAAACTTTATAAATAACCTTAGAGAAAATTTTAACTATGGGAAAACATCCTGGTATTTTGGTGAAGTAATAATTAAGTTGTTTTTTAGCAAATAAATCTCTATCTAGATATGAAAAAGTGGGTGTGGTCCTAGAACAGAAATACCTAGGGGTAACAACTCCAAAAAGGTGTGTCAGGCCTAACTCGGCATAACCCGTTATATGACAACAGGACTTACTGTGCACCTGGTTGGACACTCCTAGGGGATATTTTTTGTTAATCACAAGGTTTTATGAATAATTATAAAGGATTTATAAAAAATGTAATTGTTATTAATGAATAACATACTTATGTTTTAAGTCATGAAATTCATTTAGAATTATAAGGTTATTAAATGAAACACATTTCTCACTAAGGTTTTCTTCTTTTAGAAAATAGTGGTAAATTGGAGAAACTACATAAATTGTGAGTGTAATGGACTAGGCACTGAGGACCTTACGATGGAATTTGGAATGAAAAACTTCATGAGAATGATGAATCAACTGACTCGGATTCTGAGAAATAACTTGAATCAAGCTGAGAGACTGGATTCACCTCAAATGGAACAACTTTCCATCAATTCCTTTATGCGTCAATGACTACCTTATTTCAGTGGATCTACAGAGCCATTGATTTCTGAATAGTGGATAAGCTCTGTATAAAATATATTTTATATACTATATTGTTCAAAATAATAGAAAGTCACCCTGGTTGTGTACCACCTAGAGAGAGAATCTTATTAGTGGTATACATAGGTTAAAAACAAGAATCCAAGAGGGAAGATTGATTCAATGAAATGGTAAGAGTTCGGGGGAACCTTTTTTAAAAAATATTTCCCTCGTTTAATGAAAATGAAAATGGAGAAGGAATTCCTAGAGGTTAAGCAAAAGTAAAATGAATCTATGGGAATCTATGAGATGAACTTCACAAGACATTCCCATTACACCACTATCTTTTTCATAGATCATAATGGGAAGTTTTTTGAGTTCAATTTTTATCAATAAGGTGTATTGAAATTTCATACAAGGCTATGTGTTTGATCCATTTCAGAAATAAAGAAGGAGTTTATTGATAAATCTCATAGATCTACTTTATCTATACATACTAGAAGCACTAAAATGTATAGGGACATTTGTGATCATTATTGGTGGGATAACATGAAAAGGTATATTTTTTAATACACTACAAGATGATTTGCATGTCAATAAGTTAAGGAAAAAAGACAACTTCCTAAAGGGGTATTATAACTACTACCCATACTAGAATGGAAGTGGGATAATATCACTATAGACTTTGTCACCGGTCTCCTGAAAACATCCATAGAAAATAATGAAATTTGGGTTATGGTGGACCATATCACCAAGACTTCCCTTTTTATCTCTATTCAGAAAGATTTATCTCTTGACCAACTTGACAAGATTTATATAAAGGAAGTGGTGAGGTTTCATGGAGAACCACTTTCTATTGTTTCTGATCATAATTCAAGGTTCACATCAAAATTCTAGAGAAGTCTTTAAAATGATCTGAATACTAGATTGAATTTTAGTATGGCCTATCACCCTCAAACTGATGACTAGTCTTAAAGGACTATTCAGACACTTTAGGACATGTTGAGAACATTCTCAATGGTATTCAAAAGTGGATGGGATCAACATATCCCATTATTTGAGTTCTCATACAAAAACAGCTTCCATTCGAGTATTCAAATGGCACCCTATGAAGCTCTATATGGTAAGTAATGTGTAACTCCTACTTTTTGGGATGAAGATACTGAAAGAAATCTTCTTGGGACTGATCTTATACAAGAGATGATAGAAAAGGTTCATTCCATCCAACAACACATAAAGGATTCTCGGAGTTAGTAGAAGATCTATACTAACAACCGTAGAAGGGACTTGGAGTTTGATATTAGAGACAATGTCTGCCTTTGAATTTTATCTTGGAAGAGAGTCATGCAGTTTGGGAAGAAAGGGAATCTCATACCCAGGTAAATTGGCCCCTATGAAATCCTTGATTGCATAGAAGTAGTGGCCTGTCAGCTTTCACTTCCTCCAAATCTAGCTCAAGCTCATGATGTATTCCATGTACCACTATTGAATAAGTACATACCATACCCTTCACATGTACTAAATCTTGAGGTGGTATAACTGGAACATGACTTATCTTATGAGGATCAACCATTGGAGATCTTGTATCATAGAGACAAGGTTTTATGCAACAAGACTACCCACCTCGTTAAAGTGTTGTGGAGGAACCAGAAATATGAAGAAGCCATTTGGGAACCAGAGGAAACAATGAGGCAGAAGTACCCACACCTTTTCTCAACCAAGGGAACGAGATGAAATTTTGAGGATGAAATTTATTAAGGGTGAAATAATGTAATGACCTGAAATTTTTGAAAGATAATTGTTTCTTGAAAATGTGTGCTATATTATTTTGTACTCAACAAAATTATATCTCTTTAATAAAGAAGTGATAATAATAGAAATGTGACCATCAAGTTTTGACCATTATATGACTGTTGGTCAATTATAACCATTAGTTAATATGACTGTTAAAAATAATACTCTTAATAATAATTTTAACAATATAATTAGTGATATAAATATAAATTATAATGGTTAATTAATTCATGAAGGAGAAATTATGGACTCAATCAGTAGAATCATGTCATATGAAGCCCATTTTTTTGATCTTGGGCAGGAAGTAGCATCATTGGGCTTCACTCTTGACCAAGTCCAAGATGAGATTCATCATGTTAAGCTTGAATGAAATTTCCTATGAGAGAAGTTCAAGTTATTGGAAATTACCACTCAGGTGATGTTAGTCGAGTCAACCCATGAATCTATCACCATTCCACACCTTACCCTTAGGTCATATGTAGGTGTTATAAGGGGTTATGTGTCAAGGCCTTAGTTACTTAGTGTATAATCCATTTGTATAAATAAAATTTTTGTTCCATTAATTATATTTTGAGTTTAGTTTTTCATAAAAATATGATGAATTTGATAAATTAATTTTTCAGATAGAATTTTTTTTTATGACATACACACACAAATAATTTTTATTATTATATAAATGGAAAGCCCAAAACAGCTATAAAGATGCATTTAAGGTGGTCTGAAATAATGGATCCCTAGAGAATAAACCTTAACAAAGCTGATATCCTCCAAGGGAAATGAACCAATACTAGAAAAGATAATAATACACTCGTCGTGTGATTCTCTAGAGTCAAGAAAGTCATTCATATCATTTACCTCGTGCTAGGTATGAAGGGTGGACATGTCATTGCTCATAAGATGCTTGTACCTTCTAATAGAATATTCAATGGATGAAGGAATAGGGACCTTACCCGTAATTTCATTATAGATAGTAATTGAATCTATTTAAATCTCCCTAATTGGAATACTCTACTGATTGAAAATAATCATGCCCGTAAGGATGGCATGGGCCTCCGCTTGAAGGGAGTTGTCATTACCAAAGAAATCTAAGAAAGCCTCCACAACAAACCCTTTGGGATCTATGACTACTCCACCACCCCTCATGGATCCCATACAACATGATTTATTTGTGTTTAACTTATTACCCAAGATAGGGGCTACCATTTTACCCAATGACCCTAAAATATGGAGAAAGGGTTATTCGTGTAAGGAGAGGAACAAATAGCCTTGAGAGAAGGACCCACCACCGATCCTTTAAAAAACCTATTGAAGTCCATAACGAGGTTACTAATATTAAAAATAATTCCTGTGATGGTCATAAAAGAGTGAATATTCCTACTTTCATTTTTGTTTGACCATATCACCCAACACCCAACAGTAATAATGAGAGATCTATCTTTCCTCTCCGGGTAGGGACTGATTGCACCTCAAAACCATTGTTGAAGGAAAGTTTCTATGGAAGAAGCCTGCTCATAGATGTCGGTAAACTAGATGAAGGTCCTCCAGACCACCTACACCCAATCTCTTTTTAAGAATAAAAGTATGGTGGACTCAGCGCTCGAATCCCTATAATAAGAGCATTTGGAAGCCAAACGGATGCCTTTCTGTTGGACACTTTCATCTGTAGGCAAGTCGTTATTTCTAACTCGCACATTTCTCCATTTCCTTTCACTTAAAATTTATCCTACATGAAACTTTGATAGTCTTACCTCCAAAGCTATCCTAAATCCCCCAAGTTCTTGATCCTCAAGTTTTAGGAACACTCTTCAAGGTAAGGGAAATCTCAACTTCTCTTTTTCTTTCAAGTTTCCTTTTTTTTGTGGTATGTATTTAAAATTTCCATATTATGTTCTTCTATCCATTTTATTATATCTATTTACCATATTAAGATCATTTTATTAATGGGAGACCCTTTTCCCCTCTCTTTTTAATGTTTTATAAAACCATGTTTCATACCTGTTATGCTTTCAGATTTTCTTCTCAAATTTTCTCTATTTTTCTCACAAAATTATCTTATTTTATTTTTTGAATACCCAAACCTATTTATTTTCCAAGGTTATTCACCTAGATTTCAAAATTATCTATTTTATTCTATTATTAACATACATGAAACCCCCCTTCCTTTTTTGTGGGTTAATAATGACATAAAGATCTTGTCTTTAAGCACTTTTTTTAAAAAATGTCATGATTTTTATATGAAAAATGTTTCTTTTATTCTCTAGGGGTTATTTCTGAAATATTTTATTATGATATATGTGGCGCAAATTAAGTAATACATATAAAGGTTTCACCTTGATAGATCTCCAATGAATTGGGTAAAATAATTAATCACTATAAATGACATGTTTTATTATACCACGGTGAATAACCTTGGTAATTTTTATAACACCTTTATGATAAACCGTGGTGATATGCTTATGAATGACTCAATTAAATATTTTAGACACATTTACATGTTCTTATTAATGTTATTTTTACTATCATATGTCTCTTTTTTCTTTTTCTCATTCCTTTATGATATTCTTCAAGTTCTTTTCTATAATTCCCATGATTACTTGTAAATTGTTTCCCTTGCTTTCCCTTACTAGGCCTTATGATCACCCTTTCCTTTGATGTATGTCCCCAGGTTATGAGATGAAATAAATTTAATTAGGATGAACCTTGAATAATTATTTCAATTTGAATAGAATAATGTTTTAAGTTTTCATGTATTATGTACCCTATTTTACAAGAAACTAAACGTTTAAAGATCCTCTATTTTGTACAATGTAATGGAAATTTCACATAATAAAAAGGTAGGATTACATAACTATTATGTTACATAGTAAAGGGGGGAATATATTTTAAGATATAAAACTAGTAAGTTTTAATATCCTTAATGACTTGGCTTTATTTGAGAATTTTGGTAGTTATTTCAGCCTATAATAACTACCAGTTTGAATTAGATAGTGAAGATTTAACATAATATAATCCAAAGGATGGGTTTAATGTTTATGGTTTGAATTTTATTTTGAAATTAAAATTTGAAAAAAAAATGGAAGTTTATTTTGAATTATATACATTTATATAAGAGAGAAAAAAAGTAAGAAGATTTTTGGATATGTGATGAATTGAAGAATTCATAGAGATGATCTAGGAGAAAAGATATTTGAATTTGTTATTCTTATGAATATGGATTATGAGATAAAGAAATTGAATAATAAATAGTGTATTCTTATTTTTTCACTAAATTATAAGACATAAAAGGAATAGATCCACTATAGTCTTGTTGTGTATTGAAGTAGAAGAAGAAAAGAGTGATTTGAAATAAAAAAGGATAATTATTGTGTATAAGTGTTTGTGTAGTGAAAAGAAGTCTTGAAACCTATGTAAAAAAGGGAAACCATCACTTTCTCTTGTGAAGATAAATAAAAAAGAGTGTGCATCATTTTTTCATTCAAAAAAAAGAGGAATTCCTTTCATGATTCTATGCAAGTGAAAGATGAAGAAAAGGAGATCAAGGAAGCACATCTATAGCATGAATATATTTAAATCAGTGATAATATTATTTTATTTGTTGTCCTTCTTACAATATTATAAGGTATATTATGTACTAAAGTTTGTTATTCACTAAACAAGTGTGGAATATGCACACCTTATACTGTTGAGAGACTATAGTGTAAAGCATGCATGATAATTCTAGTGGGTTGTGTGATCTTGGAGGAATTCAGTTCACAACAATGGACCACATTCTCATACTAAGAGGTGAAATTTGTAAATTATTGTGCCTATTTTGTGTGTTTGTGTGTGTGTGTTTGTGTGTAACAATTGAGCCCCACTGACAGCATAGTCACCCTACCTTAACATGATTTCCAGTTCCTAGCCCGCCAGGTACCACCAGTTTCCCCATAGACACATGGTCCACTCCTTGGGGTCCACCAATGTGCTTAAATGGATCATATGACTAATGACTATACCAACATGCCAACACATGTTATTCTTAGTGTTCTTTGTCCTCACTCGCAAACACCCAAAGAAACTTCCCAAAAGGTCACACATCCTGATCATTACTCCATGACAATCACACTTAACTATGGTGTTCTAATCTAGTAGGCTCCCAAAAAGAAAGGTGCGCCATGTTTACATGAGTCATATCATTTAGTAATTTATCCATTTATCATTCTAGGGTGTTGCATTCATCCCCCCTCCCTTAGTGCAAAAATTCTTTTTTATGGACCCTATATATCAACCCATGTAGTTCCACCACACTTAAGTATGGGTTCATCTTATGATACCAAATGTAACAACTGAGCCTCATTGATAGCATAGTCACCCCACCTTAATCGGTGTGTCGGGTCCTGGCCCACCAGGTACCACTAGCTTCCCCACAGACACATGGTCCCCTCCTTAGGGCCCACCCACATGCCCTAATGGGTCATCTAACTAATGAATACCCCCACAGGCCAACACATGTTCTTTCTAGTGTGCTTTATACTCACTCACACACACCCTGGGAAACTTTTTATAAGGTCACCCATCCTGATCACTACTCCGAACTAAGAACACTTAACTGTGGAGTTTTTATTAGGTAGGATCGTGAAAAGAAAGGTTCACCTTATTGAAATGATTCATATCATTTAGTCATTTACCCCTTTATCATTCTATGGTGTTACAGTGTGTGTGTGTGTGTGTGTGTGTGTGTGCATGTGCATGTTTGATTGTGTTATAAGGAATAAGGAAAGTGAGGAGTGAGAACAGGAGTAATTTGTTCACCTTAACAAGTGATAGAGTTAAAAGTAAAGTATAAAAAGTTAAAAGTGTAAATTAGATTTAAATTCAGCAACACTAATCCACTCCTCCTCTTAGTTTGGTTTATAGCCCAATTGGTCCATTTATAGCTCACTATAGTAAACTCTATTCCAAGAAGATTAAAGGAAATGATTGAGATCATTTCAAGAATGGGGTAAGTCATTTTACATTGAGTTCTATGACACTTATATCATTATGAAGATGAAAAAATCATTTTATAATTCCATGTCATGGAAGTTATAAATAAATATTTTTTTATCTCCCAAGAAATATCTTCTAAAAATTTTAGAGATTTAAGAGAAATGGGGAGATTCAATTCTATCATACCATAAAAAATGACATGGTTAAGATAAAGATACAAGTATTATATATTTTTAATGACACCAAGGTGAAACGATAATAACTTTGTCTTGAATAGGAACCCACCACTATGTGGTCATATCCTCCATGTCGTGGTGCCTTTAGATTATTTATAGTTGTTTCACCCCCTCCCCCATGTAGTTGGAATAAATTTTTTCTTTTATTTTGTTTTTCATAGTTACTTTATGTTCTTTTGAGCATGTTTAATCTCCAAAAACTTTATTTTATGAATTTGATTATTAATTTTAATATGTTTGATGTTATTTCACTTATATTTTATTCATTGTTCTAGTTTCATAATTTATTCATCATTTTTTATTCTTTTAACTTAGTTATTGAGAGGAGTAGTTTATTCATGATTGAATCTTATTTGATATCGCATGGATAGTCGCTTAAGGAGTCGTAGATCAAGAGTAAAAGGATGGGTAATTGATTTTTTTTTTAAATTCATTCATTAAAATATTTTTTTTACTAAGAATCACTTTGAGAATAAATTTTCTATCACCTTAATTAGTTTTTGTAAAAGTGAATTCTTAAAGAATGGTATCCAAAGTAGTTGATAGGATTAGACTATTAATAGTGGTTTGTAATCATTATTATCTTTTAATATAGAACTTAATAAACTTTTTCAATTTATTTATTTAATAAAAATAATTAAATTAGATTAACTATAATTAATGGGTTTGACTATAAAGAAGTTAGTTACCATTAAAAAATATTTAACCAATTGATTCGATTAAATCATGAATGAATAAGATAAAAACTTTTTATTATAAAAACCATCCTCTAAAATTTATTTCTTACTTCTAGTTATAATTAAACATTTTTAACACTTTAGACTTTAGTTTTTGTTATGATTTATCCTTTAAATTTAAAACTTAAAGGTTAATAGTAAGTTATAGCATAACTATATGAGATTTATTTATTGATATATGTGGTAAAAATATCAAACTTAGATTATTCTACACCCTATTAATCAAATAAAGGATTAATAATAAAAAAATTATAACTTTATGAACCCATTAAAGGTAAAAACATTGGAAGGCAGTCAAAATTTTCATTAAAGACTAGCATATCCATTATGATATTTTTTTTGTGGATGAGAGTGATTTGATAACATGAATTTTGGAAACTTTGTGGTAGAATAATCTCATGTTCATTATCCATTATTTTTTAACTTGATGAGTGCACTGGAAAAATAAGGTATTCAGGGGCCATTGATCATTGATGATGGCTCCGTTATTTAAAAATTTTATAATTTTATATTCAAGAATCTCTTTTCATACAGTGAATTGGACTCATAAAACATTTTCAAAGTATTCCAAATATCATTTATCATCTTGTTTTCAATAATGTTTACAAAGACCCTATCTTCCAAATTAAAATGAATTTTATAAATAACATTCTTATGTATATCATTTCATTTCTCTTATATCACACCCACTATTTTTTCACTGATTTTTAATAGATAATTATTTTTCTATAGTTACTCTTGCATCTTAATTTTCCGCAACCAAAAATTATTCTTGTTGAATTTTATGATCATGAATTGTGTCTCCATCTAGACACACCATCATCCATGATCCACCATAGTTTCAGAGTAGTATTTTATATAATATTAATAAAAATATTTATGATGTAAAATATTATCCAAATCCATATCCATAGAGCATGCTCAAAATTATGATAATTATTAATACCCAAAAAAAATTGAACAACATTGAGTCAAATCCTCACTATGATACCATTTGTTAAGTCTAAAATCATTGTTCATATTGTACAATAATAATATCAATATGATAAATAAATAAATAATGTGAAAATAAATTAACACTAGGATGTAACATAGAAAAAAATCTTCCAAATAATGTGGGGTGAAAATACATGGGAAATAGAAGGATCTCACATGGGTAATGTGGGTATATACACTATCTCAATATCATAAGTAGACAAAATCAAAAATATCTCACTTATATAATTAGAGAAAATACAACTCACAAATACACACATTAAAAACTATAATAAAGTGATATTGTATTATCTATTCATGATATTTAAATGATAGGATATCCCAATTTTATAGGCATATCACACCTCATACTCCTCTATATTGGATTTAGCATTGGTGAAATTGTTCACCAAAACCTCACCTTCCTTGCCTGCCCCCTAACAACTATGGTTTTATTGAACAATAATTGTAAAATGTCTAGAATTCTTATAAATTAGGCCAATTAGTTTGAAAAAAAAGTTTTTTATATTTTATTTCATAAAAAAATATTTACACATTAAATTTTATAAGAAAACAATCTTAAAATTTTTATGAAAACAATTTTTCAATAATTAATTTTATTACACATAAATAGTGATAACTTTTATAATAAATTGTTAATAAATGATATCAAATTGAAAATAACTTTTTTTAGGTAAAATATTAAGAAAATTAACTATAAATATAAATAAAAAGTGTTGTTGGCCCATAAATGGAATTTTGATTTGGGTCATTCCATATAAAATAACGAAGCTCATGTGGGGAATTTTGATTTCTGTCATTTCAATGGAATAAATAGAGTCCAATTTTATTGTTTTTTATAATTTTATTCTATTATAATCCCTCATAGGCCTTTGTAAATAAACCCTCTTCTTATATTCAAAGGTATATTCTTTTAATCTCGATAATTCATTTATGAATACCTTTACTTGGTTTGATGTGATTCTTCTAATCATGACCCTTCATCTCGACAACCAACTCACAATACATCTTATTTATTTAGCTTTTATTAAAGTGAACTCATGATTCTCACTATTTGGAGTCATATTTTAGCACCCCAGTATCACTTTTTATTATCATTTCATTTAATTATTTAGTTTTTTGGACTCAGAGAGGTTCGGGTCTGAGTTTTTCAAAGTTTTGGGGATCTTTGGGTGTAAAAATATTATTGCAAAATTAGAAAATGGTTTAAAAAATCATGAAATTAAACCTGATATGGGGATTTCTAGTTCACATAGATCCACATATCCAGTGCATGGTCATAATAAACCTTGTGATTTAATCTCACATATGAGAATTTAAATTTAAATGGAGTTTCATGGTTAGTACATGGTTTAGAGAAAATATGAAATCTAACCATATATGGGATAAGATTTATATTTTCCACCACATATTTGTGAGTAATTAGGCATATTAACCATGTGGGGTGCACATGTTGTATCCAATAACTATTTCACAGTTAGTGCATGATTTTCCAAACCATGTAGTCAAATTGTGAGAGCTATCTAGTTTTTATATTTTTTAATTTCTAATCTGCCCTAGTCAATTTTTATCCCATTTTATACTCTAATATTCATTTTATTATCCTATATTCTCTTCATATACATAGTTTTTTTCCTTCAATATTTTTTAAATCACTTCCTTGGATTTGACCCATTTAATTTGAGATAAATCATATTTTCTTCATTATTTCTTCCTCAAATCTTCTTCTCCTCATTTCTCCTCTATTATTAATGAACTAATATGGTCATGGTGAACTATGTTTTCATGATACAATATTTTTAATTAGGTTTTCTCTTATTTTGATTTTTTATTTGTCTTTTATGGTTTTATCTTCCCCTTTCATGGAAATTCAACACCCTGTTCCAACATAATGAAAAATTATTTGTAGGTGAATCTCTATAGTTTATTTTATTTATGAAACAATGGGTTTTTACCTATTTCAAATAATTTTTTATTCTATATTATATCTATATTGAGTGACTATAATTTTCATGTGTTGATTTATTTTATTTTCTAAAAACCTAAAATGGAACCAAAGTTGTTTCACTCGTTCAAGGTATGAAAATTCTAGTCAATAATAACTTGTTGCGCTCTATGTTTTCGATAAAATGTTTACATTTGGTTTTTTAATGAAATATGTAAAATATCATTCATATATGACTCTTTTATGAATTATAAAGGCTCAGTGACCTAACTTAGTAACATGGTCAATAGAGTATAAGGTTGTTTTCATACTTGAAGTGTTTTAAAAAATTGATTATATTTTAAAGTGAAGTGATTTAATTTCATTAAATTATTACCAAAATATTGTATTTCATATAAACATAATGTTTATAATTTATATTAGATTTTGTGTTGTGTAAAAAAGAAGGCTCTCGATATCAAATGATTGTTAGAAAAATGAAGTAATGGTTTTCATTATTTTTTTCATACTTGAATATAATACCCTTGGTTATTCTCATGTTATGATGTGTTGTGGTATTAAATGAGGATTGATTCATTCCTAAATTTGATATATTATTATAAATGGGTTTTTTATTTTAATGGTGTTTGAAGGTGAGGTGTGAGTTATAATTTTATTATCATTTTTTTATTTTGTAATATTGACTTGATTTATCACCTCTATTTGATACCATGGGAAACCTAGGGTAGAAATTTGGGATTTCATGTGATAGTTACTATATAGGTTTAAATTCCCAAATTGGCTATTGTTTCCACTTAGTGTATTATAATTATTTTGGCATGGGATTTCTTATTTATCGAGGAGGTTAGTAAGAAAAACCTGAGTGTAAGCACAGTTAGGGTCATAAACTACCCATATAATGATTTATCATGTAATTATGTTTAGGAACATATCATTAGTATCTAGGGATGTTTTCCCATAATGATTATTATATGATTTTTTATTTCAGTTACTTTTTATTTTTTCATGGTTTTTTCATATTACTCATTATTTTTTTAATAATTTTTGTTATAATGTTTTACTTACAACATTTTTTTACTTTACCTCCCAATTTCTTGAAAAAACTTGGTATTATAAAGTGAAAGTGGTTAAGCTTCCTTTCCTTCTTAATAAATGCATGTTATATGGTTTGGCACTTTAATACATCTAAAGCATGGTTTAATGATTTTTTAATAAAGTTTATATTTTATAAGGTTGGTTTCTATATAAAATAAATTTTATTTTCAAAATACAAATGGTATTTTACTTTAAAATGAGGTTCACCTCCTTTTAATTTAATTTTTTCTCTCATATAAATTTATAAATGTACTTTTCATGTAATGATTTTTCTTAATAAATATAAGGGGTGATTTGGTTTTGGTGACATGGAACGGGATAATTTTTTGTCACACCCTAACCTTTTCAATTTATTTTATTTTATTATTTTCTATCCCAGTTACTTTTCATTGGATTTTGGGTGAACCAGTGTTTAAAAATTTTGCAGTCTGGTTGAGAAAAACGCACATTTTTTGTTTGGCGTCACCAAGGGCACGGGCCTGGAATGGTTCTAAGACCACACGACCTTCTCGATTTTCAAAATAAATTAAAACATAAAGGAATAATGGAATAATGACATGAAATAAAATTACGATAAAATAAAAATAAGAAGTTTAAAAAAAATTAAGAAATTGTTTTAATTACAATAATAATAACATTGTTTGAAAATATTATTATTATTATTAATAGTGTTAAGAATATAAAAATTTATTAATTTGTTAATATTGTTATAATTACTATTTTGTAAATATTTTATTATGTTTCTATATTTTTTTTATTGGTTTCGAAATTTTCGGTCTAGGTGAGCTAAGTCTTATTCAACTTTGGTGTTTTTGTTGATAAATAAGTTTTTTGGGGCTTGAAATTATATGATGCACAGGCGAAGCCTGATTATGAAGTAGTGCGGCTTCTCCAGGGCCTCCATGTGACCCACCCATTGTTCAACTAATTAAATAAAATGAATTATTGTTAAAGAAATAAAATTAAGTGTGATAAAAATTTAATGAATTGTTTCAATGATAATATTATTATTATTATTTGATGATATTATTATTATTATTATTATCATTATGTTTATTAAGTTAATTAAACATATTATTATCACCATATTATTATCTTATTATTATAAATCCTATTATTATTAGGATATTTTTTTTAGTCTTTTTTATTTTATTTTAATTGTTAGGTTTTTTTTATTCTTTTTATTTTGTTTTCTTCCCTCCACTCATTCTCTCCTCCTTCCCTTCATTTCGATCGGGGTTCACCCCAACCCTCTGAAACCCTACCCCCAGGCACCGCACTCACCTCCCCCTTGGCCTCTCCTCACCGGCGGCTTCCGCCCCACACCCTCCCCGGCCAGCCACGCCGTCCGCACTGTCCGCGCCGCCCCACACCCTCCCCGACCAGCCCCGCCGTCCGTGTCGTCCACGTCGCCCTCTCCCTATCGGGCACCCACCACCTACCTCTTGGCCGACCCTCCATCAGAGCCAAAACCTTCTGAACTCCCTTCTCCGAAGACTGGACCCCCTTGGTCGATCCCTTGTAGCGTCGTTGCACCCTCTCCCCCTGACGACCCCCCTTTCCCCTCAGACCAGCACACCACACCTTCCTCTAGAGACCGCGACCTTCCGCAAGCACCCCACACTCCTCTGGCGCGTGCTCCTTCCTTTGGGTAGAGTGTTCTTCTTTCATGTTAGGGTTTTAGTCATATTTGTTTAGGGTTTTGTTTATGGTTTGTTCATTTTTAATGCATTTGTGGATACCTTGTTTTTTAAGGTTCATTTTAGATTTTTTGTGGTGCATTTGGTGAGAATTTGGAGTTACGCACCGAATTTGTGAAGTTGCTACACACTGGTAGGTGGTTCCATGCCATAACATCTTTAGACGATTTCACTTGCTTCTTAATTAAATTTTAATGTGGTCTAATGATAAAATTGCGTAGTGAAAATTTTATTTTGGATATGTTTCGATTTGCATATTTGATGAAACTGAATTTTTCTTTATAAATGCCTATGTATTTTATGCGTGTTGTGTAGTTGAAATTTTTAGACGTGTTTTAGATATTTGTTTAAGGTGTGGAAATTGTGTTTTCAATAACACTTGAGGTGCGAGTGTGATTAAATTGAGTTTTTTCAAAAAATAAGATAAACTATTTTGACATGTTGACTTTTGTTATGAACTTCGAGTATATTCTAGGGATGCGAATGAGGTTTTTGGAAGGGTTGAGATGTGAAATTGCTTTTAAAATGGTTCTGGAATCTAAAATTTGTGTGTTTTAATGTGAGGCCTTATGTATGCACGTGTGATATTTTATAAATTGAACAATTGTTTATTTAAGCAGTGTTTGAGATGCGAAACATGGGTGGAAAGGTTTTGGGGTTATTTAGTAGGTGAGAAATGTGTTTTCAAATTATTTGAGGTGTGTGTATATTTAAATGGGGGGTTTTAAAGTAAAATGATTTATTTTGGGTGTGTGGTCTTGTTGTGCACACTTTAAATTAAATTACAAAATTATTGAATAATGTAAAACATGTTTTGGTATTGTTACCTTGTGTATTTGATTTTAAAGTGATGTATCTGTATGGGATAAAATGGTTTTTGGTGTAAAGTTTTCTTGGGTTATGTTGAAATGATTTGACAAATAGTTTAAATGATTTATTGATTTATTGAGAAGGGGTGAAAGTAGTATTTGGAAAATTTTTAATATGTGTTTGTATTTAAAGTAGCATGTTTTTATAAATTGATTCGTTTTTTGTGTAAACCCAGTTTGCGTCATTTGGTGGTGTTTTATAAGTGGTGCAAGTGGTCAGTTAATTGTGTATTTGGTGCAAAACTAGTTTTAAGGAAAATTTATTAAGGAAGTGGTTTGAATGACTCTCCTGTTTGTAATTGGGTGTGTTTATTTGTGTTGGCCCTTGTTGTATTATTTAAATAATGTTCTCTAAGTTGTGCGAATTATTTTATGTTCTTCTTTGAGTGTTTCCAAATGGGGTTTTGCAAAATGATTAGGTAACGACAATTTTTTTTTGGAAGGGTATTTTGTTGTGCGTGAGTTTTTGAATTGTTGTCTGGGTATGAAAATGGTGACCTTTCTTTGTAATGTCTTATTTGGTCTGTTATATGAGGAAGCAATATACTATGTGAATGTGAAACTTGACTGAGCATAAGGGAAAACCCCAGGTATCTAGGTGGGAGGACTAGAACTAGTGCGCTAGTGATCCAAAGTGGTATCATCCCTGTTTCACTTTGCTGGATTGACGATTGAAACACTAACTAAACATATGAATTTCTAAGGTTCGTGGTTTTATAAGACACATTTTCTGAGGGTCGTGGTTTCTAAGACACGTTTCACCAAGACACGAGGTTCTAGGGTCCCACTCGAACTAGATAAACCTTAGGGGATTTACCCGTGGTGCTCTACTATTCATGATGTGGTGCCTTCTGTAGGCATACAGAGGACCACTTGAGTATGTGAATGTTCTTTATAAATTTCCTCTTCCATTATTAAATTAGTATTTGTGAAATGGTTTTTCTTTCAGTGTTATTTTCTTTTCATTCTTAGCTTTTAAATTTTTTCCTTAAAAGTGTTTTAAAAGTATGGTTTTAAATTAGCTTGTTAAATTATCTTTTGATGTTGTGACATGGAACCTTTTATTTAGTGGTATCCTACTGGGCTCTTGGCTCACACCCTACATACACCTTTGGGTGTATGTAGACTTTGTTCTTTGTGTATTCCAGGTTGAGGCATCGTGCTTAGTGATGGTGGTTCTAGTTGATGATCTTCTTTACTTGGAGGTTGGTATTAGAGTTTTAGTTCTCTATCTTTCTTGTTGTTCATTTTGGGTTTTAGTTGAATTGTAGACTTTAAACCAGTTTATAGTTTACAGACATGTTCAGTTTTCTATTTCCAGTTTCAGCTTATTTATTTTGTTTATTGTTTTTCTGTCTTTTATTTCGGGTAAATCATTCTCATGTAATGTTTTGATACCCGGGCACTTGTGCCAGCCCGTGGGGATCAGGAACACCCTTCGGGCCATGTCGCGGACCGGGTCGGGCACCGGGTCGGATGGCAACCCATCCTGGTTTGTGACAAAATGGTATTAGAGGAGGTTTTCTCTCTTGAGTCTTGTTCTTTTGGGATAGAGTCACGATAGACTAGAGTTAAGGTTGTTGGAACTCGACATCCTGGCTACGAGTAGGGTTCCTGGCCAGCACACCACGTGGTGGGACTCGAGTTTCCAAATTAGGTTAAGGTTTGTCTGAGTCTTTGGTCCTTATGGTTAATCTTGTTTGGGGGGAATGAAAAGGGAGTAAGGTCAATGGTCTCATCGAGCTCGCAGGGCCTAGAAATTCATGTGGAGCCGGTGACATTTTCCTAGAATACTCTTTGTGATGGTGGTGTGACTAATGTATGGTCGCCAACCATATGTCCGAGTTACCCATCGATGCTAGTTTCCACTTGAATCGTCTTGTGTATCCTTCGGTTTAATCAGGTTCTTGGGTATCCTCGTTATCTAGTGTACGCCCCCACAAAGAGTTAGTGAACGGTTGAAGTACGACCATGGGTAATTATCCATGGGCAGATCCTCCAGTTGATCAGTGAAATAACTTTTTCTCCTTGGACATTGAAATATGAATTCACCTTTCTTTTTTTGGTCTAGTGGATCCTCTCATAGAGAGAGAGCATATGCGAGAGGAGTTGGAAGAAACTTTGGTCTCTTAGGTTTACTGAGTTGTTGATGGTGGAGTTCAACATCATTAAGTCTGTAAGTTCTATCTGGAAGCGGTGAAAGAAATTCATGTGGATAAAAGCAGAAGGTTCGGGTCGCTGTTTTAAAAAATGGCCTTTGGGTCTTTCATGTGCCCTTTATTTTGGTGAAGTGTTGTGTGATAAAAATGGATGTCGAAGCGGGATACGTCTGATGGTGCCGTTTAGGTCGTGGTATGGTCGTTCATGAAATTAGAAGGGAAGTTTTGTTTGAGGGGTTTCTGAAGCCTGACTACGAGGCAGGAGATGCTTCAATCGTCAGAGCTTCAACCATAGGTCTCAGAGTGAAGCTAGCACGTATTCAAGAAACCCCGGGGGTGTGAGGGACCTCAGTTTAGTGTCCATTTTCAGTTTGGTAAATAAAGACATTTTATGTTTTCTGTGAATATGTTGTGTTCTAAGCGGTCCAGTTGGATGAAGGGGTCGTGAGGGCCCTGCTTCTTTGCGATGGACCGAGTGTTTTCTTCTGTGTGGTTTGGTATTTTGCGGTCAGGCCCTTGCAGTGGGGTGTTAAGTTGTGTGGAACTCCCCCAGGTAATCTCATGTTGGGACTTCTGTGTTGGTATGTTCCAGCTTGTTAATCTAGTTGGTCTTTATGGTGGGGATACCCACCGTGGGTCTCATTGAAATTTCCCATGTGTAAATTGATGCTAGCCTATTTTTAATAGTGGGGAGCCCCTTCAGGCTTCCCCATGTTTTCCTTTTGGTTTTGTTCCTAAATATGGCTTAGTGGTAAATGATAAGAGTGTTCTTGGGGTGTGGTTTGATCTTGTTTGTTCGTTCTAGTCAAATGGTGTGGTTTTCGTTTAATAGTGCTTTGGGGTGTCTCGGTTTGTGAAGTTGGTTTCAATGGGTGCAAAAGTTTCTTTCCTTGATCAATCAACTGGAGGTGTTCTAACCTTTGAGGCAGGTGACACTTAGCAGAAGTACTTTTTATGGGTTTCTTGAGGTTTTCATTTAAGTCACTTTCTCTGAGAACGATGTGTTTGCCTCTTTTCACTTGTTGATTGTGGGGATCCTCTTTGAACCTTAATGGGGTATCGATTTCTGCTTTGGGGTTCAATATTAGTTGTGTATTTTCAGGGATGAAAAGCTCTATGGTGGGGAGAATTGTCACACCCTAACCTTTTCAATTTATTTTATTTTATTATTTTCTATCCTAGTTACTTTTCGTTGGGTTTTGGGTGAACCGGTGTTTAAAAATTTTGGAGTCTGGTTGAGAAAAATACGCATTTTTTGTTTGGCGTCACCAGGTGCGCGGGCCTGGCACGGTTCTAAGACCACACGACCTTCATAATTTTCAAAATAAATTAAAACATAAAGGAATAATATAATAATGACATGCAATAAAATTGAGATAAATTAAAAATAAGAAGTTTAATAAAATTTAATAAATTGTTTTAATGAAAATAATAATAACATTGTTTGAGAATATTATTATTATTATTATTAGTGTTAAGAATATAAAAATTTATTAATTTTTTAATATTGTTATAATTACTATTTTGTAAATATTTTATTAATTTGCTATCTTTTTTTATTATTTTATTGGTTTTGAAATTTTCGGTCTAGGTGAGCTAATTCCCAGTCAACTTTTGTGTTTTTGTTGATAAATAAGTTTTTCGGGGATTGACATTATATAAGGCATAGGCGAAGCATGATTGTGAAGCAGTGCGGCTTCTCCAGGGCCTCCATGTGACCCGCCCGTTTTTCAACTAATTAAATAAAATGAATTATTGATAAAGAAATAAAATTAAGTGTAATAAGAATTTAATGAATTGTTTCAATGATAATAATAATATTATTATTTTAGGATATTATTATTATTATTATTATCATTGTGTTTATTAAGTTAATTAAATAGATTTTTATCACCATATTATTATCTTATTATTATAAAGCCTATTATTATTAGGATTTTTTTTAGTCTTTTTAATTTTATTTTATTTGTTAGGTTTTTTTTATTCTTTTTATTTTATGTTTTTTCCTTCCACTCATTCTCTCCTCATTCCCTTCATTTCCATTGGCACGCACCCCACCCCCCTAAAACCCTACCCCCAGGCACCCCCCCCCCCCAGCCTCTCCTCACCAGCGGCTTCCGCCCCACACCCTCCCTGGCTATCCGCGTCGTCTGTACTGTCTGCGCCTCCCTGCACCCTCCCCGGCCAGACCCGCCGTCGGCACCGTCTGTGCCGCCCCACACCCTCCCCGGCCAGCCCTGCCATCTGCACCGCCCTCTCCCTCCCGGGTAGCCACCACCTGCCTCTTGGATGACCCTCCATCAGAGCCGCGACCTATCGAACTCCCTTCTCTGGCGACTAGACCCCCTTGGCCAAGCCCTTGTAGCGTCGTTGCACCCTCTCCCCGGGAAGACCCCCTTTCCCCACAGACCAGCACGTCGCACCTTCCTTCGGTGACCGCGACCTTCCACGAGTACCCCCACACTCCTCCGGCGTGTGCGCCTTCCATCAGGTAGAGCATTCTTCCTTCATTCTAGGGTTTTGGTTTTAGTTGTTTAGGGTTTTGTATATGGTTGGTTCAATTTTAATGCATTTTTGGATACCTTGTTTTTTTAAGGTTCATTTCAGATTTGTTATGGTGTGTTTGGTGAGAATTTGGAGTTGCGCACTGAATTTTTGGAGTTTCTACACACTGGTAGGTGGTTCCATGCCATAACATCTTTAGACAATTTCACTTGCTGCTTAATTAAATTTTAATGCGGTCTAATGATAAAATTGTGTAGTGAAAATTTTATTTTGGATATGTTTCGATTTGAATATTTGATGAAATTGATTTTTTCTTTGTAAATTCCTATGTATTTTATGTGTGTTGTGTAGTTTAAATTTTTAGACATGTTTTAGATATTTTTTAAGGTGTTCAAATTGTGTTTTCAACAACACTTGAGGTGAGAGTGTGATTAAATTGAGTTTTTCAAAAAATAAGATAAACTATTTTGACATGTTGATTTTTATTATGAACTTAGAGTATGTTCTAGGGGTGCGAATGAGGTTTTTGGAAGGTTTGAGATGTGAAATTGCTTTTAAAATGGTTCTGGCATCTAAAATTTGTGTGTTTTAATGAAAGGCCTTATGTATGCATGTGTGATATTTTATAAATTAAAAAATTGTTTATTTAAGCGGCGTTTGAGATGCGAAACATGGGTGGAAAGGTTTTTGGGGTTATTTGGTAGGTGCGAAATGTGTTTTCAAATTCATTGAGGTGTGTGTATATTTAAATGGGGGGTTTTAAAGTAAAATGAGTTATTTTGGGTTTGTGGTCTTGTTGTGCACACTTGAAATTAAATTACAAATTGTTTGAAGAATGTAAAACATGTTTTGATATTGTTACCTTGAGTATTTGATTTTAAAGTGACTTCTCCGTATGGGATAAAATGGTTTTTGGTGTAAAGTTTTATTGGGTTATGTTGAAATGATTTAACAAATAGTTTAAATGATTTATTGATTTATTGAGATGGCGTGAAAGTAGTATTTGGAAAAAGTTGAATATGTGTTTTTATTTAAAGTATAATGTTTTTATAAATTGAAACGTTTTTGGTGTAAACCCACTTTGTATCGTTTGGTGGTGTTTTATAAGTGGTGCAAATGGTTCAGTTAATTTTCTATTTGGTGCAAAACTAGTTTTAAGGACAATTTATTAAGCAAGTGGTTTGAATGAATCTCCTTTTTGTAATTGGGTGTGTTTATTTGTGTCAGCCCTTGTTGTGTTATTTAAATAATGTTTTCTAAGTTGTGTGAATTTTTTTATGTTCTTCTTTGAGTGTTTCCAAATGGGGTTTTGTGAAATGATTAGGTAACAGAAATTTTGTTTTAGAAAGGTATTTTGATGTGCGTGAGTTTTTGAATTGTTGTCTGGGTATGCAAATGGTGACCTTTCTATGTAATGTCTTTTTTGTTCTATTATATGAGGAAGAAATATACTATATGAATGTGAAACTTGATTGAGCATAAGGGAAAACCCCGGGTATCTAGGTGGGAGGACTAGAACTAGTGCGCTAGTGATCTGGTGTGGTATCATCCCTGTTTCACTTAGCTAGATTGGTGATTGAAACACTAACTAAACATATGAATTACTGAGGGTTGTGGTCTTCTAAGCCACATTTTATGAGGTTTGTGGTATTCTAATCCAAGTTTTCTGAGGTTCGTGGTTTCTAAGCCATGTTTCACTGAGACACGAGGTTCTATGGTCCCACTCGAGCTAGATAAACCTTAGGGGATTTACCTGCGGTGCTCTACTATTCATGATGTGGTTCCTTCTGTCGGCATACAGAGGACCACTTGAGTATGTTAATGTTCTTTATAAATTTCCTATTCCATTATTAAAGTAGTATTTGTGAAATGGTTTTTCTTTTAGTTTTCTTTTATTTTCATTCTTATAATTTAAATGTTTTCCTTAAAAGAATTTTAAAAGTATGGTTTTAAATGAGCTTGTTAAATTATCTTTTGATGTTGTGACATAGAACCTTTTATTTGGTGGTATCCTATTGGGCTCTTGGCTCACACCCTACATACACCTTTGGGTGTATGTAGACTTTATTCTTTGTGTATTATAGGTTGAGGCATCGTGCTTAGTGATAGTGGTTCTGGTTGTTGGTGGTCTTCACTTGGAGGTTGGTATTGGAGTTTTAGTTCTCTATCTTTGTTATTGTTCATTTTGGGTTTTAGTTGAATTGTATACTTTAAACATGTTTATAGTTTAAAGGCGTGTTCGGTTGTCTATTTCCAGTTTCATCTTGTTTCTTTTGTTGCTTGTCTTTCTGTCTTTTATTTCGGTTAAATCGTTCCCATGTAATGTTTTGATACCTGGGAACTTGTGCCAGCCCGTGGGGATCGGGAACGCCCTTCGGGCCCTATCACGGACCGGGTCGGGCGCTGGGTCGGATGGCGACCTAGCCTGTTTCATGACATTTTTTCATTATTGTTGGTTTTTTAAATAAAAAGGGATACTTTAGTATTTCATGTTTTAAACTTGTGTGCGTTGAATTGTTTTTATATGTAAATGTAAAGTGTACTTGGTGGGATCCTACAAGGAAGGTTTATCTCACACCATGTATACACATTGTATGTGTGTATATAGTTTTTTATTAATATTATATTGGTCTTAATAGGTTCCTTGGATGGGAGAGATCGGGATTTTGGTTCTGGTATGGTGGAGGTGGAAAGTGATTTGTGTTTTCTTGCTAAATTATGTTTGGTATGTGGACTCATCTTTGGTTTATATTTTGGTTGTATATTTTTGGTATCATCTTGAATAGTTCTTATTCATCTTCTTCTCTTTAATTTCATATTTTTTAAATGTTTGATTACTATATAATGTTACCATGTTATTTTTATTCATGAGTTATGTCTATTGTTGAATTTTATTTCATGTTATTATGTCTTGTTGGGTATTTCATTATTTTGGAGATGCTTATTTATTATGAGTGATTTTCCAATATCTATAAAGTTCATATCATAATTACCAGTGGAGATTTTTTATTTAAAGTTTTATCAAGAAAAATCATTCCCATGTTGAGTAATGATGATTCCCTAGCACTAGTGGTGAGTCGACTAGGGTTCCAAGATAGGGTAGTCTGAGTTGGTTCATTATAAAATAGTATCAAGCCCAATTTTTTATGATATTTTGGAAGTCTAGATAGATAACAGATAGGATCATCATACCTCAAAGGGTCAATTATGAGTAAGTTTTTTACAACACTTGTCATGATGAGCCTTGAGTTACCTGATGATTTCATGAAATTTTCACTTAGTTTATGGTTTTATTTATTAGTCTTTGTTTTAGAATACATTCATAGGTGAAAGGGTTGTTTTAATGAGAAAGAAACCACACTCACAAACCTAGAACCCTATTTTAGGGTGTTATGTGATCTTTTCATGGTTGGTACATGATTTGGGAAACTGTATATCAAAATATTATACCCAAATCATACATATCAGTATGTGTTGCATAATTATCACATGGCTATTTAAACCATGCATAAACTATGCAATTTAAATTTGAGTAGCTTCCAGTGGAGTTCACATGGTTGGTTCACCATTTTACAAACCATGCATCCAAACTATGGATTATTACAAACCTTCCCTATTTTATGTTTTTTTATTATACATATCTCAAATTACCTTATTTATCATTTATGATTTGTTTGGGATATATTGGGATATATTTTTGAAACTATTGATAATTTTTTAATTGTATTTGAATATATTATTATTTGTGATTTACTTTATGTATAAGATTGGGGAGGTTGGATTCAATTATATTATGTTACATAAACTATTTTAAATAGTGTATGAATGTGGTTCGAAGAATTTTGAGGTTGGGTTGATTTTTAAATATTGAATTATATGGTTTTCAAAAAGGTTATAATATATCTTCATGGTATTTTTAAAATGAAATTCTTAAGTTTCAAATAAGTTGATGTCTTATTATGTTTTTTTCAGAAGGTTGCTTCTATATATGAGTTATTTTATGAAAGTTATTGGATATGAAAATGTTGAGAATGACCTTACAATGGATCATGAATCATGGGAGGTTGGAAAAGAAAATTTAGATTTATAATGAAATAGTTGCGATTTTGATATATTTTTTAAAGTTGATTATTTTTTTGTTTTCATAGGTTTTAAAATTGTTTTCTGGTTTCAAAAGATAATAGTGTATTTTCAAATTGTTTACTCCGGATTTTCAAAAAGGTATCTCATGATCTTATATAAAAGGTTTTCATTTCTAAAGGAATTTATCTTTTTAATTATGGTTTCATTTTAGTGTATTTTTTATTTATTGTTCTTAGAACATATCTTTTGGATTTTTGCGATGTGTTAATGTTATTTCACCACTTAGAATTTGATTTTAAATGTTTGGATATTGGTTTATGTATTGATTTTGTTTTTTTTTTATTATAGATTTATACCACTTAATAAAGTCCAAATGAATCCTTAATAGGTGAAAATATATGATTTACTACAATATGGACCTCTAGTAAATCCAATTTTTTTGTGTTTATCATTCATAGTACTCAGGTTATGGGAAGTGGTTTGAGTCTTAGTTCACCTCAATTTATAGATTTGATTTGAGAATTTTAGGATTGTGGTCCCCTATAATTATAGGGGAGCATATTTCATCATACCTAGATGAGTGGTTGAAAGGTAATAGATAATTTTCAATATCATCTAAATTATTGAAAGTTTCAAGGTCAAATTCACCATGTTCATGCTTGAAGTTCCCAGTTATAAATAGTTTGAGCCCATCATTCGAGACACACCATTGAAGGAATCTTCATACAACTATTTCAAGGAATAATTTATTCAATAGTTTTACCCTGAAACCATAAATGTGGTGAAGGATATGGAGTTCTATTATAGTTTGTAGGGTGATCAGGAAACATTAGTGTATGTTGGGTGTTTTTCAGAGTTAGTTTTGTATCTACTTGAGTTAGTCTCAAATGATATTTTTAAGGCCCAATGTTTTAGAAAGGGTCTTCATCCAATTATCCATTTAAATTTTTCCCTATATGATCAACCCTATTACATGGAAATGGTGTATCAATCCTTGAAGTTAAAATACCTTATGTCTACTATCTTTGTAAATGAGGTAGTCTCTTCCATAACTTGGAGTTGTTAGGAAAGGTAAAGTGGTACAGAGAGGAAACAGGTCTGACTCAATCAGATTAGTGGAGCAGGTATAAAACGACCATCTAAAATCACTTCTTCATCAACAACTAGGGGTCAACCCATTGTGTTATATTAGTGTGGAAATCCAAACCCCAAGAAACCCACGTGTTAGGAAGATCCAAATAATTATTATGGTTGGGGCTGACTAGGTCATATCCAATGATTCTGTAAAAGTTTTCAGAAGAAACATGTAAATGTGTTGATTTGAGGTATTCTTTGAACTTGTTTTTTCTAATTTTTTATTATTCTAATAAATGAACCTATTTTGTGTATTGGTGCCTTTATTTGTACGTATTTATGGTAACCAACAACAATTTTGGGTAATGGTGTTCATAAAATTCTAGATATCAGGGAATGCCTTATGGTTTTAAAAGTTTATCATAGCGAATGTTGATAGTGGTGGATGTGTTTTATAGGTGTTTTATTTATCTTATTATAAAATTGGTAAGGGGTCGTTATGGTTTCCTTGTACTATCTTATTTTATTTAGTTCAATACCTATGATTTTTATTGGATAATATGGGAATTTTAAATGGTGGGGAGACCCTTAGTGAATGGTATCTTCTATTGGTAGTGGGTCCTTCCATTCTGGACCCTCATCTATATAATGATTTTATAGGTCATTAATGAGAATAGAGTTGGTAGAAATTTATTTACCTAACCCACCATCAACTGGGAGAGTGATTGGATTTCTATTTTTATTACTGATATCATTTGTATTGGTCTTATTTTTTTAAGAGTATGAGTCTGTTGATATCTAAAGGAGATGTTGAATTCCCATATTTATTATCTTGAGTATTTGATTTGTAAGAACTTTCTAAAAGAATAAAGTGGCATGGTGGGGATAATTTTAACACATCAGTGTTACTTTTTCATATTATTTTATTTAATTATTGTTTTTTACAGACTTGGAGAGGTCTGGGTTTGAGTTTTTCAATGTTTTAGGAATCTTTGGGTATCAAACGGTTATCGCGCGATTATAATATGGTTATTAGAAACCATGTGATTCAACCTAACATGAGAAATTATGGTTTATGTGGGGATAAAAATCAGGAGAAACCATGTTCTCTAATCACAAATAGGGTGATTAATAGAACCCATATGAATTAATCTCAAGTATGAGAATTTTTGTTCAAATGGAGTTTCATGATTAGCATATGTTTTTAGATAAAACATGTGATCAAATCATACATGGGGTGAGATTTTTAGTGGGAAATGCATATTTTATGCATGGTTGGGAGTAATAATGCATCTTAACCATGAGGGGTTCATAGGATATATCAAGTGAATCTTTCATAGTCAGTTCATGGTTCACAAACCTTGTTACCAAACAATGTAAGTTATCCACTTTTAAAATTTATCAATTTTCAATCTTGAACTAGTCAATTTTTATCACTTTTTATCTTATCCCCTATTTATTATAATATCATATATTATTTTAACAACCATGGTTTTCTTTCCTTTATGATCTTATGAAGCACTTCCTTTGATCTGCATTAGTTTATTCAAGCTAAATCCTCTTTTCTTCATTATTTCCTCCTCATCTACTTATCTTCCCCTTTATCCTCTCTTATTAATTCCCTAATATAGTCATAGTGACCTAGGGATTCATGTTGCATAATTTTAATTGATGGATTATCTTATTTTGGGGTTTTTATTAGTCTTTTAGGGTTCCAACTTACCATTTCTTGGAAAATCAACACCCCTTGTCAACAGAATCATTGATTATTAGTAAGTGACTCTTTACAATTTATTTTATTTATGAAAACCTAGGTGTGTGAATCTTTCAAATGATGTTTTAATCTCTATTATTGATATATTGAGTGAATATAATGTCCATGTGTTAATTTATTTTGGTATTTCACAAAACATCACATGAAACCAAAGTTGTTTGACTCATTCGAGTTATGAAAATTATGCTCATGTATAACTTGTTGCACTCTAGGTGTTCAAAGAAAATACTAGAGTTGTTTTCCAAATAAATATTTAAAATTTAACTCATGGATGACTATTTAATGAATTATAAAGGATCCATGACCTAACCTAGTAATATGGTCAATAGGGTAAAAGGTTCTTTAATACTTGAAATGTTTTACAAAAAAAAATTGGTTATAATTTAGAGGGAAGTGATTTCATATCATTTCATTGTTTCCTAAAGGTTTTATTGGATATAAGAATAATTTTTATGATTTATATTAGATTTAGTTTTATGTAAAAAAAGGGGGTCTTTATATAATAGTCATGTTTGGAAAATGATGTGATGGTTTTCATTATGTGTTTTCACCATTGAATGTAATCCCCTTGGTTACTATTATGTTATGATGTGCTATAGTATGACATGAGGATTGAGTCATTATTGGGTTTGAAATACTATTGTAAAGGGGTTATTTCATTGAAGGGTATTTGGTGGTGAGATATGAATTATTATTTGATTATCATTGTTTTATTTTGTTATACTAACTTGGTTGCACACCTTAATTTGATATCATGGGAAACTTAGAGTAGCAGAGTGAGAGATCGAGTGAAGGTTACAACACTAGTTTATATTACTGCACTAGCTAGTGTGCCCCCTTAGTGTATGATTTTTTTATAGGATAGTGGATTATTTTTGATTGGGGAGTCTAGGAAGCGTAAACCAAGTGTAAGTGAAATTATGGTCATCCACTAGACATATGATAATTAACCATTTATTTATGTTTGAGAACATTCCCTTAGTGCCTATAGTGTTATCCCATGATAACTATTACATAATTTTTTGTGTGTTTTCATTATTGTTGAGTTTTTTATGGTTTATTCTTATTTCTCAGGCTTTGTTTTAATAATTTTATCATGATATTTTACTTACAAGAGTTTATGACTTCACCTTCCCATGTATTAAAACAACTTGGTTTTGTAAAGTGAAAGTGGTTAATCTTCCTTACCTTCTTAGTAAATGTATGTTTTTTTGGTTCAAGGCTTTAACACATCTAAATAATGGTTTCATGATATTTTTATAAAGGTGATATTTTATAAGGGTATTTTTGATATAATATCAAGTTAGGTTTTAAAATACAAATGTGTTTTTCATTTAAAATTAGTTTCACCTCCTTTAGATTAAATGTTTTATCTCATATGAAATTCTAAATGTAATTTTCATGTAAATATCATCCTTAATAAATATAATGGGGTGATTTGATTAAGGTGAAGTGTAAAGGGATAAGTTTTCCTTTTTTATTGGTTTTCTAAAAAAATGTATACTTTAGTATTTCATATTTCAAACTAGTGTGCATGGAAATATTTTCAATAGGAAGTGTAAAGAGTACTTGGTGGGATCCTACTGGTAATGTTTATCTCACACCCTATATACACACTATATGAGTGTATGTAGTCCCATATTCATCTTATATAGGTATTGAAAGGTTCATTGGATCTCAGGAGTGACTGGGATATTAGTTTGGGTATGGTGGAGGTGGAAAGTGAAGTGTTTTTCCTTTCTACATAGTGGTTTCTAGTTAGAATCATCTTTGGATTATATTTCATATATGGATTTCGGTATCATCGTGAATAATTACTATTCATATTCTTCTCTTTCATACCATCCTTTTGAATTTTTTTGATGGTGTATATGTAAGAACCTGTTTTTCCACTCAGGTATGGGTCCTTTAAATTTCAGTCTAAATATTTACTTTAGATCTAATATGGATGCATTTTGGGTTAGTAAAGGTCTCAGGGTGTCTGGGAAAAGTTCGGAGCTCAAAACCCATATTTTTTGAAAAACTAGATAGGTCTCATGGTTAGTGCATGGTTGGTGCATGGTTTGGCTAACCGTGTAGATTTAAACTTCTTGACAGAACCACTTCACACAATTTGTGCATGGTCATGTAGCCTAATTGTGAAATGTTCCCCTTCTACCATTAAAACCACACATAGTTTGTACATAGTTTGTCAAATCATGTGGAAAACCGTTCACAGGACATTTTTTGGGAAATTTTGACAATTTTTTCCTTAATGATCTAATTCGAGCCCCTCTTCCTCCCTAATCCATATTTCAGCATGATTAACCAAAATTTCTCTCATTGTGGAGCCCTTTTAAGATCTAAGTTATGAATCAAGAGATATCCTTCATCTCTTATCCAAACAATCTTTTTTTTGTCATGTTGGATGCCCAATGGTAAGTACTCGAGTTCTCCTAAGTCATTCTCCTTCTCTCTTACTCTTGACTAAGTAATCGGAGTATGAGTGTTTTTCACTTTTTCTTATATCTACTCTGACCCGAGCCAAATAAAGAGCCAATACTAAAGGGGGAGATTCGTAAAAGCCTAAGGTGGGTGGTTTATAACTCATCCCTAAAGTTTTTTGATTTCAGAATTGTTGTGTGGGGACCACTGATTTCATCGGGTTTCGTTTATAGAATTTATATGCCATGTTTATAATCATTAGAGTTGTATGGTTATTCTCTTTCCAAATATGTGATTAGTTGTCCATGGTTACACCCACAACTCAATACTTTCCATGTTGAAGGTTATTTTATAATTATTTTTTAGTGTTTTGACATGTTTGTGCCACTTTTTGGGTGTGCCATCGCTTGATCATTCTAAGGGTAATATTTTCTATATTAAATGGATTGATTTAAATTCTGAATTTCATAATGGAAAGTACCATGTATTCTCACCACTTGACCCACCTAAGGTAAGGGCTTCAATTTATAATTAAATTTGAAATTTAAATTGGAAAGTATACTAAGTATATGACTTGACCAAATTAATTGTATATGATTAGTAGGTTTCATGTCTGTAGCACCCCTTACCGCATTAATGGAAGGTAGAGGAATGAACCTTTAATATGGAATATTCTTTAAATGAATTAAATGAATGGTTGCATCCTAATTAGCCTTGTCACACTAATTATAGGCGAGGCTTAAACCAAATAACTTTATTAAAAGGTTGAATTATACTTGACCTTATCAAACTAATGAAAGGAAAGGCTTGGACCGAATGAAATATTACATGACTTCATACTTAAACAAGAATGGTCTGACTCAATCCCACCTTGGATTCTGATCAGAGAATGCCATGAGCACTCAGGAACCCCACTCTGATTCAAGGATAAATATTTCTTAGGTTGAGACTCACCTAGATCTCGATCCTTGTATATTATTTGGATTCCTAGTATGAAATTGTAGGACCCCTTACATATTATCATAGGATGCCTCAGATATACTCCTTGGATTCAACATTGACAAGTAGGTTCCATGGTAGCCCATAGGGCCCTATCTTTTCTTAGACTCGTTTTACCTTGGACGATCACCTTGAATTTGGTAGGAACCTTATTGTGGAATTCATTGGAATATTCTCCTTGTATTACACTCTTACCCTTAGTCAGGATATAGTTATTACTGATTTGGCAACCCTTGAGGTCTATGTTTCCTTGGTGATTACCTAGGAACTTCATTATTAAATATCACTATAGGTTTCCCTATTATAACTTGGAACCTTCACTATTATTAACATGTAATATGTTATAAACTAGTAATAATAAAATAATGAATTGGTTTCATGTTCAGACACCATATGATGGATAAAGAATGTACTTGGGTATTTAGTTACATTGTACTGATTTACTTTATACATGCATGCTTGCACACTTTTATATTTCCATTACATGGGTCGGATGCTAAAGAAACTGTTGGTGGTTTCCCACTGAGATTTATCTCACACCCTCTATGGGTGCCATTTGGTACATGGGGTATATTTCATGGTTTTAGGTGTTGAAAAAGGGAAGCACATGCTTCAAACACTGGATTTCTTGCTGATTAGTATGGGTCTTGATAGCAGATGATCGAGTCAGAGATTGGGATGCTTGGAATAGTCTTTGATTTACATTATACTTATG
This sequence comes from Viscum album, assembly GCA_963277665.1. Classification (NCBI taxonomy): domain Eukaryota; kingdom Viridiplantae; phylum Streptophyta; class Magnoliopsida; order Santalales; family Viscaceae; genus Viscum; species Viscum album. Next base: position 772,264,169 of record OY728155.1, on the reverse strand, counting down.
TGGAACATGTTATGACTGCTATATTTTTTCCATGTTTTTTTAGTTTTCTAGTGACATGACATATCATTAGTTGTTGAATGTTATTCCATTTGTTTCAGTTATTATTATTGTTGTCTCTATTTTTCCATTGTGCCTTCTGTTTACTTATATTACTTCTGTTGTTTACCTATGTTTACTTTCATCTAATTCTCTACACTTTGGTAATGAAAAAATAGTCTCCCCATGGAAACACCCTAGGCCCTCACTACTAGTCAGCAGCCTCTGGTGTTCAGGGAGATGCGCTTGAGGCCATGTGGCCCACCAGGCTCAAGGCACCCGTTAAGTGGAATCCGGGTCCAGGACGTCACAAAATAGTATCAGAGGGGTTCTTTTTTTACTTTAATATTTGGAGATAATAGATTGCTGATTATGAACACTTTTTAATTGGTTATAAGTCATTCTTGAGTGTCGCGAACCCATGTTCGGGGTAAAAACCATGTTGCCTAAAATTATAATTGTTGTTCTATTTTTCCTATTACAGTTGATATTATTTCACCATTGGGTGATGAACATGTTGTGTGGTGTTGTTGATTATTAATCTATTTGATGATTTTCTTTCATCCTTGGCCTGATGATATGAGGGAAATGATCATTATTACATGAATCATTATAGGCACCTAGGATTTTCATGTCATGCATATTGCCATGACATATATGTTCATTTCACTACTTTTCATTGCTTGATATGCATGCGATTGTTGAGTGATATTGTGATAGTTAGCTTATGCATGTATTTATTTTGGTTGTTATTGACTGATTTCCTATCTCAATTTATGAGGTTTATGGGACCTCATAGTTTGGGATAAGTAATTTACCGATTCGATCCATTATTCTATAAATAAATGGGTGTCATTTCTAGTGATAGGTGTATGGGCACTGATTCACCAGAAATGACTGTCCATTATAAAGTGAATCATGAAATCTAAAATGTATTGTTTTCACATCCTTATACTACCATGTCATGTTAATGTAAGGTAAAGGAGTGAACCTAGTAATTAAATGATGAAACTTATACTTCATCACTTACCATTACCTAGCCGTCTAAGCGGGTAGTTGGGGTAGTATGCATTGGGTAGTGAGTTTTCTTACATTCAGATTCCACTAGTGTTTCTATATTATGCTTCTAAACTTGTTCTGAGGTGTGTTCTAGGAAATTATAGATCAATTCTGCCATGATTTCCTTGTGTCATATGACAGGAGGGTGGCGATGATCATACTTCATATATGGTGGGCCATGAATTGGCACTATTACCTTCAGGAGTTCCACTCGAGGAACCACCTATTTTACCTGATCTAGGAACTGATGCCCAAGTTCATGATAGTTTCCTACATCCAATGCAATCCATGAATGGTGCTCCACAAGTTACACCTATGATGGCTGATCTGAATCGTGAGTTCTAACAGCAGCATCCTTCTACCTTTTCAGGGGATGGCGGTCAGTAGGTTGTTGATTATTGGCTAGAAGACACCCTATATATCTTTGATCATCTGGAAATGACTCTAGAGTGGAGAGTCAAAATTTCCACATACATGCTTTGAGATTTGGCCAAGCGTTGGTGGGATATGATTACCCAGGCTTGTCTTCATCTGGGAATGTTATGGGTTAATTTCTAGATTGCCTTCTATGATCAATTATTTCCTCAAATTCTAAGAGCTAATAGATCCATAGAGTTCATGCATCTCGAATAGGGTTTTATTTCAGTTATGTAATATTCAACATGTTTCATGGAGTTGCATCAGTTTTCACCTATTCTAGATGTTGATGAGCTTTCGCGTGATAGACATTTTGAGGATGGGATCCAGTATGCCATCCGTACACAGGTGAGCGTATTTTGCCTACATAATTTTTCTGAGATAGTCAATAAGACTCTTATCACTAATCACAACCCAAGGGAAGACAATATTACTAGGTATAAATGATCAATATCGCGGTAGGCCAATAGTTATTCCAGTAGTAGGAAATGTTATCTTGAGGTTTCTCTTCGGGGAAGTGACAACCAGAGTTCCCGTTTCGATTGCAACATAGTGTGTCATCAGTGTGGATGATGGGGGAACCTGAAGCCTCATTGTGATAGAGACCCACTAGAGTGTCAGGATTGTGGTCGTATGGGGAATCTTCAGAATTTCTGTAGGACCTTTCCACTTGCTTCAAGTAGAAAAGGATCTTCACCATCTCCACCTTCAGGAATGAATTCTTTTATGTTGTGTCAGGCAGGGAGTTGGAATATCACTTGTAGGTCTGGATGAGAAGGTGGTTGTGGTCATGGTATCCACACCCCCGATCACCAATAACGCCAGCAGAGCATTTATGATTTTGGTAGTCCATCTATTGAACAGAGTTGTGGATCGGGTCAGTTTCATGCACTACAGCCAATACTCGAGGATCAATCTATGAGACTATCTACAGTACAAGGTAGTATTCTATTAGCATCTACTATAGTATCTGCTTTATTTGTTACAGGTGCTTTGAACTCTTTTATCTTTGTATTTATCGTGGAAATTCTTGGACTGGAGATACAGTATCACTATGGTGCAATGACCCTAGATACGCTGTTAGGGGTACGAAAAGATGGTATATTCTAGTGTAGGGACTATCCCCTTGAGGTAGGCAGTTACCCTTTCTTATGGAACCTCTTCGTTATTGAGATGACAAGATTCTATGTCATTCTTGGGATGGATTGGTTAGTTCATTATCATGATTTTGTAGACTTTTATCACTGTAGGGTATCATTTACATCACTATATGGTGGTAGTTATCTACATAAGTGTGAGTGGGATGTCCAGGCTGGTAGAGTGGAACCAGAGCATCATGGGCTAGGTGGAGTGACTACCCAGATTTCAAATCTCTTCATGGAGGATCAGGGTTTATGATAAGTTGATTTCCCTCCAATAGTGGATCATTTCAGAGATGTTTTTCCCAATGATTTTTATAGATTACCTCATGAAATAGAGATATATTATACTATTAATCTTGTTTTAGGAGCATCTCTAATGTCCATTCCTCCATATAGGATGGCACCAACATAGATTCAAGGGCTCAAGTGGCAATTAGAGGATTAAGAGGCCAAAGGTTTTATATGGATCATTACGTCCTCTTGGGGTTTGCCTATTATTTTCACCAAGAAGGCAGATATAACCTTATGTCTATGTGTGGATTACAGAAGGTTGAACTAGCTTACAGTCAAGAATCGATATCCACTTCCTCAAATAGATGATCTATTTGACCAGCTCTGAGGAGCAAAGGTCTTCTCTAAGATCGACCTGAGATCGGGTTATCATTAGGTGTGATTAAAACCATCAGACATACCTTGTACATCTTTCTATAGTAGGTATGGTCTATATGAGTACCTTGTTGTGTCATTCAGTCTTACGAACACACCCACCATTTTGATGGCTTTGATGAATAGGATTTTTCACCCCTATTTGGACTCTTTTGTCATAGTCTTTGTGGAAGAAATATTGGTGTATTCTGACAATCATAGTGACCATTCCAAATATCTTGATATCATTATGAGTACACTCAGAGAGCATTAGATTTACGTCAAGGTTGCTAAGTGACACTTTTGTATCGATAAATTTCACTTATTGGGTCATATAATATCAGAATCAGGAGTATTTTTTACCCTAAAAAGGTTAGTGTTATGGTTTCCTTGGAAAGGCCCAAGAACGTGTTGGACATACGGAGTTTCTTGGGGATGGATGGATATTACATGAATTTTATATAGGACTTATCATGCCTTGCTTTACCTCTTACTGGTCTTACAATTAAGGGTGTCAAGTTCCTGTGGTAAGAAGCATGTGAGAAAGCCTTTTAGGAGCTAAAAGGGAGTCTTGTATCGGCACCTATTTTGACTCTTTTAGATCTAGGAATTGGTTATACCATATTCTATTATGCATCAAGAATCAGACTATAAGTAGTGTTGATGAAATATAATAAAGTCGTTGCATACAGATCTCAGTAGTTGAGGCCTCATGAGAGAACTTACCCAGTGCATGACCTTGAGTTATCAGTAGTTATCCACACCTTACATTTCTGGAGACACTATTTGAAGGGTGAGCGCTTTGTGGTGTACACAGACCACAAGAGCCTCAAATATATATTTTCACAATGTGAATTGAACCTCATAAATCATAGATGGGTCAAAAATCTAAAATACTTTGATTTTGAGCTTGGCTATATGCCTGAGAAGGGTAATATAGTTGTAGATGTGCTGAGCCAAAAAACTCAAGAACATGTCGTATGGGAAGCCAGTGATGAATGGAAGTTAATGGCCCTATTTTATGAGCTGCATATGGAGTTTCATGATAGTCACAAGCAGTCTTAACTCTCATCATTGACAGTTACCTATTCCCTCCTCAATAAGGTGAAAAGTAGACAGTTTTCATATCATGAAGGTTTGGTTCTTTGTGAGAGTATATCAGGAGATAACCCACCTCCAGATTAATCTATGGATAGAGATGACATCCAATGTCTATGTGGATGTATATGGGTTCCTACAGATATGAGAGAGGATTTTATTAAAGAGCCCCACACTTCTCAGTGGGAAGTTCATCCAGTCATCTCCAAGATGTATCAATATATGGGATGCTAGTATTTGTGACCTAGGATGAAATGTAAGATAGTAGGCTTTATCACTAGGTGTTCCACCTGTTAGTAAGTAAAGGCATATCACTATAGACCTACAGGTTTTCTACAGCCACTTCTAGTCCCGGAATGGAAATGGGAAGATGTTTCCATGGATTTCATAGTTGGCTTACCCAGGTCGTCGAGGGGTAGCGATTCTATATGGGTAGTCATTGACCGACTAACAAAATCATCCCAATTTATTTCTATTCAGGATACTTTCATAGTTGATGAGATGAGAAGGTTGTATGTCTGTGAGATCATATATCCACACGGGGTTCCACTTAAAATCATTTCAGATAGGGATTCTTGTTTCACTTCATAGTTCTGGAAAGGTTTGAAAAAGGCAATGGGAACACAGGTGCTTCTAAGCACAACTTTTCACCCTTAGATCAATGGAAAATCAAAACAGACAATACAAGTTCTAGAGGATATGCTTCGAGCATGTGTCCTTGATTTTTGCGGTTCTTGGGAAAAATATATCCCTCTCATTATGTTCTCCTATAATAATAGGTTTTAGACAACAATTGAGATGAATCCTTTTGAGGCCTTATATGTTAGGTCAGGTCATTCACCCATGTGCTAGATAGAGGCAGGTGAGGTAGCCCTACCAGTCCTCATCTCATTCAGGAGACATCAGAGCAGGTTTAGATGATCAGGAAGCATATTACTACTGCATAGTCTAGATAGAAATATATTATCGATTGTCGTCTATGAACTCTAGAGTTTGAGGTAGGGGATCATGTTTTCCTTCGACTATCACCCAGGATCTGGTATAGACGGATATGAAATCAAGGAAAGTTTTTTCCCCGTTATGTAGGTATGTTTGAGATTCTAGAGAGAGTTGGGACAGTAGCCTATCGATTGTTACTACCCCAGAGGTACCGTTTCATGCACAACATCTTCCACATCTCACAGCTTCTCTAGTATCATGTTGATCCATATCATACTTTTGATCCCGAGGAAGTGGAGTTAGATGAAAATGATACCTTTGAGGAGTATCCAGTGCGCATCGTTAATAGGAGCATGAAGGCTCTCTAAGGCTGGTATGTCCCTCTAGTATGGGTGTTATGGAAGCATAATCAGGTATAGGATGAGACTTGGGAGAGGGAAGCCGACGTAGTTGCTCAGTGGCCAGAACTATTCTTAGAAAATGTTTATACTATCACGACCCGTCCTCGAGACCCGTGTCGTGACTACCCCAAACCCGCCTTCCATAGGCCAGGGGTTGGCAACTAGCACCAAAGGCGTAAATCCCGATAAAAGGGAAGGCATTGCCTTTATAAAGTAAACAAACACCACAAAGTACACAAGCTGAAGTAAACACTAAGTAAACTGAATACAAAAGTAAGTGTTGGAAGTAAATGGGCCAGAATACAAACCCAAATGAAAGTAAAGTATAACTGAAAAGAGAGTACAGAAACAGTAAAGTAAAGAAGCAAGTCTGAGCCGTCCTCTGGAAATCCCACCTGAAGGGTGGGTACAGATAGTCTCCTTTACTCCTCGGCTCCAGTCGTCCGCTCCGAGCACGTCCCATCCAGTGATCCACCTCCAAGTACTGTCCAGCTCCACGAGCTCCCACCTCAATCAGTGTTGTTCGTTGTTTGCATCCAACACAACATAGTGCAGGCATAGCCCATGTAGGGGTGAGTATACACTACTCCGTAGGGGCCCCGAGACCCCCGTAGGTCTCCCAGAATCCACAAAGGATAAACTGCAAAGGAAAGTTACAATCATGAAGTAACAACCAAAACTACTTAGGTATATGCCCATACATATACCTAAGTCATCAATTCTAGTTCGGCTCCAACATCCGAGCCCAAGTTCAATCAAGTCCACACAGGATAGCACAATCCAATCCACACAGGATAACAAAACCCAATCCACACAGGAAACCAAGACAATCATATCGAAGATAATGATTGAAAGTCAAGACTCAGCTCACACAGGTATACTTCTTTGTAAGATGATAGAGATGATCAGATGTAGCCACTGATTCATCTAAGCTGTCGGACCCACACAAGATACAAGACCAGCTAAGCTGTCGGACCCACAAAGGATACAAGACCAGCTACTCTGCCGGACCCACGTAGGATACAGGTACAGAGTCAAATACTGCTAGACCCACATAGGACACAAGAACAGTAGTACTGCCAGACCCACACAGGATACAAGAACAGTATTCATCACCGTCGAACCCACGGAGGATTTCAGTATGGTCTTCATCGCTGCCGAACCCACGGAGGATCCCAGTACAGTCGTCATCATCGTCGCAGTCACAGCCAGCTCTAGGGTTCCCGCACACAGCATGCTCGATTCCGGGAGGGTCCGCTCCACGAGCCAAGGGGGTTGATAAATCAACTGACACGAAGTCCAGAGTTGATGTATCCCAAAGTTCTGTCTCGTCAATTGGAACTCAACGTGACAGACGGTGCATCAATCAGACGCCCGGTCTGAGAGTTATTGGCTTTTTCGTCCCAGGGGCCCGGTTGGTTTTTAAGTCAAAACCAATCCGACTGTACTCCAACTTCATTAAAACATCAAGTAGAGTAATCCAAAAGAACTGTCTCACTAAGAGGAATCCAACAAAGTCAACGGCACGTCAATCGGACGTCTGGAGCTCAAGTTATAAGCGTTTCCGCTCTGAGGGCCCGGTTGGTTTCGCGTTCAAACCAACCCGGACGTACCCAAAGTTCTCCTAAACCTTGAGTGTAATATAGCGAAACGACCGTCTCGATCCAAGGATCGCTACGAAAATGACGGTGCATCGATCGGAGGTTTGTATCCCATGTTATGGGCGTTTGAAAGGATATGTCTGAAAACAGGGGTTTGGGCCCGGTTCGACCCGACCCAATACCCCCTGGGTCGGCCCGAACCGGGTTGACCCGACCCTGGGTCCGGGTCCGGCCTGGTTGGGTGCGGCCCGGCCTGGTTGGCGCAGCCCGGCCCAGCCGGTGCGGCCCGGCCCAGCGCGGGGCTCTGGCCCGGCGCGGGCGGTCCGGCCTGGGCGCCCGCGCGTTGAGCGGACACCGGGGGGGGGGTGCTTCCCCCCTTGCTTTGAAACGGCGACCCCACATGGGGGGCCCAGCCCTTTGCCAGCCGCCAGAGGTTACAAACCCCCGGCCCTTCCGATTCCGGTCGGCCATGATTGCCCGCCAGTGAGCCTCCACGGGACCCCCCGCGGGTCCCGCCTTCCCTTACGTCAGTGGCCGGATTTTTGGACGCCCTTCCCTGCACCGCCGTGGCCCTTGTCCAACCGGCACCGCGTGACGGCGCCGTGCCCCTCCGCCGCGGAACGACTCCGGCCGCGACTTCTTTCGGTCTCAACGGCACCGCGCTCCTTCGCTGCGTGTTATTCCTCGTTCCCGCGCGGTGCCGTTGCACCGCGCCACCTCCGTTCCAAGCCACAAATTATTCAACAACAAAAGGGGAGGAGGTTCGTCCATGTTCATGCGGTCTGACCTCCTCCTTTATTTTTATAACATGCGGCTTAATTATTTGACAACAAAATTCGTTAAATAATACCCGAACAAAGAACAACCCCTACCTCAAAGAAGTTGTCGAACGATGATTGTCGTGGGAAAACGGCGTCGTGAGGAAAGGCTCCGTATGCGATGATGGAGTTCGTTCGAGGAAGAAACGGTGTGCATCCAAGAAGGGTACGTCGTCACACACCGGTTGCGAAGAGAAGAAGAGACGGCTCGTCGATCTCTCCTTGCGGTGATGGCGTTCTTTGTCGAAGCCTCAGCGTTCTTCGCGTTCTTCAAACTTAGAGCATTCTCTCCCAAAATCTCCACACAATGAAAACCACCCCCAATAAAATAAGGAAGGCTTGTTTTATTAACACATGCCATGCATTTTCAAAACTTCAAACTCAAAATTAAATTAATTGATAGCATTAAAAAATCAATTTAATGTGAGAGTTGACATGCAATTAAAGAGGGAGGGTGGGTGAGTTACAAAATAATGGGGGGTTTGCCAACCTTAAGAGAGGTTAGGGGAAGTTAAGGGGTGGAGATCGTGTGGGCCCCACCTCACTAATATCCTACCAAGTGGAGTTAGGATGTAGTAGGTCTCACCCCAACTTCCATGCATAGGTTATAACTACTTAGAATATAAATAAAAATTATAGCGCAAATTTTTATTTCACTCTTCAGTTAACCCATTTATTTAACAACACCACCTGAGAAAATGAAACTCCAGAAAAGGTCTTCCTAAGAAATTATCGGCGCTGCGGTTTCATCGGTGCCCTCGGATTTCGATTCCGAGCACCGGTTCAAAAGTTAGGAAAACCCGCTTGTTCGTTCACTGAACGTACCCGAGCTAAACTTCGGAAATTGATTCCGGGCACACCGGGCCTCGGAATCAGGTGCCGTAAGAAACTACGTACTCGTAAAATCCCAAAGAAATTAATAAAAAAAATACCTTGAAATTTACGGGTCTTTACATTACTCCCACCTCAGGGATTTACGTCCCCGTAAAGATACATTAAAAACTAAGGGAACAAATGAGGGTACTGAGCATGCATCTGAGCCTCCCACTCCCAAGTGCTCTCCTGGAGGTTTTTGTGCTGCCACCTGATGCGCACTAGAGGAATAGACCACCCATGTAGGATCTGCTCCTATCGATCCTCAATCTCCACCGGGACCTCCGCAAAAGTTTCCCCATCATCAATGTCCATCTCCCCATGGTTTATGATATACATCGTGTCGTGCACGTATCTCCTCAGTTGTGATACATGGAAGACGTCGTGCACCCGGTGCAATTGAGGTGGTAGAGCCAGGCGATAAGCCACCTTGTCTATCCTGCTAAGAACCTGGAATGGTCCGATGAAGCGTAGAGATAACTTGTCGCCCCGGCCAAATCGTTGTAATCCATGCCAAGGTGAGACCCGTAAGAAAACATGGTCGCCATCCTCGAACTCTAGTGGTCTCCGCCTCCTGTCAGCATAAGACTTATGTCATCTCTGAGTTGTCCTCGTCTGCTCCTGGATGACCTGGACCTTCTCTATTGTGGCCTGCACCATCTCTGGTCCCACAAGTGCTGACTCCCCAGGGTCTGTCCAGCACAGAGGTGATCTGCAGGGTCGGTTGTACAATGCCTCGTATGGTGCCATCCCGATGGTGGAGTGGTAGTTGTTGTTGTACGCAAACTCTACCAAGGGTAGGTGATCCTACCAGCTGCGACCAAAGTCAAGGACACATGCACGGAGCATGTCCTCGAGAGTCTGAATGGTCCTCTTCGTCTGACCATTCGTCTGAGGGTGAAAGGTGGTGCTCAGACGTAGCTGCATCCCGAATGCCTCTTACAACCCCTTCCAAAGCTGGGAAGTAAAGCGAGCATCACGATCGGAGAAGATAGATGATGACACACCATGAAGTCGTACGATCTCCTGAACATAGAGGCGTCCCAAGCTCTCCACTGAGCCCTGCTCTCTGATAGGTAAGAAGTGAGCCGACTTGGTGAGTCGGTCTACAATCACCCAAATGGAGTCGTGTCCTCTGGAAGTACGTGGAAGACCAGTCACGAAATCCATAGATATCTCATCCCACTTCCACTCCGGGACCTCCAGCCGGTGCGGCCCGGCCCGGCGTGGGGGTCTGGCCGGCACGGGCGGTCCGTCCTGGGCGCCCCGCGCACTGAGCGGATACGGGGGGGGGGGAGGGGGAGAGGGGGCACTGCCCCCCTTGCTATGAAACGGCGGCCCCACATGGGGGGCCCACCCATTTTCCAGTCGTCGGGGGTTACAAACCCCCGACCCTTCCGATTCCAGCCGGTCGTGATTGTCGTCTGGTGAGCCGCCACGGGACCCCCCATAGGTCCTGCTGAAAGAGCGTTGTCGTGGGCGCCCTCAAATGATTAGTGTGATTTTGGGGTACTTAGGTGCAGCAGAGTGGCTGACCAAGGTCGTCTCTCATAGGAGGAAGTGAATTTAACAACTTATTAAAGGTATTCTAAAAAAATAAAATAGAATAGAATAAAAACACTACTTTAAAGGATTGGGGTTTGTTATAGTTTATGAATCTAGAAGAATTTTGCTGGAAGAAGATTGTATATTTTTTTGTTTTTAGTTTTGAAATGAATTTCGATTAAAATGACACAACAAGAAGATGTTTTTTTAGAAATCAATTTTAAAAGGCATAATCGATCTAAATATACATCTTAATTAATTTATTAATCATTATCATTTAAATTAATATTCACTTAATTATGATCTCTTAATTTTTTAAATCTCTAACCCTGCGATAATTAACTTTACCACGAAGATGAAGTGAATTTAACCTTAGGCTAACTTCGGAACATGCAATCGCAACAACCTGCTTTGATTGATGTTCTAAGATTAGCTTATGGTCAGTGGTAAATTAAGGCACATAACCACTCTATAAATGAGGATTAATTGATTTTAGGGATTGTATTTTAACTCTACAAATTGATCCCGTATGGTTTTGAATTACCGGTTAAGGTTGTGCTCTCACAGTTCACACAATTCTCGACCTCGCGTGTTTTGTGTTAACTATTCAATTGCTTGATTAGTTTCTTATAATTTAAAAACTCAATTAGTGGATCATGTTTATTTAATTACATTATATCATTTATTCAAAATAAATTAATGAAGAAGGTGAGAGGTAGATCGATTACTAAAAATAACTACTCTTCCATGGGTGGTGTAGTCATCGTAGAAGCGAATTGCATTTGCAACGGTTTAGAATGGGTATAACCCAATAACGCTTCTAATCTTGAGTTCCATACCAAATAGGAAGATTAATGAAGAATAAAAATGAACAAAACAGAGTAAAAGATAATAAATAAAAGAAGAACAAAGAATCTTATTAAGAAAACACAAACATTACAACATGAGGAAGAAGAATAGGGCTTCGACGAATGGATCCTTGCTTCAAGAGATACCCTTATTGAATTGCTTGGATAATTGGAGTGAAACATCTTCTACTATTCCCTAAACTTCCTAATTCACGTCCCAACCCCACCAAATGATAAAAAAACCAATTTATAGAGTGGTGGGGAGGCTAGGTTCAAAGTGGTTTCAAGTGTGAATGGGGAATCTTGGCCAAATATTTTATTCCAACTTTAACCGCCCATTTGACCAAGAAAACGCGTGAATTTTCCGGACTTCTAGAAGGATAAAATGTCAGGATATGGGTCCTCTATCTACTCTCCAAATTTGGGCTTAATATAGGCCCAGATGAAGGAGTTGTGGCCGAAATACTGAAGCATTTCCATTCTGGCATGTACAGCCCACCTTTGCCTCTATGGCCCAATTACTCCATCCAAATGCATTATTTTGATCTAGTGTCCTAAATAAAAGTTGTATAAAATTAAGTTAGGAACACTTCTAAAAAATTTCAAGTTAAAATAATAAATATAAAATATTTATCTTCGAAATACTACAGTGCACTATAAAGGGTAAAACTGGAATTTTCACCAAATTTTCAAATGAATGATCAAATCCCAAATATTTTATAAATAAACATATTTAACACAATTTGAGGAAATTATTTCATTTATTATCAATAAAATATTCAACAAAATAGTGTTTTATCAACTCCCCCACACTTACCCTTTTGCACTCCTGAGCAAAATTTCATATCAAGTAAACATCAATATCAAATCAAAACCATTTTTAAAACACATATCTTTGAGATCAAACAATTACGAACCAAGAAACAAAATATATCATGCCTCATAAAAAAACCATTATTTCAAGTTCTTCATTTATATCATTCAATATATTTCCACTTTATTTATCCTCCCATGCACAAAACACTTACCTCACTTGAATTTTCTCTTATCACACAAATGTCATTTTTTTTTCAATGTCTTTCTCATACAATCTCATACAAGGGTCACCATAGGCTTGATAAATTCCTATATCGCTACCCGATGTGAGCCAAGGACATATTTTTATCATGAGGACTTTTCAGGGTTGTTTTGTGGCTTTCGGTTGGTAGGGTTAAGATGTGAAAAACTCTGAGGCTGAATGAGGTGGGCTTGACTCTTTTTGAAGCAAAATTGCATTAATCTAATTTTCACTTAAATATGGTCTTCTCCTCAATCCCCATAGTATCAGTTCAGCTCCATCATCATGAAAAGTCATGGAAATTTTACACCATTCATCATTTCATCATAAAAAATGTCAATCTTCTCAAACATGATTTTCTTGAAAGCTCCAGATAGGAACAGCTTTCCACCTCAATTAGAAGCTCCAGAAAAGGCACAGCTTCACTTGTCATGAAAGCTCCAGAAAAGGAAAAGCTTTCAATATAATGATTTTCATCAGCTGCAAACACATCTCTTCATAATTTAATTTTCCACCCAAAGTATCATAGAATGTGGTGGCACAACACAAGATAGATTTTCCCACACTTAAGCTCAACTAGATTATGCAATTTCACTTCAAGAGTTGGTTGGATAGGGAAAATTGGCTTGTAATGTGGATAACCTAATAGTTTGTGCATGTATTCTAAGGGCTACAAGGATTAAATGTTCAAGGTAGGCCATTATAAAAAAGGATTCTTTGAAAAGGGGGCTTTAATACCAAACAAATGCCTCAATCATTTAAACATAAGTACTTAAAACCCTCATGTTTTGACAGAAATAAATCAAATTATGGTTAAATCAAGCATGGTTTGGTTCTCTCAAGAAGTGAGGTGAATTTAAAGAATATGAAAATAATGGTTCAGAAGCCTCACAGGAAAGTGATTTCAAATATAAAGACAGTGAGATATGGCATGGGATTCAAAATTCAGTGTACTTTTCATGAAATTACTAAATATTTGAACTTGAAACAAAGTTATTTCATCATTCATTTAAGCTCAGTTTATTGGGATAAATTGTTTCACTCATTGATATGCATTTCAAAATTGTGATGAGAATCATTTCAGCTCAAAAATTTCAAAAACACAAAGAAAATTGAAAAATAAACACACAAATTTTGAAAAACACACAACAAAAAATTGTTTTTTTTAAACAGGAAAACAATTGAAATTACTAAACTAAAAGGTTCCCTCCCCCACACTTAAAATATTGCATTGTCCTCAATGTGAATCCATGAGATGATATATGCACATGAAATTCAGAATTTTTAAATAGGACAAATAATATAAAAGTGAAAGGGTTAGGAACAGCCTGATGTGCTCAAGTGATGATGGGTTCATGCAGTGTGATAAAATCCACTGCATCAGTAGGAAGTCCCTCAATGTATCTCTTAAAAATTTGCCCATTGACTATAAAGCTCCTTCTAGTGTCCTTTTGTGTGATCTCCACTGCACCATAAGGAAAAACATTAGATACAATATAAGGACCTAACCATCTGAAACGCAACTTACCAGGCATCAGCTTCAATCGTGAACAGTAGAGAAGGACTTTCTCTCCAACATGAAACTCCCTTTGTTGGATCATTCTATCATGAGCTGCTTTTGATCTTTCCTTGTAGAGCCTTGAGTTCTCATATGAAGACAATCTAATCTCCTCAAGCTCTTGAATTTGCAGCTTCCTTTGGATTCCATCTTGGGCCAAATCCATGTTGCATTTCTTTATAGCCCAATAAGCCTGATTCTCAACTTCCACGGGGAGATGACACACTTTCCCAAAAACAATCCAAAATGGGGACATACCAATGGGTGTCTTGTATGATGTCCTATAAGTCCACAATGCATCATCCAAGCGCTTGCTCCAATCCTTCCTATTTGGCTACACGGTTTTCTCCAATATTTGTTTCAACTCACGATTTGAAACCTCAGCCTGACCATTTGTTTGAGGGTGGTATGGTGTTGATGTTTTGTGTGTCACCCCATACTTTAGAAGGAGGTAAGAAAAATTCCTATTGCAAAAGTGTTTCCCTTGGTCACTAATGATGGCCTTTGGTACTCCAAACCTGCAAAAAATCTGTGCCTTCACAAAATCCACAACAACATGAGAATCATCAGTCCTGGTGGCCTTGACCTCCACCCATTTTCTCAAATAATCAACAGAAACCAAAATATACAAGAAACCATATGAACTTGGAAAAGGACCCATAAAATCAATGCCCCACACATCAAAAATCTCACAGAATAGTATGGGTTGTTGGGGCATCTCATGTCTCCTAGAAATATTCCCAGTGTATTGGCAATGAGAGCATGACTTACAAAACACATGGGCATCATGGAATAAACTAGGCCAATATAATCCATAGTCCAAAACTTTCCTAGCTATCCATTGGGGTCCAAAGTGTCCACCACATGCAAGTGTATGACAGAATTGCAAAACAGACTCAAACTCATGATCAGGAATACACCTCCTAATAACTTGGTCACTACACATGCGCCAGAGGTAAGGATCATCCCACACATAAAACCTAGACTCAGTTTTTAATTTTTGGACTTGATGTTTCTTCAAATTCACTAGGATTTCAAAGGAAACAATGTAATTAACTAAATCATCATACCAAGGATGCGTACCTGAGATGGTATAGTGATGCTCATCGGGGAAAGTGTCCCGAAGTGGTACCTGGTCCAAGGTGTCACCCTCTAGTGTGTGAGTAAGCCTACTCATGTGGTCCGCCACCAAGTTTTCTGACCCCTTTTTATCCTTTATCTCAATATCAAATTCCTAAAGAAAGAGAATCCATCGAATCATCCTGGGCTTTGCATCTGGCTTCTTTAGGAGGTACCTCAAAGCTGCATGGTCAGAAAAAACAACTACTTTAGAGCCCAATAAATATGGATGGAATTTATCTAAAGCAAATATGATAGCAAGAAACTCCTTTTCTATGGTAGTGTAGTTTGATTGGGCCAAATCCAGTGTCCTTGATGCATAGGCAATCACATGTGAACGTACTTCCACCCTCTGAGATAAGACAGCTCCAACCGCGAAGTTGGAGGCGTCACACATAAGCTCAAAAGGAATCTCCCACTGTGGGGGTTGTATGATAGGTGGAGTGGTTAGACGTTGTTTTAGCTCATCAAATGAATTCCTGTAAGAAACATCAAACACAAAATCATAATCCTTTTGAAGTAATCTTGACATAGGAAGAGCAATCTTACTAAAATCTTTGATGAAGCACCGATAAAATCTTGCATGCCCTAGGAAAGATCTAACATCACGCACACATGAAGGATAGGGTAAGGATGAAATAATGTCTATCTTAGATCTATCAACCTCTATCCCATGTTTTAACACTACATGCCCTAAGGCAATGCCATGCTCTACCATTAAATGACACTTTTCAAAGTTCAGGACCAGATTCTTCTCAATACAACGATTCAATACCTTTCCCAAACTATTTATACATTCATCAAATGAAGACCCATACACTGTAAAATCATCCATAAATACCTCCATGCAGGTCTCAATAAAATCAGAAAAAATACTCACCATGCATCTCTGGAAGGTACCTGGGGCGTTGTAAAGTCCAAATGGCATCCTCCGGTAGGCAAATGTGCCAAAGGGACAGGTGAATGTAGTCTTTTCTTGATCCTCCGGAGCTATAGGAACCTGAAAATATCCAGAAAATCCATCCAAGAAACAATAGTGTGTTTTCCCAGCTAGTCTCTCAAGAATTTGATCAATAAATGGGAGGGGGAAATGGTCCTTGCAAGTGGACTGATTTAGTTTCTTATAATCAATACACACACGCCAACTTTTTTGCACCCTCATTGGAACTAACTCATCTTTCTCATTTTTAACAATAGTAATACCAATCTTCTTAGGCACAACCTGAATTGGACTTACCCACTGAGAATCTGAAATGGTAAAGATTATACCTGCCTCGAGCAATTTCTCAACTTCTTTTTTAACAACTTCCAGGAGGGTGGGATTGAGTCTCCTTTGTGGTTGTCTCACCGATTTAGCCCCATCCTTCAAGAGAATCCTATGCATGAAAATGGAGGGGCTAATACCCGATATGTCTTCCAATGTCCAACCAATTGCCCTAATGTTATCTCTCAATAGATTCAAAAAAAATTCTTCATGTTCAAAAGAGAGATTATTAGCAATGATAACAGGTAATCTATCACCACTCAGCAAGTATGTATATTTAAGATTTGGGGGTAATGGCTTGAGTTCCAATGTAGGGGGGTAATGTATGGATGGAGAAATTGATGCAACAGACATATCTGCATAGTGAACATCAGTATCAGAACAGAAATCATCATAATCAGAGAATAAAGCACCAAATCCATCATCATAATCAATAGCCATGTCATAATCAGAGTTCACATGATCAAGATCAGAATATGAATCTATTTTAAAATCAAATCTTAGAGAGTCTTGTTCATTATAAACAGGTGTGGAAGTTCTCTTAGACATTAAACCAGAACCAATACTCATAATCTCCCTAAGCATAGGACAATCAAAATCCATGGTGTTTTTACTTGGTGGTTCAAAATGGGAGATAACAAAAGAAGAATGGTTCTCAGAGGGGTATTTCATGGAGTCCATAACATTAAATATCACAACTTCATCCCCAAATTCTATGGAAAGTGTACCCTCATTGACATTTATGATAGTTTTTGCAGTTTTGAGGAAGGGTCTACCTAAGATAATGGGGGCATGAGAACTTACCTGATCGTCCTCCATGTTAAGCACATAGAAATATGCTGGGAAGATCATGTCTCTTACCCGGACAAGTACATCCTCAAGGACTCCCACTAGATATGTTGTAGCTCTATTTTCCAACTGCACCACTACTCTTGTTGGATTCAACTCACCAACCTGCAAGGAAGAGAATACAGAGTGAGTCATCACATTTATGGAAGCACCTAAATCACAAAGTGCATTAGAGAAGTGAAACTCCCCTATGGTACATGGGATGGTGAATTTCCCTGGATCCTTTCACTTTGTCGACATTGCTAGAGTTGGTGTAATGAGTGCTGACACATTCCTTCCAAGATTGATCCTCTCATTTCCCTTAAGCCCTATTCGATTGGTGCAGAGTTCTTTTAAGAATTTGGCATACCTTGGGATTTTCTTAATGGATTCAAGTAGAGGAATGTTGATCTCCACACGCTTGAATGTGTCCAAAACCTCCTTTTGCATTACTTCATCAGCCATCTTCTTGGTTTGAACAACCCTGTTTGGAAAAGAAAGGGGTTTAGGAGGAACATCATCAATCTTTTTCTTACCTTTATCTTTCTACTTGGATTGCTCATCAGTTGGTATGGAATGCGGCTTCTCTGGAGTTGAGGTGAATCCCAGTGGAATGGTAGGTACATATGTATTGTTCATTTTCTTCCCACTTCTCAATGTGATGGCACTAACATTCCCCTTTGGATTTGGAGTGGGTTGGGAAGGTAGATTTCCGGAATTCTTACTTACAAGTTCATGGAGGGCGGTGGAAATCTGGATCATTTGAGTCTTCAACTCCCTCAGCTCCGAACCTTGACTCTTTAGCTCATTCTGTTGATTAAGAACAATTTGCTTCAAAAGTTCATCAGTGTTAGAATCTACCTTGGGTGGGGGATTCCCTTGTTGCTGTCTTGCTGATGCTTGGGCTTCAAATCTCCTTTGGGGTTGTTGGAAACCCTGCTGGTAAGGCGGAGGCTGCTGGAAGTTTTGTTGAAAGGGCGACCTTTGTTTTTGTCCAGAGCCATACCTCATGTCCGGTTGATCTTTCCACCCTTGGTTATATGTTGGATCAAACTTCTTTTGGGGATATGGTTATTGTTGTTGTTGCTGATATGGTCTCCCAGGGAACACTGCTGCACAATCTTCTGTTTCTTGGAGTTGTGAGCAACAGTCAGTTGGGTGGCTTGTCTCAGTGCAAATACCACAAGGCCTTGAAGGAGGGGGTTGGGATGTCTTTTGAGCCAAATCAATCTGCCTCACTATAGTGGTCAATTCTTCCAACTTGGTATGAATCAAATGACTTTCAAGAGAAGAAGGACTTACCTGATGTACTCCCCTGACATGTAGTGTACCTCTATCGCCAAATTGTTGGGAGTTTTGGGCCATCTTGTCGATCAATGCACGTGTAGCTACTAGTGTATTGTCCACCAATACCCCTCCTGATGCGGCATCCACCATGCTCCTCTCCATAGGTGTGATTCCTTCATAGAAGTACTGAATAAGGAGTTGCTCACTAATTTGGTGATGTGGACAGCTTGCACACAACTTCTTAAATCACTCCCAGTACCCATACATTGACTCCCCTTGTGCTTGCTTGATCCCAGATATCTTCTTACTAATGGAAGTGGTCCTTGATGCTGGAAAAATCTCTGCAAGAAAATACTTTTTAAATCGTTCCAACAAGTTACATCCTCGGGTCATAAATAATACATACAATCTTTCGCAGCTCC
Source organism: Viscum album (assembly GCA_963277665.1). Classification (NCBI taxonomy): domain Eukaryota; kingdom Viridiplantae; phylum Streptophyta; class Magnoliopsida; order Santalales; family Viscaceae; genus Viscum; species Viscum album. The sequence continues at coordinate 772,245,212 of OY728155.1, read as the reverse complement.
ATCAAGTGAGAATGGGAATGCTCTTAATTTAATTTGATCTTCAGAAACATTTCTTGGTTTTAAGGTTGAGCAAACCACATTAAATTCCTTAAGGTTTTTGTTGGGATCCTCACCAGATAAGCCATGAAACTTTGGAAGAAGGTGAATTAATCCAGATTTCAATTTAAAGTCCGATTCGAGGTTTGGGTATGCAATAAAATTTGGTTGATAGTTAATATCCAGTGCAGCCAATTCTCAAATGGTTCTATTAAGTTCATTTCCATTATTTCCAGCCATTGTTTCCTCTTTTATGTTTGAATTTTAATAGCTTCCAATTTCAATGTTTCTAGAAGAGAGGAATTAACCAACTGGTTGAATATTGAAACTTCCCGTAGACTGAGAATGTCTGATTCAAGCCCTAAGGCTACGTTCAATCTCAGGGTCAAGATCTAAGAGATCTTCGGGATTAGTTCATGTCATAAATCAAATAAAAATGAAAAGAAAGAAAGTGGACCATAGTAAAATAAAATGATAAGTTTGAGTTGATGGTCCAAAAAGAAAAGAAGGGGATGAAAAAAAATGAAAACTTGAGAAAGGGGAAAGATGAAAGAGAGAGGTGAAGAAAATAATAAAATGAAAAAAAAAGAAATACCTCTAAATGGTTGAATAAAGTAATTGCCTCCCCGGAAACAGCTCTAATTTGAAAGAGCGTTGTCGTGGGTGCCCTCAAATGATTAGTGTGATTTTGGGGTACTTAGGTGCAGCAGAGTGGCTGACCAAGGTCGTCTCTCAAAGGAGGAAGTGAATTTAACAACTTATTAAAGGTATTCTAAAAAAATAAAATAGAATAGAATAAAAACACTACTTTAAAGGATTGGGGTTTGTTATAGTTTATGAATCTAGAAGAAGTTTTCTGGAAGAATATTGTATATTTTTTTGTTTTTAGTTTTGAAATGAATTTCGATTAAAATGACACAACAAGAAGACGTTTTTTTATAAATCTATTTTAAAAGGAGTAATTGATCTAACTCTACCTCTTCATTCATTTATTAATAATTATCATTTAAATTAATATTCACTTAATTATGATCCCTTAATTTTTTAAATCTCGAACCCTACAAGAATTAACTTTACCACGAAGATGATGTGAATTTAACCTTAGGCTAACTTCAGAACATGCAATCGCAACACCCTACTTTGATTGATGTTCTAAGATTATATTATGGTCAGTGGTAAATTAAGGCACATAACCACTCAGGAAATGAGGATTAATTGAGTTTAGGGATTTTATTTGAACTCTACAAATTGATCCCGTGTGGTTTTGAATTACCGGTTAAGGTTGCGCTCTCACAGTTCACACAATTCCCGACCTCGCGTGTTTTGTGTTAACTATTCAATTGCTTGCTTAGTTTCTTATAATTTAAAAACTCAATTAATGGATCATGTTTAGTGAATTACAGTATATCATTGATTCAAAATAAATTAATGAAGAAGGTGAGAGGTAGATCGATTACTAAAAATAACTACTCTTCCATGGGCGGTGTAGTCATCGTAGAAGCGAATTGCATTTGCAACGGTTTAGAATGGGTATAACCCAATCACGCTTCTACTCTTGAGTTCCAGCCCAAATATGAAGATTAATGAAGAATAAAAATGAACAAAACAGTGTAAAATAGAATAAATAAAAGAAGAAAAAAGAAGTTTATTAAGAAAACACAAACATTACAACATGAGGAAGAAGAATAGGGCTTCGACGAAGGGATCTTTGCTTCAAGAGCTACCCTTATTGAATTCCTTGTAGAATTAGAGTGAAACCTATTCTCCTCTGCCCTAAACTTCCTAATGCACGTCCCAACCACAACAAATGATAAAACACCAATTTATAGAGTGGTGGGAAGGCTAGGTTCAAAGTGGTTTCAAGTGTGATTGGGGAATCTCAGCCAAATATTTTATTCCAACTTGAACCGCCCATTTTTCCACCAAAACGCATGAATTGTCCGGACTTCCAGAAGGATAAAATGTGCGGATATGGGTCCTCTATCTCCTCTCAAAATTTGGGCTTAATATAGGCCCATATGAAGGAGTTATGTCCGAAATATAGAAGCTTCTCCATTCTGGCGTGTACAGCCCACCTTTGCCTCTATGACCCAATTACTCCATCCAAATGCATTATTTTGGTCTAGTTTCCTGAATAAAAGTTGTAGAAACTTAAGTTAGGAACACTGTTAAAAAATTTCAAGTTCAAATAATAAATATAAAAATATTTATCTTTGAAATACTACAGTGCACTATAAAGGGTAAAACTGGAATTTTCACCAAATTTTCAAATGAATGATCAAATCCCAAATATTTTATAAATAAACATATTTAACACAATATGAGGAAATTATTTCATTTATTATCAATAAAATATTCAACAAAATAGTGTTTTATCACCTGCCTTCCCCTGCGCCGGCGGCCGGATTTTCGGCCGCCCTTCCCTGCACTGTCGCGACCATAGGTCGCGGCCCTTGTCCGACCGGCGCCGCGTGACGGCACCGCGCCCCTCCACCGCAGCCTGACTCCGGCCGCAGCTTCTTTTGGTCTCAACTGCGCGGCACGATGGCGCCGTGCTCCTTCGTCGCGTGTTATTCCTCGTTCCCGCGCGGTGTCGTTGCATCGCGCCGCCTCCGTTCCAAGCCACAAATTATTCAACAACAAAAGGGGAGGAGGTTCGGCCGTGTTCGTGCGGTCCGACCTCCTACGTTATTTTGATAACATGCATATTAATTATTTAACAACAAAATTCGTTAAATAATACCCGAACGAAGAACAACCCCTACCTCGAAGAAGTTGTCGAGCGATGATCGTCGTGGGAAAACAGAGTCGCGAGGAAAGGCTCTGTATGCGATGACGGAGTTCGTCCGAGGAAGAAACCGCATGCGTCCAAGAAGGGTACGTCGTCACACACCGGCTGCAGAGAGAAGAAGAGACGTCTCTTCGATCTCTCCTTGCAGTGACGGCGTTCTTCGTCGAAGCCTCAGCGTTCTTCGCGTTCTTCAAACTTAGAGCATTCTCTCCCAAAATCTCCACACAACGAAAACCACCCCCAATAAAATAAGGAAGGCTTGTTTTATTAACACATGCCATCCGTTTTCAAAACTTCAAACTCAAAATTAAATTAATTGATAGCATTAAACAATCAATTTAATGTGAGAGTTGACATGCAATTAAAGAGGGAGGGTGGGTGAGTTACAAAATAATGGGGGGGTTTCCAACCTGAAGAGAGGTTAGAGGAATTGAAGGGGTGGGGATCGTGCGGGCCCCACCTCACTAATATCCTACCAAGTAGAGTTAGGATGTAGTAGGTCCCACCCCAACTTCCATGCATAGGTTATAACTACTTAGAATAGAAATAAAAATTGTAGCGCAAATTTTTATTTCACTCTTCATTTAACCCATTTATTTAACAACACCACCTGAGAAAACACAACTCCAGAAAAGGTCTTCCTAAGCAATTATCGGCACTGCGATTTCATCAGTGCCCTCGGATTTCGATTCCAAGCATCGGTTCAAAAGTTAAGAAAACGCGCTCATTCGTTCACTGAACGTACCCGAGCTAAACTTCGGAAATTGATTCCGGGCACACCGGGACTCAGAATCAAGTTCTGTCAGAAACTACGTACTCGTAAAATCCCAAAGAAATTAAGAAAAAAAATTCCTTGAAATTTACAGGTCTTTACATTACTCCTACCTCGGGGCTTTACGTCCCCGTAAAGATACATCAAAAACTAGGGGAACAAATGAGGGTACTGAGCACGCATCTGAGCCTCTCGCTCCCAAGTGCTCTCCTGGAGTTTTCTGTGCTTCCACCTGATGTGCACTAGAGGAATCGACCACCCACATAGGACCCGCTCCTGCCGATCCTCAATCTCCACCGGGACCTCCGCAAAAGTCACCCCATCATCAATGTCCGGCTCCCCATGGTCTATGATATGCGTCGGGTCGTGCACGTATCTCCTCAGCTGTGATACGTGGAAGACGTCGTGCACCCGGTGCAACTGAGGTGATAGAGCCAGGCAATAAGCCACCTTGCCTATCCTGCTGAGAACCTGGAATGGTCCGATGAAGCACGGAGATAACTTACCGCCCCAGCCAAATCTCTGTAATCCACGCCGAGGTGAGACCCGTAAGAAAACGTGTTCGCCATCCTCGAACTCTAGTGGTCTCTACCTCCTGTCATCATAAGACTTCTATCGGCTCTGAGTTGTCCTCATCTGCTCCTGGATGACCTGGACCTTCTCTATCATGGCCTGGACCATCTCTGGTCCCACAAGTGCTGACTCCCCAGGGTCTGTCCAGCACAGAGGTGATCTGCAGGGTCGGCTGCATAATGCCTCGTATGGTGCCATCCCGATGGTGGAGTGGTAACTGTTGTTGTAGGCAAACTCCACCAAGGGTAGGTGATCCTACCAGCTACAACCAAAGTCGAGGACACATGCACGGAGCATGTCCTCGAGAGTCTGAATGGTCCTCTTCGTCTGACCATCCGTCTGAGGGTGAAAGGTGGTGCTCAGACGTAGTTGCGTCCCGAATGCCTCTTACAACCCCTTCCAAAGTCGGGAAGTAAAGCGAGCATCACGATCGGAGATGATAGATGATGGAACACCATGAAGTTGTACGATCTCCTGAATGTAGAGGCGTCCCAAGCTCTCCACTGAGCCCTGCTCTCTAATAGGTAAGAAGTGAGCCAACTTGGTGAGTCGGTCTACAATCACCCAAATGGAGTCATGTCCTCTAGAAGTACGTGGAAGACCAGTCACGAAATCCATAGATATCCCGTCCCACTTCCACTCCGGGACCTCCAAGAATTGTACCAAGACTTCTGGTACCTGGTGCTCCGCCTTCACCTGCTGGCAGGTGAGACATCGAGAAACGAACTCTGCCACAGTCTTCTTCATACCCGGCCACCAGTGTTGTCGCCTGAGATCCTGGTACATCTTCGCCACTCCTGGATGTACCGCTAAAGGGGAAGTGTGAAAATCTCTAAGAACCTCCTCATGTAAAGTAGCTGATACCATGGTACGTCCTCTGAAAAGGACGACGTGCTCTCCTCCTACAGAGAATCCATCAGGTGCTTGTCCTGTGGAAATCAGCGCACGCCGCGTCTCACAGTCAACGTCCCCATGTTGTGCCTCTCTGACCCGCTGAAGAAGTGGAGCTGTGACTGTGAGTGACTGAAGAAAGGCTGCTCCATCTCTATCCACGAAGGATATCTGCAAAGCGGCTAGCTGCTCTGTCGCCTCACCATGGAGTTGTATGCTCGTCCTCCTGCTGAGAGCATTGGCTACTACGTTCCCCTTTCCAGGAGTATAGACTATCTCAAAGTCATAGTCTTGGAGGAACTCAATCCATCACCGCTATCTCAGGTTCAGGTCCTTCTGCAAGAAGATGTACCTGAGACTCTAGTGGTTATAATAGACCGTGAAGCGCTCTCTCATCAGATAGTGTCGCCACATCTTCATAGCAAAGACCACTACTGCTAACTCCAGGTCATGGGTAGCATAGTTCTGCTCGTGTTGCCTCAACTGTCGTGATCCATAGGCGATAACTGCTCGCTCCTGCATCAGGACACACCCGAGTCCAGTCCCTAATGCATCACAGTAGACTACGTACCCTACTCCCTCTTCCGGTAGCCTCAAGATGGGTGCGCTGGTCAATACAGTATACCTGGTGAGCTGACACAAAGTAATCACAAAGAAAACTTTTGAAACACACATGCAATCAATGTTTTCGTGCACTGAGTTGGAAATAAGAAGTCAGGGTCCTGGTGTATGGATACGTCGGTCTCCGCACCAACACTGGACTCTCTGGACTGATAACCACACTCAATCCCCTTAACACTATTGCTTCACATAGAAGAAAGATCAGAGTCCTAAGTTCTGCGGTAGAACATAACTCCTCTGATACCAATTTGTCATGACCCGTCCTCGGGACCCATGCCGTGACTACCCCAAGCCTGCCTTCCATAGTCCAGGCGCTGGAGACTATCACCAAAGGCGTAAATCCCGATAAAAGGGAAGGCATTGCCTTTATAAAGTAAACAAACACCACAGAGTACACAAGTTGAAGTAAAAACTAAGGAAACTGAATACGAAAGTAAGTGCTGAAAGTAAATAGACCATAATACAAACCCAACTGAAATTAAAGTACATCTGAAAAGGGAGTACAGTAACAGTAAAGTAAAGCAGCAAGTCTGAGCCATCCTCTAGAAATCCCACCTGAAGGGTGGGTACAGATAGTCTCCTCTGCTCCTCGGCTCCAGTCGTCCGCTCCGAGCACGTCCCGTCCAGTGATCCACCTCCAGGAACTGTCCAGCTCCACGAGCTCCCACCTCAATCAGCGTTGTCCGTCGTCTGCATCCAACACAACGTAGTGTGGGCATAGACCGTGCAGGGGTGAGTATATGATACTCAGTAGGGACCCCGAGACCCCCGTAGGTCTCCCAGAATCCATAAAGGATAAACCACAAAGGAAAGTTACAATCACGAAGTAACAACCAAAACTACTTAGATATATGACCATACATATACCTAAGTCATCAATTCTAGTTCGGCTCCAACATCAGAGCCCAAGTTCAATCAAGTCCACACAGGATAGCACAATCCAATCCACACAGGATAACACAACTCAATCCATACAGGAAAGCAAGACAATCATATCGAAGATAAGGATTGAAAGTCAAGACTCAAATCACACAGGTATACTTCTTCGTAAGACGATAGAGATGATCAGATGTAGCCACTGATTCATCTAAGCTGTCAGACCCACACAGGATACAAGACTAGCTAAGCTGTCGGACCCACAAAGGATACAAGACCAGCTACTCTGCCGGACCCACGTAGGATACAAGTACATAGTGAAATACTGTCGGACCCACAGAGGATACAAGAACAGTAGTACTGCCGGACCCACACAGGATACAAGAACAGTAGTCATCGTCGTCGAACCCACGGAGGATTTCAGTACGGTCTTCGTCGCTGTCGAACCCATGGAGGATCCCAGTACAGTCGTCGTCATCGTCGCAGTCACAGCCAGCTCTAGGGTTCCCGCACACAGCATGCTCGATTCCGAGAGGGTCCGCTCCACGAGCCAAGGGGGTCGATACATCAACTGACACGAAGTCCGGAGTTGATGTATCCCAAAGTTCTTTCTCATCAATAGGAACTCAACGTGACAGACGACGCCTCAATCAGATGCCCGGTCTGAGAGTTATTGGTCTTTTCGTCCCAGGGGCCCGGTTGGTTTTTAAGTCAAAACCAACCCGACCATACTCCAACTGCGTCCAAACCTCGAGTGGAGTAATCCAAAAGAACCGTCTCACTTAGAGGAATCCAACAAAGTCGACGGCACGTCAATCGGACGTCCGGAGCTCAAGTTATAAGCGTTTCTGCTCCAAGGGCTCGGTTGGTTCCGTGTTCGAACCAACCCAGCCATACACAAAGTTCTCTTAAACTTTGAGTGTAATATACCAAAACGACCGTCTCAATCCAAGAATTGATACGCAACTGAAGGTGCGTCAATCGGATGTTCGTAGCCCAAGTTATGGGCGTTTGAACGGATCTTTCCGAAAATAGGGGGTTTGGGCTCGGTCCGACCCGGCCCAATACCCCCTGGGTCAGCCCGAACTGGTTTGACCCGACCCGGGTCCAGGTCCAGCCTGGTTGGGCGTGGCCCGGCTCAGTTGGCGCGGCCCGGCCCGGCCGGTGCGGCCCGGCCCGGCGCGGGGGTCCGGCCCGGCCTGGGCGCCCGCACGCTGAGCGAACACGAGGGGGGGGGCTACCCCCCTTGCTTTGAAACGGAGGCCCCCACATGGGGGGCCCGCACCTTTGCCAGCCGCCGGGGGTTACAAGCCCTCGGCCCTTCCGATTCCGGCCGGTCGTGATGGTCGACCGGTGAGCCGCCGCAGGACCCCCCGCGGGTCCCGCCTTCCCTTGCGCCGGCGGCCGGATTTTTGGCCGCCCTTCCCTGCACCGCCGCGGCCCTTGTCCGACCGGCGCGGTGCGACGGCGCCGCGCCCCTCCGCCGCGGCCCGACTCCGTCCACGGCTTCTTTCGGTCTCAACGACGTCGCGCTCCTTCACCGCCTGTTATTCCTCTTTTCCGCACGGTGCCGTTGCACCACGCCGCCTCCGTTCCAAGCCACAAATTATTCAACAACAAAAGGGGAGGAGGTTCAGCTGTGTTCGGGCGGTCTGACCTCCTCCGTTATTTTGATAACATTCTGCTTAATTATTTAACAACAAAATTCGTTAAATAATACCCGAACGAAGAACAACCCCTACCTCGAAGAAGTTGTCAAACAATGATCGTCGCGGGAAAACGACGTCGCGAGGAAAGGCTCCGTATGCGATGAAGGAGTTCATCCGAAGAAGAAACGGCGTGCATCCAAGAAGGGTACGTCGTCACACACCGGCTGTAGAGAGAAGAAGATATGGCTCGTCGATCTCTCCTTGCGGTGACAGCGTTCTTCATCGAAGCCTCAGCGTTCTTCGCGTTCTTCAAACTTAGAGAATTCTCTCCCAAAATCTCCACACAACGAAAACCACCCCCAATAAAATAAGGAAGGCTTATTTTATTAACACATGCCATGCGTTTTCAAAACTTCAAACTCAAAATTAAATTAATTGATAGCATTAAACAATCAATTTAATGTGAGAGTTGACATGCAATTAAAGAGGGAGGGTGGGTGAGTTACAAAATAATGGGGGGTTTTCCAACCTTAAGAGAGGTTAGAGGAATTGAAGGGGCGGGGCTCGTGCGGGCCCCACCTCACTAATATCTGACCAAGTGGAGTTAGGATGTAGTAGGTCCCACCCCAACTTTCATGCATAGGTTATAACTACTTAGAATAGAAATAAAAATTGTAGCGCAAATTTTTATTTCACTCTTTAGTTAACCCATTTATTTAACAACATCACCCGAGCAAACGCAACTCCAGAAAAGGTCTTCCTAAGCAATTATCGGCGCTGCTGTTTCATCGGTGCCCTCGGATTTTGATTCCGAGCGCCGGTTCAAAAGTTAGGAAAGCCCGCTCGTTCGTTCACTGAACGTACCCGAGCTAAACTTCGGAAATTGATTTCGGGCACACCGGGCCTCGGAATCAGGTGTCGTCAGAAACTGCGTACTCATAAAATCCCAAAGAAATAAAGAAAAAAAATTCCTTGAAATTTACGGGTCTTTACATCTACACCCTTGGAAGGTGAACTCAGGGATGAATTCTTTTAAGGGGGGAAAACTGTAAGAACCCAGTTTTTCACTCAGGTATGATTCCTTTAAATTTTGGTCTAAAACTTTAATTTGGATATAATATAGATGCCTTTTGAGTTATTAAATGTCTTAGGGGTGTCTAGGGAAAGTTCGGAGCCTGAAACCCATCTTTTTGAGAAAACTGGACAGGTTGCACGGTCAGCGCACGATTGGCGCATAGTTTGGCTAACCGTGCAGATTGAAATTTCTAGATAGAACCACTTCGCACGGTTTGTGCATGGCCATGCAGCCTAATCTTGAAATGTTCCCCTTTTTCCTATAAAATCATGCATGGTTTGTGCAGGGTTTTCCAAACTATGCGGACAAACCGTGCACATGCCATTTTTTGGGGAAATTTGACAATTTTTCCCTTAATGATCTAATTATAACTCCTCTTCCTCCCTAATCTGTATTTCGATGGGATTAACCTAAATTGATCTCATTTTGGATCTCTTTGAAGATCTAAGGTAGGAATCAAAATATCTCCTTCATCTGGTATCTGATCGAGCTTTCGTTCATCATGTTGGATGTGCAACAGTAAGTACTCGAGTCCTCTTGAGTTGTTCTCCTTCTCTCTTGCTCTCGACCAAGTTATCTAGGTATGATCGTTTTTCTCTTTTTCTTAGATCTACTCTGATTCAAGCCAAATCAAGGTCCAATATCGAAGGAGGAGAGTCATACATCCAAAGGTGGGTGGTCTATAACTCATCACTAAAGTTCGTTGATTTTGGAATTATTGTGTGGGCCCCACCGATTCCATCGAGTGTCATTTATAGAATTCATATTCCATGTTTATAATCTTTAGAACCGTATGGTTATGCCCTTTCCAAATATGTGACTAGTTGTCAGTGGTTACACCCACAACTCAATCCTTTCCATGTTGAAGGTTATGTCATAATTGTTGTTTAGTGTTTTGACACATTTGTGTCACTGTTCGGGTGTGCCTTGGCTTAAACATTCTAAGGGTAATATTCTCTATATTAAATGGATTGATTTAAATTTTGAATTGCATAATTGAAAGTGCCATGTATGCTTACCACTTGACCTGCCTAAGGTAAGTGCTTCAATTGATAATTAAATGTGAAATGGAAATTGGCAAGAATACTATGTATATGACTTGACCAGATTAATTGTATATGATTTTTAGTTTGCATGTTCGTAGCACCCCTTACCACATTAATGGAAGGTAGTGAAATGAACCTTTAATATGGAATATTCTTTAAATAGATTAAATGAATGGTTGCATCCTAGTTGGTCTTGTCACACTAATGAGAGGCAAGGCTTGAACCAAATGACTTGATTAAAAGGTTTCATGTTACTTGACCTTATCACGCTAATGAAAGTCAAGGCTTGAACCAAATAAAATATTACATGACTTCATAATTAAACAGGAATGGCCTGACTCAAGCCCACCTTGGATTCTGATCAGAGAATTCCATGAGCACTCAGGAACCTCACTCTAATTCAAGGATACATATTGCTTAAGTTGAGACTCACCTAGATCTCGATCATTGTATATTCTTTGGATGCTTGATATGACACCGTAGGATCCCTTACATATCATCGTAGGATGCCTCATATACACTCCTTGGATCCAGAATTGATAAGTAGGTTCCATGGTTGCAGCACATAAGGCCCTGTCTCTACTTAGACCTATTTTACCTTGGACGATTACCTTGGATTCGGTAGGCACCTTATTGTGGAATTCCTTGGAATATGCTCCTTGGATTACACTCTTACCCTTAGCCAAGCTACAATTATTACTGAGTTAGAGGCCCATGAGTTCTACATTTCCTTGGTGGTTACCTTGGAACTTTGTTGTTAAATATCATTATAGGTTTCCCTATTATAACTTGGAACCTTCGCTATTCTTAACATGTAATATGTTATAAACCGGTAACAATCAAATAATTAATTGGTTACATGTTCAGACACCAGCCGAGGGATGAAGTAGGTACTTGATTATTTTGTTACATTGTACTATTTTACTTTATACATGCATGCTTGTACACTGTTACATTTCCATTACACTGGATGGGTGTTAAAGACACCATTGATGGTGGCCCACTGAGATTTATCTCACACCCTCTCTGGGTGCCGTTTAATACCCAAGGCAGATTACATGGTTGCAGGTATTGACAAAGGGAAGCATATGGCTTTAAACACTTGATTGTTTGCTGATTAGTATGGAGCTTGATAGTAGATGGTCGAGTCAAAGCTCAGGATGCTTGGGATAGTCTTTGATTTCCTTTATACTTATGTGAAACATGTTATGCATGTTATATTGTTTCCATCTTTTTCTAGTTTTCTAGTGACATGACATATCATCAGTTATTGAATGTTATTCCAGTTGTTTCAGTTATTGTTATTGATGTCTCTATTTTTCCGTTGTGTCTTCTGTTTGCTTATACTGCTTCTACTATTTACCTATATTTACTTTCATCCATTATGCTACACTATGGTGATAAGGGCATAGTCTCCCCACATACACACTCTAGGCCCTCACTGCTTGTCGGAAGCCTCTGGCGTTTGGGGAGATGCGCTTGAGGCCATGTGGCCCACCGGGCTCGGGGCACCTGTTAAGTGGCATCTGGGTCTGGGACATCACAATATAAAGTTGGCATGTTGGTTTTATTTATGAGTTATGTTTATTATGGGATATTATTTCATGTAGTTAGTCTTGTTAGGCATGCCATTATTTTGGAACTGCTTATTTATTGTGTGTGATGTTCCAACGTCTAGAATGTTCATGTTGGAATTCCAAGTATAGGTTTTTTTTATTATTTTAAGTTTTATCGGGTGAAATTGTTCCCAAGTTGAGTAAGGTTGATGTCCTAGTACTAGTTTTCATCCCATGGCAATTGGGAACACTCTTTGGGCCTTATGGTGAGCCGATTTGGGTACCAAGACAAGATAGCCTGAATTAGTTCATTACACATCTTCTTCCCAAGGAGTCTTCATACTCTTTTTCATCTCATCTCACAAACTCCAACTCATGGAATCATCTTCATATGATATAACTTATCATCCCATGTCCCTTGATAACATGGGCGCTTTGACCTTCCATCTTCATAATCATATCATGTATGATGCTTTCACTTCTTTGAGTTGTTATATCTCATCAACTCATATGTGTTGTTTGCAGTATGTTGATAACAAATACAACATGATACTACATGAGTACTTCAATATCCACTTTACAACTTGATCTTATTCCTGAAAACAATTTCTATATAGTTCAAAGTCACAATATTTAGCATGAGCAATGCAAACCTATACCAACGATTCCATTTATGATTGTAAAAATATGAATTGTTCATATTTATTAAAGAAATACCTTCATAAGTATTTAAAGTGAGAGAATCATTGACATTTCATATTCAACGAGGCATTTTATACGAGTCCTCCCAGTCATATGGTACGATTCTACTAGAGGCTTGGTCATGAAAGTCGTCACTGAACTGGAAGTCATATATTACAACTTTATATCATAGTCAAAGGAAAGATGTGGTTGTAATCCCATGGTTAGGAGACCACTTCTATGAATTGATTTCATAAACTATAATATCCCTTCGTTGTGTAGTACAATATGTTGAAAAATGAATTTTCAATTGATTATTAGTATACAAGTTCGAGCAATTCATAAATACGATAAGATCTTCTGTTTTATGACATTTTAGTTTTAACTATATTGTACTATGAAATATCAAATGTCTCGGAGCTTATGACATCCTTGTTTTGCACTATATGAAATTATATTTCTTCAAAAAAATCATGATACTGATTTATCCAAAATTTATTTTGATGATTCTAATAACATTATTGGGTTTTGTATGCATCAAATACACCTCAAATATAGTGGAACTAAACAACTAAATTCGTCCAAGATCGATTGAGAAAGGAATTAGATAAATAATGTTAAATGAATGACAAGTGCTTACATTGCTTTTCAATGATTCTTCACTGTGTTTGATTGATACCACATGCATCAATCCACTTATTCATAAGCTACTAGAATATATGTGGCAAAGGGAGAGGAGGAAGAAATAAGTGGGCTATCGTCATTGGGATTCTCCAAGGATTTGTATGTCGAAATGTGAAGCACTAATCCTCTTTCGTAGCATTGATTCAATTAATGTAGCAAGTTTGATGTGGAATTATAACATTCCTCAAACGCTTAGGTGATTTAAGGAAGTTGAACGTTAAAATTGGTAACATATTATAATCAACCATCAAGCTTTAATCAAATGGTGAATCCTACAAAATTTGATCCATGATAGATGTAACCTTTGTCACGTTATCAATTGACACATGGTAGCTTAAGTGATGAATATGAGTTACCCATTAATACGATCACACTATATGTCAATCATACAATATGAGCAAATTGAATTCAAATTATGTCTAACAAGTATGTGTTAATCAAATTTCATTTGATGGAAAAAGGCATATAGTTATTTCTTTCTTTAGAGACAAAAAAGTGCATTTTGAAAATGGGTATAAAATGTTTCATTTAACAATGGTGTTTGTTTTGTTTTGTTGCGCTTAAATTTTTATAAGAAAATTAAATAAATAAATGTTTTACAAACATATTTTCAATAATTAATTCGATCAAGTATAAATAGTGATAATTGTTATAATTAGTTGTCCATAAATGTCATGAAACGGAAACTAAATTGTGTGTGGGCCAAACAATATTAAGAAAAAACAGAAAATATAAATCAAAAGTGTACTCCTGGCCCTTGGGATTTTGATTTGGCCCGTTCCATTTGAAAGAACGGAGCCCGAGGGGAATTTCGATTCGGGCCACTGGAGCCCGGTTTCATTTCTTCCTCAATTTTCTAGGGTTTCCTTTCCGGGTGCCACCGGCGGAGCCGAGCGGAGCGATGATAAACGTCAACGAGTTTTCGTGCTCTGATCTGATCTGGAAAATACGTAATTTCTGCATCGATTACGATTTTCGAAGTTTACTCGGACGATGCGTCTAGCGACGATTCGAGATCGGCCGATCGGCGGCGGCGTATGGTGCCTCATCGCAGCGGCGGTGGCTCCTAGAGGAAGATGATCACGAAGCACGGAACTGTAAACGACTGATTGCGCCATGATTCCGCATGCTGCGCGAGACGGCGCGATGCAGAGGAAAAGTGTAAGGTTGTTCCATATCTTCTGTACTCTTTTGGTTATGTTTTGTTCATGGATTTTTAAGTCGATCATTCGGAAGTTTTTCTGATTTTCATGTAGTTGAAACAACACTGGCAGATATGAGGGAAATCATTAGCTATATTTTTCTATGTATATCAATTTCTGATACAAGCCCGTAGGATCCATAGAAACACAAGAAATGGACACGAAGCACGGAACTGTAAATGACTAATTGCGCCATAATTCCGTAAGCTGCTCGAGACGGCGCGATTCAGAGGAAAATTAAAAGGTTGTTCCATATCTTCTGTTCTGTCTTTTTTTGTTAGGTTTTGTTCATGGATTTTTTAGTCGTTCATTCGGAAGTTTTTCTGGTTTTCATGTAGTTGAAACAAAAACACTGGCAGATATGAGGGAAATCAGCGTATTTTAGATATTTTCCTATGTATGTCAATATCTGATACAAGCCCGTAGGATCCATAGAAACACAAGAAATGGACAAATAAAACCATCGACCACCCAGCTTCTTTATTATTCTCCAGTGATATCATCGTCTTCCATGCCCTGCGTCTACCAATCCCGTTTCTTTATTCAGTCGCACGCTTCCCCTGCAAGAACACATTCTTGACTTAATGACCGGCAGCACGATCCAAGCGCAAACTTGTTAAAAACTTATCTGTAAGTAGCTTTATTACCTGATCTGATGCGATCCAGTCTAGTGGTGGATAGGAGGAGGCGGTGACTTGTACAGGTACGGCTGCTCCTTCTTGGGTGGCGACGGCGGAGGTGGCGACTTGTACAGGTACCGCGGCAACGGGAATGTAGCCGGCGGTGCTTGGTAGGAGTGGGTTGGTGGTGGCTGCTCCGGGGCCGGTGGCGGCGACTTGTAAAGCGGCATTAGCTTTGGGAAGGGCGGCGATTTGGGTTTGGGGTGGTGGTTGTTGGGGTTGGGGTTGGGGTGGATGGGGTTGGGGTGGTGGTAATTCGAGGCCTGTGGCGGTGGCGACTTGTACAACGGGAATAGCTCCGGTAAGCCGTCTTGGTCGTGTGCGGTGGTTTGCGGTGGAAGGCCTAAGGAAACCAGGGCCAGCAGGAGGATGAGGAGAGAAGCCATGGGCGACGCCTTCATATATCTACTGTAAGTTTCATCGGCTGGGGATCTGTTGAGGGAAAGCTCTTCTCTCCTCCGCTCCTTTATGTAGGTCTGGTTCTTGACCAAATGCCGCCCCGCGTGAGGAAACTTTGTCTTTGACGTCTGTGTGAATGTGAGCTGTGATTGACGTAATGGTGGGGACGGTGGGGGTGCATGGAGGTTTTCTTAAATGTATCTGTATAAAATTTGATGTGTTTGATTTGATCTGTTCAATAATTCAAACGCTGACTGGGTCTTGTTGTCTGACTTTTCTTTTTGATAGAGGACAGCAGGGCGGCGGTTTGGAAAAGAAAGTTCATTTATCACGTCACGGTTTTTTAAACCCTCTGATTTTTTTTTTCAATGTAACCCTCTGCTTTATTTGACTTTTGCTGTTTTCAGGGTTGGAGACGTTAATTACCATTTTTACCCATGGGTGATTTTTAAATAATTTCTGATACCAAATCCTGTGGAGAGAGAGAGCATGATGTGATGGAGGATTGGGGTTTCTTTTTCAAAAAAAGAAAAAAAGAAAAGACTAATCGAATACAAGTTTTTAGTCTCATATCTTATATGATTAATTACTACTCAAATCCTATTGAATGGTTATCTGGTTAATGGATATCAATTATCTAAATTGTGAAAATGAACTTTATTTCTAATGATAAATTATGAGTTGTGAAATTTGTCGTTTGAAGGTGAATCGAAACGAAAGCGTATGACGATGTCGATTGATCGGAATGACGATGACGAAGTAAAACGTCTCAATCACAATAGAACAAGAAATAAAGAACACAAGTATATGACCACACAAAATGACACTCAAATTTCCATTATCATGCCACATCCAACGAACAAAATTAATTTCAATTTAACGGTGGGAATACAAACGGTTTGGCCATATGAAGAGACTTGATGAGTAATGAATAGAGCTCATTCATTATGATTTATGACATCCACACCATTAATGATAATTCATAACACTCCCTCTTGGATGTTATAATCTCATGGAATCTAATATAAATCTTCACTTAAAAAAAAACTCTGTAGAAAAAACAAGTGAAGCCAAATTAAAATGATTCCATGCTATGCTGCCTCATTAAAAACCTTATCAGAAAACCTAGTGGGAAAAACTGATCAAGGGAAAAAGAGTACGACGTTCCCAACTCCCCCTCATAAAATCACGATAGACTTTTCAATATTCGCATTCCAATTTTATAAATCAATTTCTAAAATGTTGAAGTTGACAATGCCTTGTGAACAAATCTGCGAGATTGTCACAAGACCTTATTTGCGGGACATCAATCTCACCATTCTTTTGAAAGTCATGGGTGAAAAAGAATTCTGGTGAGAGATGCTTTGTTCTATCACCTTTAATAAACTCACCTTTCAATTGTGCTATGCAAGCAGTATTATCTTCATATAACATGGTGAGAATATGATTATTAATATCTAATCCACAGTAGTTTCGAATATGATTAATCACTGATCTCTACCAAACACATTCTCGACTTGCTTCATGAATATCAATCAACTCAACATGGTTGGAAGAAGTCGCAGTAATGGTTTGTTTTGTAGAACGCCAAGAAATAGCAGTTCCACCGTATATAAACACATATCCAGTTTGAGATCTTGCTTTGTGTGGATCAGACAAGTATTTAGCATCAGCATAACCAACCAACTTTGGTTCTGAGAATTTGGAATAAATTAACCCCGAATCTTTTGACCCTTGAAGGTATCTTAATACATGTTTGATACCATTCCAATGCTGATGAGTAGGAGAAGAACTATACCTTGCCAATAAATTCACAGAAAATGATATATCAGGTCTTATATTATTTGCAAGGTACATTAGTGCTCTTATAGCACTCAAATATGGTACTTCAGGACCAATTAGTTCTTCATCATCCAATCGTGGTTTAAAATGATCATTATCACAATCAAGAGATCGTATAACCATTGGTGTACTTAATAGATGCAATTCATTCATGTTAAATCTTTGTAGGACTTTAGCAGTATAACGTGATTGATGAACAAAAATGTCATTCTTAATATGCTCAATTTGTAATTCAAGGCAGAACTTTGTCTTTCCAAAGTCTTTCATTTCAAATTCTTTCTTCAGATATTTCACTGCCTTGAAAGTTCATCATTAGTCCCAATTATATTTAAATCATCAACGTATACTGCAATGACAACAAATTCAGATCCAATCTTCTTAATGAAGACATATGAAAAAATTGGATCATTTTTATAACCTTTCTTCATCAAATATTTACTCAGATGGTTATACCACATACGCCCTGACTGCTTTAATCCATATAATGATTTATTCAGCTTAACTGAATAAAGATCTCAAGATCCAAGATATTTTGCCGGCAAATTGAATCCTTCAGAGATTTTCATGTAAACATCATTATCAATATCACCATAAAGATATGCAGTCACTACGTCCATCAGGCGTAATTCAAGTTGCTCATGTACAACAAACGTCATGAGGTACCGAAAGGTTATTGCATCCATTACAGTAGAGTATGTTTCATCATAATCAATCTCGGATTTTTGTGAGAAGCCTTTAGCAACCAGTCGTGCTTTATATCTCACGACTTCATTATTTTCATTTCTTTTTTTCACAAATACCCATTTGTATCCAACAGGCTTAATCCCTTCAGGGGTTTTCATGATCGACCCAAAAACCCCACGTTTAGCAAGTGAGTCTAACTCAGATTGGATTGCAACTTTCCATTGATCCCAGTCTGACCTTTCACGACATTCATTAACAGTTTTAGGTTCTTGTTCCACATCCATAATTTCAAGGGCTACATTGTATGAAAATGTGTTATCAACAATGGTCTCCACTCGGTTCCAACATCTTCTAGTGTTGGTGAAATTTATTGAAATTTCCTCTTGATCATGTTCATGTACTTCTGGTACATTTGCATCATCTTCAAATTCATTCATATCTTCAACCAACATTGGTTGTTTCCCCTTTCTTTGACGATGATTTTTATCTTTTGAACCAAGTGGTCTCCTACGCTTTAGGCGCGGGTTGGAATCATTGTTGGTAATATCATCAGATTGTCCTTCTGGGACATCAATTCTTACCGGTGCATTCACAGCAGGTATATATGATTTTGTAACCCGTTTTGAATCATTGAATGCATCAGACAATTGATTTGCTAAATTTTGCAAATTAATGATCTTTTGAACTTCAAGTTCACTCATATTTGTACGAGGATCAAGATGTAATAATGAAGTTGATTTCCATGATATTTCTTTTGAAGTCGATTGATTTCCCCCTTTGAGTGTTGGAAATAATTTTTCATCAAAACGACAATCATCGAATCTTGCTGTGAATACATCTTCTGTCATATTCTCAAGATATTTAATGATCGAGGGAGATTCAAAACCAACATATATCCCCAATCTCCTTTGGGATCCCATTTTTGTTCGTTGCGAGGGTGCTATAGGCACGTATACAGTACAACCAAATATCCTTAAGTGTGAAATATTTGGTTCATGACCATAAGCTAATTGTAAATGAGAATAATCATGATAGCTTGATGGCCTTATTTGAAGTAGTGCTGCTGCATGTAAAATTGCATGTCCCCATGCTTTATAAATGATTCAGCTAGACCATTTTGTGTATGAACATGAGCTAGAGGATGTTCAACACTTATTTCCAATGACATGCAATAATTATTAAAAGCATGTGATGAATATTCACCAGCATTGTCAACCCTAATATGCTTGATTGAATAATCAGGGAATTGCGCCCTTAACCTTATTATTTGAGCAAGTAATTTCGCAACGCCTGGTTGCGAGTGGACAATAAACACACATGAGACCATCGAGTTGACGCATCAATCATGATCATGAAATATCTAAATGGTCCACATGGTGGATGAATTGGTCCACATATATCACCATGAATTCGGTCCATGAACATCGGGGATTCGGTCCCGATCTTTGATGGTGATGGTCTTATAATTAATTTGCCTTGAGAACAAGCAGCACATGAGAAATCATGGGGCGTACGAACCCTTTTATCAACCAATGGATGATCATGAGTACATTTAATTATTTTCCTCATCATTATTGATTCAGGATGACCCAAACGGTCATGCCAGACAATAAATGTACCATGGTTGGTAAACTTCGAGTTTACCATGCTTGATTCAATTGTACAAATATTGACAAAGCACAATCTAGACGGAAGTCTCAAAATCTTCTCTTGAATCAATTTGTGCTCATTTTTAATGCTTGTTATGTAGAGGTATTCAATACCTCCTTCATCCATTATCTCGATGTGATATCCATTATTACGAATATCTTTAAAACTTAACACATTGCGTCGAGACTTGGGAGAAAATAAAGCATTGTTTATCATAATTTGTGTACCACCGGGTAGGCATATTCTTTCTCTTCTGGAGCCTTCGATTAATTGCGCACTACCACACTACTGGAAAAGAAGGTTATACCAACGGTTTTAAACCGTTGGTATAGGCTGGAAAACTGTTGGTATATCCTATACCAACGGTTTTCCAAATCGCAGGGTAGTAAGCCGTGAGGAAAGCCCTATACCAACGGTTTGATCTAAACCGTTGGTATAGCCCACTGTATTTATTGATATACCAACGGTTGTAGGCTAACCGTTGGTATATGTTTGAATAACATTTTTACCAACGGTTTCTAGAAACCATTGGTATATATTGAATACTAAACACTATACCAACGGTTTTAAAACCGTTGGAATAGTTTTTAAATTTCTATCAAAGTATACCAACGGTTTAAAACCGTTGGTATTGTGTTTTTCTAGAACTATTATACCAACGGTTTAAAACTGTTGGTATTGTGTTTTTCCAGAACTGTTGCACAACAGCCCTCTAGTAGCCCCTCCAGTATACACCTGCATAAAAAATATCACAAAAACCACATACAAACTTAAAACAGCATAAAAAACACCTAAAATAGCACAAAAAAACACATAAAACCATCAAACTCTTCCAACCATGTCATGTACTACAATTCCCTATTTCAATCTTCATATGACAACAATTATCCAGTAGAGTTAATAATAGTTTCAATAACTCAAACATTATTTACACCCATTTCAATCTTCAAATGACAACCACTCTTCCAGTAGTAATTCACCTCACCCCTGCACAACCCCCCCACCAGCACAGCCCCCCCACCTCCCCATCAAATTCTAATAGGCAGAATAGTCTGAGAAATACTTATTAGAGTTGAATAAGAGTTTGAAATTGGCTCAAATCCCATTTTTTTTTCTGATCCTAGATTTGGGTATGTAATGATTTGTGATGCATTTTGCATTGAACTTGTATTTTTTATAATATATGGTGAAAAGGTATTTTCTTAGGAGTCTCGTCACTTATGACCCCATGAGTGAAACTACCCAACTCATGAAAAAGTGTTCGCGACTATCGTTGATGAGTGTAAATTTCAGTTGTTGTATTCACTTAAAATGATGTCCTTTTGAAACAAAAGAGAGACACTTTGAGTGGTACCAGCCACACCGCGACTCGGATTGAGGCGGGGTTGACTCGTACACGTCACAAATGACTCATGGATCGTTTTCCTAAAGTATCAACACAATCTGAATGCGTTTGGTCAGTACGTATGCCAGTTGTTTTTACTTAAAAGCATATCCATTTTAAACAAAAGAAAGACACTTTGAGTGGTACCAGCCACACCGTGCCTCGGATTGAGGCGGGGTTGACTCGTACACGTCACAAATGACCCATGGATCCTTGTCCTAAAGTATCAATAGAACATGCATCATATGTAGGCACACCCACATCCCAAATAAGTTTCAACTCTTTTATTAAAGGTTTCATGTATACATCTATATCATTGCCGGGATCAGAAGGGCCAGATATCAGTATACTCAAGAAAGTGTAAGGCTTTTTCATACACAACCATGGGGGAAAATTATAAATGTGTATGAAAACCGACCATGTGCTGTGCGAAGTAAGCATCTGCCCAAATGGATTAAAACCATCACATGAAAGACCCAGTCTCACATTACGCACATTGGCTACAAATTCAGGATATCGAGCATCAAATCTTTGCCATGAAAATCCATCTGCAGGGTGAACCAACTCTTCATTATTCTTTTTTTCTCTCGGTGTCATGCCATCGCATTTTTACTGATATTTCATTAGACATGAAAAGGTTCTGTAATCTGGGGATCAATGGAAAGTGCCACATTAATTTTTGTGGCACACGAGATGGTGTTCCATCATCTTTTGGCTTCCATTGGGAGGTTCCACATTTGATATAATCATTTTTTTCAGTAGTTTCCTCCCAAAATAAGCTGCAATCATTCGGGAAAACATGAATTTTTTTTGAGAATCCAAGTTCATCAACTAACTTCCATGCCATATAGTGGTTTGAGGGAATATCTGCATCATCTGGAAGTAAGTCATTCAAGAAGGTAAGAATGTAATCAATTGCAGTATTTGAAATCCCATACATAGTTTTCCCATGAAACAATCAGATTAAAAATTCCAACCTTTTCATTTTACCACATTGCCGATATACTAGAGTAGTCGCAGCATCATTCAATTTTTTCACCCTGTCAACATCATCATTTTCATTGGACGCATCATGTGTGCCTGTATCAAAATCTTGTTGGTTGGACATCTTTTCCTTCTCATGATGCCGAATAAATGGAAACCGATCATATATCAAACTCTCCAATTCAGCCCTATCATTTGGATCATCAACATTTTGAGATTCCATTTTCTCTCCATTGTGATACCCCACATAATAGTTTGTTTGGAAACCATATTTGGTTATATGATAGCTAACTACTTCACGACTCAACCAAGGTCTTCCAACACAATTAGAACAAGGGCAGTGTATGCGACCACTATCTGAAGCCTTGTCAAATGCAAAATCTAGAAAGCTGTTCAAATTATTTTGAAAATCGGTTGAAATCTGATCAGTTTCGTACATCCAACTTCTATCTATTCTGTAAAAAAATTGCAATAAGTCATTTCAAAGCAATTCAATAATATTGAAGTTCAATCAAAAAAATATTTAGGTAAATGAAAATTGTTTACTTTAAATAAAATCATAACTGACACATTACTCTATATGAGAATCATATTAAGAAATACAACAAAATACAGTGTATATAAGAAAATAAGATATAGAATTTCTAATGCCTATATTCAAGAATTTCCCATTAAGATATTCGAAGTGGATCAAGTAATACATAATCCTTAAGGGTCTTGTTGGGAGTACATGAGTTTTATACTTTAACTTCTTCAGGGAGATCAGGATGAGGAGTAGGATGAGGATCAAGGGAGTGGCAAGGCTGTCCAAGGGGGGTGCAGGGTGTCCAGGGGGGTGCGGGGTGTCCAGGGGGGTGGTGGGGTCGTCCGGGGGGTCGGAGGTGTTCAGGGGGTGAGGGGCTGTCTAGGGGGGTCGGGATGTCCAGGTGGGTGGGCTGTCCACGGGGGTGGTCAGGCTGTCCAGGGGGGGTAGAGGGAGTCCAGGGGGTGGGCGGGTTGTCCAAGGAGGTGAGCGGGGTGTCTAGGGGGTGGGTGGGGCTGTCCGGGGGGGGGGGGGTGCAGGGTATCCATGGGGGTGGGCAGGCTGCCCATAGGGGTGGTGGGGTTGTCCAGGGGGTCTGGGGTGTCCAGGGGGGTGGGCGGGCTGTCCAGGGGGTGGGCGGTGTAAGGGTTAGTGTCCTGAGAACCAACTGTATTGTACTTTGATTACATAAATATTAAATTATTATATATTGTTCATTGTTCTGTATGACTATAATATAATAATGTCCTGGAATATTTGTTGCATTAACAAGGTCATGGCAGATCCCTACTATGATGAGAACCTTGAAATGCTATAACAATATTCTTAAATAAAGTTCTGCGGTTGGATGACATACTATGATAGGACACATAGTATACATACCATCATGTGTGAGTACTCGTAAGAAGACGAGAATCTCTCTCATGGAGTTCACACTTGGTAATCTCCAAGATAGGAGATTATGAGAACAGACCTGCCAGTAGTAATTCCGCATGTCTTGATGTCATCGGATATTGCTATGTACGAGCGTGTGTAATGGTCCTTAGACTGGAAGATTATAATTAACTCATGTCATGACTCGCGCACTTAGATTTACTAATGAAAACTGTCACGCAAACAGTTAGCGGGAAGTAGGGTACGTTGAGTGCGTCATGAGTGACATGTTGTTAATGGATAAGTTGAGGAAGGATTTGTCCCTTCCATTTATGGAAGTTGATATCTCGACCCTTTGATTGAAATAGAACCGCCGCATTAAATTCCATGGCCATGGTGTAAAACGACGAGTTTATTTCAGGTAGTCAAAGAACGACAGATCAAGCATATAGGTTTATGACACTACCATGAAACCTGCTTGACGAGATATTGAGACAAAAGGATTAAATTACACAGTAAGAGTTCGTACGAGGTGATACGTCAATGCGGCGTCAACTTCTTTCTCTTGGGTGCCTTGACCCGTTGCTAGACAGTAATCTTGGACTTTAGGCAAGCCCGCCTAATGCCAACGAGAAAGAGGCCTAGAGGGTCACACACTAAGTGTATTCAATTATCTCAAGTAGAATAAAGATTATTCCCGTACATGGTTTAATAATTAAAGGAAGCCTAAATCGTTTTAATGTTGGAGGAGAAGAATAAAATAAAACAAGTACACGACGTGTATCAATGATTACACGCCGTGTAGTTTTATTTAGAAAACAAGTACACGTTGTGTATTATTAAATGTACACACCGTGTAGTTTTCATTTTGGAAAGGAAATGAATAAATGAAAACAAGATATACACGTTGTGTACATTTAATGCACACGCCGTGTAGTTTTCAATGAAAAACAAGTACACGCCGTGTATTTATTAATACACGTCGTGTAGTTTTTCCAATATGGATTTTAAGGATATAATATTGTTTTATTAAATGATATTTATTATAATCAACGTGGGCGCATGTCAAGGAATTAATTATTCGACATGGGGGTTTTCAATAAGAGTTAATGAAATAAATAAAATGCGTAACGCGTTTATTTATTGTCATAACTCTATAACCCCACACACCCAATTATACATATCCTCACAACCCCAACTCTTTTCCTACCACAACAATTCTGGAGAATTCTTTCAAGGACGAAAGAACCTCTTTCTCCAAGAACGCTCTCAAGACTGAGAGAGATCCTCTTCCATCGGATCAAGATGATCTAAGGCGGACAACGCAAACAAAAGTTTCTCCACGCTAGCACCCAGAGACTCCTTTGGAGACGTCCCGAGATATGAGGTACACATGTGGATCACCGCTAGAGGAAGTCTACACTTGACTTCTGCGACGCAACGACGAATCACATCAAAACGTGATCAAGAACATCAACGAAGAAAGAACACCCAAAAGGTATTTATTTTCAATTGATTAAATTAACTATAATCAACCTGTAACGATCCTACTTTGTGGTTCCGGGACTTTCCTTTTCTTTGTCCATTTCTGTGATTCGATCCGTGGAGACTGGCGTTTATCGTCATATTGATCCTGGATTGATCATTGCTAATGACAAAAAGTCAAGTGGGAACATCCACCCACGCGCTTCCGCTGCGCCCGGAACCTTCAAATGGTATCAGAGCGAGGTTACAATGTTGATTATAGTTATTTAATTTTTTTTGATAATTTACGCATTTATATTTGATTCAATTCGAAATAAATCGTTCTATAAATATGAATAAATGAGATTTGTTCTTCCTCCTTCGTTTCTCGATTCATATCACAGAAACAACCTTTTAATTTTAATTTTGATTAAAATAAAAATGAGGAACTCATCCGGAGGAGCCGCTCTTTATGTCTGCGCAACATAGGATTACACGGCGTGTACTTAAAACTACACGCAGTGTACTTAGGTTCAATGAACTGGCACTGGTCTGCCAAACCACGCCGTGTAAATTGAATATGCCTAAGTATTAATCACGCCGTGTTGACCAGAATTGAACGGCACGTGGAACCAGAATACAGGGCGTGTATGTTGGAGCAACACGCCGTGTAGTCCGTTCTGGCCCAGGTGAAACCGTGTACAAAGATAAGCCGCGTACCGCGTACACGGGATCGCCAGGACGGTTACTGCGTAACAAGGAAGTACACGCCGTGTATGATTCATCTACACGCCGTGTACTCCAAAATTTCCAAAGTACAGAAAACACGCCAAAGCCCCCAGCGTGTACTTTGGATAAAGGGTGAAAAGAAATACACGCCGTGTAATTATAAACTACACGCCGTGTACTTTCCAAAAATGGAATTTCACCAGGTTTCCTCCAATGTACAAAGACCCGTACAAGGAATATGGATGAGAAGAATCACAAGGAAATTCAGAAAGGAATTTAAGATAAAGCATTGATTAATTATAAGATCATAATTAATTGAATTCGAGCGTGACTTATCTTAAATTAAAGAACAATTAAAAGAATTTGAATTCTAAATATGCGTAAATGTTGTTGCATCCTATGGATGATCATGAGCTAGACCAAAGACCCTTTGTATGTGTATGATTTCATTTAAATTTATTTAATTTAAATTTGTTGGTCTGTGAGACTTCTTCTAATAAAATGTAGGGTCTGCGTGCCCATGGTTTCTTTAATGTAAACCCATGTAATGGAGGATCTCCCCAAGCCAGAGGAGATGGTTCAAATCCCGAAGCCGAGGCGAAACCGACGTAAGAAGATACAAAGGTGAACAAGTGAGAGCTGCAAAAAACAAACCATCAGGTTCAAGGTGTTTTCCCTTGGTCAGGGTTAGCTTATCAAAACCGCTAGATAAGCTAACCAAATAGAATCTCATGATCATACCATCTTATTTTATTTCTGTCTCATTGCATGGTTTATTTATTATGTATGTGTTGTCATGATCACATAGTTAATAAAATGAACAAGCATGCAAAGATGGAATAAAATAAAACCAGACTATGTGTAAACATTATCAGAACATGGTTAATCACTTAAGAAAACATCACTTAATATTAAGAAGCATGTGATAATGATAAACTATGCATAAAAGACTAAAATCCCTCAATACCATATTATGTCAGACCAAACCTTCCGTTACTTGATTAAGGGCAAGACTCAATAAAACTATGTGTTTGACCAACCCTTGTTGGGACACTTATTTTTATAAAGGAATCCCTTATGAAAGGTTTCGGGTTAACTTAACCATATTACATCAAGAGAAGTAGCCCTTGCTAGACTTGATTTAATATTGGAGGCAAGAGTTGAGGAAATCCAAGTCAGGATTTCAGGATTGGGGAGTCCACTCAACAGATCAAGGAACTGTAAGCTCACAGTTGGCAAAGACCTGCCTACCTAAAATACCTTCAAATATCTTGACCAACCCTTGTTGGGGTTATGTGAAGGGGAATATGGATCCTTACCACTAGAATGTCAAAGCAACTGGACATTTCGAGTTCAATGGTGAGGGCCATTGAGACTTGATAAAATAGTGGGAGAATTAATAAATTCATTTATTATTTTTCATAAAATGTAATCAAAAGGTACTGATAAATATACTCTTTTAATTTGTAGAATTGAAATGGCAAACTCATCAACCACATTTTCTCGGCGATCAATTCTGGATAAAGACAATATCCTCACCGGCAGTAACTTTCAGAAATGGTTTAGGCGCCTTCGGGTTATCCTACGCCATGAATGAAAGTTTTACATACTGGAGTCCTCACTTCTTGATTCTCCTACCCCAGGGGCGAGTGATGAATATTTCCTGGTCTATGATCAACATTTGAAGGATGCTCTCGACGTTCAATGTTTGATTCTATCATCTATGTCTAGTGAGCTCATAAAGTCTCATGAAGACATGAATACTTATAGCATGCTCGAGAACCTCCGTGGTTTATACCAGGAGAGAGCAAGACAGGAAAGGTTTGAGATCTCCAAGGCTCTATTTCAGAGCAAGCTTGGAGAGGGTGCCCCAGCTGGGCCTCACGTAGTCAAGCTCATTGGCTACATTGAGCGCTTGGAGGTTCTAGGGTTTAAACTCCCTGAAGAACTGGGCACCAATCTCATTCTTGCATCACTCCCCCAGAGCTTCTCGAACTTTGTTGTTAATTTCAACATGAACAACATTGAGAAGTCTCTATCTGATCTTCTTATCCTTATTCGCCAAGTAGATAATGACATGAAGCGTGAAAAACCTTCTGTTCTTATGGTGAATAAAAGGAAAGGGAAGGTGAAGATCTTTAAGCCCAAAGATTCTTCAATGCCTTCCAAGAAAAGGAATATCAAAGGGGAGACAAAGGAACAAGATGCTGTTTGTTTCGCATGCGACAAGAAGGGCCACTAGAAGAAAAACTGCACCCAGCCAAGGAAGCAATGGGAATCTTCAGGTGTGTTTGTTATCGAATGCAATCTATCTGTTTCTACTAATTGGGTATTAGATACTTCTTGTGGTGCTCACATCTGTATCCAAATACAGTAACCAAGTAGATTCAGGAAGATTGATCGAGGGGAGGTAGATCTACAAGCAGCCAACGGAGCCAGACTTGCTGCTATAGCTGTCGGGGACTACCACCTCACATTGCCTACCGGGGTGGTCTTGGTTTTTAAAGGATGTTATTATGTACCCTCTATAACCAAAAACATTATTTCAGTATCCAGATTAGATACTGATGGATTCATCTTCAAGTTTGGAAGTGGATGTTGCTATTTTTATAAAGATAACATTTGTTTTGGAAGGGCACATTTATATAATGGCCTTTATGTGTTAGACTACACAAACCAAGTAATGACAATCGATAACAAAGTTAATTCACATGACTCATACCACACCCAACTTTGGCATCACCGACTAGGTCATGTCAATGAGAAACATTTGACAAAATTACATCAAGATGAGTATTTAGATTCTTTCGAACTAAAACCACTTGGTGTATGTCATGCATGTCTACAAGGCAAAATGACCAAAGCCCTATTTAGTGGGAAAGGTGAAAGAGCTAAAGAGCTTCTAGAATTAGTTCACACAGATGTGTGTGGACCATTTCCAGTTGAAGCAAGGGGTGAGTTCTCGTACTTCATAACTTTTACTGATGATTTTAGTAGATATGGATATATCTACTTAACGAGGTATAAGTCAAATTCTTTTGATCGGTTCAAATAATACAAGAATGAAGTTGAGAACCATCTTGGTAAGAAGATTAAGAAACTATGCTCAGACAGAGGAGGAGAATATCTTAATCAGGACTTCATTGATTTCTTACAGGAGTTTGGAATTCTATCTCAACTCACTCCTCCTTACACTCCACAGTGGAATGGTGTAAGAGAAAGGAGGAACCACACCCTGTTGGACATGGTGAGATCAATGATGAGTCATGCGAGTCTTCCATTATCCTTTTGGGGATATGCATTACAAACAACAGCACACATACTAAACCAAGTACCAATTAAATCGATAAATGGTATTCCATACGAGTTATGGAGTGGACGCAAAGCCATGTTATTGAATTTACATGTGTGAGGTAGTGAAGCATTTGTTAAGGCCTCTTCAGGTAACAAACTTGCACCCCGAGGCACAAAGTGTATCTTTATAGGATATCCCAAGGAAACATGGGGATATTATCTATACAAACTCTCAGACAAAAAGGTTACAGTGGCAAGACACGCCATATTCCTTGAGAGGGAGCACATATCCAAAAGAGATAGTGGGAGCGAGATAGACTTCGATGAAGTCGAGGCTCAAGATACACAGGAGTTGGTACAAGAATAGATTCCACAAAGCCCCGTGGAAGAACAATCTGTTCCAGAGACACAAGAACTGCGTAGGACATTGAGAGAGGTGAGAGAACTAGAACGATATGGTTTTCTTGTCACCGAGGATGGTGACTCATTATTGGTTGACAATGATGATCCTCTTACCTACAAGGAAGCAGTTGAAGGCACAGACATTGCCAAGTGGCAAGAAGCCATGAATTCTGAAATGGATTCCATGTACCAAAACCAAGTCTGGATTTTGGTAGATCCTCCAGTTGATGTAAATCCTATTGGTAATAAATGGGTATTCAAGAAGAAACTGTACATGGAGGGGCAAGTCAGCACCTATAAGGCACGACTGGTTGCAAAAGGTTTTAGACAGCATCAAGGAATTGACTATGATGAAACCTTTTCACCGGTTGCGATGCTGAAATCCATCATAATCCTATTGGTCATTGCCGCTTACCATGACTATGAAATTTGGAAAATGGATGTCAAAACAGCATTCCTTAATGGGAACCTCCAGGAAGATGTATACATGACACAACCTGAAGAGTTTGTGACTCCAAATGATGCCAAACAAGGTATGCAAGTTGCAGAAATCCATTTATGGATTAAATCAAGCATCAAGGTCATGGAACATTCGTTTTGATGAAGCTGTAACAGAATATGGCTTTGTTAAAAACGAATGTGATCCTTATGTCTACAAAAGGTTTAGTGGAAGTGCAGTCATTTTCCTAATTGTATATGTTGATGACATATTACTAATTGGAAACAAAATACCTATCTCACAGTCAGTTAAGACATGGTTGCATAAATGCTTCTCCATGAAAGACTTGGGCGAGGCAACATATATTCTTGGGATCAAGATCCATCATGATAGATCCAAGAGAATGCTGGGCCTGAGTCAAAGTACATACATTGACAAGATACTGAAGAGATTCAGTATGGAACAGTCCAAGAGGGGATTGTTTCCAGTGTCACATGACATTCATCTTTCCAAGAAAATGTTTCCTCAGACACATGAGGAAAGAACGAAAATGGCAAGGATCCCTTACGCATCCGCGATTGGGGCAGTCATGTATGCTATGCTATGTACGAGGCTAGATGTTGCTTATTCATTAAGTGCGGTAGGCAGATATCAATCTGATCTAGGAGACCGCCATTGGATGGCAGTCAAGAATATCCTTAAGTATCTGGGGCGTACTAAGGATATGTTCATGGTTTATGGAGGATATGAGGAACTAGTCATCAGAGGACATGTAGATGCTAGTTTCTAGACTGATCAAGATGACATGAAGTCGCAGACTGGATACATCTTCAGTTTGAATGGAGGTGCAGTGAGTTGGAAGAGCTCAAAGCAAAGTGTGGTGGCATATTCTACAACGGAGTCCGAGTATATCACAGCTTCTGAGGCAGCTAAAGAAGCAATTTGGATGCAAAGCTTCGTCCAAGAGTTGGATGTTGTACCGAGCAGTAAAGATCCTATCACACTCTATTGTGATAATACTGCAGCGGTGACACTTGCAAAAGAGCCAAGGTCACATCAGCGGACAAAGCACATACTTCGGGAGTATCATCTCTTGATGGATTTTTCTCAGAGAGGTGAAGTTGCAGTGAGCCGTATTTCCACGGAATACAACGTGGCAGACCCCTTGACTAAAGCCTTGACTCAGCAGAAACATGATCATCATGTGAGGTCTAGCAGACTAAAAGTCGTAGGCAGTTGGCTCTAGTCCAAGTGAGAGTTTGTAAGGGTTGGTGTCCTGAGAACCAACTATTTTGTACTTTGATTACATGAATATTAACTTATTATATATTGTTCATTGTTATGTATGACTATATATAATAATGTCCTGGAATATTTGTTGCATTAACAAGGTCATGGCAGATCTCCGCTATGATGAGAACCTTGAAATGCTATAACAATATTTTTAAATAAAGTTATGTGGTTGGATGACATACTATGATAGGACACATAGTATACATACCATCATGTGCGAGTACTCGTAAGAAGACGAGATTCTCTCTCATGGAGTTCGCACTTGGTAATCTCCAAGATAGGAGATTATGAGAACAGACCCACCAGTAGTAATTCTTCATGTCTTGGTGTCATCGGATATTGCTATCTGCGAGCGTGTGTAATGGTCCTTATACTGGAAGATTATAATTAACTCATGTCATGACTCGCGCACTTAGATTTACTGACGAAAACCGTCACGCAGACAGTTGGCGGGAAGTAGGGTACGTTGGGTGCGTCATGAGTGACATGTTGTTAATGGATAAGTTGAAGAAGGATTTGTCCCTTCCATTTATGGAAGTTGATATCTCGGCCCTTTGATTGAAATAAAACTGTCGCATTAAATTCCATGGCCATGGTGTAAAACGAAGAGTTTATTTCAGGTAGTCAAAGAACGACAGATCAAGCATATAGGTTTATGACACTACCATGAAACCTGCTTGATGAGATATTGAGACAAAGGGATTAAATTACATAGTAAGCATTCGTATGAGGTGATACGTCAATGCGGCGTCAACTTCTTTCTCTTGGGTGCCTTGACCCGTTGCTAGACAGTAATCTTGGACTTTAGGCAAGCCCGCCTAATGCCAACGAGAAAGAGGCCTAGAGGGTCACACACTAAGTGTATTCAAGTATCTCAAGTAGAATAAAGATTATTCCTGTACGTGGTTTAATAATTATTCAAGGAAGCTTAAATCATTTTAATGTTGGAGGAGAAGAATAAAATAAAACAAGTACACACCGTGTATCAATGATTACACGCCGTGTATCAATGATTTCACGCCGTGTAGTTTTATTTAGAAAACAAGTACACGTCATATATTATTAAATGTACACGCCGTGTAGTTTTCATTTTGGAAAGGAAATGAATAAATGAAAACAAGATATACACACCGTGTACATTTAATACACACGCCGTGTAGTTTTCAATGAAAAACAAGTACACGCTGTGTATTTATTAATACATGCAGTGTAGTTTTTCCAATCAGGATTTTGAGGATATAATATTATTTTATTAAATGATATTTATTATAATCAGCGTGGGTGCATGTCAAGGAATTAATTTTTCAACATGGGGGTTTTCAATAAGAGTTAATGAAATAAATAAAACGCGTAATGCGTTTATTTATTGTCATAACTCTATAACCCTACACACCCGATTATAAATATCCTCACAACCCCAACTCTTTTCCTACCACAACAATTCTGGAGAATTCTTTCAAGGCCGAAAGAACCTCTTCCTCCAAGAACACTCTCAAGACTGAGAGAGATCCTCTTCCATCGAATCAAGACGATCTAAGGCGGACAACGCAAGCAAAGGTTTCTCCACGCTAGCACCCGGAGACTCCTTTGGCAACGTCTCGAGATACGAGGTACACGTGTGGATCACCGCTAGAGGAATTCTACACTTAGCTTCTACGACGCAACGACGAATCACATCAGAACGTGATCAAGAACATCAATGAAGAAAGAACACTCAAAAGGTATTTCTTTTTAATTGATTAAATTAACTATAATCAACCTGTAATAATCCTACTTTGTGGTTCTGGGACTTTCCTTTTCTTTGTCCATTTCTGTGATTCGATCTGTGGAGACTGGCGTTTATCGTCGTATTGATCCCGGATTGATCATTGCTAATGACAAAAAGCCAAGTGGGCACATCCACCCACGTGCTTCCGCTACGCCCGGAACCTTCAGGCGGGATGTCCACGGGGGGTGGTCGGGCTGTGCACGGGGGTGACGGCGCTGTCCAGTGGTGTCGGGGGTGTGAAGGGGGTGGGTGGGGGGCGTCCTAGGGGGTGGGGGGGCGTCCGGGGGGATGGGGGGTGTCCGGGGGGTGGTGGGAGGGTGGGGTGGGCGGGCTGTCAACAAGGGTGGGGGGGGGGGGCTGTCCAGGGGGGCACGAGCTGTCCAGGGGGGTGTGCGGGCTATCCACGGGGGTGGCGGGGCTGTCCAAGGGGGTCGGGGGTGTCCAGGGGGTGGGGGGATTTCCAGGGGTGGGGAATCGTCACAGAATGTTTTTTAGTGGCATTTTTGGTTTTAGTGACGGTTTCACCTGCCAAAAAATGGAAAGGATATAGTAGTGGTTTGAACCGCCATTATATCCTCACAATTTTTTGTCATGGAAAATAGCTGTTGAAACAAAAAATGGTAAAAAAATATTGACCTTAAATAGTGGTGGTTTAAACCACTACTAAACAACCATTAGGCATATATAACAGGTGTTTAAAACATTGCTATATATCGCTTTAAAAAAAACCCAACTGCAGAATTTTCAACCCAGGAAGATAAAAACAAAATTCAATACATATGTTTAAAATTATATCCATATTCACCACACCCACCTATGAGATCATATAATCATGAGGTTATCAACATGGTTTACTAGAATGTAAAAATTAATTGACTATTCCAGGAATACATTACATTATTTAAGCAAGGAAAAACATTCAAGTGGCTATTAGATTTCTAAGACTTCCTTGGAAGACATTAATGAAGGAAGAAGTGAACTCATTAAAAAATCTAATGATATGTAAACAATATAAAAATGGTATTAAGCTATATGGGATATTAGTGGTAATTCTAAAACATGGGTCCAAACTTATAAAGGATTCACTATGTATAAATATGTTTAATGAGATTTTAGAATATAATAAAAATGGGATCTGTCTTTGTACAGTTCCAAATAAACCACTTAGAAAACATTTTACCTATTTTATAAACATATATTTAAAAACCACTCATTTATATCATTAAAATATAAATAGTTTTCATTATTAAAAAAAATCGAACGTTGGCATCATAAAAACATAACCAAATAGTCACTCTGAGTCGATACCACCTAAAAAAAATTAGGCACACTTTATGAATACAATGATCTCTAAGAAGAACTTAAGAATAAATCACCCGAAATTCATGACCAAAGGAACCCAATACATAATCACTATAAATCCATAAGAAAATAAAATACATTAAAAACCAACACTACAAACTCTATAGAACAAAAGAAGAGGAAGCCCCATGATCCTAGGAAAATTCCACTATTCTTAGGTGGAATCACCATATTAGTGGTAGTATGTCGTATGTTTAGTTACAAATGATATATGAAACCAAAGTCAACCCTAGTCACATACATCTACCAATCATGTATTAGTCATTGATTCAATATCAAATAGTGTGAATCATAAAATTTTCCAAAATCCCTAAAATAGGAAAAAATGATGTGATCTTTCTAGATATTGAAATAAATGTAGAAATTAGAGGAAGAGGGCTTATATGTTTGTATTTGGGAATAGGTTTAAAGAGTCTAACCTGGATGAGGGAATTGCAGCCGATCGGATGGAAGAACTCGGGTTAGGGTTCACCTGCGCGTCAGGGCTTCTGGAAATTGGGGGAAACGAGTTCTGTGCTGTGCTGCGGGGGCTTCTGGAAATCAGGATTATTTGAGGAGACATTTCCCAACGGTTTGTAAAAACCGTTGGGAAATCATGACTTTTCCCAGCGGTTTGTAAAAACCGTTGGGAAAAAATGGCCTTTACCAACGGTTTGCTACAAACCGTTGGTAAAGGGTGCAAACATTTTGGATTTCCCAACGGTTTCTTCGAACCGTTGGGAAATCCTTTACGAAACCAAGATTTACCAATAGTTTTTACAAACCGTTGGTAAAAAACACTTATACCAACGGTTCTGGAGAACCGTTGGTATACAAGTGTTGGGAAAACACAACTTTCCAGTAGTGCCAGTTAAAGTACACACATGAGCACTGCCCATTTTAATGGTGATAAAATATTTCTCATGTTTAAGAATTGTGTGCGTCATTGCGCTATCGACGAGACAAATATCTTCATCATGGAAATTATTCTCAATAGACCGATTTATATCATCCATTTCTAGTAAAGAAAATAAACATGCATATATGGAATAAATAAAAGAAACCAAAATCAAACATGAAATATTTAAAAATATTACAAAACCATAAAACCATTGTTCATTTCAACCACAAGCATACAAAAACCAAAAATCAAACTTTGATTCCGTCATGAGCATTCATGCTTGATCAATATGCTCATCAACTTCAGGGTGTGCAAAATAGTCAGAAATATCAAAGTTTGTAATATCATCATCATATTTCAAAGCCTGGTCAACAAAATTCGCTTCAGAATTCTTTTCCTTTCCTTTGATAGATTGTTGATAAAGATCAACAAAATGATTTGGCGTACAACAGGTACATGACCAATGTCCCTTCATGCCACATCAAAAGTAGTTACTTTCATCACTCTTTGCTTTCTTCATTTGTGGTTGTTTGTTATTGGACCACTTCTGGTGGCGCCCCTTCCTCTTCTCATTTGGTGTATGACCACCTCGAACAAATGACTTTCCTCGGCCTTGATTGCATCGATTCTTCCCACGACCTTGATTAAAAGCAGTACCATTCACTTCAGGGAATGTAACCTCACCAATAGGTCGGGATTCATGATTTCTCATTAGGAGTTCATTATTTTGTTCAGCAAGAAGGAAAGAAAGTAATTCAGAGTATTTTGTAAAACATTTCTCGTGATATTGTTGTTGTAGAATGACATTTGAGGAATGGAAAGTAGAATATGTTCTTTCCAACATATCGGTATCAGTGATAGTATCTCCACATAATTTGAGTTGTGATGTTATTTTAAACATTGCAGAGTTGTATTCACTTACTGATTTATAATCTTGGAATCACAAATGACTCCACTCAAACCTTTCTTTTGGTAGTATTACAAGTCGAATGTGATCATACCACTCCTTGAGATTCTGCCACAACACCAAAGGATCTTTCACCATGAGGTATTCATTCTTCAGATCCTAATGAAGGTGATGGTGGAGGAATATTAGGGCTCGAGCATGGTCTTGAGTGGAAGCGTGATTGCCAACTTTAATTGCTTCGCTGAGGCCGTTTTCATCAAGGTTCATCTCCGCATCCAGAATCCACGACAAGTAATTCTTCCCAGAAATGTCAAGATGGAGAAATCAATGCTTTGAAATATTCACCATGAGAAAATTTATCTAACCAGGATGAATAATCTTTTTACTTCGCAGAGCAGTTGTGCTGATAATGTGTTGTGAAATTCTTCATTTGAAGGCGGAGCGAAACGAAAGTTTATGATGATGTTGATTGACCGGAATGATGATGGAGAAGTAAAATGTCTCAATCACAATAGAACAAGAAAGAAAGAACAAAAGTATATGGCCACACAAAATCACACACAAATTTCCATTATCATGCCACCATATTTATAGATTACAAAAGGGTTGATCCAACAAACAAAATTAATTCCAATCTAACGGTGGGAATACAAACGGTTTGGCCATATGAAGAGACTTGATGGGTAATGAATATACCTAATTCATTATGATTTATGACATCCACACCATTAATGATAATTCATAACAAGAGTATCCAAATCTATAACTTATTTAGTAATTACAAAACTTTAACTTGTTTATTTCTGGAAATCGCATTATCTCAACTCTATGTTACTATATCTTGAAAAAATCTTTAACTTTTGATGCTCATTTAATAATCAGATTGTAAATTTTAAATTTTAAATTTTAAATTTATTTATAAATATAATATGAATTTGAATACAAATTAAATAAATATATTTTGTAATATAATTATCATTTAATAAACTAAAAATATTTAATTAATATTAACAAATTTTGCTGGTTATTGATTTTTGAAATCATATGAGGATTATCTGAATTATATCAATATGTAAATATAGTTTTACTTTACTATAACCTTATTAAACAAAGTTAAACATGGGTATTTATTGAATTTTTAAAATCAAATTATTTATTATTTAATATATAAAAAATAGAACAATTCATTTTAATTTTATTCATTTTCTCCCTCTATGATATTTATATATTACTATTAAATATGTTATACACACACACCCACATAAAGATAAAAATATGTGAATTTAAATGGATTAAAAGTTGAATTAATACACCATTAAAACTCGGGACACACACATATCAAGTCGATTACATCTGATACTGTGGAACACAACACCAGAAAGAAAACTTTAGTAAACACGCAAGCTCGGAGACTTTATCCCACAACTTGGCCCTCACCCTCAAACCCAAAACATCCCACCACCAACGGTAGGACGTACATGATGTTATTCATTTATTCATAACTTTTTGTATATTCTCTTTAGTAAATTTAATGTAAAAATGCATAATTGGTGTGAGATACTCATGTTTTAATACTAAATATAATTTTTGAGCATTATTTGAAGTAGTCTAATTAAGTAATTTTACTATTTTAATTATAATTCTCATCCTTCTTATATAAATTTAATAGTTATTGTTTTGTAGGATTCCTTTTTAAATTTCCAACATATCACGAGAAATATTCTTTGACCAATTCGGCCATTTAAAGGGTCATATGGTCCACACAAAAAGGCACAAAGAATTTGTCAAGAAACTGGACCATCCATGAAGATAGAATTTATGAGCTCAATTCAAAGATCCAAATTTGATGAAACTACTTAATATGTTCGTGATTATCCAAAGAAATCATGGGTAAAAATTTCATGGCCCAACTCCACCAAAAAGGGGCCCAAATGGTTCTATGATATCAGCCCACCATTCTGTCCGGAAATTAAAACTAGCATACAATTATGGACCATTCTCTTGATATAGACATCCATTCGAGATGATATTTTGCACTGTAAAATATAAGATATTGAAAACCGACTTTTTTGAAGAAAGTGTTTGGAATTGAGGGAATTTTCCTATTCAAAAACTCATTCACATATTGGCCTTGAAAAAATCAGGATTGAAATGGACAGATTAAAATTGTTTGATCAAACTGTCATAACTTTGGATCCTTAAGTCCAATGGCCGCCAAATTTTCAGAGTAGATAGAGGATGTCGATATCTACAACTTGTAAGAAGATCATATCACTATATTCAGCTATATGGTTATCCAAAATAGTGATACAAGTGGAGGGGAAGATTTGAAATGCAAACAGTCCACCACCATTGGGCTATAAATGCATCCCCCTCTTCTCCTTGCATGGGGTGACATTTAAGAAGAGAGGACCATACATTGGAACAACCAAAGATTTTCCAAAGGCTTGGGAGGACCTTACATACTCAAGTTTTCACTTGAGAGACCCTTCCTCCTCTCTTTTCTTTCATGTTCTTTGGTTTTCTTTTCATTTGTAATCGCATAAGCTGTTTTCAATTTCACTTCAATTTTAATGAAAGTTTCTTCTTCGTATTCTATTTTAATCATACACCCTATGTTATTAAATATTAATGGTTTTGAAATAGTTTAAATCAATTTGAAACCCCTTCCCTCATTCTCTTTCTCATTCAATCTAAATTCCGTATTTAACATTAACTTCATCATTTTTGTGTGTGTTCAGCGCACTACTCTTATCTTGTCTCTTTCTTTTTCTTCTATTTATAATTCATCATCATAAACATTACAACCAGATTATTAATAAAAACAATGAATGAGTAAATCTACCATTGATGTGAGTTATAATTTGAGGATGTTAAGTGATTGAGAGCTTTTTCTCGATAAATATTTTTTAAATTAGCATTGTGTATATTAAACTTAAAATATCGTGGATTAATGACATGGTTTGTTTAACATGTAGTTTCCATAGATTATTAGAACCATAAATACACTACCATAAATAATCTCTGATTAAGATTAAAACCTTAAGTTAAGTTAAGTCTTGTATTAAATCCTTAACACTTGGAAATTCCGATCAAAGTCATCTTGTAAAGTGAGTGTTAATTTAATGCAATATAAAGCATTGATCCAGGATATCACAAGCTTAACTCCCTATTAATGAACTCACACCAATATTTATCAAATTGTTAAATCAAATATCAACTAT
The DNA here is from genome assembly GCA_963277665.1 of Viscum album. NCBI lineage: Eukaryota > Viridiplantae > Streptophyta > Magnoliopsida > Santalales > Viscaceae > Viscum > Viscum album. The sequence continues at coordinate 772,205,978 of OY728155.1, read as the reverse complement.
CAATCACTTAATTCATTCTCTTCAAACAAACCCCCAATCAAAATACGATCAATTAAAAACAATTGACTATAAAAGGTATTATCATCGAGGATTCGACCCGAGTGCTGCTATACACATTAGTAGAGCACCAGAACCTTGAATGGTCGATAGACGAAAATCGGTCGCACTTAAAATGGAGCCATTACCAAGGATAGTTCATTAAGTAGTCATTATTTTTTGGTTATTGTAAAAAAACGAATTTTTTTTTTTTAAGAAAAATTGAAAAAAGTACAAAGAAAAACGCGCTTTCTCATAAAAATCATAAACAAAAAAAACACAAAGAAAAACCCATCTTCCTCTTTCTTCCAAAATCTATTTGAATTCCATGAAGCCTTCCAAACAATCCCTCAGATTTTTTTGACCCTGGAATTGAGCAAACTCTTCACCAACTTAAGAGGAACATAAGAGATAATCAAATCATTTAAGAACTGGTTCTTGTACAAATAATTGAATTAGATATGGTTAATCCTAAGGAACAACCACTTAAAGAACTTGCTACCCCTGATATAAATTACCAACCCCTTGGTATTCAATATCCAACCATAGAGGCTGATTTCAAACTCAAATCCGGTTTGATTCTTCTTCTTCCTCATTTCCACGGGCTAGCTAGTGAGGATCCAAATCTTCATCTTAAAGAGTTCCAAGTGGTGTGCTCTACCATGAAGCCTCAAGGGGTTTCCGAGGAACAAATAAAACTCTGAGCATTCCCTTTCTCCCTAGCTGACACTGTTAAGTCATGAGTTTACTACCTCCCTCCTGATTCCATAACCACATGAAATGACATGAAGCGACTCTTTTTAGAAAAATTATTTCCTGCTTCTCGTACCGCTTCTACCCGAAAGGAAATAAGTGGTATTCGTCAATTCCCAAATGAATCACTCCATGAGTATTGAGATATGTTCAAAAAGCTTGTGGAAACCTGTCTACACCACCAAATCTCTGACCAACTCTTGATCCAATACTTCTATGAGGGGTTATCGGCTATGGAGAGAACTCTCATTGATGCCACAAGTGGCAGTTCTCTTGTTGATAAAACTCCCACAACTGTAAGAGATCTCATAAGAAACATGGCTATAAACACACAACAATTCCATAATCGAGCACATGCTCAAGTCAAACAAGCCCAAGATAGTCAATCAATAGAGTTGAACAAGATGACAGAGTGGATGAGTAAACTTACAGCTCTTGTGCGACAACTAGCTGTGGTGGCCAAATCCACAACCTCATCTTCTCCACAATCTCTATTCCATGGACCTATCAAGAACTGTGGAATATGCAGCTCCCCATATCATACAAATGACACATGTCCACAACTTCAAGAGGATCCATCTGATTCATCCGGACTAATGGAGCTCAATGCAGCATATGCTCAGCAGAACCCCAACCCTCAACAATCAGGTCAGTTTGATAGAAACTTCAACCAAACCCACTCTGAGACCTTCTCTTCTACCTATAACCCTATCTTGAGATATGAGAATCCCATTTCTCATCCCACTCAGTTCCCTCATAAAAATACAAACCAATTCCAATATGGTCAAGGTGGTGGTAACTTCCATCAACCTTATCCTTTTGTTCCTCAACCTCCATGGAACAATCCTCCTCTTGGATTCTACTATCCTAGTGAGCCTTCTCAATTCCCAAACCAATACAATCACTTTCCCAAGAACCAAAATCAAAGTAATCCCAATCCAGGACAATCCTCTTCTTCTAATAAACCATGAGAAATTGCAATGGAAGATATTTCCTCCTTCACCCGTTCCATCCTTAAAATATTGAAAACCAAATTGGTCAACTTGCATTCCACCTGATCCAGCAATAATAATCAAATTATTCCCAACTCCCAGCTCAACCATTACCCAACCCTAAGGGTAATGTAAGTGCAATTGCACTTAGACCAGGAAAGAAAATTTCTACACCTCATGACGAGTCCTCTAACTCCCCTTTAAATGCTGACCTAGAAAATGAAAAGAAAAAGAAATTCGAAAAGGAATATAAATCCATTCCCTCACCTCCTTCCATTCCACTTAGGAACCTAATTCCTTTTCCTCAAGCTGTTTCAAAGCCAGGGAAGTCCTTTGATCTTGATCCTGAAATGCTTGACATGTTTAGAAGTGTTGAAGTCAACATTCCCCTCTTAGATTCCATAAAACAAATCCCTAAGTATGCTAAGGTTATTAAGGAATTTTGCACCCATAAGAGGCAACTTAGGACATTCGATAATGTTTCCACCCAATAATCTATTCCCATAAAAGTGTAAAGATCCAGGGACCTTTACGGTTCCATGCCAAATTGGAAGTTCCAACTTTGATGATGCACTCATAGACCTAAGAGCCTCAATTAATGTCATGAACAAATCCATCTTATCCAACCTTGGTCTAGGTCCCTTACATCCTACAGGTGTTGTTATTCAGTTGGCCAATCGAAGCACTTCTAGTCTTGAGGGTATAATTGAGGATGTCCTTGTTCATGTGAATGATCTTATCTTTCCTGCTGATTTCTATGTCCTTAACATGGAAGGTGAGACAAACTCTTCTTGATATCCCCTAATTTTAGGAATACCATTCCTAATTTCAGTGATAACCAAGATTTATGTCCATTTAGGTATCTTATCTATAGAATTTGGTGACCAACTGGTCAAGTTCAACATTTTCCAAGCCACGTGATAACTATATGAGGATCACTCTGCATTCTCAATCCACGATTCTGAGGAAACTTTTGAGAGTCAATTGAACCCCAATCCATCACGTTCTTCATGTTATAATGATAAAGTAGATTGTGAATTTTTCATCCTCATTAACCAAGTCTTAAATAGGTAAGTTGACATGGACCTCTCATTCATAGAGTATATCAATCTAGTGGATCTTGAAAACTCTATTGAATCCCACATCAACTCTGATCTCTACTACTCCACCTTGGATAGTATTAAGGAAAATGAATCAGAAGCAATTGAAGTCCCTTCCTCCATTCCCGAGTTGTCTAACCCAAAAATGAAAGATGATACTGATATGAAACCTCTTCCTAAACACCTGAAATATGAATTCCTTTTCCATGATCACTCCTATCCTTTCATTATCTCCTCTTCACTTACTGAAACTGAGGAGTTAAAACTTGTTCAAGTTTTAGAGGAAAAAATGCCTTAGGTTGGACCCTATATGACATACTAGGAATCAACCCTTACCTTTGCATTCATTGCATCTATCTTGAGAAATCATCCAAACCAATTAGAAAACCACAAAGAAGACTCAATCCACTCACACTTGAGGTAGTTAGGGAAGAGATCACCAAGATTCTTCAAGCTGGTATTATCTACCCAATTTATTATAGTGAATGGGTTATCCAATTCAAGTTGTACCTAAGAAGGGTGAGATAACTGTTATCACAAATGAACATGGGGAGGTAGTCACAACTCAAGTGAAGAACAAATGGCGTGTGTGCATCAATTATAGGAAATTGAATGTTGAAACAAGAAAAGACCACTACCCTCTTTTATTCCTTGATCAAATGCTAGAAAAATTAGCTGTAAAGTCACATTATTTCTTTCTTTATGGATACACCGACTATTTTCAAATCCCAATCACACCTCAGGATCAAGAAAAGAAAACTTTAACTTGCCCCTTTGGAACATATACATATAGAAGAATTCCTTTTGGCCTTTTCAACACTCCTATAACATTCCAGAGGTGTATGATGAGTATATTTTTTGAATTCATTGAACACTACATGGAAGTCTTGATGGATGATTTTACCATTTATGGCGAGTCATTTGAATATTTCTTGAATTAACTCTCTCTAGTCCTTAAAAAGTGTGTTAAGTGTAAGGTTGTGCTAAATTTTGAAAAATGTCACTTCATGGTTGAAAATGGGATTGTTCTAGGGAACATAGTTTCAAAAGAGGGTATTGAAGTTGATCCTTCCAAAATTTAAGTGATCCAATCACTTCATGAACCCACCTATATTCTAGACATCTGTTCATTCTTCAGTCATGCTGGTTTTTATTAGAGATTAATCCATAAATTCAGTAGGATTTCCCTCCCACTCACTCTATTGCTCCCAAATGATGTCACTTTACATTTTGATGAGGTTTGAAAGAGATCCTTCATTGAACTCAAAATTTCTCTTATATCTTCCTTGATAATCCAACCCCCAAATTGGTCCTTACCCTTTGAGTTGATGTGTGATGCTTCTGATAGAACCGTTGGGGCTGTTCTTGGTCAAAGAAGAGAAAAAATTCCTCATATCATCTATTATGCCTCAAAAACAATGGATTAAACTCAATACCACTACACTATGATTGAAAAAGAACTTTTAGCAGTGGTTTTTTCCTTAGATAAATTCCGAACCTATCTCTTAGGTGCCAGAATCATAATCTTTACAGACCATTCTACTTTAAAGTTATTACTCAAGAAAAGTGATTCCAAAATAAAGCTAATAAGATGGATCTTAATGCTCCAAGAGTTTGACCTTGAAATCAAAGATAGGCCAGGAAAAGAAAACCCTGCGGTTGATAACCTGAGCAGAATTTCCAATTCTTCTCATTTAGATATCATTGATCCTGAATTCCCCACTGAGCACCTTTTATCTCTCACTCCAAAGTCACCATGGTATGCCCCAATTGTAAATTACTTGGTTTCTAGTGTTTTCTTGAAAAGTTTTCAAAAGAAAAAAAATGAAGTTGAAAAGTGATTCAAAATAATATTTTTGGGAAGAAAATAAACTTTGGAAAATTGGGGCTGACACGGTAATTAGGAGATGTGTTGATGATGTTGAACATTCCTCCATCTTAGAATTCTCTCACTCACTTCCTGGAGGTGACCACTTTGGACCACAAAGGACCTCCCAAAAGGTCCTAGACTATGGATTCTTATGGCCTTCACTCTTCAAGGACTCACATGAGTTCTGTAAATCATGTCCTACTTTCCAAAAGTTTGGCACAATTTCAAAAAGAAATGAAATACCCCCAAATCCTTTAATCTTCTGTGAGATCTTTGATGTTTGGGGCATCAATTTCCTGGGACCATTCACCCCTTCCAACAGATTCTCATACATTCTTATTACAATTGATTATGTTTCTAGGTGGGTTGAGGTCAGACCCACTAGAAATGATGATTCACATATAATTAGTGAGTTCCTAAAAACCCACATCTTCGATAGATTTCGAACTCCCCGCGCCTCGATCAATGACTTAGGAACCCATTTTTGTAATAGAACCATGAAATCTCTTTTGAAAAATAATGGGTTTTTACATAAAACTTTAATTTCATATCACCCCCAAACAAATGTCATGGTTTAACTCTCTAATAGAGAAATGAAAAGACTACTTGAGAGAATTGTTAATCCGACCAGAAAAGACTGGCCTGAAAGACTTGGTGAAGCACTTTGGGCATATCGAACTGCCTATAAAACACCCATTGGTATGTCTCCTTTTAGACTAGTTTTTGGTAAATCATGTCATTTACCAGTTGAAATCCAACATAAGTCATTTTGGGCAGTGAAAACTTGTAATTTTGATTGTGAAAAATCTGGTGAAGAGAGATTGTTGCAGTTGATTGAATTGGAGGATCTTCGACTTGATTCTTATGTGAATTCCAATATGTACAAACAAAAGGCTAATGTAATCCATGACAAACACATCCCACGAAAGGTATTTCATGAAGGTGAAAAGGTAATTCTCTTTAATTCTCAATTTCGACTTCACCCATGTAAGATTGAAACAAATCTCACAATCATCTCCAAACCCATGATTTATCTCCTCACGACACTAATTGTAATATTTATAACAAGATAAAAGGTTTATAAAGAGTGATTTTGACCTACCCAAGACACAACCCATTTTTTCTGTTCTTTTTTTTGATTTTTTTGAACACTTTTCAATAACATTTACATAATTACATAAATGAAAGTACATACCCCAAAATTCATTGAATGAAAAACTCCCCCCACACTAAAATTGTAAAGACCTGGAAATTTCAAGGAATTTTTTTACTTAATTTCTTTGGAATTTTACGAGTCTATGTCTTCTGACGACACCTGATTCCGAGGCCCGGTGTGCCCAGAATCAATTTCAGAACTTTTAGCTCGGGTACGTTCAGTGAACGAATGAGAAGGTTCTTCTATCTTTTAAACCGGTGCTCAGAATTTAATTCCAAGGGCACCAATGAACTCGCAGCGCCGATAATTGCCTAGGAACACCTTTTCTGGAGTTGCGTTTTCTCAGGTGTGGTTATTAAAAAAATGGGTTAACTAAGGAATGAAATAAAAATTTGTGCAAAAATTTTTATTTTCTATTCTAAGTAGTATAACATGCATGGTGGTTGGAGTGGGACCCACTAATATCCTAACCACTAGGTAGGATATTAGTGAAGTGGGGCCCACACGAGCCCCACCCCTTCAAATCCCTTAAAAACCTCCCACGTGCATTTAATTTTGTAACTCACCCGCAACCCCTTTTTAAATGGAAAGTCAACCCTCGAATTTAATTTGGATTATTAAACGCACTTCAATTAAGTGAATTAATTGAATGAGTTTCTTTTTGAATTTCAAATTAATGGCATGCGTGTGTGATAATAAAATAATACATGACTTATTTTATTGGGGGGTTGATTCATTGTGCGGAAGGAAGGAAAGGACTCTTGCGCTCTTGAGGAATATCTTCATCCTCATCGAAGAACGCGAAGAACGTCGAGTCTACGACCAAGAACTCCATCACCGCAAGGGAATCGTCGTGCCATCTTCTCACCTCTCCGCAGCCAGTGAGAGACACCTTCTTTGGAGAATGAAGACGCGCCACATCCTTCATCGGGCAAACGCCGACGACGCTTATGAAATCGTCTTCCGCGACGCCGTTTTCCCCGACGTTCTTTTCTCCGCGACGACCATCGTTCGACAACTCCTTGAGGCAGGGGTTAACTTTATGTTCGTGGATTTTCTTTTCCGTTCTTCGTCTTTTATCTTGGGCTGCTTGTTATCAACTTAACGGGAGGAGGTCGGACCGCATGAACACGGCCGATCCTCCTCCCCCTTTGTTGTTGTATTTGTTGCGGCTCGAAGGAAGGCGGCGCGGTGCAATGTCACCGCGCGAAAACACAGAGGAATGCGGCGAAGAAGCGCAGCGCCGTTGATGCCGAAAGAAGCCGCGGCCAGAGAACCACGAAGAGACCGTAGCCGGAGCGGGGCCTCGGTGGAGGGGCGCGGCGCCGTCGCGCTGCGACGGTCGGCTTAAGGCCGCAGCGGAGCAGGGAGCGGCGGCCGGAACCGTCGGCCACCAGCGCCTCGGAGGAGCGGGACCGTGGGGTCCCGCGGCGGCGGCACCGGCCGACCGATCGTAGGAGCCGGGGGTTGTAACCTCCAGCTGGCAAAGGAGAAGCCCCCAGGTGGGGGCCGCAGTTTCAAAATAGGGGGGCAATGCGCCCCCCCTTTCCGCGACAGCTCGGGTGGCCGAGCTGTCTGGCCACGCGGGCCGCGCCCGCGCCAGGCCAACCGGCCGCATCGGGCTGGGTCGCCCAGGCCGGGCCGGGCCGCGCCGGTAGGGCTGGTCCGTTCCCTAAGGGTCCGGACCCGGACCCGGTTCAGGTCGACCCAGGGGGTCTTGGGCCGGGTCGGTCCGGGCCCAAAACCCCCTATTTTCGGATAGTTCTGTTCAAACGCCCGTATCCTGGGCTACGGACCTCCGATCGACACACCGTCAGTTGCGATGCGATCCTTGGATCGAGACGGTCGTTTTGGTATACTACACTCAAGGTTTCATAGAACTTTGGGTATGGCCGGTTTGGTTCGCAAATGAAACCAACCGGGCCCTCGGAGCGGAAACGCTTATAACTTGAGCTCCGGACGTCCAATTGACGTGCCGTCAACTTTGTTGGATTCCTCTTAGTGAGACAGACCTTTTGGATTACTCCTCTCGAGGTTTGAATAAAGTTGGAGTATGGTCGGGTTGGTTTTGACTTAAAAACCAACCGGGCCCCTGGAATGAAAAAGCCATCAACTCTCAGACCGGGCGTCCGATTGACGCGCCGTCTGTCACGTTGAGTTCCTATCGACGAGGCGGAACTTTGAGATACATAATTCTGTTCTATGTGACAGTTGATGTATCAACCTATTGGCTCGTGGAGAGGACTCTCCTGGAACGAGCGTGCTGTGTGCGAAAACCCTAGAGCTGGATGAGACTTGACGACTACTGATCAATCGACTCGAAGTGTTTCGATAGCCCAGTGGGGAGCGCTTGGTTGTAGTGGCAGACCCACGGTGGAGGAGTGCTTGGTTGTAGCGGCAGACCCATGGTGGGAAGCGCTTGGTTGATGCAGCAGGCCCACAGTACTCGACAGGTGGAGTACTACAGCAGTCCAAGGTTAGTGGGAAGCGCTTGGTTGTAGCGGCGTGCCCACTGTAATCGATAGAGGAGGAGTTCCCCAGCAGCCATGGGTTCGACGGTGACAAACATACTGAAATCCTCTGTGGGTTCGACGGTGAAGAATTTTGTACTGGAATCATCCGTGGGTTCGACGACGACAACCGTACGGGAATCCTCTGTGGGTTCGACGGTGAAGACTTTCGTACTAGAATCCTCCATGGGTTTGATGATGATGACAACCGTACGGGAATCCTATGTGGGTTCAGTGGTGACGACTACAATACTTGTATCCTACGTGGGTCCGACAGTTTAGCTGGTCTAGTATCCTACGTGGGTCCCATCTTAGGTGAATCAGTGGCTACATCTGATCATATCTATCACCTTATGAAGAAGTATACCTATGTGAGCTGAGTCTTAACATTCAATCATTATCTTTGATATGATTGACTTTCTTTCTTATGTGGATTGGGTTGTGCTTTCCTATGTGGATTGGGTTGTACTATCCTGTGTGGACGTGATCGAACTTGGGCTCGGATGATTGGAGCCAAACTGGAATTGATGACTTAGGTATATGTATGGGCATATACCTAAGTAGTGTTGGATGTTACTTCATGATTTGTATCTTTCCTTTGTGGATTCTAGGAGACTTTCGGGGGTCTCGGGGTCCCTACTGAGTAGCGTATACTCACCCCTGCATGGGCTATGCCCGCACTACGTTGTGTTGGATGCAGACGACGGACAACGCTGATCGTGGTTGAGGCTTATGGAGCAAGTCGGTACCTGGAGGTGGACCACTGGGCGAGACGTACATGGAGCGGACGGCTGGACCCGAGGAGCTGAGGAGGCTATCTGTACCCACCCTTCAGGTGGGACTTCTAGTGGACAGCTCGACGTTGCTGCTTTACTTTCAGTTGCTGTACTTTATTTCTAGTTGTACTTTACTTTTACTTTGGGTTTGTATTCTGGCCCACTTACTTTCCGCACTTACTATTGTACCCAGTTTACTTAGTGTTTACTTCTGCTGGCTTACTCTGTGGTGTTTGTTTACTTTATAAGGAAATTGCTTCCCCTTTTATTGGGATTTACGCCTTTGGTGCTAGTCTCCAGCCCCTGGCCTATGGAAGGCGGGCTTGGGGTAGTCACGGCACGGGCCCTGAGGATGGGTCATGACAAAAATGGATGCTTTCCCTCAAGTATATGATAACATGTTGAAAATAAATAAAAGGTCACCCAAAAATGAAATCCATTTCCCCCACACTTAAATTTCAATAAATAGTGCAATGTAAATCCATGTAGATGTTGGGTGGGATAAGGTATTGGGCTTGTAATGTGTCCATCAAAGAAAATGTTTTCATAGGCTCAGAGGGGCTTTCAAAAGAAGGATTAATATAAGGGTAATGAGAGACTATTTGGGTATTGTGATTCTCATGAGGTTCATAAAATGCCACTATCATATTAATGCACACCAAAGTAAGAAATTCAGCTCGAAGGTCCACAAACTCAAGACTCACAACCAGGGATGAAAACACACATGTTGAAAAGATGGCCATAGGCAGCCTTGACATGAAAGATAATTTTGTTCCTCACGGTTGGGGAAAATCATTTTCCAAATAAAAAATTGAGCATTTAAAATTTGTTGGTTTTGACACAAGATTATTTATCCAAAATTATGATGAAAACACAAAATTTTTTAGATGAAAACATTTCTTTTGACTCCCCAAAATGGTTATACAAAATTTCAAAACTGGATGGTGAGTAAGTATGACTCTTTTTTGTTTTTTTTGCATTTTTTTAGTTTTTTTAGTTTTTTAGTGTGTTTAAAATACACACCCACACAAAAGAGAAAGAGAGAAAGAAAAAAAAATTGATGATGAAAGTGGTAAAGAAAATAAAAAAGAGAGGAAGAAGAAGAAAAATGGGGAGAGAGAGAGGAGGAAGAAGAGAGAAAGAGGGATTTAAAGGGAAAGAGGTGCCCCTAGTTTTTATTTGGTGGGTCTCCATCTCCATCCAGTGGTGGGTCAGTGGAAGTTATTTATTTTATGGAAGTCAATGTGGTTCTTGGGATGTTTGTCCTCTCATGGCGATTATTTAACTGATGTCTGTTAACCGTGAATGTCCTTTTGGAAGTGGGGTCTTGGACTTGCACTGAACCAAATGGGTAAACATTGAAAACAATAGAAGGAACTTCCCAATGAGAATTATGATTACCTAGGTAAAGTCGAAATCGAGAATTAAAGAACATTACCTTTCCATCGTCATGAAATACCTTTCGCAGGATGTGTTTGTCATGGAGTACCTTAGCCTTTTCTTTGTACAGATTGGAATTCTCATAGGAATCAAGTAAAAGCTCCTCTAATTCAGTAAACTGTAACAATTCAGTTATCCAACTGACACATACCCACAACTTCAAGAGGATCCATCTGATTCATCCGGACCAATGGAGCTCAATGCAACATATGCTTAGCAGAACCCCAACCCTCAACAATCAGGTCAGTTTGTTAAAAACTTCAAGGCGAAAATGTGAATGGGTTTTTGAATAGGATTTTTCTTTCAAATACGAACACTTTATTCAAAAAAGTCATCCACCAATATCTTATCATTCACACTGAAAAATATCATCTTGAATGGATGTCTATATCAAGAGAACAATCCATAATTTTATGCTGGTTTTAATTTCTGGATAGATTAGTGGGTTGAAATTCATAGAACCATTTGCCCCCCTTTTTGGGGGAGTTGGGCCTTGAAATTTTTATCTATGATTCCTTTGGATAATCACGAGAATATTCAAGAGTTTCACAAAATTTGTATTTATGGATTGAGCCTAGAAATTATATCTTCATTGCTGGTCTAGTTTCTGGACCAATTCTTTAGTCCTTCTTGTGTAGACCATATGACCCTTTAAATGGCCGAATTGTTCAAAGAATACTTCTCATTATATGTTGAAAATTGAATAAGGAATCTTAAAAAACAATAAACATGCAATTTGGATAATTATAGTGAGATTTATAATTAAAATAGTAAACTGACTTAATTGGACTACTACAAATAATGCTCAAAAATTATATTTAGTATTAAAACATGAGTATCTCACACAAATTATGCACTTTTACATGAAATTTTCTAAAGGGGGTATACAAAAAGTTATTAATAAATTAATAATATCAACTCCCCCACACTTAGTCTTTTTCATGTCCTTATGTGCAACAAATATAAAAACATAACAAAAATTTTCTCACTCGCCAACAAATATTAAAATTTTGTTTTCCACAATCAAGGGAGGTTTAGACCATTTTACTCATCCATATTGAACTAAACCATAAATTGTTACAGAAAAAATGTTCAAAAGCAATTAATTTTTCATTCTCAAATTTATAAATGGAAAATGTGGACACTCAAAACTCACACCTCTCAAGATGATAAAAATTTATTTTTGGAGGTTCACTTATTCAACAACCAAAAGTGAAAATATTAGAGTTTGAAAGAGATCTAAGCTTCCATTCCCTATCCAAAAGTGCACAAGAATCAAGAGGTATTTTTAAGGGGGTTTTCTATGGCTATGGGATGGTAGGAATTTAATTTTTAAGAGAGAGAATAAGAGGGGTAAAACATCAGCATGGGTAAAATAGTGCACAATATTTTTTGAAATAAAACATAGAAGGAAATAGAAACACATATTTACAAGGGCACGATTGTGTGAAGAAAGAAAAAAAATGAGGAAAAAAATTTAAGGGGATTATAAGATGCCATATTTACAAAATAAAAAACTTCTCCCAATTACATAAGTGTATTGTGTGGGATAAGGTATTGGTCATGTAATGTGGCTATCAAAGAAACGTTTTTCATAGGCTAAGAGGGGCTTTCAAAAGAAGGACTAATGTAAGGGTAATGGGAGGATATTTGGATATTGTGATTATAATGAGGTTATCAAAAACACATTCAAATTTTTCCGGCCAAATGTTTTGAAGAAAGTGTTCGTATTTGAGGGCATCTTCCTATTCAAAAACCAATTCACATTTTGGCGTTGAAAACGTCTGGATTGAAATGGACAGATGAAAATTGTTTAATCAAACCGCTATAACTTTGGATCCTTAATTCTAATGGAATCAAAACTTTCATAGTAGATAGAGGATTTCCATACCTACAGCTTGTAAGAAGATCATATCTCAATATTCAGCTGTCTGGTTAGCCAAATTAGTGATCCAAGTGGAGGGGTAGATTTGGAATTCAAACAGTCCATCACCATTGGAATATAAATGAATCCCCCTCTTCTCCTTGCATGGGGTGACATTTAAGAAGATATTAGCATACATTGTCACGACCAAAGATTTTCCAAAGGCTTGGGAGGACCTGCCATACTCAAGTTTTCACTTGAGAGACCCTTCCTCTTCTCTTTGATTTCATGTTCTTTGATTTTCTTTTTGTTTGTAATCGCATGAACTGTTTTCAATTTAATTTCAATTTTAATGAAATTTTCTTATTCATATTCTATTTTAATCATACAACCTTTGTTCAATTATAAAATATTGTGGATTAATGACTTGCTTTATTGAACATGTAGTTTCCATGGATTATTGGAATCGTAAATACACTACTATAAACAAGATCTGATTAATATTAGAACCCTAAGTTAATTTAAGTCTTGGATTAAAGTCTTTACACTTGGGAATTCCGATCAAAGTCATCTTGTGAAGGGGGTGTTAATTTAGTGAAATATAAAGCAAAGCTTCAGGATATCACAAGATTAACTCCCTAATAATGAACTCACCCAAATATTTATCAAATTGTTAAATCAAACATCTACTATCAATCACTTCATTTATTCTTTGCAAACAAACCCCCAATCAAAATAAAATCAATTAAAAACAATTGACTATAAAAAGTATCATCGCTGCGAATTCAACCCAAGTGCTGCTATATATATTAGAAGATCACCGAAACCTTGAACGGTCAATAGGCGATGATCATTCATGATTTAGCGCACACACACACATATAAAAAAAATCATTGTCATTATCCTCAATCCTCTCTAAAAAAGCTCAATCATGGTATTAATTTCCAAACAAACCAACCCAACCCGAGCAAAATAATCGACATGTATAAGTAACCAATTCTTATGTTAGTAATACTAAAAAGAAATAAATTAAACATAAATATGAAAGATTACAATAATAAAATTTCAATTTTAAATAAAAGGATACACTTGGAGTCATACTGGTCATATTATTCATTAGATTGAGGTGGAACTGATTCTTACACGTCACAAATGACTTATGGGTCGTTGTCCTAAAGTATCAAATTAATCTAAATGAATTTTCTTGCTCTTGATTATATCACTTGTCATTTTTACTAAAATTAATGACAATTTTAAATAAAAAGATACACTTGGAATCATACCGGTCACACTATGTATCAGATTGAGGTGTGAATGATTCTTATACATCAAAAATGACTTATAGATCATTGTTGTAAATTATCAAAACATTACTAATGTGTTTTCTCAGTTTTGAGCATGTCATTTGTCCTTTTTAGTAAAATTAAAGTCTATTTTAAGTAAAAATACACACTTGAAGTCATACTGATCACAATATGCATCATATTGAGGTGAGACTAATTCCTATATGTCAAAAATGACTTATAAATCTTTTTCTTTAAGTATAAGATCTATTTGAATGAATTTGCTCAGTTTTTAGTAATCCATTTGTATTTTTTTTACTAAAATGTCATTTCAAACTGGAAACATGGACTCTGAGTAATACTGGTCACATAATGTGTCACTTTTATATGATATTGATTCCTACACATCATAAAAAACTTGTGAATTTCTGTCCAAAATTATCATGACAATTAGAGCGCGTTTGGTCAGTTTTCAGTGAGTGACACTTTTTGAACTAAAATGTCAATTTTAAAATTATAACAAACACTTTGAGTCATACCAGACACACCGTGCATAAAATTGAGGTGTGATTGATTTCTTCACATAAAAAATGATATATGAATCATTTCCCAAAGTATAAAAACAATATGAATGAATTTTTTTGGTTTTGAGTATGTTACTTTTCCTTTTTAGTAAAATTAATGACAATTTTAAATAAAAAGACACACTTTGAGTCATATCTATGACAACCTTGATATTTTATTACACAATTAAACAAAATTTATTACATAATTTTCACTTGATACAACATAGAATATTGAGAGGTCTAGTGTATTTGGGGATTATGATCATTACATAACAACTTAAAACATGAAATACAACATCTTTATTGAAAACTTCCTTGACATGACCACTACATTCCCTCGTACTTAGCATTTCATTAGATAACCTGAGGACATACATAAGAAAAGGGTGAGCTATAAAGAACAGTAAGGGAATAATCATGGAATAATATGAGGAATACAATGCATTTTAGACAATAGGTATATCAATAGAGAACAAGAGAAGCATAAACATAAAGGCATGATAAAGCATGATAATCATAACATGGAAATGTGACAACAACACTTAACATGGAATTAGCATGAGCCAAGGCTCATTGCACATGGAGTATAAGTAAACCCTCATTGCACATGGATAATGAGTAAACCCTTTTTGCACTTGAATTAGCATGATTAAACACCCATTGCACATGACGTATCATGATACTATACTTTACCCAATGCATTTGAGCGCTATAAGGGCACACCCTTCTTAAACATTTCATTTCATGCATAAGTGTGCCACATAGATCATAAAACATTAAATCATTCAACACAATCATTTATTCCACGATAAAAGAATGTGGAATAAATACATGAAACTCTTTAAACAATAAGTAAATGTGTATAAAGGTGAATACCCTTGATAGAAAAAAGGGTATGGTATTCACTACACAACGACTTTGGCTTGGAAAAGTGTGGTGTAATTTCAACAGCATAACGACGTGACATAAGAACTCATAAAAATGGTTTATGAGAGATAAAGGGATGTATCATCATATTTACATGACATGTAAAGTAATGGGGTCATATAGATACATTTCCCAACAAATGTAATGGAATTTAGATTCATGATAGAAAATAATTGCTTGAACGTAAATGAGGAGAGAGAAATGACTTTCGAAATTTCGGCATAGTAATGTGTGTACATGGTAGGAATTTAATGAGAGAGAAAGGGGTATCCCATCATTCAAACATAAAGAGGTCAGTATGGTGGAAGTGTGAAACCATAACCCAACATTTATAATTGAAATTAAAAGGGTATAACAATTTAAAGAATATTGGACAAAAGTGAGAAAGGAAGAAAAACCCTTACTTGAAATTGTGCTTCCAAAGGCTTGAGAGAGGCTTGAGAGAAGATTCTTGGGAGCTTGTGGTGCATTGGGAGGATTCTAGAGAGAAGAGGGAAGAGGTTGGACGAAATCCAAAGGCTTTGAGTGAGGAGGAAGTGAGATTTTGGGTGGGTTTATATAGGAAAGGAGAGGTAATTGTTTATTATTTAGGTTTGGGACACCTCACATTAAACTAATCAAAACCACAAAGAAGACCATAGTTTTTGCCCATGGTTTTTTACAAAGGGGAGTGGAAAACAATATTTTATAAGTCCAAAGTCCTAAATTCTTAAAATAATGGGGTTGCTTATGTGGAGGTGAGTCACACTCCTAAGGAAAACAATTTAAAAAGACAAAATGTTTAATAAGTCTTCAAGGGTCCACTAATGCTTTGTAAAATAAATAAAACAAACCCAAAATCATATTATTTTAATGGTAAAACATATATTGGTCTAACATAAAGTTTATAGTATTTTATTACATCACTATTAGGTCATTATGATGTCATAAAACACATTATATATTTAAATGGTATTTAATTTTTACCCAAAAATTTGACTGTCTCAGAAAATTATGAAAAATTCACTATTGGATAATTTCAACATCCTGATTCCAAAAATAATATTCATTTTATCTAAATAATTTTCTAAATATTTTAATTTTCACTTTTAAAATAAAAACCGAAATTTATTGAAAATTCAAGGGTTTTGACAAAAATGACTTTCAAACCTTAATAAAAATTACAATTGCATTCATAAAATTATATGATAATTTATATTTAATAAAAATTAATTTAATAACAATAATAATATTTTATTAAAATATCATTTAATTCAAAAACCTATTAATTCATCAAAATAGATTTCTTAGTTGAATATTAAATAAAAATACTATTTGTGCTTTAAAAACTATTTACAAGGTAACAATAATAAAATGAAAGTATATTTATTATTATATACAAAAATAATTTACATAACCATAGTGATAAGGTCTTGTTACATAACCCCTTATAACACCTACATAAGACTAAAGAGTAAGGTGTGCGATGGTGAAAGACTCTTGGGGTGGATCGGATAACATTGCTCGGGTGGTAATCTCTATCAACTTACAGTCCCACTCGAGCTTAACATATTCAAGCTAGGCTTGAGCTTGGTCAAGAGAGAAGCCCAATGACGCCACCTCCTTTCTGAGCTCTGAAAAATGGGCTTTGTATGGGGTACATCTACTGGATGAGTCCATCGCTTCCTTTGTCCGAGTAAATTGGATTTGTTAAAGCCCTATATTTATACTAATCATGTGATCACTGTTCAACGACTATATTAGCAACAGTCACAATTATTAACATAAAAACAAATAAGTTGACATTTTATATAAACATTTTACATAAAGATACATTTAATTAGATCAAGAGGGATTTCCATTAATGAAAATTTGGGTCGTTACAATCTTCCCCCCTTAAGAAATTTCGCCCTCAAAATTTCCTTTTTTCACACTAAAACAGATTTAGGTAACTCTGCTTTATCATTTCCTCTCATTCCCACATTTCTTATTTAAACTTGTGGTTTCTCTAAAACACCTTAATGAGGGGAATTTTCTTATTTTTTATAACTTTTTCTCTATGATCTAAGATCTTCACTGGTTGCTTCTCATAAGAAAGATCATCCTCTAACTGTACCACCTCTAAAGAGAGTACATGTGAAGGGTCTGGTATGTACTTCCTTAAGAAGGATACATGAAAATCATCATTTACTTTGGCCATGGTAGGTGGAAGTGCTAGTCGATAGGCCACAACCCCGACACGATCATGAATCTCGAAGGGGCCTATGTACCTTGGACTTAACTTCCCTTTCTTTCTAAACCTCATGACCTTCTTCCACAAAGATATTTGTAGAAATACCATGTCTCCAACTTTAAACTCAAGGTCTCGTTGACAGTTATCTACATAACTTATCTATTGACTCTGGGCTGCCTTGATATGTTGCTGAATGGTTTTCAACTTCTCCACCATTTCTTTGACCATTTTTGGTCCAAGCAGCTTATGCTTACCGACCTCATCCCAACACACAGGTGTGTTTTACCTTTTCCCATAAAGGGCTCCATATGGTGCCATTTGGATGTTCGAGTGAAAATTGTTATTATAAGAGAAATCAACCATAGGAATATGTTGATCCCATCCTCCTTTAAATTCCATTGATAATTCTCTCAACATGTCCTCAAGTGTTTGGATAGTCCACTCGGATTGGCCACCAGTTGATCCAAGGAGAAATTCTCCTAAATAGAAATGAAGTGTGCAACCTTTTTAAGATGATCCACAATAAAACATATTACATTGTTGCCTTTGGATGTCTTTAGAAGTCCGGTGACAAAGTCCATGGTGATGTTCTCCCATTTCCATTCTAGAATGGGCAATGGTTTCATTATCCCCTTAGACTTCTGCCTATCTGCCTTCACTTGCTAACACACCAGACACTTTGATGTATATTCAATGATATCATTCTTCATATTATTCCACCAATAATGTTCTCAGAGATCTCGATACATCTTTGTGTTTCCTGGGTGAATATAGAAATTTGAACTATGTGCATCATCCAAAAGTTCCTTCTTTAGCTCTGGACTTGATGGAACACATAGTATTTTCCCTAATCTCACAATTCCTTCTTCATTAACATTAAACTCCAAGGATTTCCCTTTTCCTATAGCTTCCACTTTTTCCTGAATTCCCACATCATCCTTTTGAGAATCCTTTAACCTTTCCAAAAGTGACGGTTGAGCAATAATTTGTGAAAGGATTAATGATGTTCCCTTCTTTATGATTCCCATATCCATATTCATAAAATCTAAGAAGATTGGATCCTTTTAAATTCTCATAAATGATAGAATTGTTGGGTCCTTTCTACTTAGGGAATCCGCTACCTTGTTCGCTTTCCTAGGGTGGTAATGGATTGAGCAGTCATAGTCTTTGATTAGCTCTAACCATCTTTGTTGGTGCATGTTCAACTCTTTCTGTGTGAATATATATATACTTGAGGATTTTGTGGTCCGTATATATTTTACACTTCTCCCCAAAGAGATAATGCCACCAAATTTTCAAAGCGAAGATCACTGTAGCCAACTCGATGTCATGTGTTAGATAGTTCTGTTCATGAACTTTCAATTGCCTTGAAGCATAGGCAACGACTTTGTCATTTTTCATCAAAACACATCCCATACTCTTCTTTAAAGCATCACTAAATACCACAAAAAGTTCTCCACTTGTGGGTAAAGTGATCACGGGCACAGTGATAAGTCTCCTTTTTAACTCCTTGAATATTTCTTCACATTCATCACTCCAATAAAACTTTACTCCCTTCCGAGTTAGATTGGTAAGAGGGTTGGACAACCATGAGAAATTTCTCACAAATCGTCGATAATATCCATCTAACCCTAAGAAGCTACGAATATCCGTTACCGATGTTGGCCTCTACCATCCCTCAATTGCATTTGTTTTGGATGGATCTATAGATATCCCATTTCTTATGATGATATGGAACAAGAATGAGACCTCCTTTAACCAGAACTCAAACTTTCTGTACTTTTCATAGAGCTTATCCTTCCGCAAGGTCTCTCGTATAGTTCTTAGATGATCCTCATGATCCTCTTTGGTTTTGGAGTATATCAGAATATCATCTATAAAGACTACCAAAAATTTGTCGAGGTAATCTCTAAAGACTCTATTCATCAAGTCCATGAAGATTTCTAGATCATTAGTGATACTGACAGTCATTACTATGAATTCATAGTGCCCGTATCTTGTATGAAAAGCAGTCTTGGGGATATCTTCCTTCTTCACCCTTACTTGATAATATTCCGACCACAAATCCACCTTGGAGAAGTATAGTGCTCCATGCAGCTGATCGAACAAGTCATCAATTCATGGGAGATGATACTTGTTCTTTATCGTGATTTTGTTAAGCTCACGATAATCGATGAAAAGGTTCATTGACCCATCCTTCTTCTTGACGAAGAGGACTAGTGCACCCCATGGTGAAGCACTTGGGCGTATAAAACCTTTATCCAGATTATCATGTAGTTGTTTTTTCAGCTCCTCAAGCTCCACAACAGCCATTCTATACAGAGTCTTGGATTTTGGAAATTCCCCAGGTATAAGATCAATTGAGACTTCAACATCTCTTCTTGGAGGAAGACCAAGAAATTCCTCAGGAAACACTTCAGCAAATTCCCTCACAATAGGCATGTCTTTTAGGATGGTTGCCTCTTTAGACTCAATCATATGAGACAGATATGCGTGATCATAGGGCAGTAATATCCACACTTGAGATGATGGAGCTAAAGAATATTCATTTTCCTCCTTGCACTTGTAAAGAATCAAGGGTCGATTCTCCACATGGAGAGTGATTTCCCTCTCACGGAAATTTATGTTGGCTCTATATGAGGAAAGACAATCCATGCCAAGAATTGCATCAAATTCTACCAGAGGGAGTATGAATAGGTTCATCGAGAAGTTGAATCCACATATTATGACAGGGGATGAGTTATATTCATGGGATGCAATGATTGCCCCATTTTCCATACTCACTGAAATCTTCACTTCCATGATTTGTGGTGGTGTTGGGATTGTTCTACTAAACTTTTGAGATATAAAAGAATGCATAGAACCTGAATCAAAAAGTACGTTCTCTATTCTTGAATTAATAACTAGAATACCTGTCACCACTTCATTGTCAGGGTTCACTTCGGCAATAGTGATGGAAAAATCTTTCCCTTGCTGCTTTGGAGGTTGTTGGTTGCCTCCGAAAACCCTTGTCTTAGGGAACTGATTTACAAGATGCCCTGGTTCCTTGCAGTTGTAGTAATGAACCATGCATTGAGGTTAGAATGGAGCGTTCCTCTCCTCTGTCACATCCGTGGGTCTTTCTTGCTGATATTTAATAGCTAGGTGCCCTTCTCTTCCACACCTAAAGCATTTTCTCGTACCCTTCAGGAAATTTCCAGGGTGCTTCTTTCCGCATCTTTGAAAAGTGGGGTACTGGATCTTCTTAGCACCATTGGATTTATCCATCAGACCGCCAGTATTGAAGTACACCTTATGCTTCTTATTCCCATGATACCCCTAAGATTCTCTGATCTTCATTTCGACCTTGAGGGCACATCAGACAATTTCCTCATAGCTGTCAAAGTCACAGATCATCAGTGCTTTACGCAGGCTAGGTTTCAGCCCACCAAAGAAGCGGCCAACCTTGAATTCGAGGGTAACGACAAATCCAAAAGAATATCGTGAAAGCCTTGTGAAGTTTGCTTCATATGCTCCAACAGATTCATCATCTTTTTTCTTGAGGGCAAGGAAGTCCCTTTCCATCTTAAGCTAGAGGCTGCGTGGGAAATATTTATCGAAAAACATCTTCTGTAAATACTTCCATACCAACACCTCGATCTCCTCCTCAAGTTTCGTATTTTTGATCAACTTCCACCATTGATCAGCTTCACCCTCCATACGATAAGAAGCCAGGAGAAGCTTCTCTTGTTCAGAACATTGAAATATGGAGAAGATCTTTTCAATGGAGTTGATCCATTGTTCAGCGATTGAGGGATCAGATGATCCATTAAAAGTAGGAGGCCTTTGTCTCATGAATCTCTCGATAGTGACTTGTTCTTTATTAGAGGGGTTGAACGTTCCTCTTGACCCATGTTTCTATTCAAAGATTGAGTTATCTGAGCGAGAAGCATGAAAAATTTTGTGATTCCTGCTCCCATTAGATTGGGCATCTCATTAGTACAGCCATCACATTGATCTTCACATCGATTGTTAGCCCGAGTCCTCCTATTATCGGCCACTGGCTAGAATAAAAGGAAATTTAGGGGTAACACATAAAGGTTAATACAAAGACAAAACTGATGACTTATAAATAACTTTTATTTCCTTAACATATGAATCTATTGGCTTCAGTCTATGTTATCCATGATCTACTTTCTAACATATATTCTTAGGTCATTTTTTATTACCTTAATAATGGTTCATACTAATCTTGTGAATCTACCGAATCATATCCCCTGTGAGTGTCATAACCAAGAGTACATCAAAGTCCATTGTCGTGCACCAGTTTCCGTTTGAGTCTAGCTCAAAGCGGTGTTTTCAGGTTCTACCCCTAGGATACATCTGTACCAGAGCCACCTCTACCTGCTCGTATCCAGACAGGGATGTATTTTCTTGATAAACCACTTACTCAATACTCACCAAAAGTTAGGGATGTTTTTATTATACTTAGTCTTGTCTATAAGGCTTTACTAGGGTTTTCTAATCCTAATCCAAAAAAATAACTAAACCTATCCTCTGATACCAACTATGACAAACCTGCTTTTTTATTTCACACTTAAACCTGATTTATTACATAAAATTCACTTGATACAACATAGAATATAGAGAGGTATATTTTCTTTGGGGCTTATGATCATTACATAACAACTTAAAACATGAAATACAACATATTTATTGAAAACTTCCTTTACATGACCACTACATTCCCTCGTACTTAGAATTGTATTGGATAACCCGAGGACATGCATAAGAAAAGGGTGAGCTATAAAGCCTAGTAAGGGGATAATCATGGAATAACATGAGGAATAAAATACATGTTAAACAATAGTTATATCAATATATCAGAAGAGAATCATAAACATAAAGGCATGATAAAGCATAATAATCATAACATGGAAATGTGGCAACAACACTTAACAAGAAATTAGCATGAGCCAAGGCTCATTGCACATAGAGCATGAGTAAACACTCATTGCACATGGAGCATGAGTAAACACTCATTGCACTTTAATTATCATGAGTAAACACCAATTGCACATGATGTATCACGATACTATACTTTACCCAATGCATTGGAGTGCTATAAGGGCATACCCTTCTTAAATATTTTATTTCATGCATAAGTGTGCCACATGGATCATAAAACATTGAATCATTCAACATAATCTTTTATTACATGATAAAAGAATGCAGAATAAATACATGAAACTCTTTAAACAATAATTAAATGTGCATAAAGGTGAATACCCTTGATAGAGAAATGAGCATGGTATTCACTACACAATGACTTTGGCTTGGAAAAGTGCGGTGCAATTTCGGCAGCATAACAGCGTGACATAAGAACTCATAAAAATGGTTGATGAGAGAGAAAGGGGTGTCTCATCGTATTTACATGACATGGAAAGTAAGGATGTCATATATATACATGTCCAAACAAATTTAATGGAATTTATATTCATGATACAAAATAATTGGTTGAATGTAAATGAGGAGAGAGAAATGCCTTTCGAAAATTTGGCATAGTAACGGGTGTACATGGTAGGAATTTAACGAGAGAGAAATGGGTCTACCATCATTAAAACATAAATAAGGAAGTATGGGGGAGGTTATAAACCATACCCCAACATTTATAATTGAAATTAAAAGGGAATAACAATTTAAAGAATATTGGACAAAAATGAGAAAGGAAGAAAAACACTTAATTGGAAGTGTTCTTCCAAATGATTGAGAAAGGATTGAGAGAGGCTTCTTGGGAGCTTGGGGTGCCTTGGGAGGATTCTAGAGATAGGAGGGAAGAGGTTGTATGAACTCAAAAGTCTTTTAGTGAGGAGGAAGTGAGAGCTTGGGTGAGTTTATATAGTAAAATAGAGAGAATTTTTTATTATTTAGGTTTGAGACACCTCACATTGAACTAATAAAAACAAAAAACTAAACCATAGTTTTTTCCCACGGGTTTTTCCAAAGGGGAGTGGAAAACAATATTTTATAAGTTCAAAGTCCAAAATTATTAAAATAATGTGGTTGATTATGTGGGGGTGAGTCACACTTCCAAGGAAAACAATTTAAAAAGACAAAATGTTTAATAAGTCTTGAAGGATCCACTAAAGCTTTGTAAAATAAATCAAACAAACCCAAAATCACATTATTTTAATGGTAAAACATATATTGTCCGAACATAAAGTTTATAGTATTTTATTACATCACTATTGGGTCATTATGATGTCATAAAACACATTATATATTTAAATGGTATTTATTTTTTACCCAAAAATTTGACTGTTTCAGAAAATTATGAAAAATTCATTGTTGGATAATTTCGACATCCTAATTCCAGAAATAATATTCATTTTATCTAAATAATTTTCTTAATATGTTAATTTTCACTTTTAAAATAAAAACTGACATTTATAAAAAATTCATGGGTTTTGACAAAAATGGTTTTCAAACCTTAATAAAAATTACAACTGCATTAATAAAATTATACGATCATTTATATTTAATAAAAATTAATTTAATAAAAATAATAATATTTTATTAAAATATTATTTAACTCAAAAATCCATTAATTCATCAAAATATATTTCTTAGTTGAACATTAACTAAAAATACTATTTGTGCTTTAAAAACTATTTATAAGGTAACAATAATAAAATTAAAGTATATTAATTATCATATACAAAAATAATGTACATAACTATAGTTATAAGGTCTTGTTACATAACCTCTTATAACACCCACATAAGATCAAAGAGTAATGTGTGTGATAGTGACAGACTCTTGGGGTGGCTCGGATAACATTACTCGGGTGGTAATCTCTATCAACATCCAGTCCCGCTTGAGCTTAAAATTTTCATGCTCAGCTTGAGCTTGGTCAAGAGTGAAGCCCAATGACGTCACCTCCTTTCCGAGCTCTAAAAAATGGGCTTCATATGGGGAATGTCTACTGGATGAGGCCATCTCTTCCTTTGTCTGAGTAAATTGGATTTGTTGAAGCCCTATATTTATACTAATCATGTGATCACTGTTCAAAGACTATATTAGAAATGGTCACAATTCTTAACATAAAACCAAAGAAGTTTAAATTTTATATAAACATTTTACATAAAGAGATATTTAATTAGATCAAGAGGGATTTCCATTAATGAAAGTTTGGGTTGTTAGAATATTAATCACACTGGGTATAGGATTGAGGTGAAAATGATTTATACACATCAAAAATGAATTATGGATCATTATCCGAAAGTATCAAAACAAATCTAATGTCTTCTATCAGTTTTGTGTGTCAATTGTGTTTTTTACTAAAATGCCATTTCAAACTGAAAACATGCACTTTGAGTCATACCGGTCACATTGTGTGCCGGTTTCATGTGAGATTGATTCATACATGTCAAAAATGACTTATAAATCATTGTCCTAAATTATCATGACTATTATAATGTGTTTTACCAATTTTCGATGAGTGACACACTTTTTGAACTAAAATGTCAATTTTAAACTAATAACAGACACTTTGAGTCATACTAGGAACATTATGTATTGGATTGAGGTGTAGATTATTTCTACACATAAAAAATGACTTATGGATAATTTTACAAAAGTATCAAAATAATATGAATGCGTTTTCTCGGTTTTGAGTATATCAATTGTCATTTTTACTAAAATTAATGTCAATTTTAAATAAAATACACATTGGAGTCATACCAGTCACACTATGCATCAGGTGCAGCTGATTCCTACATGTCACAAATGACTTATGGATTGTTTTAATGAAGTATAAAAAACTGAACGCATTTTCTTGGTTTTGAGTATGCCACCTGTTTTTTTACTAAAATTTCATTTCAAAAATGGAAACATGCACTTTGAGTCATACTGATCACATCATTTTTCAGTTTTATGTGAGAATAATTCCTAAACATCATAAATTAATTATGAATCATTTTCCTAAATTATTAAGATAATTGAAGCACATTTTTTTTGTTTTTAGTGAGTGAAAAACTTTTTGAACTAAAAATGTCAATTTTAAACTAATAATGGATACTTTAAGTTATACCGAGCACACCGTGTATCAGATTAAGGTGAAACTGATTCATACACATAAAAAATGAATTATTAATCATTTTACTAAAGTATCAAAACAATATGAACGCATTTTCTCAGTTTTGAGTATACAACTTGTCTTTTTTACTAAAATCAATGTCAATTTTAAATAAAAAGACACACTTAAATTCATACCAAGAACACCATGCATTGAATTGAGTTGTAGCTTATTCCCAAATGTTATAAATGACTTATATATCGTTTTTATATAGTATAAAAACAATACAGATGTGTTTTCTCAGTTTTGAGTATGTTAATTATCTTTTTTACTAAAATTAATGTCAATTTTAAATAAAAAGACACACTTTGTGTCAAATTGGTCACACTGTGCATAAGATTGAGTTTCAGATGTTTCCTACATGCCACAAATGACATATGAATCATTGTTCTAAAGTATCAAAACAATCTGAATGCATTCGCTCAGTTTCAAGTATGTCACTTGTGTTCTTTACTAAAATTAATTCCAATTTTAAATAAAAAGACACACTTGGAGTCATACCAGTCACACCATGTGTCCAATTGAGGTATGGATGATTCTTACATGTCAAAAATGACTTATAGATAATTTTCCTAAAGTATCAAAACAATTCGAATGTGTTTGAAAATTTTTGGGTATTTGATTCATGTTTTGAACTAAAATGTAAATTATAAACTAAAAACATACGGTTTGAGTCATACCGCTGTGCATTGAATTAAGGTATGGTTGATTCAACCATGTCTTTTTATCTTATATTGCATGATCATTGTACATGAGTGAATCATCCTTATTGAATAATTAATTTCTTTAGGATCTTTGTGAAAATTAACAAATTAAGTATAAAAAAATGATAAGGAAATCAACAAAAAAATTAGATAAAATGATGAAAAAATATACTAAATAATTGGTAGAAAGTCACATATTCATGATATATGTGTAAATTCTGAAACTAGGAATTCTACCCAGTTGTTTTTAAACAAATATATTTCTTCTTATGGATACGGGGACTTTCTGTAGGTTCCGAGCACATCAGAAGCGTGTGAATGGATGTACCAAACTTTGATTTTTACTGTTAACAATGATCAATCTGAGATCCATCACAATGATAAAACACAAGATCTTCAGAATAGAATGAAGAACGAAAAGGAAAGAGGGAAGTCCCAAAATAATAGAGAGAATCATCATATGTTGGTTATAATTAATTTAATTAAAATACAAGAATTACCTTGATGAAATTATATCTTGGTTGATGCTTTCGGTCACGATCCAATGTGATCCATCATTGCTTCATAGAATCCAAGTGTAGGATTCCTCTAGGGGTGATCCTCATGTGCTCCACATATCTCTGTACATAAATAAAGGGATCTCCAGGTTATAGCATGAAAGATCCTTCGCTTACGATGTACACTTTCAATCTCCTTGAGAACCACTTCCAAAGCACTCTCCTTAACCCGGTGAAGGAGGATCTCTCTCGTAACTTGAGAGAATTCTTAAAGGAAAGAAATTCTCTATTGGCTTGAGAGTTTTCTCTAGATCTGTTGTGCACAACCATAGAGAATGACAAGATATATTGAGAATAATGTAATTGGGGTTTATATTACTTAGAATAATAAAATGAATTAATTACCCAAAGGTATTTATTTATTTCATTTAACTCTTAGTAAGACCCCATGTCTAATAATAAAATTTGACTATTATTATCACTTGTCATGCATTAGAAAATTACACCTAATATTATTTAATTAAATAAATAATATTATTTCTCACAAATCCTTAGAAAAACTACATGGCGTGTATATTAATATACACAATGTGTACTTTTTTTTCCATTTTCTTTATTTTATCCACCATATTTATTAGACTTTTAATAGTGATTATTTATTTATTAAATAAATATCACCACATTATTCACTAATAAATATATTATTTCACCCATAATATATTATCTTGAATAACTAGTGTCGAAATAAATGCGATCAGACATCCTTGAATAATTATTAAACTACAATAAGGAATAATCTTTATTAAACTTGTTAAATGAATATTTAACTGATATATTTGGATACACTTAGTGTGTGACCCTCTACGCCTATTTCTCAGTTGCATTAGGTGGATCCTACCTAAAGTCCAAGGTTAGCATATAACAACATGCCATGGAACCCATATAGAAAGAAGTTAATGTTGTAATGATGTATCACCTCCTATGAATGCTTACCATCTAATGTAATCCATTTGTCTCGATATCTTCAATCAAGTGGGTTGCATGCTAGTGTCATCAACCTATGTACTCGATTATTCTTTCTTTGAATTCCTAGAATTGAACTTTCCCATTCCTCACCATGACCATGGATTTAGTTAGGCTATATCAATTCCATCAAAGGGCCTGAGATATCAACTTCCATTATGGAATAGAAGTGAAAAATCATTTCTCGCATTATCTATTAATGCAGTATTACTCGTGACACACCCAACATATCCTACCTCACTGATAACAGTGTGTCATCATAGTTTTCATCAATACATCTAAGTGCACAAGTTTTAATACCCATTAATAATAATCTTAAAGTCTAAGGACCAATAAACATGTCCGCAGATAGGAACATCTAATGAAACTATGAAATGTGGATTTCCAACTGGAGGGTCTCGTTCTCATAGTATCCTCCTGGACATTACCAAGGGAACACACCATGATAAGGTGCCTCAAAGTTTTATGAGTCCTCACCCCTAATGGTCTATATTATTTGTGTTTATCAAATAAAACTATCCGTTCATAGAACATATATTCAAGAATAGTGTTATGTCACTTTCAGGTTCTCATCATTGCAAGGATCCGCTATGACCCTTTAGTGAAACAACTATCCTTAGGACATTATCAAATGCATTTTAATGCAAAAGAAAAATAAATATGTGATAAGGTATTTATTAATATTCAAATCCATGAATACAAGTTTATTATAAAGTAAAAAGTAGTTGGTTCTAGGCCATCAACTCCAACAGACTCCCACTTAGACTAGATTCAACTACTAATAACCTTTATACCACTAGCTCTCACATGATATTCATGCTTCTGCTGAGATAGGGCTTTAGTCATGGGGTCTTCCATGTTCTCTTCTGTGGACACTCTGCTCACTGCAAATTCACCCCTTTGATAGAAATCCCCCAAGAGGCTATACTTCTAGAGAATGTTCTTTGTCCGTTGATGTGACCTTGGTTCTTTTGTAAGAGCCACCATTGCATTATTATCATAATACTACGTGATAGAGTCTATACTAATAGGAACCACACAAATATCCTAGAAAAAGTTCCAAATTCAAATGGATTCCTTGAATGCATCATAAGCCGCTATATATTCGGACTTCACTATAGAATCAGAAAAAAATGGATACTTTGAACTCTTTCATCTCACATATCCTCCATTGAGATAGAAAACATATCCTGATTATGACTTCAGATCATTCAGATCTATCTGAAAACCAACATCAACATACCATCTGATGACAAGATCCTCATCTCCTCCATACAATAGGAACATATCCTTAGTTCTTCTTAGATACTTAAGTATAGTCTTAACAGTAGTCCAATTTTGTTATCCTATATCTTCTTGATATCTACCTACCATGCTTAGTGCATAGACAACATCAGTCCTGGTATATAACATGACATACATGGCGGATCCTATAGCCGAAGCATATGAGATCTTACTCATCCTATCTTTCTCCTGTTGTTTTTAAGGACACATTCTCTTAGAAAGATGTAGGCCATGTGACACTATAACCAATCCCCTCTTGGATTGTTCCATACTAAATCATTTTAGTATCTGATCAATTTATATACCCTGTCTTAGTCCAAGCATCCTCTTAGATCTATCACGAATGATCTTGATCCCTATAATGTAGGCTGCTTCGCCTAATTCCTTCATGGAGAAACACTTGTTCAACTAGTCCTTAACTGACTGTAATAATGGTACATCACTTTAAATAATTAATATGTCATCAACATATACTACTAGGATAACAACCCCATTCCCATTAAGCTACTTATAAACACATGGCTCACATTCATTCTTAATAAAACCAAATTACTCTATGCCTTTATCAAATCGAATGTTCCATGACCTAGATACTTTCTTTAATCCATAAATCAATTTATGCAACTTGAAAAACCATTTGGATTCACCTAGTATCACAAATCCTTCTGGTTGTGTCATATAGACATATTCTTAGAGGATTCCCATTAAGGAATGCTGTATTGACATCCATATACCAAATCTCGTAGTCATGGTAAGCTGCTATGGAAAGTATGATTTTTATGGATTTAAACATGGAAACTAGAGAGAAGGTTTTATCATAGTCAATTCCTTGACTTTGTCTGAATCCTTTATCCACTAGTCTTACTTTATAGGTGCTAACTTGACCTTCCATGTCCAAATTTATTTTGAACACCCATTTACATCCAACATGCTTTACATCAACTAGCTCATCGACCAGAACCTAGACTTGGTTCAGATACATGGAATCCATCTTAGAATTCATAGCTTCTAACCATATTACAACTTTTGAGATCTCTACTACTTCATTGTAGAATAGAGGTTCATCATTTTCCAACAATAATGATTCACCATCATCGGCGACTAGGAAACCAAATCTCTCTGGTTCTCTTACCTCTCTTGAGCTCCTATGCAATACTTGTGTTTCTGGAACCTCTTCCATGGGGACCTATAGAACTTGTTCCTATACCAACTTTTGTGTATCTTAAGCATTAACTTTGTTAAAGTCAATCTTGACCCCACTATCCTTTTTAAGGATGTGATCCCTCTCAAGAAATACGGCTTGTCTGGAAATAATCACTTTCTTGTATGAAGGGTTATATAGGCAATATCCTTTTGTTTCCTTAGGATATCCTATAAAGATACACCTAATTCCACTAGGTGCTAGTTTGTTGATTGAGAAGGCCTTAACAAATGCCTCACATCTCCATACACCTGTGTGCGACAAAATGGGTTTCTTTCCATTCCATAACTCAGAGGGAATTCCATTTTCTTCCTTAGTTGGTAATCGGTTTAATGTGTATGCTACAGTTTGTAATTCATATCCCCAAAAGGATAACAGAAGATCTTCATGACTCATCATTGACCTTACTATGTCCAACAAGGTGCGGTTCCTCCTTTCACTAACACCATTCCACTATGGTGTATAAGGAGGAGTGAGTTGAGATAGAATCCCAGACTCTTATAAAAGTTCAATGAACTCCTGGTTCAAATATTCTACACCTCAATCTGATCAAAGCTTCTTTATCTTCTTACCAAGATGATTCTCTACTTCATTTTTGAATTCTTTAAATTTCTCTAAGGCCTCTAACTTATACCTCATTAAGTAGATATATCCATATCTACTCAAATAATCAGTAAAAGTAATGAAGTAAGAATATCCACCTCTAGCTTCTACTATAAATGGTCCACACACATCCGTGTGTACCAATCCTAGAAGCTCTGTGGACCTTTCACCCTATCCACCGAAAGGTGGCTTGGTCATTTTCCCTTGTAAACAAGCGTGACATCTAAAAAGTGGTTTTAGATCAGTAGAGTCTAAATAACCATTATGGTAGAGCTTTTTCAAGTACTTCTCATTTACATAACTGAGACGGTGATGCCACAACTGGGTGTTGTATGAGTCATGTGAGTTTTTTTTTGTTATTTATTTCCAACACTTGGTTTTCGTAATTTAATACATACAAACCATTATTTAAATGCATCATACTATAACATACATTGTTCTTATTAAAGAAAAAACCCTTATTTCCAAACTTGAAAATAAATCCATCCATATCCAAACATGATACATAAATTATGTTCTTAGTAACACTAGTTACATAATAACTGTCATGACCCGACCCAACAGGGCTTGAGCCGTGACTCCCCAAGCCTGCCTCCAATAGGCCAGGGGCTGTCGTCCAGAACTGAGAAGGCTATCACACACATGGGAGGCATTATCCTAAGGTACCTGTACACACACACCCACAAACACCTCCATGCAATAGTGCAGAGATATAGAAAAATGAAAAGTAAAATCATGCATACAACTATCCCACAACCAGAGTACATCAGAAGTGAAAAAAAGCGAAATAGGGCCCACCAAAAGAAAACCACAAAGCGCGTCCAACCTACTCTAAATAAGGGGAACACTGACACAAACACCCGCCGGAAAGCTCCCTCGGCACCGCACCGGTAAACACCCTGGTCAGTCTCGCTCACTCATCTCTACCCGCTCTGGGTCCTCTTGGGACTCCATCGAAAGGCCTATGGTCTGCACAAGACACAATCATGTGTGGGCAAAGCCCGTGCAGGGGTGAGTATAAACATACTCAGTAGGCACCCCAAAAACCCAAAAACAAAGAGAGCAACTGAAAGGCAACAGTCCGCTCATCCCAGCCAGAGGGAACCCAGACGAGAGAAAAACTCCATCTCGTGACCATCCTCAGCTATACACAACTAGTCATCTCATCTCAGGTGTATACCCATACATACACCTTGAACAATCCAAATATACCCAGCTCACGCACCAAGGCACAAGAGGTACTGACCTCATCACCAGAAACTGTCCACAACCAGGAGAGCACACTCCACCATTACTGTCATCTCAGATGACACTCATTTGAGAGATACACTCCATCGGGTTTCTCACAAACCTCTCAGACGCTCACCCGAGAGATCATGCTCGTTGGATAGCATCACTGAGGAACCCTTGCTGAAACAACATAACCACTAAACTCTTCGGATAGGGGATCACGCCTAGGGTCTGCTAGGGGATACTAGAACCCACTCTATTAGATGAAGATCTCACAGATAGGGGATCACTCCCAGGGTCCGCGGGGGGATACCACAACCCAATCTGGCATTCGTAGATCTCATAGATAGGGGATCACTCTCAGGATCCGCTGGGGGATACCACAACCCGATCTGGTGCTCGATAGAAGCATGTCACTCAGATAGAGGATCGTCGCCCATATAAAGGTGGTCACGACGATACTGAAACCCTATCTGGTATAACTTGCGATGTAGGGTATCAAACTGACGATGCCGCAACCCTATAGAAACCACGTGCTGAGTAGGGGATCGCATAACCAATGTTACCATAACCCTACTAAAAACATGATGCTGAGCAGGGGATCGTATACCTGACGATGCCACAACTCTACTGTGCACTGCCCACTACATAGGGGATCATATTCCTGATGATGCCACAAACCCTACAGGGTTAACTGACTAGATAGGGGACCACCACCCATGTATAAGCAGTCACAACGATACCAAGAACCCGATATAGGGAAAAGATGCTAGAGGATCCCACTCCGGGCCCACCAGAGGGATGCCACAACTCTAACAGTTTAAAAATCCCATCGAGAGGATCAAAAACCTATGCGAAGGTTGTGATGCCACGCGAAACCTCGTGGGAACAAACCAAGGGAGTACCCTCAACCACTGTTGGTCCAAAACATCACTAACCCAAGCGAACCGCAACAACGCCACACTGCGCAACTCCTAGGCAGATACTGAGGCTACCATCACGATCTACGCGAAAACACACACAGGATAGGTAGTTTACTCGCCCAAAACGGAGCACCGGTGGAAAAGGCACTATTCAGCGTAGCTAGCTCATGTGGGGCCCACACAAAGATTCCAAAACCCATTGAGCAGATCATACCATGACGATCCCCACGGAAAAAACAATCGAAAACGACTACTCATTCATCTGAAATAGACACCCGGTGAAAATGGTACTATTCACCGAAGCCAGCTCGGGTGGCGCCCACACCTCGATTCCGAAACTCCACAAACAGATCGTACCATTGCAATCCTCTCAGAAAGGCACATAGGATCGACTATTCATCCGTCAAAATCGGACTCCTAGTGCGAAAGTTGCGTTTCTCCAAAAACGCTAAAAAAACCCAGCCTCGTGGGGCCCGCACCCCGTTCTCAGTCCCAACACCTAGAAACCATCTCAAAAAGTCCTTCATACCATCAGGGTCTCAATTCCACTAACGACATGTCATTCAGACGCTCCGGGTGGAAGTTATAACGGCCCGAAGTCATAAAATAATAAAATATTATTATTTTATACGACGTTTCTAACTCCTGGGCCACGAAACTGAACCTTTAAACCCTCTAACTCACACCGGAGGGTTTGCCTTGACTCTAGGGTTGCGTCGCCACAAACAGAACACGAATCCGACTCCCGGATTGTAAGAAATGGGGGTTTAAAAACCCCAGTCTAAGAAAAAGTGGCCGGACCGGCCTGAACCGGCTGGTCCGGTCGGCCTGAACCGGCCCGCCGCCGTCGGCCCACCCTGGCCGGTGGCTCTTTTCCGCGCATCACCTAGTGCCGCCACGCTCCGGTGGCTGGGCCGGCGCGCAACCGCGGGCCGGCGCGCTCCGCCGCGGACAACCGTGCGCCGCCGCGGGCTGCCCCTGCCGGCGTCGCCGCCCCGGTGCCATGCCGGTGAACCTTCTGAGGTCCGCCGGAGGCACCTCGGGGGTCCAAACGTAGATCTGGAAGCATCTGCGCACCCCCCGGGACCCGATCTACCCATCTGTAGGTTTAAAAGAGAGAAAAACACAGAAATTGGGATCCGGGATTTTCAAAATGTAAAATGCCTACCTGTTGGCGGATCGCCGACGCTTCGGGTGCAGAACGGTGCCCGCGACACCCTGAAGATGGATCTAGAAACTATTCATGTAGAAAACAGACGATCAGGGATTGAATTTGTGAAGAATGGAGGTCTAGAGGAGGGGCGTTCGTCGGCCGCTGCTTGTGGGTGGGAGAGGGAGGAGAGTGAAATGATTTTTTTTTATTTAAAAAAACCTCCAGTTAAAGCAACGCCCCCGAATCCGCGCCTGACGCGGACAAAGTTAAGGTCACGCCTAGGGTAAACGTGCCATTTTGAACGCAACGGAGGACTCAGATTTGCGATCCAAGACTTTGTCCAGAAGCTATTTGAGCCGACGCTCGTAAACCAACTTTTCCACTTATTTATGAAAACGCCCCTGGTGGCGTTTTCCACAGCGGGCTCGCACCCGCGAAGTTTACACCTCTCCTAGGGTAAACGACACATTATGGACGCAACCATTCCCTCGTATTCCCATTCTGAGCTACTGTTTAGGATATATCACACCCCTGCCACGTGCATAGTATAAAAATACTTAATATTTTTATAAAATTAATTCCGGGCACACCGGGCCTCAGAATTGCATGCCGTCTTCACGCCTAGCTCTGGAATTATTCGTAGAAATATTCCAAAGTCTGACAGGGCCAAAAACCCGAGTTTCTACATCCTCCCCCCTTAGAACTTTTCATCCCCGAAAATCCATAAGCATAAGGAAAGCTACTGGACTCTCAACTGGTTCTCACACACCAGTGAGTTCACCAACAAACACCTCTCCCCGAACACATAAGTCAAAGGGACTCATCCACCACACCTCAATACTATATGCATTGGGTGGCACTGACTCGCCCGCAAGGTTTTAATGGAGTCACAAAAATGAATCTTGGTGGGGGAAGGATCCCTCTTCCTCATGCATTCGAAGCATGCCGAACAAAACCCACACAGGGTCTTACCAACGCCCTGAACAAAACTCGAGCAAGCAACAAAAGGGAATGAGTACCGCTAAACAGTGTCGATCAAACTACTTTAGAAAGTAGAAAGGACACAAGGCGTACCTCTATCCATCTGCAGAGCCTTTGGGTCAATAGCCTCCAGGGCATGCAGTTGTCCTCACCCTCAGCCACCAGCTCCCTGAGCCTGGCGTGGACCACCTGGTGGTGGGGGTGGTGGTAACTGATACCGCCTACCACCACCTCTTGCTGCACTAGCTCCGTTGCCACGTCCACCGCCCTACGGACCTCCTTGCTTGAGACACTGCCTCTGCCAAGGTGGCCCATCGACCGGCTCCCTCTCAGCAGCACGGCGGGTCGGACAATCTCTAGAAAGGTGTCCCCGACCGTCGCAA
This sequence comes from Viscum album, assembly GCA_963277665.1. Taxonomy (NCBI): domain Eukaryota; kingdom Viridiplantae; phylum Streptophyta; class Magnoliopsida; order Santalales; family Viscaceae; genus Viscum; species Viscum album. The sequence continues at coordinate 772,170,395 of OY728155.1, read as the reverse complement.
GCATAACACTGCCTCTCCTACGGCTGACCAAAACTAGCCTGCGAGCCCTGTGATCCCTGAGCCTTAGATCCTCCATCCTGGGGTCGCCTCCTGAAACGTCTCCCACGTCCAGACCCCTGAGTCTGTCATCGACTACTAGATGCTGACGTCTCATCTCTCATGTGCCCAACACTAACAGGGGGAATCTGCTCAGCCAAAAAGCTCTCCACCACCAACGCTCGCTCCAGCACTCCAGCATAGGTGGGTAGGCACAAGGAAACCACACCTGATCGGATGTCCCTGCGTAATCCCTACTCGAAGGTCTGTTACCTAAAGAATGGGTCTCTAACCATATCCAGGGAGTAGCACGATAGGTCTGTAAAGCTCTCTGAGTACTCCGACATGGTCATGCCCTCCTGTTGATGCTGCAGAATCTCCTGGATCCGCACTGACCTCAGCGTCACCGGATAGAACTCCTACCTGAAGAGCCGCTCAAACTCTTCCCACGCGAGTGTCTCCTCATCATGGGAATGCGTCACCAGGCTCCACCATCGCCCGACCGAACCATGTAGAAGGCTCACCGTAAGGACTACCATCTGATCTGGAGGTGTCATCACTAGGAAGAAAACTCAGGTGACTACGTCAAGCCAGTCATCAGCTGCCTGGGGGTCTAGATCACCCCGAAACCTCAGAGGTCGCTGCCTCTGGAACTTGTGCAGCGCACTCAGCCTGCGCGCAACCTCGTCCTGCACTACCGGCACAACCAGCTGCTCGATAGGTAGTGGCTCAACTGGAGGACCACCTGGAGGTCCAACCTCAGGACCTGCGCCCTGGTCCACAGCCTCTGCATGGGGTGGATCGTCACTACAATCCTGCTGCGGAACCCTCACTGGCTTTCGTCGTGGAGGCATCTTGAAATATATTCAAGATGCACTACATTCAAAGAGTATATCTGGAGAGCTGACTCAAGAAGGAAAAGGAAAACCCAAAAACCCAGTCCTATATGATGCATGTACCATTTTTTCCCTATGACCAGTGTACGAATGTCCTGAGTTGAAAGGAAGGTTATCAGAGTCCTGGTGTATGGATACGTCAGCCGCCGCACCAACACTGGGGTCCCTAGCCTGAAAGCCAAACTCGAAACATCCTAACATTACCGCTATGCAACCAAAATCAAACTCACAACTAGACCAGCTACACTCTGAGATCCCAAAGCTAGAACCTCCTCTGATACCACTCTATCACGACCCGACCCAATGAGGCTCGAGCCGCGACTCCCCAAGCCCACCTCCAATAGGCCAGGGGCTGGCGTCCAGCACCGAGAAGGCTATCACACACATGGGAGGCATTATCCTAAGGTACCTATACACATTCACCCACAAACACCTCCATGAAACAGTGTAGAGATATAGAAAAATGAAAAGTAAAAGCATGCATACAACTATCCCACAACCAGAGTACATCAGAAGTGAAAAAAGTGAAAAATAGGTCCCACCAAAAGAAAACCAAAAAGCACATCCAACCTTCTCTGAAGAAGGGGAACACTGACACAAACACCCGCCAGAAAGCTCCCTCGGCACCGCACCGCTAAACACCCCTGTTAGTCTCGCTCACTCAGCTTTGCCTACTTCGGGTCCTCCTAGGAATCCGTCGAAAGGCCTGTGGTCTGCACAATACACAAGTATGTGCAGTCAAAGCCTGTGCATGGGTGAGTATGAACATACTCAGTAGGCACCCCAAAAAACCAAAACCAAAGAGAGAAACTGAAAGGAAAAAGTCCGCTCATCCCAGCAAGAGGGAACCCAAATAAGAGAGAAACTCCATCTCATGACCATCCTCAGCTATAAACAACTAGTCAACTCAACTCAGGTGTATGCCCATCCATACACCTTGAACAATCCAGATATACCCAGCTCACGCACCAAGGAACAAGAGGTACCGAACTCATCACCAGCAACTGTCCACAGCCAGGAGAGCACACTCCACCATTACTGTCATCTCAGATGACACTCATCCGAGAGATACACTCCATCGAGTTTCTCACAAACCTCTCAGACGCTCACCCGAGAAATCACGCTCGTCGGATAGCATCACTGAGGAACCCTCGCTGAAACAACATAACCACCAAACTCCTCAGATAGGGGACCACTCCTAGGGTCCGCTAGGGGATACCAAAACCCACTCTGATAGAAGTAGATCTCACAGAAAGGGGATCACTACCAGGGTCCGCGGGGGGATACCACAACCCAATCTGGAATTCGTAGATTTCATAGATAGGGGATCACTCTCAGGATCTGCTGAGGGATACCACAACCCGATCTGGCGCTCGATAGAAGCATGTCACTCAGATAGAGGATCGTCGCTGATATAAAGGTGGTCACGACGATACCGAAACCCTATCTGGTATAACCTGCGATGTAGGGGACCGAACTGACAATGCCGCAACCCTACAGAAACCACGCACTGAGTAGAGGATCACATAACCAACGATACCACAACCCTACTAAAAACATGATGCTGAGCAGGGGATCGTATACCCAACGATGCCACAACCCTACTGTGCACGGCCCACTGTGTAGGGGATCATATTCTTGATGATACCACAAACCCTATGGGATTAACCGGCTAGATAGGGGATCGCCGCCCGTGTATAAGCGGTCACAATGATACCAAGAACCCGATCTAGGGAAAAGATGCTAGAGGATCCCGCTCCAGGCCCACTGAAGGGATGCCACAACTCTAACAGTTTAAACATCCCATCGAGAGGATAAAAAACCTATGCTAAGGTTGTGATTCCGCGTGAACCCTCGTGGGAACGAACCAAGGGAGTACCCTCAACCACTGCTGGTCCAAAACGTCGCTAACCCGAGAAACCAGAAACAACGCCACACTGCACACCTCCTAGGCTGATACTGAGGCCATCATCGCGATCTATGGGAAAAAACACGCAGGATAGGCTGTTTACTCACCCAAAATGGAGCACTGATGGAAAAGGCACTATTCACCGTAGCTAGCTTGCGCAGGGCCCACACAACAATCCCTAAACCCATCGAGCGGATCATACCATGACGATCCCCTCAGAAAAAACAAGCAGAAACGACTACTCGTTCGTCTGAAACAGACACCCGGTGAAAAAGGTACTATTCCCCGAAGCCATCTCAGGTGGGGCCCACACCTCGATTCTGAAACTCAATGAACGGATCACACTGTTGCGATCCTCTCGGAAAGGCACACATGATCGACTATTCATCAGTCAAAATCGGACTCATGGTGTGAAAGTTGCGTTTTTATGAAAATGCCAAAAACCCGGCCTCGCGGGGCCCGCACCCCATTCTCAGTCCCAAAATCTGGAAACCATCTCAAAAAGTCCATCATACCATCAGGGTATCAATGCCACTAACGACACGTCATTCGGATGCTCTGGGTGGAAGTTACAATGCCCTAAAGTCGTAAAATAATATAATATTATTATTTTATACAATGTTTCTAACTCCCAGGCCATGACCCTGAACCTTTAAACCCTCGAACCCACACTGGAGGGTTCTCCTTGACGCTAGGGTCGCGTCGCCGCAAACGGCACGCGAATCCGACTTCCGGATTGCAAGAAACGGGGGTTAAAAAACCACCGTGTAAGAAAAAGTGGCCGGACCGGCCTGAACCGGCCGGTCCGGCCGGCCGGGACCGGCCCGCCGCCGTCGGCCTGCCCTAGCCGGCCACTCTCCACCGCGCGGCGCCCAGCGCCACCGCCGGCCTCTGCCGGCGCCGCCGCGCCTTTGCCACGCCGGCGAACCTCCCGAGGTCCTCCGGAGGCACCTCGGGGGTCCAAATGCAGATCTAGAAGCATCTGCGTGCCCCCCCTGGGAACCGATCTACCCATCCGCAGGTTCAAAACGGAGAAAAACACAGAAATTGGGATCTGGGATTTTCGAAATGTAAAACGCCTACCTGTTGCCGGATCGCCGACGCTTCGGGTGCGGAACGAAGCCCGCGACGCCCTGAAGCTGGATTTGCCGACGATTCGTGCAGAAAACAGACGATCGGGGCTTGAATCGGCGAAGAACGGAGGTCGGGAGGAGGGGCGTTTGTCGGCCGCTGTGCGTGGGTGGGAGAGGGAAGTGAGTGAAATGATTTTTTTATTTAAAAACTTCTAGTTAAAGCAACGCCCTCGACTCCGTGCCCGACGTGGACAAAGTTAAGGTCACCCCTAGGGTAAACGCGCCATTCTGAACGCAACAGCGGAATCGGATTTGCGATCTGAGACTCCGTCCAGAAGTTATTCGAGCCGACGCTCCTAAACTAACCTTTCCACTTATTTATGAAAACACCCCTGGTGGCGTTTCCCACAGCAGGCTCGTGCCTGCAAAGTTTACACCTTGCCTAGGGTAAATGGCATGTTCCGGACGCAACCGTACCCTCATATTCCCGTTCTGAGCTATTGTTTAAGAGATATCACACCCCGCCACGTGCATAGTATAAAAATACTTAATATTTTTATAAAATTAATTTCGGGCACACCTGGCCTCGGAATTGCACGCCGTTTTCGTGCCTAGCTCTGGAATTATTTGTAGAAATATTCCAAAGTCTGACAGGGACAAAAAACCGAGTCACTATAATAACAGCTATGTGAAACCAAAAGCATCCTAGTTGGCAATGAGAGATGGTAATCGCCAATGGCCGACACAACCAGCCTCATGCCATTGGCAGCTTGAAGATCCACCTCTCCTCTAGAAATATTTCTAAATCTACATTGTTCCTGAATTTGAATATAGATGTGATCCCCACATGCTGTATCTAATAACCAATGCATAGAAATGGAAAGATTACACTCGATAAAAAACAAACCTTTAGTGTACCAACTCTTCTGGGGGTAGTTTCTCTTCCAGTGTCCTAGCTTGGCACATGAAAAACATACTATCTCCCATTCCTTGCCCTGCCTCTGGATCTTTCTCTTCTTGAGGGGATGGTTCTCAAGGGCTTTAGACCATTTATAAATCCTTGGATCCTTAGCCTTGTCCTTCCTCTTCTAATTCACCATAAGGACTATGGGTTTGTCACGTCCCATGTCTTTATCTACCTGGAGAATCATGGTCAGAAGTTCTGATAGTCTCTTCTCATTATTTCTCATGTTGTAGTTGACAATAAATCTAGATAAGGTCTTGGGAAGTGATGATAGGATGAAATATATATGCAACTCATCCGGGAACTTAATCCCTAAGATGTCCAGGAATTCAATGTAGCCAATAAGCTTGACAACATGAGCACCAACTGGCACATAATATCCAAGCTTAGTTGTGAACAAAGCATTGGAGATCTCAAATCTCTAATGTCTCACCTTCTCTTTATATAGATTCTTAAGGCGAGACATCATTCTATATGCATCCATGTTTTCATGTTACTTCAAGAGATCATTAGACATGGCCAATAGCATAAAACATTAGGCATATGTGAAATTATCCAAATGTTTCATATAGAGAGATATTTACTCATCACTGGCCTCATTTCTAGGCACAACTGGAATAGGCTCCTCCAGCACATACAATTTTCTCTCACGGTGAAGGATGATTCGTACACGCCTCTTCCATTCCTAGAAATTGGTGCCGATGAGAAGGTTTTCTTTCTCGAGTATGGTTCACAATGATATGTTTTATGTCATTTTCTTGTTGTTTCTATAAATTATGATGAGAAAAGATTTAATACTTTATCATGATAAAATTGAGACAAATACATAAATTAATACTTATTAGTCTCCCACTATTTTATTGAAATCCAATAGCCCTCACCATTGACTTTAGAATATTCTATTGCCTAAATATTCTAGTGGCAAAAATCCATATTGCCCTTCGCATTACCCCAACTAGGGTTGGTCAAGAAACTTGAAGGGTTTTAGATAGGTATTCCAAATTCAAAATGCATTAACTCATAAATCCTTATTCTAATGAGTGGACTCCCCAATCCTAAAATCCTTTTATTTTGGATTTTCTCAACCTTTGCCTCTTGGTCACACCAAGTCCTACTATGGCAGTCAACCCTTGAAGTGAACCAAGTCAATTCAACCCAAAAACTCAAATTAGAAATCCCTGATAATTGAAAGTACCCCAAATAGGGTTAGTCAAGCACTTTGAACTATGATTCGATTCAAAACAATATTATGGAAGGCTATACCGACTTAATATTTCCTTGAGTGATTTTATCCTTATATGTAAATTTCCATTTTATTATATTTATTACATGTTTTTTAATATTAATTGAGATATAATTAAGTGATTAACCATGTCTAAGATAATATTTACACATAATCCGGTCTTATTTTAGTTCCATCTTTCATGCTTGTTTAATTCATTAATTGTGTGATTGTGACAACACACCTACAATAAATAAACCATGCAAATGATAGAAATAAAATAAATGGCATGATCATGAGCTTATTCTATTGGTTATTTTATCTAGAGATTAATAAAATAACCCAAGACCTAGGGGAGAAAACACCTTGAACCTTCTGGGTTCGTGTTTACACCTTTCCACCTGTCCACCTTTGTATCTCCTTGGATTGGTTTCACCTTGGCTTCTAACTTGAGCTACCTCAACTAGCTTGGGAGATCCATCCATTACATATAATTCTGTCTCATATATAGGTGAGGGGTAAAATGGGGTTTTACAAAAAAGAAACCTTGGGCACGCATGCCCTACATATTAATTAGGAGAAGGCTCACATGCCAACAAATTAAATTTAAATAAACAAATTAAAAGAACCTATCCACATATAAAGGTCCTGGTATAGCTCATGATCATCCATACATGCAATAATATTTATGCATAAATAAAACTAGAATTATATTATTTAATCATTCTTGTTTAAGATAAATCACGCTCGAATCAATTAATTATCATATTTAATTAATCAATCCTTTTATCTTAAACACTTTTATGAATTTCCTTGAGATTCTCATCTATCATAATTTTAAACAAATAAATTAATTTAAAATTATCTTTTTACATAACTTGTGACTTGGAAGAAAACTGGTGAATCCCCATTCAGAACTACCCAATGAGTAGAAATGAACATTACAAAGATGTTAAATTAAACACACATATATATAAAACACCTATAATGTGTTGTGTCCCAACTTTATTCCTGCACCATGGTACACGTCTCAAGGGTTTGTATAATATAATAACAAATTTTAATAAATTTGCATAATTTGGATGAGTACACATCATGTAGTTCCTACTACATGGCATGTACTATCATTCAACATCCATCTGAAGTACACTCCTAGTGATACGATGCGTAGATGTACTTCAGAAATATTTGGAGTACACGATATGTCTAGTGGGCCACAAGCTGTGTAGTATCCGTGTTACACAGTCTCTAGGCGAGAAATCCATGTACGGGGTACGTGGTATAACCCTAACCTGAGGGGACTACACGCAGTGTCTAATGGGCCACACGGTGTGTAATCCGGAAACCATGTTCCAACTATTCCTGGTCAGCACACGGAGTCATTAAGAATTATAAAAACTCCAATGATGCGGCTTGGTCTTGCGGAACAGTCCCAATGCATTGAACCCTGAATACACGACATGTGAGTCCAACTACACACTATGTGTTATGGTGTTGTACAACTAGGAACCTTTGGCACCTTCAGATGAGATCCTTTATTTTATTTTAATAAAAATTTAAATAAAGGATCATTTGTTTAAAGTGAACGAGAAACAAAAGAGGAGGAATGGATCTCGAGATTCATATTTATAGAATAATTAACTTGAATTAAAATAACTAAATTATTAAATGCGTAAATCATCAATGAAAAACTAAATAATTATAATCAATGATATGACCACTCTAATACTACTTGTAGGTTCCGATCATAATGGAAGCGCATGAATGGGTGTACCCAAATTTTATTTTTATCATTATCAATGATCAATCTAAGATCCTTTATTATGATAAAACACTGGATCTTCAGAATAGAACGTAGAACGAAAAGGAAAGAGGGAATTTACAAAACTATAGAAAGGATTATCATATGTTGGTTATAATTAATTTAATTAAAAGACAAGAATGACCTTGATGGAATTCTCTCTCCGTTGATGTTTTTGGTCATGATCCAATGTGACCCGTCATTGCGTCGTAGAAGCCAAGTGTAGGCTTCCTCTAGCGGTTCTCCACACATGCTCCACATATCTATGGATGTCGCCGAAGGGATATCTGGGTGCTAGCAAGAAATAACCTTCACTTGCAATGTTTTCCTTTGATTACCTTGAGATTCTATTCCAAAGCACTCTTTTTTAATTCAGTAGGGGAGGATCTCTCTCGTAACTTGAGAACATTCTTGGAGGAAAGGAATTATCTTTTAGATTGAGAGATTTCTCTAGATCCATTGTGCATGACCACAGAGAATGGATAAATATATTTAGAATAATGTAATTGTGATTTATATTACTTAGAATAATAAAATGAATTAATTACCCAAAGGCATTTATTCATTTCATTTAATTCGCAGTAATACCCCATGTCTAATAATAACATTTGACTTTTATTATCACTTGACATGCACCCAATGAATTACACCTAATATTATTTAATTAAATAAATAATAATATTTCTCACAAATCCCCCAAAAAACTACATGGCGTGTATATTAATATACATGGTGTGTACTTTTGTTTGTCCATTTTATTTATTTCCTCCACCATATTTATTAGACCTTGAATAATGACTATTTATTTCTTAAATAAATATCACTTCATTATTTTCTAATAAATATATTATTTTTCCCACAAAATATATTTTCTTGAATAACTAGTGTCGAAATAAATGTGATCAGGCATCTTTGAATAATTATTAAACCACATTTGGGAATAATATTTATTCTAATTATTAAATGAATATGTAACTGAGATATTTGGATACACTTAGTGTGTTACCCTATAGGCCACTTTCTCAATGGAATTAGGTGGATCTAGCCTAAAGTCCAAGTTTAGCATACAACAACACGCCAAGGCACCCATAGAGAAAGAAGTTAATGCCTCAATGATGTATCACCTACTATGAATGCTTATTGTGTAATTTAATCCCTTTGTCTTGATATATCCAATCAAGCGGGTTGCATGATAGTGCCATCAACCCATGTGCTTGATTAATATTTATTTGACTTCCCAGAATTGAACTCAACCATTCCTCATCCTGGATATGGATTTATTTAGGCTATATCAATTCCATCAAAGGGCCTAAGATATCAACTTCTATTATAGAAGATAAGGGAAAAATCCTTTATCATATTATCTATTAATGTAGCATTACTCGTGATGCACCCAACATATCCTACCTCGCTGCGAATAGTGTTTCATCATAGTTTTCATCAATACATCTAAGTGTGTGATTTGTAATACCCATTAATAATAATCTTAAAGACTAAGGACCAATACACACACTACAAAATAAACAGTGTTTAGCGGCGGTTTTGTGGCGGCGGTTCACAAAACCGCCGCTAAACGTTTTCCGAAATACGTTTCGCGGCGGTTTTTAATAAACCGCCGCTAAACCTTTGTTTTTTTTAAAAAACCCCGACCCTTCCCTACCCCGACCCCCGTTTCCCCCGACCCCGCGTGCTGTAACCCTCGCCCGCAGCCCCCCGCGACCCCCCGGCGATCCCGCGACCTCCTCCGGCGACCCCGCGACCTCCTCCGGCGACCCCGCGACCTCCTCCGGCGGTGCCCGCGACCTCCCCCGACGATCACTAGGATATTTTTTTAACACTGTTGTTTAGGGATTAGGATTAGTTCATGGTTGATGGTGTTCCACTAGTTTTTGGAAAGCTTTAGGTTGCAGTTTAGGTGCGACGAGATATATAGGGGAGGTTTTGGGGATTATTCCTATTTAAATAATATGTTCTCTTTTAATTATAAATTTTTGGGTTTTATAATTTAACTATTATGTTGTTATAATTAATTAATTTTTATTTTTTTGATTGAGATGGGTCCTTTCTTATCTTGTTTGATCTTGGACTGGCCTTGGTGGCTGCTGCTAACCCCTGTAGAATTATATGGGAAACTTACTAAAGGTAGGTGGTATGTCATACCTTCCCTTTTTTATTTATGCATGTTTATTTAGTATATGTATTCTTAAGATCTCACCTATGGGGAACACAACCTATTTATTTTATACCAATGGTTGTTTAATTAATTAAATTGGATTCTTATTGTAATGGATGAATGTTAGGGGTCACTAACAACACCAGTGCACTAGTCTCACACCTTGTACCTACATGGTTGGGACTTAGTTTATTAAGAAACCAAGTATCCTTCAAAACATTGAGGTGGTGATACTACACTTTTTTAGGCATGTCAGCCTTGTACAAGACTAGGTAGATAGACCTTAGGCAACCAAGATTTGGTTTAATGTTTGAACTATCCCAGAGAGAACTTGGCACTAAAATTAGATCATAAACCATCTTCTAATTATTTCCATAGTGGAAAGGTGCCATGTAGCTAACAAGGTTGTTCTACCATACTCATTATGTTTTAGGATGTAATGTATTGGTGCATTGGTTATTCACCTAAGAACATTAATCTAATTTGGAGGATTCGAATATGGGTACCTCTCCAGTGTATTAGGCTTGGGGACCTTAGTGGGTTCTCTAATAGTTGACAAACCCTGAGCTAGTTCATAATGGGTTTAAGTAGAGATAATATAGGGTTCCAGGCTTAGAACCCACACATAACATATAAGCTGAATGGGATGAGGTAGTGGTGGTGGTTTTAGGCATTCAACCATACTCACTCTTTTATTTATGATTTAACTCATTTACTATTGATGAAACTATGATTTCCATACATTATTTCTAGAATTTGGACCATAGGGACTAACATGATGTGATGTTATGACAGTTATGACCAAAGGTGATTCTTTGGATCTAGCTTATAAGCCTCTTTGATTTAATAATACTATTACTATTACCAAAAGTACAAATTTTTACTGGGATTCCTTTTTATTTAGGGATTAGAAAATTATTTCGATGACAGTTTCACAAAACCCCTCTTATACTGGGTCAATCTAAGGATGGATAGCTCACTAGAACCCAGGGGATGATAAAGGTTGTGAGGTGGGTGCACTTCCCCTGAGTATTGGGATATTGATGATCTCCCTAAGGATTAACGATGATCTTCTCATTTTATTCCTAGAATGGTACCTAGTGTCAGGTGGATTCACCATTATAGTACTCACCAAACTAGTCTGAGAGTGGGATGTTGAGCTATTTATTGAATGGATTCTGAGTGGTATCCAAGATCCAAATATAATTCATTACAGATTACCTAAGGGTCATCCCCCTTAGGGATTATCTAATTTTGGATTTCATGATTGTATATGGACTAGACCTAGTAATTAGACATCAAAATGGATTATGCATGAAATGAGTAGTATGAAATCTATATCAATTCCATATTCATAGGATATTTATTTGATACCTAGAATCCTTCATCATATTTATTGGAGGTGAGTACAGATGATTAAAGTTTTTTTCATATATCCCCCTTTGGTGATGTAACATGATCAAAATAGATTTTGGTGCTGGATGAGCAGGTATTGTAGATTGGGATCATGGACCCAAGGATTTATAGGTTTATACAGATTTAGTTGTATGATATCCAACCCAATCCCCATATTCATAGGATGTCTAAGTGATCAGGATCATGAATACAAGTATCAACTATGGATTCACTTTTTTATTTTATTTCTAATTGTATCTCGGCTAGGATGACCACTTACCTTGAGCATGCCTTATGGAAACATACCTTGATACAACCTTTTTTATTCAAATATTTTCAGCAGTAATATATGATTATTATTTTTATCTTGATGAGTAGCTCACGTATACATATAATGAATTTACAAATTGTGTATAGGACTGCATTGGAGGTACCCTACTAAGTTTTTTACTCACACCCAGATTAGGCCACCATTGTAATAGGGTACCTGAGCAGAAATTCACTTGGTTGCAATCACAGGTAGGGCTAAGGCTTGAGACTGATCAAGTGGTAAAACAAGAATGTGTGTGTGGAGATAATGTATGTGGTTCAACATGAACTTAGCAGTAAATCCTTGTATTTTTATTTTTTTTATTTTATTTTCTCATGTATGTGTGGTTGGATTGGTGGGGGATCAATGTTTTATGTATTACATGACTTTTATAGCCTTTATTTCATTCCATTTTAGTACATCCATGTTTATATTTATTGCTTCCACACTCTATTTATTTACTAATATGGATGATGTTTGGTTATTTCCAATATTACATTTACTCTAATGTGAGGAAATATTATCCCCACTATCACACCATAGGCCCTCACTCTTATTCAGTAGCCTCTTAGATATGGGTAGGCACACTTGAGGCCTTATCACCAACCAGTTCAGTTACTTTTTATAGAGTGAAACGTGTAGGGATGTAACTAAGTGGTATAAGAGGTTGTTCTATTCCTGTTGTTTTGCTATTTAGGACATGATAGATAGAATTATATATAATGTGTTATAATTTGGGATGGATATAATACCGTTGCATTGAGAATACTTTTTCTGGTATGAATTTCAGGCTGTTAGGGGTATGGTATTGTTTTTCTTGATATGCGATGTCATAGTTTTATATGGTTTTCTACCTTTAGAAATGCATATGTGATGTATATTTTATGATTTATTGTAGATTTTTGGATCTTTTCCCATTGGTGAGAGGCCAATGATTGATTTTTACTCTTGGATGGTAGAGGTTAGAGGTATTTAGGAATCATATTTTTCACATAGGGTACATATGTTTTAAGCCATTTAGTGTGTGATTTTATTGACAACATAGGCTATTTTTTAAAAGATTCAACAAAAAACTAAGTGTTTTTTTCCCATATTGTTTCTTTATGGAATTACACTCAATTGGGACAACGTTTATATATATTTCCTTCTTATGGTAGGCCTTTTTTGATCTATAGTGATATGTTTGATGATGAGGATGATGACTCCATCCTCATGTATGGTAGGTGAAGTGACCCTAGTAGGCCGATAGGTCATGATACCCAAGTGTTTTACCCCTCATATGGAATGGTTACTTAGTTTTATTTATTTAAAGTGTCATTAATCACCTATATAGTGTTTCCCACATAACTTGGAGTGAAATTCTACTTAACCAAACTGTGTGTGTATAGTATGACATGGATAGTTGAGGTAATAATGTGTGTTTACTGTTTACCATTGTAGATAAAATGTTGTAAGTTAATTACCTTTCAGTAGATCCTTTTTGGGTGTATAATTTTCATGTGTGGTTAACCAAATATTTATAATAACCTACATGGAGTTTTCCCATTTAGCTTGCTATGATATTTTACATAACTATCCTTTATTTATGGTTATCTAGTCAGGTCATCTAGTGTAATTCTGATAGGTACATATACATTTATAGTAAATAGAAACCTCAAGGGGGTATTATCATATACAGATTCTTGGTGAAGATCTATTCATTATCTTTTTACTTGATGTCATTACCCTATAGGGAGAAGTCCCTTATCAGAATTCTTAGAGAGGATTGGGACTTGGTAGGCTAATTTGATAGGTTTTTTACCCTTGTAGGTAAATGTTCTTTTTACCTAACTTATTTTTACCTCTTTTAGTGATATTTTTCATGCATTTTAGAAGCCCTACATTGATATGGGTTCATATATGATGCCTCATGAGATAAGACCTTAGTGAGAGTTTGAACTATGGGTTAGGTAGTCATACCTAGTAAACTTCATATGAGACTTGATTGGTAGGGATAGGTAGGAGATTTAGAGGCCCTTAGTTGTGACTCATACCCTTATTAGTCAGTATTTTATTGATCTAGGGAAACCTGTGAGAGGGGTTGTCCCAGGTTTATGGATTTATTTTTAGGTGGTGAGCTTATTGTATACTCGTTTTGAGATCGATGTATGGGAGATACTTGTGTTTTTGCGATATAGGTAGGTTGATTTCTTTATTTTCTAATAAAACACTTAGGGTTCTTATTTTTTTAGACTAAGTTTGATAGGTAGTAATGTTCAGATGTCTAACCCTGTTGACCAAAACTAATACACTAATATGGTTCCTACCTGAGACCATCCAACTTGAAACTCTAGCCACACCATTAATCGATTACTTTCCTTCCATGGTTCTCAACACCATATTACTTACTTCGTCACCACAATTTTCTAGTTTTGAGAACTTCACTCATCATAAAAGAGGTCAACAGAACCTCAACTCAACCTTCAAAACTTCCCTAACATGTTTTCCAACTCACAACATCCATGAAAACTCCACCCAATTCTAGCATTCATTATTTCTGCCAAAACTACCCAGATTTGTCACACTTTCACCATCCATATCTCAACCAAGGACTACTTGGTTCTTCTTCAAAACTCATTCACATTACTAGGATAAACTTATCATTTCAACATTAACTTGAGGTGCCTCGCAGCCCACCACATCCATTCCCTTTCTATCCAACTATGTCTTTCCATTCCTGCTAACTCACTCCGTTGGTTCCCAACTTCCCCTATTGGCATGTCGCCCCTCTACCCAAACACGAAGCCTTCTCACTTAAGGTATACCTCCATCACCTACACACACCATATCCAAGTTCCACCTGGCCTTCCCTAAGAACCCCCAAACATGTCCCTTATAGGTTTCTATTTGGAACCTTGATTCCTCCACATCCACTCTACAGTTTTCTCCACATTTCCATGACTAACATAATTATCTCCACCTTAGGAGGGTCATTATCACTAATTTATTCAAGAAATTCAAACACCATGTCTCATGCTTCCATCACAAGATGAACCCCAAAACTTAAATGTGGCCATTTAGATTTCCCTAGAACAATAAAACAAACATTACCCATTGTGAAAATGGTTTCAGTGAATGTAGTTAACTTGATTTAAAATGCATTATGATCAGTTTCGATCACACATCAATGGGGTGTTGTTTGAGGCAACATAAATGTGTGATCGATGGTGTTATGATAAGTGTGTATCCCAATATTCTTATTTCTCCTAAATGAGGTGTTGACGCTATCTCCTATGGACCAGACTTGTTCAGTTGGTCTGAAATGGTAAATGTGGTCAATGAATCATCTTTATTATATTATGCATACTTTATGGTCAATGGTTCATCTTTATTATATTATGTTTCTGTAATCTTACACTATCGTATATTTTGTGTAGGCACATTGTGATATACATGGATAAAAGCTGGATCACATTACCGAGGAACACACCTCAATATGTTAAGGGTTTGAATGGGTTTTTAGATTTTGCAATTTATAATCGATCCGTTGAAGGGAGAATAAGATGTCCATTTCCTAAATGTAAATTTAGAACATGGTTGAAGAGATATGAAGTTTATGAACATTTAATACTGAAGCAATTCCCTGAGCAGTATTTGTGTTGGATTTGGCATGGAGAATCAAACAATACAGAAAGATTTAGGACTGATGTTAATCCACAGAATGAGGTCCCAAGTTCTTCGACAATGGAAAATGAAATGCAAAACCTCATAAATGATGCATTCGGCACTACAAGACACCACTATGAGCATCAAAACATATCAGAACAACCAGAAGAGGGTGCTACAAATTGCAACGTGACAAGTGATGTTTCTGAGACTGTAACACAAGCAGATCAAGATTATAACATATCATTGGATCCTCTTGATTCTGTGGAGCCAAATGTAAGGGAAAACTTCAGTGAGGAAAATGCATTTCATGATTTAGTTGATGATGGAAATCAGGAGTTGTATAGTGGGTGTTTGAAATATTCAAAGCTTTCATTTCTACTGAAGTTGTACCATATCAAATGTCTATGTGGAATTAAAAATAAGGCAATGTCCATGTTATTGGAATTGATTCGTGATGCATTTCCTAAAGCAAAAATCCCAGAATCGTTTTATGATATGAAAAAAGTTGTTAACAAGCTTGGTCTGAATTATACAAAAATACATGCGTGTCCCAATGATTGTATGCTTTACTAGGGAGAGGATTCAAGTAGACAGAATTGTAAGAAATGTTCTTCTTCTAGATGGCAGTCAAAGGGTGATGTTGGAAGTATGACTGAACATAATTTCACGGAGAAGAAGAAAAGGAACACACCTGCAAAAGTTTTGCGTCACTTTCCTTTGAAGCCTCGATTGCAAAGATTATTCATGTCATCAAAAACCGTCGAACACATGAAGTGGCATGCTGTAGATAATAACAATGATGGGTTAATGAGACATCCACGAGATTCCCAATCGTGGAAGACATTTGATTCATTACATCCAGATTTCTCAGCTGATCCTAGGAATGTTCGATTGGGATTGGCTGCCGATGGATTCAACCCATTTGGGACTTTGAGTACGAGTTATATCATTTTGCCAGTTGTTTTGATCCCTTATAATATGCCTCTGTGGATGTGTATGAAAAAAACATATTTTATCATTTCGATGATTATTCCTGGAAAACAAATGCCTGGAAATGATATTGATGTATACCTACAGCCTTTGATTGAAGAATTGCAGGAGTTATGGAGCAACAGTGTTGAGACATTTGATGTTTCTTCTAAAACAATGTTTAAAATGCATGCTGCTTTAATGTGGACCATTAGTGACTTCCCTGGGCTTGGGAATTTATCTGTTTGGAACACTTATACGGGTTTGGATTGTCCCGTTTGTAACTTTGATTTCGATCCCAAACGGCTACCTCACAGTAGAAAATGGTGCTTCTTGTGCCATCGAATATTTCTTGATGCATCTCATAGATTTCGGCTGAACAAATCAAAATTTAATGGTTGCATTGATCGTAGACCACCTCCAAAGTTGTTAACCGGTTCTGAAATATTGACACAGCTTGAAAATGTTAAAACAGAATTTGGGAAGGTTCATCATTTGAATGATAGCGGAAAACGAGTGCGAAGTGCATCATCAAGTGAAATCAGAACGCAACAATGGAAGAAAAAAAGTATATTCTTCAAACTTCCGTATTGGGAATATAATTCTTTGCGCCACAATCTTTATGTGATGCATATTGAGAAGAATGTATGTGATAATTTGATTTTCACATTACTTAATGAGCATGGAAAGTTGAAGGATCATCTCAATGCTCGCAAAGACTTACAAGTAATGAACATAAAACGTGATCTCTGGCCAGATGAGAATGAAAAGTATGCTCCGGCCATTTTTTCATTGAAAAATAGGGATAAAGATACGTTCCTTCAAATTTTAAAGAATGTGAAGGTATCTGATGGGTATTCGAGTAACATCTCGAGGTGTGTTGACTTGAAGAATCGTAAGTTATATGGATTGAAAAGTCACGATTCACATGTTTTGTTACAACAGTTACTACCATTGGCATTGCGTACATTATTACCTGAAAAAGTTACTGCTGTTGTACTCCATTTCTGCACATTTTTCAGACAGTTATGTGAGAAATATCTACATCCATTTCAGCTTGACAACCTACAGGAGAGGTTTGTATTGACCCTTTGTGCAATGGAGATGATCTTCCCTCCATCTTTTTTTACTGTCATGATGCATTTAACTGTGCATTTGGTTAATGAAGCTAAATTAGGAGGCCCCGTTCATTATCGATGGATGTATCCAATTGAGAGGTATTTTATTTATATGTTTCCAGTTAAGTAAACATTTTTTGGAATTTAAATAAATGCATAATATTATTATTATTTTTTCACAGATATCTTGGGCATTTGAAAGCATACGTGAGAAATAAAGCTCAACCAGAAGGCTCTATTGCTGAAGGCTATTTGGCCGAGGAGTGTCTCACCTTTTGTTCCAGATATTTGGATGATATTGAGACAAGATTTACTCGAGTTGGACGTGTTGATGACACATCAACTCAATCTCAAATGCATCAGAAATCAAAAATATTTCCTGCTATTGGCCGATCAGTTGGGAGGACCTCATACGCGACACTAACAGAATTGGAATTATTACAGGCACATAGATATGTGCTGCTGAATAGTGAAATTGCAGATCCATTTATTGAAGAGTTGAGGATACAAACAAATAGATGAATGAGAAGTCGAACATGAAATGAAAAAGATATAACGAAATCTGTGAATAAAGAGCTGGTAGAATGGTTTGCACGACGTGTAAGTTTATAAATATTTCAATAAATACGAATATTACTTTGACACATACAATTTGAAAATCTATTAAATTATATTTTTTTTCAGATCATGAATACTGATACTCGAGCTGACTTTTCAGAAGATTTGAAGTTTCTTGCTAGAGGTCCTATAAAACAAGTTAGAAAGTTCAACGCTTATAATGTGAATGGTTTTAGATTTCGTACAGTCGATCGAGAAGTGGGTTTGAAAACACAGAATAGTGGTATTTTTACATTTGCTGAAGTGGAATACTATGGAAAGATGCATGATATTATTGAATTAAACTACCACGGGCATTTTTCTGTTGTTTTATTCAAATGAAAATGGGTCGATTTTATCAGAGGTGTTAAAAGAGATTCCTTGTAATTTACTTCTGTAAACTTCTCTCGCTTGATGGATGTTGGTGATCGTGAACTGCATGATCCATATATCTTAGCATCGCAGGCAAAAATGGTATATTATGTGAATGATGTTGTGGATGAAGGGTGGAGTGTAGTTACTCACATAATACAAAGAGATTTGTATGATATGGGTGATGAAGTGGAATATTTGACCTCTGCAATTGAATTTCATCAACAACAGGAAGCAGAATTATTTATCCATCATGATATTGAAAATATTGGTCTAGCAAGGATGAATGAAGTGGATGAAGCAATGGAGCAGGAAACCGACATGATTGAAGGGGAAAATGATTGTATGTACAATTATTTATTCATTCATCAACTACTTGTTTCATTTCTGTAGTCATTCATTATCATTGTTATATATATTTTGTTTGTTAATACTGGGCATCTATTATCATTTTTAATTTTTTTTCTGCATAAATTTTTTGAAATATATATTCTGAACTTAATTTTATTTGATTAAATGAAAGGAATGCCAAGGAAGAAGCGGTACACTATTCCTTCTTCTTCTGCGACAGATGACGATCCGTCTGTCCCCACGGCATCATCTCCCCCTGCACCATCTCTGACACCATCAGTGGATGCCTCATTAGAGGATGAGTCATCGCCTCCCCCTATAGGAGCTTCAGCAGTGGGGTAGCGACACGCCCCCTCCAGTTCATCACGGACATTCTGGAGGGTTGCAGTCATAGGTACAATTTTTAATTAAATAAATTTATTGCATTTTGTTTATAGTAATTGTTTGCTCATTGCAGATGAAGACAATGAAACCGTGAAAAAAGACATAAAAAGTTCTGATGTTTGGAACATGCATGGAAAGAAGATAGTGGTGCCATTTGATTCTTATGGGGTCCCGACAGATGACGCCGCAGGTTTACTTGGTCAGATTATAGGTCAGCTGGCAGCGGAGCCCGTTTCCCTGCCTATTTCGTATGATTATTGGAGGCATATGCCTCCAAACTGGAAAAATGAAGTTTATGATTCTCAGATAAAGGTAATTTTATTACTTTATGGTTTAATTGAATGTCATTTTACTAATATATTCAAAATGAATTTCTGTATACAGATGTTCTTCCACTTTACCGTTGCTGATGTGATAGCACGGAAGTGGACATTGAAAAATCTTGGAAAAAAATGGAAAGATTTCAAATGGAGGTTGTGGTGTGATGTCAACGATTCTTCGTTGACCGTGCAGCAGATGTATGAGAAGATACCCAGTGGGGTACCGAAAGAACAGTGGAAGGTTTTTGTCGATAGACATCGTGATGAGAAGCGGATGGTATTGAAATATATATTATTATATTATCCTCATTTTACATTTATACATGTACATGAAGAGGAGATAGACATTGAATACAATACTGTTAAATTGAATTTTATTTATTTCAGGATCTCTCAAGAAAGAATGCTTCAAACCGGGCGAAGCAGGTAATCCCGCACACTGCGGGTTCAAAAAGCTTTTCAAGAAGCCGAATGTCATTGGTAATCTTTTAATTAGTTTAAATATTTATAAGATAATATTATCTATTTAACATATTTGATTTATGATTTATCTTTGTTTAATGCAGTCACAGAGTTTAGGGCATGAAGCATCCCGAACAGAACTGTGGCTGGATGTTCATAAAAAAACAGATGGAAGTTTTGTTAATGAACCTGCCAGAGAAGTTGGGGTATGAAGTCAATTATTTATTATAATAACTTAATATCAGTTTTTAATATGTTAATATATATTGATATTTGATTTATAGGTAAAAATTAAAGAAATATGGGATGCCAATCCTGGGCAATCCTACTCAGTCTCCCAGGATGACCCGGTTGGTCAAGTCCTTGGGAAGGAGCATCCTGGTAGAGTGCGCGGGATGGGTTTGGGACCCGTACCATCTGAGGTATTTCGCATTCCATCAGGGATTTCGTCCTCATCTACTCCTGGTTATAGTCATTCCATACCTGAAGATGCTCAGAGGGAGATGTCTGCTATACAAAACACAGTTCACCAGCAGGGGGATCAGATATCTGCTTTGCATAAAGAGTTGCTTGAAATACGTCAACATATGAGCAGATATGCCCCCGGTGGTAGTGCATCGGGTAGTGGTGAGCAGGTAAATCACAAAAAAATCAAAATCATTTAGTTTGAAAACTTTTATTGGTTTTAATTTTTATTATAAATATGCAACAATATTTAATTTTCAATATAATGTTCTTACAGGTGGCAGCAGGTGGTGGAGATGAAGGTGGAGAGGGTGACGATGCAACATCAGATGATGAGTAGTAGTATTATTGATGTGTTGAACAAGTATGATAACAGTTGGTTTGTATATGTAACATTTATGGCACATAGTTGCCACCAAACATTTCCATGTCCTAACATTTTCTTGATTTCTCATGTTTCCTTCTATGCATTTTATTTATTGTGTTCTGGATTCCTCATGTGTTGAAAAAAATATTCTTAATGCAATATGCATGTGATGATACCATATCATATCCCATCCCTCCCAAATCCACCAATAAATACACCAACATATTGTCATATATTTTAGAACAAACAAAAAATCTTGTATTAGGGAACTAGGGAAGTATGATATAATTAATTCATAGGATATCCACCTAATAAAACCATCCCTCAATGCGTTATACCAATCCTTATGTAATCATCCTCTACTTGTATCAATGAAAGATACTAATATAGGGGGAGTATAAGATATGTGGTGGTCTTCAATACATATCCTCCCCATCCTTGATTTTAATGAACACATTCTATGGTTATCTAAGAGTTGGATTTTAATCCAACTCGAGTGGGGTGTGTAGAATATTCTTAATGATTACATGTATATATTAGTCTCTAAATAACCCAAGATTTATGTTATCATGTTGGGATATTTTCTATAGGACTATGATAAAAATTCATGTGTCATTCATAAGAAACATAGTAGGACCCATTCATATATTATTTTTTATGATTTCATGTTAATGGGGGGGGGGGGTGGATGATTTTCTTCCATTCAAGAGAGACGAGAGGGATTCCTCATTCATATCAGGTGCATGCATAGAGGAGTTTATTTTCAAAGAGATAAAAAGCAAGGTTATCTCCTGGGTAAGATCAGTTGTGATTGTATCGTCCACACATATTGGATTATGACTTGTTCCATCTATAGTGGGGATATAAAAATTTTGGTATCTTGAAGATTGAATTTCCATTTCACATTCCCTTTCTTATTCATCAACAAGGGAAACCCATGTTTTACCCTTCATTGTTTTGAAGTTAAGGGAATTAGAATGCTTCCTAACCAATTTGGTTGAATCATTATTCTTTGAGGGCTCACCTATATCAATGGAAGTGATTTTCTTTTATTTTATGTTTTAACCTCTTTCAAAGAGTTATAATCAATGGGTGTATTTTTGCACTTGTGAATTACTCTTCAGTTTGAAACAGAGTGTCCCAAAATCCTGTATAACTCCCAAAAAGGTGGAGTATATTCATAATTAATTTTAACTTAAATGTTATGATAATTGACATTAAAATTAATCATTTATAGGAACATATATTCAGTGATAGAATCAACTAGAATTATAGAATATATACCACACTCCCTAGATATATTCATATAATCTAACTTCATCAGTATACCAATACCGGATGACATATCACAAAGATTTTTTAGTTTCTAGTATACCCAGTTTAAACCATGTAGTCTTACCTAGACATGAGTGGTGGAGTTGCATTGGTTTACGAGATTTAAATTTATATCCCATTCATAAATTTGAAGAGTGACTAGTTTCAAGTTAATGATTCTAATTCTTCATACCAAATACTGGTCCTCGTTCCATCTCACAAGAAGATGAAAAGACATATTCCTCTTAGAATCATTCTCCATCCTTGAATACCCCATCGATGATCAATTCTATTATTTAGATCTAGAATGGGCCAAGGTTTATCTCTCATAGAGTATGAAATCCTTAAAAAATGGATAATTTATAAAATTACAATCATTAGTGAAGGGCATATGGGTCTGTGAAAACTAAGAAACTATAAGAACATGATTCTTCATTTGAGGTATGAATATGTCCTTTTTAAGGTTATTCTTAAGTAAGTGGAGGAAAAAGAGGTCTAAATGCCGTGTAACCTAGTTGCATGTTGTGTAATTGGGTTTACATGAATATAATCTTAATACACACCATATAGTGTTCTGGCTAGGAACTGTATAGAAACATACACTACACGACAAGTAGTTTCAAGTACACACCGTGTACTTTTTTTTAAAATTAGGCATTAGCTTCGTTTTTCTTAGATGGACAGAAACTCACCCCTTAATTCGATGAATAACATGCCCAAGAAATATGAGGACAGGGTGGTTGGGATCATGAAGACTATTAAATTCTTAGAGAATCTTGATTCCAATGAGGGACACCAAAGATGGTCTCTATTGGAAACCATTTATATGTTATGATTTGACATTTAATTATAATTAAATATTGAAATTTAATGAATTATGATGCGTCTACCAAGCCATAGCTCAATCTTGGATTCAGTCTTCACTTACACTTGTTTAGATAGTCTTTTGAGGCATCGACTGTGCTTAATTTGTTTGCAGGGATTTGGAAAATTTAGGGCAGTGGTGGAGCAGATCCAACATATTTTTTTTCCAGTTCAACATTTAGCGGCGGTTTTAACCGCTGCTAATGCCATACCTGTGAGAATTTAGCAGCGGTTAAAACCGCCGCTAAATGATGAACTGGGCAGCATTCAGAGGCGGTTTTAACCGCCGATAAATATATTATGTTGATATGTAGCGGCGGTTTTCACCGCCGCAGAATAGGCGCATCAAACGCCTGAATTTAGCGGCGGTTAAAACCGCCGCGAATAAAAAATATCAGATACCCATATAACCGCCGCTAAATGAAGAGAAACCGCCGCTAAATGACGGATCTGCGATACATTTCTAAAACCACCGCGGAATCGAAAAAACCGCCGCTAATAGATTGCCGACGCCAAACTTAGAGGCGGTTTTTGTAAACCGCCGCCACACAATATAGCGGCGGTTTAAACCGCCGCTAAACAGGAAAAAAACCGCCGCTAGGACCGGATTTTGTTGTAGTGACACATCCGCAGATAGGAACATCCAATGACACTATAAAATGTGGATTTTCTACTGGCAGGTCTCATTCTCATAATATCCTCCTAGATATTACCAAGGGTGCACACCATGAGAAGGTGCCTCAAAGTTTTATGAGTACTCAAACCTAATGGCCTATATTATTTGTGTCCCTCAAATAACAACATCCAACCATAGAACATATATTCAAGAATAGTGTTATGGAACTTCCGAGTTCTTATCATAGAAGGCATCCGTTATGACCCTTTAGTGTAACAGACATCCTTAGGACATTATCACATGCATTATCATGCAGAAGAACAATCAAGATGTGATAAGGTATTTATTAATATCCAAATCCATGATTACAAGTTTATCATAAAGTAAAAATTAGTTGGTTCTAGGACACCAACTCTAACACTTTTGATAGTGATGGTAGTAATAAAAAAATATAAATACACAAAGGATTAATAAATATTTTAAATGAAATGGTAATTATCTTCAAAAATACCATTTCGAGGATGCTAGTTTGTTGATGGAATATGATATCTCTCACAAATTTTCATACATAATATCTACAATATTTTCCATTGGTTTGTTTTGAACACTAGAGAAACATTGATAAAAATAAGTAATTTGTTTTGATATGTGTTTTTATAGTGAAATATTATTATATACAACCCAATAATTATGCACTTTTAGAAGTCAAAAGGCTCCTTGTATGCATGGAATATCCTCATTCCATGATTTTCACAATACTTAAAAACTACCCTATTGTAATATAAATATCATTAAAAAATAATATAAAATATATAACTTGATGTTTAGTTCTAAAACGTTGGATGTAGCATATTACAAATTGAAAAATGTCACCATGTGTGGTTTGTTTGTTTTGTATCAATGCACTGAATCTAGAAAATAAATATTTGGAGTATCTAAATTGACTACAACAAGTAACAAATGTTTCCTAAAAAATATAAAGGAATAAGTAATGAAAATATATTTGATATGATAAAATTTTATATTTTTACCTCTGCATCATTGATAATAAAAATAGTTTTTCATCCATAAGTTTTATTTCAAGCATTGCTGCCAGTTCTATCACTATTTTATCAATTTGAATTGAATCCAATGAGGTTAGTTGTGTAGAAGTGATGTGAGGACTAATGAGTCCATATTTATGTTCATAGGGTAGTCCCTTAAAATATTATTGATAAAGACGCAAAAAAAAAAAATGAATTGTATTTAGTTATAATTAACATAATAGACCAGACATTGGAAAAAATCATGAAAATATACCTCATGTATACATTTACAACTGAGAATCCTAGCCAGTCATACTTTAGGATTTCATTTAAATTCTCAAGAACAATGAAGTCTGTAATGTCCTCTCTGTATATTTGTTCTTAAAAATAAACTATGAAATTACTACCACTTTGTAACCTTGTATCCAAAATAACCTTCAATGTTAGTAAATAAAAATAATGAATGGGTGAGGTAAAGGTGATATGTGAAGTTATTTTTGATTGGTCAGTTGATCCTTTAGATCGTTTTGATTCTAAATTTCATTTCACCCCTTCCCTTTTTCCTTCTGTAACAACATTCATCAGTTTAGACCTTTTTTTAATTAATTTCTAATGGATTAACATGAAAAATAAATTGGAAATAAATACCTCCTTGTCAAAATATTTTTTTACAAAATTTTACAACCATGCCATGAATGTTCTAATTTCTTGCTCGACCGTATGAATATCTACATCATCAAGTAGAACAGGTAGCTCAGTGCTTGGATCATGAGCTACGCTAATCCACACTCTCACATGACCTGTTGGAAGTTGTCTATTGTGTAGAGTATCTTCTTAGATATTATACACAGTAGCCCTCACAAAAAAGAGATGGGTGGATGTTGACAAATATAAATCACAATATTTTTCACCCTATAGAATATCATTACCTGAAATTTATTAGTGTCTTCTTGATTAACATTTCACATGAAAAATTATGTAAAAATTGATTACCTCATTTAAGATATCTCTTTGAGGGGAATGGCTCGCCTCAAAGCTAGTGGTGGGGTGGGGTGGGGGTGGGGATAATCACGCAGTGGTTGTTCCTGAGTTGTTTCTTCTCTTTGCTTCCTCCCCATAACATTTTCTAGAAATTCATACTGACGATGAAATTTTTCTTCAAGAGTAGATAATCATTCCTTTATCTATTCCATTTGTTTATCTTTATCCCCCTATTCTTTTTTTATCAAAATATGTTTGGGGTGTCACCCCAAAACCCATACCTCGGACACGACTATACTGTTCTGTCCACTTTAAGAACACTAATAGTATTTTTTTCATCCAGTATAGCTGATGTTGATTCCCATGTCTTAGTCAGATAAACAATATAGGAAAATAATTAATCATTATTATGTAATCACAATTTAAATAAAAACAAATTTTTATTATGTCATAATTACACATATTTCCCACACTTTTTTATGTGTTTTCATATATTAGTATCCCATATTTATTTAAAAGTTCCTCCTTCTATAGCACATGATGTGGAATGGAAGTGGATTTGGGTTTGGATTCATCAGTATGTATATAAATAGAGGAGCATAATTATGTGGTTGTTTCATTCCACATAAAACTATTAAGGTATATTTAATATATGTACCAATTTTTTTCAGGATAAGCATACCCCATACTTACTTTATAGTAGGGGTACATTGGTTTTTCTTCCCATTTCTTATTTTCATCACTAATTTGTTATTTCATAAATTAACAATTCTTAATCAAAGTGATTAATACACATATTTTTAAACAATGTATTACCAGCCACAATATACCTAAAAATATGTCTCCTCACAAAATCTAGTAAACCCATCCCATGTTTCTTGGCTTATCAAGTGTTCATACATATGTAGTGGGTGCAGGTTAATTTTTCCTTTAGCATCTTTGAGATGATTTTTTTTTAATTCTATGAAATCCTCTATGATCCTTTCTAGAAAGCATTAATTTAAATTTTTTTGGGAGTCATCTACTATAAATTCACTCTGAAAGGGATAATGAATAATAATTCAATGTTTAATTATTTTGTTTTTTAGTAAAATAAATAAGGGATATCATAATGTTACCCTAATATCTTCCCAAATTAGTGTCTTAAGTATGAGAACAACATGGTTCCATAAATATTCATCAAGAGACACACACATTTGAGTGGTGATCCTAATGAAACTACTAAACATGGACTTGTTGGGGTTAATAGGTTTGTCGCATGCATTCCATCCAACCTTGAATTTGGTACCTTTGTTTCTCACCTTAATAATTTTTTTATAACACTAGCATGCTACGATGCTCCTGCTTTTTTAGGGACATAGGTTGTTCACTATATACCATTTCCTTGGTTTCAAAATCATCAATATATTGTTCCTATGGATTGGTAGAATCTCTATGAGTAGAAGGTTATTGTTCCTATGTATTGGGAGCACCAGTAGGTTGAAAAACGTGTTGTTCCTCAGGATTGGGAGAACCAACATGTAAAGAAGTCATTATCTACATAAGTGGTTTAACATTTAATTTAGATTATGTAAATTCAATAGTAAAAAAATAATAATATGAGGTAACACAAAGTATATTAAAAAAATAACCCTATTATTGAACTATTTTTTTAAGGGTTGAAGGGATTTGACCCCTCTATCAAGTATCCAAATCCCTTCATTGTGGTCTCCTATGACATACAATACCCCATATATATTGGGACTGCTGTGAAATGATTAAGACGTCCTAATGAAAGGGTCATCCTTAGTTGAATTTTCATCCGAACCTTCAATGGTTTTAGTTGATAACATAATAATTAACCACTTTTGGTTTATGGGATCTGGATCATAAAATACTTGCACTAATTATGATTCCATTATAAATGGTTTGACTTTTTACCCTTCCTTATTGAAATTCACTTTCACAAATATAAATTCAACTATTTTAATATCACTCCTGTTATCAACCCACTTTCATTGAAAAATTGGCACATGGAATATTTTATAATCCAACTCCCTTATTTGTTTGATGATGCCAAAGTATGACATATTCTCATAAATTTTATTTCTACCCTTGTTACCAAGTACGTGCATCACTTTAGCCACAAGTGTAAAACCACTATTTTTCATGGTACTGCCTTCATCATGTTCATTTTTATAGAATGTATAACCATTAATTACATAACCATTATAAGATAATACATGCACACTTGGTCCTCCGACTATCCATTAAAGTAATTTTGAAATTGAATCTATATTTTCATGCGACTCCTTAAAAATATGGTATCTAAACCATCCTATAAATTATTTATTATGTGTATTTGATATACATCTTTCATCTCATGATGGATTCGAATCCCTAAAAATTTCATTATGGGTTTCAACATATGGGGAAACCTATAAACTATTATGAAAGACGTAAATGTAGTCTTGATACTGATATAAAATAGTGACTATAACAACATATATTTCAAAAATTACTTCACCAACATGACTCCCAGTGTGACAAGATTTTGGTAGACCAATGATTTCCACACCAGATAGGTAGTTGGTATATAATTCAATGACTTACTCAATAATATATCGTTCTGAAATATAACCTTCTACCTGACTTCGATTTTTGACACACCCCTTCAAAATCTTCATATACCATTAAATGGGATACATCCATATATAATGTAAATGATCACATAGTCTAATCTCTCTTACCAAGTGAACCATCAAGTGAACCATAATATCAAAGAATATCAGTGGGAAAAATATTTCCAATTCACATAATATGAAAAAAATTTACTTTTCCATAGTTGGAAATTTCACCAGGTATATAACTTTGTTTCGCATAGTTTTGAAAAAGAAATAAACCTTGGTTAATGTATGAAGAACAATCTTGTAAAAAATGAAATATAAAGCTAGAAGTATTAGATCTTTCATTAAAACATGATATTCATGTGATTCCAAACCCTTTAACTTTAAATCAGTCATTGAAACAATATTAATGATATTTTTTGAATACCCCTTTGGAACCTTTACATCATTTAAGAAGTTTAATGATTGATATCTCTCCTTCCTGGAAAGAGTGTAAGCATCTGAAGTTTAACAACCCAAACTTTTTTAATAAATTTCATTTCCTGAAAATGCGTGTTATATTATTTCATATACAACAAAACTATATCTTTATATTAATTAAGTGATCATATTTTGAAATGTAACCATTGATTTTCGACCATTATATGACCATTGGTCAATTATAACCATTGGTAAATATGACTTTTTTTCAATATGTTCATTGGAAACTATACTCTTAATAATAATTTTAATGTTATAATTATTGTTTATAAGTAAAAATGACAAAGGAAAATTAATGCAGAAAGAAGAGTCGATGGCCTAATCTAGTAGAGTCATGCCATACAAAACCCATTTTTCAGAACTTGGGAGGGAGTTAGAATCATTGGGATTCTCTCTTGACCAATCCCAAGATGTGCTTTAAGAAGTGAGGCTTTAACAGAATCACATCCAGGAGAAGTTCAAGTTAATGAAAATTACCACTTAGGCAATGTTAGCCGAGCCACCCCATGAATCTATCATCATAACACACCTTAAACTTATGTTGTATGAAGGTGTTATAAGGGTTTATGTTTCAAGTTCTTATTTACTTAATGTATAGTCCCTTTGTATAAGTAAAATTGTTGTTCCATCATTTTCATTTTGAGTTTAGTTTTTCTTAAAAATATGATGAATTTGATAAAATGATTATTCGGATAGAAATTATAATTTTCATAAAATATATAATTAATATAATAATATAAGGTGTTATTAATAATGTTTATTTTAATTAAATATTATGATTAAAACACTCTTATTTAAATTTAAATTATAAAATAATTTTTTTTTCAAGTGTCAAAAAATTTACTATGCATTTTCTATCTGCGATTATTTTTAATAAATAAGGTTTTTTATATTTAAAAGTTAAATTTATAATACTTGTATAATTATTATGATAAACTAAAAATCATTTTTTAAGTTAAAACGTCAAAATTAGGTTATGGTGAATTTATGATAATTTTCTAAAATATTTTATTTTTCAGTGAACAGTAAAAATACAGTTTTGAGTTTTCGGTATGTTCAATGACATCATAAGGATGTGTTGTGTAATATAAAATTATTGTCAAATTTTTTGTATTATAATAACACAATAGTTTTCCCAAGTAGCTAATACCATGGGAAAATAACATGAGAAAACCCATGGTTTTGCAAATACCACTACTGAGGTGTCCATGGAAATCAATAAAAAAATCCCTCACTTTTTCTATAAATACCCACCCATTTATCCATTATATTTCATTAAAAATTAATCCTTCATGAATATATGATCGTTTTACCTCCCAAGGAGTCCTCCCAAGGTTTCCTTAATTCCCAAAGGTCCCAATTTTCAAGTTTTAGGAGTTACTCTTTGAGGTAAGAAAAATCTCAACTCCTCTTTTCCTTTCAAGTTCCATTTTTATTTGGTATGCCTTTCAAATTTCCAAGATATGTTATTATATCCATTTTATTATATAAATTTAACTTATTTATATTCTTTTATGAATATTATACCTTTATCCCCTCTTTTTTTTAATGTTTTCTATAACCATGTTTCTTACCCATTATGCTGCCGAATTTTCTTCTGAAAAAATTCTCTATTTTTCTCAAGAATTTATCTTATTTTCTTTTGAGAATACCCAAAACTCTATATTTTATAAGGTCATTCAACTAGATTTAAAAATAATCTATTTTATTCTAGAATTAACATACATTAAAACTACCTTCCGTTTTTATGGGTTAATAATGACATAAAGATCTTATCGTTAAGCACTTTTTTTTTTAAAACACCATGATTTTGATATGAAACCTATTTATTTTATTCTATGAAGGTTATTTATGAAATTTTTTATTATGATATATGTGGATAACATTAATTAATATAGAAGGGTAAACCCTAATACCGCTCCAATGTATTGGGTAAATAATTTAATCTCTATAGATGACATGTTTTATGATACCTTGGTGAATAACCTCGGTAATTTTTATGACACCCCAGTGATAAAACTTGGTGATATGATTATGAATGACTCAATTAAATGTTTTATCCACATTTACATGTTATGATTCATGATATTTTACTATCATATATCTTTTTTTCCTTTTCCCATTCCTTTATGATATTCTTCAAGTTCTTTTCGATAATTCTCATGATCACTTGTAAACTGTTTCCCTTGATTTCCCTTACCGAGCCTTATGCTCACCCTTTCCTTTGATGTATGTCCCCAAGTTATGAGATGTAATAAATTTACATAGTATAAACCTTGAATAATCCTTTTAAGTTTAATGAAATAATTTTTTATGTTTTCATGTATTATGTACCTTTTATCTAAGAAACTAAACTTTAAAAGATCCTCTATTTGTACAATATAATGAAAAGTTATGTAATAAAAAGGTCAGATTCCATATGGAGAAAGAAAAGTTTGTATTTCACCTTTCACTGGTGCTAAATCTTACCATTTTCCCATGTAGATAACATCTAACCTAGACTTAATTCCATATTTTATTTTTTCAGGTTCATTTAGTAATGTTTTAATGACACTATCACACTTATTTTTTCAATATGCATAACATCAATAAAATTCCCGACATAAAAACAATTCTAGTATAGTAAATAAAAAAACTGATATCTTTTTACAACCGATTTTCATAAAGTTAAAAAAAAGGTTTTCTAAAATAAGTGTCCATATATTTTACTTTCTTAAATAGTTGATCATTTGTTAGTGGAGATGGTGTTGTACTTTCTTTTGAACTCCCATCAAATGATGTCATTTGAGATCGGTGCTTTTTTTTGCTGGGGTAGAAATATGTGATGTCCTATAAAAACAGTCTTTAATGAATGTTTCAACCTAATTAACTATATACCTTGTTCAAAAATGGGACACCCTTGAGTTCCATTAATGTTATATCCCGAAAAATTTCCATAAAAAGGAAAGTAATTTATCATCCAGTACAACTTCACTCTCAATTTGAAATATTCATTTCTGTAAGCATCATACAACATAACACCTGAATCCCACAATAATTTCAAATATTTTATCAATGGATCCAAATAAATATCAATATCATTACCCAGTTGTTTTGGTCTTAATATAATCATATATAAAATAATGTATTTTCATTTCATGATAAACCACGATGGAAAGTTATAATTTACCAACATAACCAGTCATGTATCGTGAGTAGTTCTTTGAAAACCAAAAGATCCACTCCATCTATACATTGTGAAAGATGAAGGTTTCTCAGCTTATTTCCAAATTCCAAATACTCGTGATCAATTATCTTCCACTGAGGAGATTATTTCGGGTGAGGAAGTTTCCTATATTTATTTCTTGTATCTGTGTGCCACCTCAATTTCCTTGCATTATCCTCATTTCCATATAGGATTCCAAACCTTGGAATGATTTGAAAGTACCATACAACTTTATTAGGACCCAATTCATCTTTATTTTATCAAGAAGCAATAAATTTTGGTTATTCTTTAATTGATTTGTGGTACTTGAGAAACACTATACAATCATTTTTATAGACTTGTATTCTTTCATAGATCATACCCATTGAACGTAGAATTCATTTGGCATTATATGTTTGTCTAGGAAGATCATTATCTTACGAGATCATATCATTAAAGAAAAAAAGTATTTTAGTAAAACTAGAATCACTCCATCCATTCCCAAATTTTAAATTATATAACTTCAGTATGGATGAAAATAATATATATTTAGTACCACCATTATACAATGGAATCTTTTCACAGATCTTTAACTTCTCAAATTATTTTAGACAACCATGAATTTTATCTTCAACTGTCATTGTAATTTCCTCAATACGATCTTCATCTTCATTCATACATGTAATCACATCCTCGATACAGTCTTCTTTATTGTCCACACTTATAATCATTTCTGATAATCTATAAAACACAGTGCTATCCTAGTCACTCGATACATTCACTTTTCCCTGTGTTTAGTCCAACATTTATAACTATGATATATTCTGCGACAGATCAAGTGTTCTTTCAACTCCTATGGAATAATTAGTCTTGAATAAAAATAGCGTAAACACATATAAAGGATTTGAGAAGGTTCATATGCAAGATATTTTTCAAACTTGATGAACTCTTTCACCCCATCTTCATACTCTTTTTTCATATGATTAGAATCCATCAATTTTCGATTTATATCCATCCTATTTAATTTGGTAATATTAATATTTAAAAAAATAAATAAATACACAAAAAGGTACCTTTAAAATTAGGGGAACCCAATAATTGAATGTTTCAAATCATTTAAACATTATTTTAAGGAAATAGGTAATTGAATTAAGAAAATAATTACTCCACTGGTGGTAGGTGTTATCTTCTGAATTCACCCATAATGATAACTGATACCTGGTACGGGATGACTAATGCTCAGGTTAGTTCAAGAAACATTGGTACATGTCTAGAAGAGATGTGGGATAAGTATCAAGAAAAAAATAAAATAATAACTATTTGGAACATGAATCTTATGAGGATTAAAACTATTTCTTTAAATCTAAATGTTCTCTTGTTAGGGAGTTGGAAAAACATCAAACAACATTTCTTAGTTTTCTATGTAAAGTTAAAAAAAGCCGCAACAATAGTCTGATCCTTACAAGGGGATCCTTGATTAGTTTAACCATGAAAAGGCTCAGCTGGATGGTCTTACATGCACTCATGTGGATAGATCCATTGGAGTTTTAACATTCAAAGAAAATCATTAATTACTCCATGAAAAGGGAAAAAGATTTTGGTATGAGGACTGAATTTTATTAATGCTTAACTTCCATTGAGGTCAAGAATGAGGGAGTGGGGTCATGATGAATATTATTTCCATTATTGATAAATTTACATAAATTAAATATATTTTATTTGTGAGACATAAATTGTAGGATCTTAATATATTTAAATGCTTTAGAAGAAAAGTAGAGAAGGATTGTAATTTCTCCTTATAAATGATCCAAAAATATAATGGTATTGAATTTATAAGGTGAAAAAGTGATGATTATTTTTAGAATCTTGATATTTACCATGAACTTAGTGTATCATATACTACATAATAAATTTTTTTTTGAACCAAATAATATAATTTTAGTTGATATGGATTGAACATTGCTAATAGAGAATACTACATTATAAAAAAATATATGAATCTATTAAATCTAATTTAAAATCACTAAACTCCATTTTAAATTCAATGTGAAGTTTAAAATATCCTTTATTTAGATTATCATTAAAATAAAAAATATCCTCCTCATTCCTAAACAATATAGAAATCCAATTTATTAACTTTAAAACCAATAATTTACCCTTAAAATAACATTTACAGTATAAAAAACCAGTGAATATTATCCTAATAAATCTATGGGAAAGTTTTTATTAGTTTTTAAAAATGATTTTCACCACTAAAAAACATGTTACGCTTTATTTAAAATCACTTTTTTAAAAAATGTTTACCCATTAAAAAAACATTTTTTAGAAAATAAAACACTGAATTCATTTTTAAACTACCTTTTAAAACTCACTCACTATTTTCAAAACAACCCCTTTCCATTTTGAACCAAGATTTCAAACTTTTAACAACAACCAACCCCCTTTGTGAAGATCAAATCACCTATTATATAGTATAATATGTATAACAATTGACACACACACACACACACATATTTATATGAAAAAAATAAAAGCTATATTATTTGAAAACCATTTTCATAATATAAAATATGTATATTAAATATAATAATGGATTCAAAAATAAAAAAATAAATTATTATATTTTTTAAAATATTTTTAACACTAAAAACAAATATAATGAATAAAATTCGATTAATGGTTCCAATAAACATGAACAATAAAATGATCACCATGAATGAATGACAAATAAAAGTGGTAGTGTCACCAAGAAAAATGATTTTAAATCATTCAAAACTAGAAAAAATAATAAGTGAAAATTATTCTTTTAAAAAAATTGAATTAAAAATTAATTCACCACCATGAAAGACACACCCTTATAAATTACCATTTTTTAAAAAACTCACACACTTTATAGGGAAATCCACAAATAATTTCCAAAAATGTTACTCATAAAAAATAAATATTCATAACTACTCTATATCCATTTATAAATCAGTTTAAAAATTTAAAAATTATTTTTTTCTATAATTAAACATATAAGACTTCAAATTTTCTAAAAAATTAGTGTATAGAAGAATCCACACACATTAATTATTATTTCATAGACAAATCTCAAATCTATAATAAATATATTAACCCAAACAATTCTCATTTAATAGCTAGGAAATAAATTCCTAATTCATGTTAACCCATAACATTTGATTCCATAAAAACCTCTCTGAATTTGTTTTTACCAAGTGAAAAATAATAATTCTAAGGGATAAAATATATTCATGATAAACATAAATTCCATCGAGTACTAAAACATTAAAAAAATAAAAAAATAAAAAATATATAAAGGGAAGGAACCACCCGAACTGGCCCAAAATTTTTCTATATTTCATATCATAACGAGGAAGGGGAGAAATACGAGTGATTTCATGTATTTTTCTAAAAAAATATTTTTAAGGTTCACATAATTGATCACAATGTTAGAAAACATGATTGGCCTAACTGGGATGAAACCATTTCTTTGGGAACCATCAAATTTGTAATCGATAACTATGAAAGGAAAGAAATAATCTTCTATTATCGAGAGTTATAATGATCTTCCAGGATGGGTGCATGGTATGAACCCTACCAAAAATTATCTTTTTTCAAAAGCACTTATAATCCTAAAACACATGTTTTTAATTTTTTTAACAAAATGGTGTCATTTAAGACCACACCACACCATTTAGAATGAAAATCTTATAAGCCTAGATCTAAAACTGCACCTTTTCTTCTAAATTTATTTCCTCATATTCCTATTAATAATCCAATTTGGTAAATTTATGGAAACTAGCATTATTATTCTAAATATAAAATAAAATAACATTAATTTAAAAAATTAGTCTATCGTTTTCCCATTAAAATTTTATGAAAAAGTGTAAAATTTTATCTCGATAACATGTGACTACAAAAACAGGATATTGATTTTCTAATTGATAAAACAATGGAAAGTTCTTGCTATAGTGAAGGGGAATATTACAGTGGAAACAAACACATTTTAGTCACACATTAGGTGAGAAGATAATCATTTTAACTTAATGGTAAAAACTAGATAACTTGAATAAAATGACTATTTAATCGATGCAATACTTGGAATACCCTATAATAATGATAATTGACATACTATAGAAGCATTATCACAATAATTATGGCCATTTTTAGATTAGTTATTCCAAAAAAATGGAAAAATTTTATCTTAGAGAAGAGGTTGGATAAAAAGAAGAAAGTGATTCTTTTATTGATTATTGATAATGTAGAATTTGGATGCACACTAAATTCATTGAAAATTATCACATTTTTTGGTATAGTAATAATTTCATAAAAAATAGAGTACCAGAAACTTAAATTGTAAATAAAAAGAAAGTATAAACTGAATAAGAAAAATAATTAACACGTTATAGTGGGTACATGTTTCTATTCTAAGGGATGTAAGACTAGTTCAGAGGAAGTAAAATTTCTATGCAGTTGAGTACATGGGAATCAGTTCTATAGTAAGGATGTGGATGTTGCAGTTTTAATGGAAATGTGAGGACTTGTGGGGGAACCCATGATTAAATCTAACAATCACCCCAAATCACGTCACCCTTACTCCACCTCAAGTAATTACTTCCTTTAGAGGTTACTCAACCCTCATAGGTTCTTTTTTAGTAAAGAAAAAGAACACGAGGATAATAGATAAGAAAAATAAGAATAAATTAAATAAAGGGAAGGAGGAGGAGGAAGAAATGTGGTCATGGACAAACACCGCCACAGAAAGATCGACACTCCAAGCTTGAAGAAGGTGTGAATATGAGGTGAAACATACCTTAGTTTTGGAGAGGCTTGATTCATTGAGAAATTTAATGAAGACCAAGACCAACAACAATAGTAGGGTTTTACAAGAGCATTAGGGTTCAGTGGTAGTGGTGACAGTAGTCAGGTTCCATGAAAGCTTAAAGGTGTGAGAGAGGAGACTCTGTTATGGTTATTTTTATAATATTGGGTAGATCTTTATCAATGCTTTCAAAAAATCATGGATAAAGAGTAGTTTTATCAGCACTAAAATAGTAAGTGATGATAAAACTAATCTTTATTAGTGCTTTTTAGTGTTGATAAAGAGAAGTTTTTTTCACGCTGATAACGATACAACTTTATCGATGCTAAAAAATGATAATAAAGATATAATTTTAATAATAAATTTATTCATTCATAATTATAATTATAAATAAATATATTTAAAAACATTTCTATATATTTATATTATTATATATATTTATAAAATTATAAATATAATAAATATATTTATTATTTTTATATAATTATAAATATATTTATATATATCTATAATTATATATATATATTTATTAATATATAAAAATATATTTGTAAAATTATAATAAATATATTTATTTTTTAAATGTATTTATTTTAATTTTATAATTATTTAAATATATATTTATTTAATTCCATTTATAAATAAATATAATTAGAAATATTTCTATATAATTATAAATATATTTATATATTTATATATATTTATAGTATTTGGGGACTTACCCGAGTGGCAAAGGCTCCCCGTAATCCTGCATCAGACTTAGTTTCAAATCTAGGCGACAACAAATTTTTGTAGGTACTATAGCAGGCACTATAGTGACACTGTAACATTGTGGTAGTGCAATACTGCAGCGGGGTACTGTAGCACTAATACTATTAATCCCAAATGGGCTTTCGGGTCATTGGGGATTCAAGCCATCAAGGGGGCGGTGATGCAGACATGGCGTGCAGGTGGCGATGTAGGCATGATGAAAAAAGGGCTTTTGAGCCATCCAATGGTGGGCCTATGTGCTATGTAATGGGATTCACGCCCACTGGTCCTTCGGGCCAAAATATATAATCTAATAGAGCAGCTGGTCGGGTGGGTTATCCCTTGGGGGGGGGGTATGACCTTCCTTTCAGGCATGTGTGTGTCCGGTGTGTGTGTGTGTGTTTGAATGTAATTGTACCCCAAACACCTAATATAATATACTTATATAATTATAAAGATATAAAAGAAGATGGAGGTAATTTTAAATATTGTGTCACATCATTTAAACTGTGTTTAGTGATTCTCCACGATGGGTTTTGATCTGGATTGTTACTTTGATTTACGCAAGGTATTCATTCCCATGATGAAGGCCAATGTTGTCACAAAATGTGCAGATGATCTGTTGAAAGAGGCACTAAGATATGGAAATAGGTTCATGAATTTGATGGTCCGACGAAGGATACAACTAATTTAAAGATAAACTAGCCATCCTCGACCAAGAATCATCAATTCTTCTATGTCTCCCATTCCTCTTTGGAGTCCTCTCACGAGATTATGAAGAATGGAGAATTGTAGTTTGTTTAAGTGAACCCTACTTTTTTTAGGGACCGAATTGAAGTGTGTAAGAATTTTCATCAGGTATGGGGATTATATGGATAATACATTATATCAACTGGCTTGAGTTTTTTTCCATATTATTTTTCCTTCACAGGCGATGAAACTAAGAGCATGGAGCTTTGGTTTTATATCACTTAATTTGTGAACCTTGTGATTTCAAGACTGGGATCCATGGTTTGATCTGACGAAGGTGAGGAATTCAATGACTCAATGTTGGATTAGGGTTACTGGGATGAATTGATTTTTTTGCACCGAAATATTTTGTGGGATGTTGCCTCCACTGTAAGTACTCCCATTAAGTTTGACAAAGAAATTGAATTTTCTAGATTTAGGCATTATGCTCATATCCTTGTTGAATTTGATTTGTGATATCCACTTATTGAAACTATCTATCTTGTGGTAGATAAATTTTAGTTTGAATTATCAATTGATTAAGAGACTATGCCTGATTTTTGTTTTAATTGTTTTTGTATTGGGCATGAAAAGAATTCATGTTGAAGGGGCATGAATTTCTCCAATTGTAAGAAGTATGGTCACATTGTGGATAATTTCAAGTGTAATTTACCTGTGGTTAGTGATGATAATGGGTTAATGGGTCTGATAAAAGGAAGGAGGATTTTGGATAGAGCCAAAATAAGGGGTTGGACCATGGTGTCCCTTTGATAAAGTAAACAAGGTGGGGGGAAGTTGTAAGATGATTGTGAAGTTGTTAACTAGTAGGACCTTCATGTTAATTCCTCTCTACAGCCTTCTAGTGGTAGATTTTTTTCCAAAAAATGGATCCTTCTGATGTTTCTCAAACTGTTATGGAAAATGATGTTAAAGTAGATCATGTTGAAGTCCTATCAAGTGCTAATAATAGGAAAAATCAAGTCTGTAGGATAGGAGTACCCAACCCTCATACAAGGATATGCTCGTGGAATCTCCTGTGGCTTCATCCAAGAAATTTACCATCCTGGGGATGAGATCCCCAGACATGATGTTCACCGATCCTTGTGGATAGGGTACCAATGGTCAGCGAACTAGTGCCATGGGTATTTCTATAATAAGGTTCAATTTGGATGTGAACAATGAGGTTCCTGGTAGGCTTGTCAACCCTTCTCTTATCCAGGTTGATGAGCAGAACACTTTTCTAGATAATTTATTGGGGGAGTTCCATCTGGATGGTGGTGCTATTAGAATTAAGGTAGGGAATCATGTAGCTGAGCTGTCCACTCTACTAGTTGATAAGTAGGGGGAGCATCATTTAGATAGAGATGATATCTAGAGGGATGAAACAACTGATAGGCCTATTGGTCCTGGTATTGTTGAGGATTCTATGCACTATACTCCGCTCACTAATATTCAGGTGGATTTCCCTCTGGTTGGAGCTACTATTTGCAGGGATGACTAAAGGAATTCCCTAGTAATGTGAATTTGTTAGGGTATTCCCAACCAGGCATTAAATTATTCTCTATGTTAGACTCTATTAATACACCTGAGTTTTATTTGCTTCATCTTAAAGGTCATGAGAATACAGGATGAAAAAACTAGAAGAAATCTCCTCTTATTAGTAGTTCTAAACCTTCCTTCACATTTGGTAAGAAATATGGTCATGGTTATCAGGATGTATCCACTGTTGCTGGAGGATCTCTTGAGTCACCAAAAGGGTTGGCCCCAGATATGAAGGATATGTATTAACCATGTGACCATAGTACTGATTCACCATCTAATGAGGATGAGCAAGCTGATCATTCCAAACAGGATTCTTCACCCACTAAAATAGTTTAAGAGGAGTCCACCTTACCTATAATGGAATAGACCTTGGAATATGATAAACCGGACTTGCTAAAGATGACACAATGAAGAAGAGGATGTCACTCGACTAATTGGGGGGGGGGGTCTTGAAGTTGGGAGAGCCGATACAAGAAGAGATGATCACTGTTGTATGTTCACAATGTGGATTTTTCCCAATGTTTTTGTCTTGGTGTGTTGCTGTCACACTTGAACTTTTACCTCCATCTTTCCCTGTACTTTTACTTTTGTTTAATAAATTTTGGATCCATGGGTTTTGTGTTACCAAATCCATGGCTGATCCGTATTGGTATATAACTATATATATTATTTAAAGATATTTATTATAATTTAATAATATTTTAAATACATACATACAAAGATATATATATATATATATATTTATAATTATAATTATAAATAAGTATATATAAAAAGTATTTATATATATTTATAAATATATTTATTACAATTTTATAATTCAGTTTGGGTGGTAGCCAAGTGGTTAACACAACCCATAAGTATGCATGAAACCTAGGATCAAATCCTGGTGGATGAAGATTTCTGGGTTACTATAGCAGTACTGTAGCAGTTTAAACTATTTATCCATTTGGGCTTTTGGGCCACCGGTTTAGGCCTATGGGCCATAGGGGCCTTCTGGCCATCAAAGGGGGGAGGTGATGAAAACACGATGGGTAGGTGGGGATGAAACCGTGACTCAAGAGGGGTTTTTGGGTCATCCAATGGTGGGCCTATGAGCCTTGTAATAGGCTTCATGCCCAATAGGCCTTTGGGCCATAAATTATCAATGTAATAAAAGTGGCCGATTGGGTGGGTTATCCCTTGGGGGGCTATGACTTTCCTTTCTGACATGTGTGTGTGTGGTGTGTGTATGTTTGATTGTAATTATACCCCCAAACACCTAATATAATATAATATTATAATTATTTAATATTTATGTATTTATTTATAATTATAATTATAAATAAATAAATTTAAAACTATTTATATATAATTATAAATATATTTATATAAATATATATTTTTATTAATATATACCTATAAATATAATAAATTTATTCATTATTTAAATATATTTATTATAATTTTATAATTATTTAAATATATATATATATATATATTGATAATTTCATAAATATTTTTTTTAAAAAATTATATACATTTATAATTTTTTATTTAAATATTTATATTACAAAATTATTAAAAAAATAATTTAAATAAATTAATTATATAAATTTCAAACATATTTTAAATGTTAAAACATAATAAATAAAAAACAAAAAAATATTATTCATATAAATTACCAATATATTTAAAATATTACATGTATAGTAAATAAGTATATGTATAAATAAATATTACAAAATGATTAAATATATTTTTAACATTATTAATGAATATATAATAATAAATGGAAAAATTAAATTAAATAAATTAAACAAATATTAAAAATTGAATTCATAACATTTACTTGAATTACAAACATACATATGTAGACATACACATTTACACACACATACACATATGTATATTCACACATACACATACATACATGCAGTTATACATGTACATATATTTTAAATTATTTAATATCATTATAAATATATATCTAAATAAATATATTAATTTATATATTATATAATTGTTTAAATAAAATATTATTATATTGTATTTATTTTAATTATACACACATTTTCTAATTAATGT
The DNA here is from genome assembly GCA_963277665.1 of Viscum album. Lineage (NCBI taxonomy): Eukaryota > Viridiplantae > Streptophyta > Magnoliopsida > Santalales > Viscaceae > Viscum > Viscum album. The sequence continues at coordinate 772,128,580 of OY728155.1, read as the reverse complement.
ATATAAATAAGCTATTAAACATTTTTATTAATATAAATTTCATAATTTTTTATATATAAAATTATAAACATAATATTAATTTTTTATTAAAATTTATATAAATCATATTTATATATTACTTTAAATATATATATATATATATATGCACGTATTTTAATATAAATCTTATTTAAATATATATATATATATATATTTATTTATAATTATAATTATAAATAAATATATTTATAAAAATTTGTATATAATTAAAAATATATTTATATAAATATATATATATATATAATTATATATATTTATTTTTAGAAAACATGGAGGCAGAGCCCCTTTATTAAAAAAGAAAGCAAAGAGAAAATAGAATGATATTAGTTTTGGATGTGATGCCCACATCAGATACCTAGTTTTTCCCTAATTTTGATACCTATCTTATGTTCTTCCTCTTGTATGGTATTCCAATCGATTCTTCCTCATCCGTGCCCATGCCCATGACTTCTTAGATGATTCCCTCTTCACCAAGATCCTGCGTGTTGTAAGAGGCTTTCAAAATCAGTTCTTTCTGAACCGGACTCAACATCATATTGAGGCACCACCTTATCCAATTGAATTTCATCAGAATCTACCACTATAGGAGTATTTATATCTCCTTCCTCCATGGATCGAGACTGTATCATTTTTTCTCAATGTTGGCCTATACCTTGAATGTGTGCCTCAATGACTCCAAAAAGATTTGAAGTTGTAACATATACCTCATTAGTGCGACTCAATTACTATAAAAAATCATTGATGGATGTACCTAAGTCATTTAGTTGTGATGAATTAGCCTATATATTAGTATAAAATGGTCTAGGATTTCTATAAGAAACCATCTAAAATCCCTCTTCATCCATAAAGCATGATTGAGTCTTCCTCTTGTCTTCTGGTTCCTGCGAGGGCTCTAAAGTACTAGGTTTTCCAAAATTAGCTTGAAGCACATTTTCTAGATTCTTATTTATAAATTGGGCATTTCCCAATGTTTTATGTGAAGCTTTATATTTTCATGAAAAATATTTCACATTCATTGGAGAAAAAATCCTGGGTAAAATATGAGCCTTTGGTGAATTCATCTTTTATTTCCCAATATATTGATAATAAAAATTTAGTGTGACAACATTTTAAATGGATTGATCATGGATTAAAACCTCATTAGGTTCTTTATCCACATCCTGAAGAGAGTTATCAGATGATGAAATGAGGGCCTGCTCAGTAGTACCTCCAGTAGCCAACCCCCTCTGTCCCAAAGTCTAATATTTCATGTCCAGAGAGTGTTCTATAGAATTTACATTCACCAAAGAAGAAGAAATGGATCCTTTATCTTGACTTGAAGAAACTTCCTAGAGTCCATGTACCACTTTCACATCCTTATTTTTCACCAGAATTTTAGCATCCATTTTTTTCTTACCCTTGAGTTCCCTTGAGGAAATTATATGCTCCTACCGAAGTTACTGGTCAGCTGATTCTTGAATAGAAGCTTCATCACTGATTTGTTCTACCACTTCTATTTAATCAGGTCTACCATCAACTTCATGATGGCCTCTCAAATAATTTTTGGTGGTTCTGAGTTCCTACACAGGGACTTACTTCCTCACAAAAATAGGAGAAGAACCCACCCCAATAGCATTCCCACTACCCATGAGATCATCAAATCTTCTTGGTGAAGAGAGCTCCACATTATTTGGAGATTGACCAGCAACTGCTAGAGTGTCTAGCCTCTTTAATAGAGTGTATTCGAAGGATATACCTATAATAGGAAGTCTCCCCCGTTTACCTTCTTCGTCAACAACATCAACCCATGATTTTCAATGCTGGTCAACAGAACCTGGTGCTATGGGTACAACCTAGTTAACAAAATCCCAATCATGATCCTCCTTCCTGGAAGAAGCCAGACCCCTATTGAATTGCTACCCCTTATCCTCAGCGAAAATCCCTTAATTATTCAATTTCCTACACATTTTATTGGGATAAACCATCTATGAACAGAAATCACAAACAATATCTTTACATCAATATTCCTTCAAATGGATGATAGATTGACAAGATGAGATGAAATGAGGTAAATTATCATAATGTACCAGGAGATGGATATCATCATCCAAGGTGGAGAGAAAAACCTTATCAATTAAAGTGTAATTGAGACCCACTTAAATAAAGACACCAACATAATAACCATATCACACTATTTTCATTTCTTTATCGATTTTTATTGGAATATCCATAGTGGATGAAACATCAAACAAGATGTGTGGGTTCCATAAAACCCAATTGAGACCCAAGATATTGATCCATAACTGATCTTGAGTATTTTTGAGGGATAAGGGATTGAATTAAAGATCCTATTCCTAGATGGAAATAAAATCTGGTTCAAGGGAGAAGGAACTGAAGCCCCACCCACATCTCTTCTATTCCTCCAAAGACAAAATGATATGAAATAAACCTTTATCGAATGGGATTCAATTCCAATCAAAAACCCCTAAACCATAGATAACTTCTTCATAATATCATCTATCCTCAATGGTCTCTTGCCTCTAGGAAAGATGAGTCGATTGATGATCGAGTGTTGAAAAATCTTCAATCGATCTGAGATTTATTTTTTATTGGCTTTAACATGAGCCGTAGAGCCCTTACGAAGAATGTATTTAGGAGAAAGATCAATCACTGATGAAAAGTGACAGAGAGAAACTCCTTATTACTTAGACTTGAACACATCCTTGTCTTCCTTAGAGACTGTGTGTGACTGAGCTACATCAGAATGGAAATTCCCAACTAAAAGCAACAAACCAAGAGAATATGGGTACACCATACTAGTAGAGAAACCCTAGTCGCCGCCATCTTCATCGATTTAGAGCTCCCGAGATCCCATCCTTCACATTCTTATATATATTTATTAATATATAAGTATATGTAATTATAAATATAATACATATATTTATTATTTAATTATATTTATTATAATTTTATAATTATTTAAATATATTTATATTTATAATTCTAATTATAAATAAATATATTTATAAATATTTTTATACAAATATAAATATATTTATGTAATTTTATATATTAATATAATTAAATATAATTATATAATTATATATATGTATATAACTATATATATGTATGTATATATATTTATTAATTGTAGTTGGGGGCTTACTTGAGTGGTAAAGGCTCCCCGTAATCCTGCATCAGACTCGAGTTTAAATCTAGGTGAGAGAAAATTTCCATAGGTATGTTGCAGTACTATAGTAGATGATGATGCAGGAAGGCGGTGACACAGACATGACACCAACAGTATGATGCAGGCATGACACTGCACTGGGTCTTCAGGCCGGTTAGTGGGCCTTTAGGCCATGTAGTGGGTGTCACACCCATCAGGACTTCGAGTCATGTACTGAAGAAATAAGGCTTGATGGGTGTACTATCCCCTGGGGGGGGGTGTTATGGCCTGCTTTTCTGGCCTATGTGTGTGGTTTGTGTGTGTTTAATGTAATTATACCCCCACACACCTAATATATATATATATATTAATATATAAATATATATAATTATAAATATAATAAAAATATTTATTTTTTAAATATATTTATTATAATTTTGTAATTATTTTAATATATATATACATTTAAATATATTTATTGTAATGTTATAATTATTTTAATATATATACTTTATTTATAATTTTAAAAATAATTTTTAAAAACATTATATATATATTTGAATTATTAAAAAATATATATTAATGTATCATATTTATATTAATTATATACATGAAATTTTAATTAATGTATATAAATAAACATTATTTTTTAAATATAATAATGATAATTATATATATATAATAATAATATTTTTTAATAAATTTTTTTAGCAGCGCTAAAAATAGTGCTGATAAAGATCCACTGTTATTAGTGCTAAAAGAGGCGCTGATAAAGGGTATACCTTTATCATTGTTTTTTAGCTCTAATAAAAGTTTTCTTTAGCATCACTTTTAGCTAGCACTGATAAAGGCAACCTTTTTATCATCACTTTCAGTTTAGCACTGATAAAAGTAGGTGCTACATAAGCCATGATCTATAGTAGTGTATTTTCTAATAACAACTATAGAATCATTCTTATTTAGCACTACCCTTTATCACCATTTAAAAAAAGCACTATTATAGGGGATTCTTTTATTAGTGATGATAAAGGTCTCTTTTATCAGTGCTAAAAAAATTCTAATAAAAGTACCCTCTTTTATCAGTGTGTTTTCTCAGTGCTGATAAAGGATGCCTTCAATAACATTTTTTTATCAGTGCTGATAAAAGTATTTTTTTAAATAAAAGGCATATTTCATATATATATATATTATTAAAAATTATATTTTAATATATAAATATTTTTATATTGATATACATATAAAATATTTTCATAAATATGATTTATATAATACAAAATATATATTTACAATTAACATATAATATATTTAGTGTAAAATGGTTTAAAAATAATTAAAAATTAATATTAATTAACAAATTTCTAATTAGTATTGAGTAATATACATTTAATAATAATTTAGTGATAGGAAAAATTTAAAAAATAATTAATATATTAAGATTAGTTGACAATTTGACTTGAACTTCAAATAATCATAACTTTTGATTTCATTGCCCATTTGGGCTTTATCACATATCAAAAAAATTATGAATAGATCCACCATGTGTTAATTATGGGGGACCCCAGTCGCAGTTTTTTTAGGTAGAAAAAGGTACGAAAGACCTTTAAAATTGAATTTTTGGTTCCAAAGGGGAAGGTTTCATCTCTTGGTCAGTCTTTTTGAGCTCACATTCCCGATGGATTATGGGTTATAGGGGGATTAATTTTTGGTTCCACAACTAGGATAGTGATACTCTTGGATTCCCAAGGTGTCATTCAAACATAACGTTCTCTCATGAGAGCATCCACCCTACCTTGATTCATACCACCATTAATTATCAGCAACAAGAAGTTTTTGAATACATTGATCTTTCATTAGATTGCGATCACCTCATCTTCATTGATCCCATGAATGGTATTTTTTATACTAAGGAATACAAGATATCTATACAATATTATGGGGAGTCCCCTAAATGGGGTTATTTGACCTGGTGTATGAACATCCCTGGAAAGTTTAATTTCCTTTTATGGAGAATTTTCAATAATGAAATTTCTAAGGATAAGGAGATGCAAAGAAAGGGGATCTACCTTACTTCAAGATGTATATGTTTCCATTGTACAAAGGAGGAGTCCACAGATCATCTATTTTTCACTAAGGAATGGGAAATGTAAGTCTGAAATGGATTTGGTTCTATCACCAGCTTGAACTCATAGGAAAAAACATGTACTACTTTCTTGAGTAAATGGATTAATGGAGAGAGCTCCAACAATATGGACAAAACAGTGAGGGCTATTCTTCTGGCTATGAGACGTTGGAATATTTGGAAGGATAGAAATAAGAATTTCTTCAATGGAAGAATCAACTCACCATTGGGCATGAAAATTTGTTTGAGAAATTTTGCGATAGAGTTGGGTTTACTAGTTTAGTATTGGAATAACAACATCATCCCAAGGAAGATCATGGATAGTAGAAGAGATTCTCTCCATCACCCAGGATTGACCGTCATGGGTAGATGGGTTTTCTGGTATCCCCCAACCAAGGGTCTCAAACTCAAAATTGATGGTTCTTTCTCTCTTGGACTTATAATAGGGAAAGGTGTGGTTTATGATCATAATAGGTCAGTTTTAGTGGATTTCAAAAGTTTCTTTAGCCAGGGAAATGTGATTAGAGCCAAATCCCATGCCTTATTAATTATTTTTGAGGTCTTCCTTTCCAATGGTATCAACCTTACTGTCATTGAAATAGATCCAACTATGATTTATGACTCTATACATGGCATCTCTACAATTCCTTAGTCTATTAATTACCTTATTTGAAGGTGCAATAGGTATATTTCTAATGATGTGAGCCTTCTTTACACTTGGAGGGAAGGGAATAAAGTGTTATATTTTCTGGCTTCTAGGGGTAGTGAAGACAATCCTTGTATGATCTTCTTAAATCTTATTCCCCTTCCCCATGGATATGCTGAACTCATTTGTGCTAATTTTCGCGGGCTTCACTATTTTAGCCCCCTATAGTTCTCTCTCTTATCCCCCAATATCCTCGATTCCCTATATCTAACCTTTTTCATCTTAATAAAAAATTGAACTATTCATTCATTCTTGTCTTTTTTTGGTGGGTACTAAATTTATTCATTGGGCTTACAATAATATGGATATTATGGTGTTAAAATTTTAACGTTTTTCATATTTTAATGTTATTTATAAATAAATATAAAAATATATTCATATATTTACATATAAAACATCTAATTGTATAAATAATATTTAAATATATTTACATATAAAATTAATTCTTAATTATATAGACCATGTGTCATTGAAATATAATTATTCATTTTATTTAAAATAAAAATTTATCCATTTTATTTATGATATAAAAATGTATGAATATGTATATACTTATACAAATGTACATATAATGTTATATATAAATATTTTTCTATGTGTGTGTCTGTATTAATAAAAAGATATATATTCACATATACATTTTAATAAATGTAAATAATTTTAACATATAATATATGTAAATAAATATTTTGTTTATATTTATATCTAGAAAAACACAAATATCTATTTATAAATATAAACACACACACAAAAATATTTTAAAAATTTATTTAAAAATAATTATAAGAATATATAAAATTATATATAAATATAAATATGAACACACACACTTAAATATAAATATAAACACACAAAAATGAGCACACACACACAAATGAGCACACACATAAAATCATATTTTATAAATGTATTTAAAATAATTATATATAATTATATGATTAAATATATGGATAAAAAATATGTATATACATATATATAAATACATAAATATATCATAAAATATAGAAAAAAATAATATGGAGAAGTGGTAAGGGAACATGGGTGCAGAGGTGGAGGTATCATGTTCAAATCCAGTTAGGCATGTCACATCCCCTCCCTCCAAAGATACCCCTATTAGGACAGTAATGAAGGAAGAGGGATAATTACCTCTAAGTAAACACAAACATCACCTAGTCGGATGACCTTTCTATAGAATTAATTCATTTTTTTGAAAATGATTGTAAAAAAATTACCTCCTTCTTACTTTTTAATGTGTTTTCCATTAATAAATGTGCCTTGGTATTTTTGAACAAGGAAATACCTTTAAAAATATTCTCAAAGTAAATCATCAAAGAGAATATTATGGAAAAAACTCAGTAATTTCTCTAACTCCCAATCTAGTAATGTCTATGTTGGTTTTTATTCCCTAAAACCAACTTGTTTTGTATCTGATTACATGTTTTTCTTAATTTAATAAGTTTTCTTATGACATATTGATTATTATTTTATATGATATTTTTATGTGATATTATCATTAGAATATATATCATGATTAAAGGTTATACCTATTCCCCACTGTGATGAGAACCTAGAGGCGCCACAAGATTATTCTTGAAATTTGTTCTATAGTCAGATGATATTTTCTGACAGGACATAGGAAATATAGGCTATTAGGGGTAGGAGTCTCATAATACTTTTATACAAGTTCTCATGGTGTTATCCCTTGATAATCTCCCATATATAAGGTTATATGAACAATATCGTCAATAGAAATCCACAATTTCATGTGTAATTGGATGTTCCTATCTATAGACATGTATGTTGATACTTAGACTTTAATATTATCATTAATGGGTATCATGACTCACATATTTTTATGTATTGATGAAAACTATAATGATATATGTTCGTGGTGAATTAGGATATATTGGGTTCGTCACGAATGATATAACATTAATGGATAACATGAGAAAGGATTTATCCCTCTTACCCCTTAATGGAAGTTAATATCTCAGGACCTTTGGTGGGAATGAAACCACCTAAATAAATCCATTTCTATGGTGTTCAATGGGCACATTCATTTCCATAAATTTAAATAAAGGGACATCGAGCATACAAGTTGATGACTCCAATATACAACCTGCTTGATTTGAGATATTATGATAAAAGGATTATATTACATAGTAAAAGATTTTATATGGTTTTGCATCATTATGATGTTAAATTCTTTCTCTATGAATACTTTGATGTGTTTATAGATTCTAAACCTATATTTTAGGCAATTATTATGACAACCCAAACTTAACATACATAGACATTACATCATTTTTGTGGAATATTTATTACATTACACAAACACATGCCTAAGGACTGTAATAATCGAGTGTCTTTATAAACTTGGAAACATAAATACTGGTCCTTAAGTGTGCTACATCATCTCTCACTAGGTTTTTAACAACTATAACCCTTCTTAGACATATCATACACCATACAAATCTTCATAACCTAGGGAAAGGAAACATAATAAAGGGTGATATCATATTCTTAGTAAGGGTAAAAAATGGAGATATATAAGCATAATAGTAATATAAGGGTAAGATAACATGAGCATAACATTTTAAAATCATATCCTCTATATCAAATATCACAATCATGAATCATGGAATAAAAATTGGCAGTTTATAAGACATGAATCATAAGGAAATAAAAGTACATGAGTCGTGAGATCATAACATTTTCATGAGACATGGAAGTTTTGGCATACACACAATCATAGAAAATCATTTACATATTATTCAAGGCGCATTTACAAGGTCATTATAGCAGAAAAAGTCCTTTATTGTATCAAGTTCACTCCTTGTTCCAGCCTCATATTAATGTACCGGGTTCACTCCCCATTCCATCCCAGTATTACTGTACTGAGTTCACTCACCATTCTATCTAGGTCTATATCATGTGATATATAAATCATTACCGAATGAATTAGAGAGAAATATAGGCCCCACCCATCACATAATGAAATCATACATGTGTGTTCCATAAGATCCTAAAAATTCATCATATCATAACTCAAGAAATGAAATGGGTATCACAAAAATTTCATCATAAAATAACCTATGGAAAAGATATAGGTTTTATAATAATTACATCATAGAATAACCCATAAAAATATGTAGGTTACATAATCATTTTATCATGGTATAACTAGTGTAATAGAAAAATGTTTCATAAAAAACTTTTCATCAAAAACATAAACCATTCAGAGAAAAAATAAGAATGATATCCTTGGATCATATCCCCATTAAGGCATAGGAAACATCAACGAATGAAATATTAGATGAAATATAATTTTGAGAGATCATTTAAAATATTTCTTAGGGAAAATATCCCTTATGAATTGTAAAAAACTTTTTAAAACACAAAACATCTTGAAAAACTTTGTCTTTGAAAATAATATTGAAAACTTTCAAAGTAAGAATGGAAAATAATTTAAAACCTTTTTTAAACATAAAACATTTTCAGAATATTTTTATTTGAAAATAAATTTAAAATAAAAATATTTCCAAAATATCTATGAAATTTTTTTTCTTTTGAAAATTGTATTTAAAATGTATAAAGGAATCTTCAATGAATGGAGTGGTCATGACGATAGAGAATTCCTTACATAATGTATACATAAAAATAAATATTCCTTTCACATTTTTTGTAGAAGTAAAAATATCCTTAATCAGAAAATGATAAGAATATTAATTTTAAAACCATTTTGTAAAATTATAAAACATGGGTAAAAATTTATTTTAAAAATAATAGGATGATAGCAGAACATTTTTGAAAACATTTTTAGAAAACATGGTTTTGGAAGAAAATGGATTTCTGATTGAAGAGAGAAAAAATATATATTTTCTTAATTAAATTAAGTAAAAAAGAGTGAAAAAATGGTACCATTACTTGAGTATATCATTAATAACTAGATAAGAATACAATTAATAATAATTCTTTAGTGGTTGGATCATGAGATTTCAACATTGGATACTTAATCATAAACAATCACGATAAATGATGAGATTGTAGAAATAAACATTTACCACATTGATAACATTGAATCACAATCCACTATGAAAGAATAAAATCACATGAATCTTAAAATATAATTAAAATAAGGATATTAATGATATATAATTTAAAAGGGTAAGTATATACACCTTATAAAATAGTATAGGTTCATAACATAACATGTGTCTCAAAGAAGGAAAATTGAGACAAAATTCCATTATCACTTTGGTAACCTTTTAACCATAAACCCCATGAAAGAGAGTTCATATAATGGATTCATAAATCACAATAATTATTAGTATAATAATAATTAAATAAATAAAAGGGTAGTATACACCCCACAAACAAGAAATAGGTGGTGAACATGACTTGTGTCTCATAGAAAATAAAAGTGAGACAGAAATCCCTTACCTTAAGTCTTGACTTCCGTCATAATCGTTCAAACATCCTTTATAATAAATACAAGTTTATTATAAATATATCACAAAATCATATTAATATATATCATACCATATATGATTTTATTAAGATAATTTAACTCATTTATTAATAACTCCATGTTAAAGTTACGTTTTCAGGTAATAACCTTTTATTTTTGGTAAAAGTTTTGATTTGTTATATTTTTATTATATTAATTTAATAATGGTTTCATAATATAATTAATGATAACCATGATATAAATATCATATATATTCACTATATATTTATTTATAGTAATCTATAAAATATATAAATAGGAAATTAAATACACCGTTCATGAAGACGGTAGACCGTACGTATGAATGAACGCTATATTCATTTTCATGTTAGATTGAAATAAATAAAATTAGATGATATATTATAATTATAGAATCATTTTTATGTCATATATATCACATATTTTTGTTAAAATAATCCCTAATACATTCCATGTAAAGTGTGAATGAATGACATCACTTCATGAGGTGGTAGTCCGCTATACACACAAATGTTGTTATCTTATTCCCAAAAAAAAGAAAGCATAAAGGTATGTTATATAATAATTAAAAATTTATAATAACAACATAAGTATAATATATATAATATATAAACTATATTAACATCATTATTCCCAAACTTTAAAGGTTGTAATAAAAAAAATGAACGACATCGGTTCGTGAGGCGGTAGTCCACCATACACACGAACGATGATTTCATAACCCATTTGATGGAAGTGTGTGTGGTTGTTGGATGTAAAATCATAATAAAAAATATAATTATATAGAATATACTGAGGTTATTATATAATAATTATATAAAAATAATTTAAGTGGGTTTTGGAACAAATAAAACAAAAACATTTGTTGATTAACATTACCTCTTCTTTGGGCATCTCCTTTTGGTTTTCACCAAAGGACCTCATTGGTTGGATTTATTCCAAAATTAAGGATTCTAGGATGGAGATAGGGAAGTGTAGAAGATATATTGGTAGGTATTTTCCAAAACAATTGGTTTTGAAGGTGTGAAGAGAGGGAAAGAGGGGATGACCTTTTATAAGGGAGGTGAGTGGAACTTTTGATTTTTTTTGAAAGAGTGAATTCCACCCCCTTTTTTCCTTGTCAAGTGGATCCAATAATGCATAAAACTATATAATATAGGGTATAGGGTATATATACATAAATAAAATGTGTTCATTATAATATTATAGGTAATTTTACCCCTTAAGTTTAAATTTTAACCACTAAGTAAACTCAGTTTTACCCTAATCGCTGTAATTTATTTTAATTATTTTCACTAATAACTTTTGTAAAAAATTAATTTGAAATTATTTTAAATTATTAATTATTATAATTAAAAATATGGAATCTATTTTTACAAATTAAAAACACATAATTTGCATAAATTAATTTAAAATTAATCTCACAGACATGTTGAGAAATTGGTTTTTTAAAGAGAAAAATATCAAAAGTTTACAAAGTTTTTATATTCAATTTAAAAATTAAATTAATTATACTGACCTAAATTGGATTAATAAATTTATAATTTAACTAAATATACTTAAAAAATTAAAATATAATTTAACTATATAAATAAATTATATGAAAATAAAGTTTTCAATTAAAATTCACTATGTTTCACTATTCATAAAAAAAGAAACTTTTCAGAAAAATCCAAAAAATTCACCCTAATAAAATTTTGACAATATTAATTCAAAAATGAAGTTTATTTTATCAAATTTCTTTTCTATTAGTGTCAAAAATTAATTTAATTATTATTTACAAAAAGACATAAAAAGAAGTTTTTTTAGAAAATAGATTTTTCAAAACATATAAAGACTTTACTAAAAATTATGTATTTTATTATCAATATTTTTTATTTATATAAAAAAAATTATTTAAAAATTATTTATTACTACTCATATTACTAATTTTAATGAATAAGTTATAATATTCACATTTTAATAACTATATTAATAAAATATCTTTATTTTGTTAAAAATCAGTGTCACATGTACCACATGATAAGCCGGTGTTGCATATAGCACAAGCCTAACCTGGTGTTACATATAATAAAGGCTTAACTTCATGCAGCATGCAATGTAATAAATCAATGAAATTTAATTTATTTGAAAAAAAGTTCACAAAATATTAGGGTATTGCATTATACCCCTCTCAAAATAAATTTCATCCTTGAAGTTTGTCACTTCGATACAAAAAATTGAGGATACTTTTACCTCATAATATCCTCATGTTCTCATGTAGCTTCCTAAAACTAGTAGTTTCACCCAAACAATTTGACCAAGTGAGTGTTCTTGTTTCATAGAAATTTCCTAGTACGATCCAAAATCTCCACTGCTTGTTTCTTATAAGAAAGATATTGCTCCAACAACATGACCTATGAGTCCAGTACATGCGATTGGTCAAGTATGTACTTAATCAATATAGATACATGGAACACATTGTAGACTTGAGAGAGGTTTGGTGGAAGCTCCAAGTGATAATACACCATCTTGATTTTATCGATAATTTCGAAGGGACCTATATACCTAGGGCTCAGTTTCCCTTTTCATCTTGAATCTCATAACCGTATTCCATGGAGAAATTCTAAGAAAAATATTGTCAATAACTTCAAATTATAGACAAAGTTATTGATTATTAGTATAACTTTTATACCTAATTTAATCTTCATTTATGTGTTACTGAATGACTTTAACCTTCTATCCCATTTCCTCAGCTATCTCATGCACCAATAGCTTTTCTTCTCTAACTTCATTCCAACATGTTGGATATTTAAATTTCTTTCCATATAGGTATTTATTAGGAGCCATCTGAATTCTTGAGTGAAAGATATTGTTTTAAGAAAACTCAAATAGAGCAAGGTGTTGATCCCAACCACCTTTGAAATTCAAAGAACAAGTTCTCAACATATCCTATAAGGTTTGAATAATTATTTAAGATTAACCATACATCTAAGGATGATAAGAAGTGATAAAACTCAATTTTATATTAAGGGATTTCTAAATAATTCATCACAACTTTAAGGTAAACCTCAATTTTTGATTAGATATAATAGAATGTGGTAATCCATGAAAACTTACCACTTCCTTAATGTATATCCTGGAAATCTGATCTAGAGAGAAGTCTTCTCTGATAGAGATGAAGTGTGCTGACTTAGTAAGGTTATTGGATACTACCCATATAGAATTATAGACTTTATAGGTTTTTGGGAGTCCAAAAACAAAATCCATAGTGATTTTCTTCCATTTCCCTTCTAGTATGGGTAATGGATGAAACATCCCCTTAGAATTTTGTCTTTTAGCCTTAAGTTGTAGACATACCAAGCACTGAAATACAAACTCTACAATATATCTCTTCATTCCATATCTCCAGAAGTATTATTTAAAATCCATATACATCTTTATACTTCTTGGATGAATAGAGAATAAAGAACTATGAGATTCCTCTAACAACTCCTTCTTGAATCCTGATATGGAATTAATGCATACACTACTCCTAAACCTCATTATTCCATCATGATCATGATTAAACTCAAGAATATCTATAACCTTATTTTTCTCTATAAATCTTCTTTATACACCTCTTTAACCTTCACTTAGATAGATGGTTGAAAACTCAACTGATAAAGATAATATTTCCCCCTTCCTTCAGGATTTACATATCCATCCTTTATAAATCTAGAAATATTGGATCATTTTTTATCCTCATCATGGATAAGATAACATGATCCTTTTGACTCAAATCATCAACTTCCTTATTTACTTTTCCAGGGTGGTAATGTATTGAGTAGTCATAATACTTTATCAGCTCTAACCATCTTATCTAGCGCATATTAAACTTTTTTTGTATGAATATATACTTAAAAATTTTATGATCGGTATATATATCACACTTTTCTCCATAAAGATAATGCCTCCACATCTTTAATGAAAACAATACCATAACTAACTCCAATTCATGAGTTGTAAAATTTTCTCACAAATTTTCAATTTTTATGAGGAAGATTATATAACAATGTAATTATACATAATAAAATATCCCAATACATTCTTGGATGCATCACTATAGATTATAAACTCTTATATACTACAGGGTAATTTAATAACAAGTACTCTAACTAACCCTCTCTTCAGTTCCTTGAAATTTTCATCACATTCATTTATCCATATGAAATTTTCTTTTTTCCAAGTCTAATTTGTTTGAGGATTATATATCCCTAATAAAATTTCCAAAAACTATCGATAATATCTATTTAAACCAAGAAAACTATGGATCTCAGTCACCATGGTTAGTCGAGGATAACATTCAATAACCTATGTATTTGATGGATATACTTATATACCCTCTCTTGAGATTATGTGACCCAATAATGAAACATTTTATATCCAAAACTCATAGTTTGTAAATTTTTCATATAAAGTAGGGGAATTAGTAAGGCTGAAAGGTATCACTATATATTCATAGTGTCTAGAAATTGTATATAATGATATCTTAGGTATATAATCATCATTACCCTCAATTGATGATATCCCAAATAAAGGTAAATCTTGGAAAAGTATTGAGCTCTGTACAATGGATCGAACAAGTCATCAATACGGGGAAGAGGATACTTATTCTCAATCATGATATTGTTTATCTCTCAATAATTAATGAAGAGTCACACTTATACATATTTATTCTTCACAAAAAGAATAGGTGCACCCTAAGGTGACACACTTGGATAAATGAATCCATTTTCAAGGTTTACCTAGAGTTTCTTATTTGATTACAAAAACTCAATAGGGTCCATTCTATAAGGATTATTTGAAATTGTTGTCACACTAGGTATGAGTTTTATTAAGAAATAAACTTCATATTTTGGTTCAAATCTAAGAAATTCTTCTATAAATACATCATTTTTTTTGAAAAATTGGAATATCATCGATGTCAAGTTTCTCCCCAACCATCTGAGATAAACACCCCTTCTAAATAGGAATTAAGACCCATACACTGGATTTGATCTCCATCAGAAGATCTTAATTATCATCACATTGATAGAAGATCATAATTTGGTTTTTAATATCAAACATGGCTTCCCTTAATCAGAAAATTGATGTGGTATTTATGTGGAGAAAGACAATCCATTCCTAATATGATATAAAATTAAACTAGAGGAAGAATGCAATGATTTGTAGGAAAGAACATTCCTACCAACATCAATAGGAGAGGATTCATAGACTTGAGATGTGATCATCATAAAATTATGGGTTTTCACTACTAATTCTATATATAATAATTTTTGTGGAATCTTGATATCCTTATAAAATTCATTAGATATGAAATAATGGGTAGATCTAGAGTCAAATAAGGCATTAACAGTTCTAAAGTGGATGTTACGTATACATTTAACCAAATCATTGTCTCATCCCTCATCATAAATAGTTATTTCATGAGATTTACCTATTTATCTTAATCGGTTGATGATGTCGATCATAATCATTAACCCTCAAGTTTGGGAACTGGTTAGCATAATGATCATTATATTTACACTAGAATCACTGAAGTGGAGGAGGTACATTACATGCTACTTTCTATTAAAATTATTGGATAACTTATTCCCATAACTTCAATAATACATTTTCTAGTCACCTTCCATTTCGCACTTAAAACATTTAGTAGTCCCCTTAAGAAAATTTCATCCATTATTCTTCCCACAATTTAAACATAAAGGAAAAATCATCTTATTCTCTCCATGGTTTTTAGATTTTTCTTTAAACTCTATCTTCCTTTTCTTTTCAAAACCATGATATTGATATGTAACTACAACCTCCATTTCCAACTTGATGGAATATCAAACAATATCTTCATATCTACTGAAGTCACTTATGGATAATACCCTTTAGGGACTTGGTTTTAAGCCACTAAAGAATTGATCAACCATGCTTTCAAGTTGAATGATAACACCAGAAGCGTACCTCACGTGTCTTGTGAATTTTTATATGTAGGTACTAATAGATTCATAATCATTTTTCTTTAGATCAAGGAGATACTTCCCCATATTCGTATGAAGAAAATGAGGAAATTAATTATTGAATTTTTTTATTGAACTCATCCCAATCCATGAAGTAAATTTAATCATGTTTCCTAGTATTCTTTATAAGAATACACCATTGATCATATTCAGTTTCCAAATGGTAAACAGAAAAAATGACTTTTTAATGTTCCAAACACTGGATAATGGAAAATACATTTTTAGTGGTACTGGTCCATTGTTCAGAAACTAGTGAATCATAATACCCACTAAAATAATGTGGATGTTTCCTCATAAAGAACTCAAAAGAATATTTTTCCCTCCTTTACTAATTTGGAATCCCATCATGATTCATATATTGAGAAATTCATGTGATAATAGAAATGATATTTTTTATTCTAGCTCCCATAATATTTGGATTCTCAGGTAAAAAATCATTTCATCATCCACCACACTAAGAATTGACATTATTTTTTTGGGTTCCAACCATTGAATAAAACCAAAAATCATAGTGTAAGAAACAATTATCATAGTAAGGGAGACACATAATCATGAAAACCATATATGGAATGTCTAAATCACGAAACCCACTTCTTTAATATATTACACCTTAGGTTTATGTATGGTCATTAACATCCATCTTTTATTTAAATATTTCATAATAATTCATAAAGAGTTTGTCAATTCCCAAATAATACCCCCCTGGAGTTTCAAACTAGGTGTGCAAGAAGTCCTATTGTCATGCACCAGTTCCTGATCAATTTTAGCTCAATATGGTGTTTTTGAGGTTGTTACCCCTATATACATCTATTTTAGAGCCACATATACTCATAGTATCCATACAGGTATGTAATTTCATAGAAACCATTTTCTTTATCCTTTACCAAAATTCTAGGACATTTCCTCTACTTTAAGACTTATCCTTATAATTATTCTTAGACATGTCCTTAGGGATATCACTAAGGTTTTCTCACACAATTTTCCAAAGGTTAACTAAACTTATCCTTTGATACTAACTATAATGACCCAAGATTAACATACATAGACATTAAATCATTTTTGTGGAATATTTATTACATTACACAAACACATGCCTAAGGACCATAATAGTTTAGTGCCTTTGGAAACATGGAAACATAAACACTTTTCCTTAAGTGATCTAAGTAATATCTCTATATGTTCTTCACAACTAGAACCCTTCTTATAAATATCATACATAATAAAAATATTCATAACTTGGGGAAAAGAAACATAAGAAAGGGAGATATTAGATGCTTAGTAAGGGTAAACAAGTGAGATGCATAAGCATAACATGAATATTAGGGTATGAGAACATGAGAATAACATTTGAAAGAGATAAAATGAACACAAAATATCACAATATTAAATCATGGCATAAAGATTCATAATTCATAGGACATGAATCATAAAGATATCAAAGAACATTAGCCATGAGATCATAAAATTAACATAATACATGGATTTTTTTGCATAAAATATGCATAGAAAATCATTTTCATATTGGTAAAATATCACTACTATGGAAATAATAATGGAATAAGTCCTTTATTGTATCAAGTTCAATCCTCGTTCCATCCTTGTATTAATATACTTGGTTCACTCCCTGTTCCATCCCTATATTACTGTACTGGGTTCACTCCTCATTCTATCCATATCTATCTCATGAGATATATAAATATTTAAAAAATTAATTGGAGTAATATATAGGTCCCAGTCATCACACATATGTGTTTCACAAGATCATAAACATTCATCACATCATAACCCATGAAATAAAATGGGTATAATAAACATTTAATCATATAATAACCTATGGAAAAGAGATAAGTTTCATAATCATTTCATCATAGAATAATCCTTTAAAAGAAGAGGTATTCATAAAAATTTTATCATGGTATAACCCATAGAAGAGAAATAGGTTTTGTAAACAACTTGTCATAAAAAACACAAACCATTCAGATAAAAAATAAGAATGGTATCCTTGGATCATATCCCTAGTAAGATATAGGCAACATCAACGGATGAAATCTTAGATGAAACATAATTTTGAGAGATAATTTAAAACATTTATTAATGACAATATCCTTTTTTATTTGATTTTTTTAAAACATAAAACATTTTAAAAACCTTTTTATTTGAAAATAATCTTGAAAAATTATAATTGAATCTTAAAAAATCATTTAAAATCCGTTTTTAAGAATAAAAAATTTTCAAAATTCTTTTATTTTAAATTAAATTTAAAATAAAAAACTTTCCTAAAATATTTAATGAAAAATTTTATTTTGAAAATAATATTTAAAACATATAAAGTAAGATTCAATGAATAGAGTGGTCATGAAAATGGAGAATTATATACATGACATATATATAAAAACAAATATTACTTTCACATTATTGATAGAATTAAAAAAATCCTTGGTCAGAAAATGATGAGAATATTCCTTTTAAAACTATTCTTTAAATGGTAAAACATGTTTAAAAATGTATTTTAAAAACTATAGGAGAATAATAGGAAATTTTTGAAAGTATTTTTAGAAAACATGGTTTTGAAAGACAATAGATTTCCAACTTAAGAGAGAAATAAAGTAAGATTTTATTAAAAAAATTATTATTTAACTTAAGTAAAAACAGGTGAAAAATGGAAAAATTAATTAAATATATCATGAATAAAAAAATTGTTAGAAAATTCATGAGAATTACTGAGAGTCATATCATGATATTTCAACATCAGAGACTTAATCATAAATAATCTTGATGAATAGTGAGATTGTACCAATAAAATTTTACCACTTTGATAATTTTGAATCATAATCCCCCATGAAATAATAACATAAAATTAGGATTAAAATATCAGGAAATAAATATGATTCATGATATATACACTTTGTAAAATAGTATAAATTCAAAACATAAAATGTGTCTCAAAGATGACAAATTGAGACAAAATTCCCTTACCACTTTGGTAACGTTTTAACCATAAAACACGTGAAAAGAGATCCTAAAATGTATTTTTAAATCCCAATAATTATCTTAATAATAATAATAAAATTCATCCATGGTAATTACACACACTAAAATCAATAAATAGGTGGTGAACATAGATTATGTCTTAGAGAAAATAAACGTGAGACGGAAATCCCTTACCTTAAGTCTTGACTTTCAACATACTCATTCAAACCTCATGTATAATAAATATGTTTTTATTATATATATATATATCATGGAACCATATTTATATATATCATAACAGATATGATTTTATTATGACATTTTATTACTCATTTGTTAATGATTCCATGTTAAAGTTACGTTTTCGTGTAATAACTGATTTGTTTATCAATTTTTTTTTATTTGTTATATTTTTGATTATCATACATTAATTAGGATTTAATAATATCTATAATGATAAAAATTATATAAATAACATATATATTGATTATATATGTATTTATAATAATCTATAAAATATATAAATAGGAAATGAAATACACCGTTCATGGAGACAGTAGGCTGTACGTACGCGTGAACATTGTTTTCATTTTCTTGTCAGATTAAAAGAAAGAAAAATATGTGATATATTGTCATTTAAGAATAATTTTTATTTCATATATATAAAATTTGTTTATTAAACCCATCATTAATATATTCCATGTAAAGTGTGAACATATCACATCGCTTCGTGAGCTGATAGTCTACCGTACACACGAATGACATTATCGTATTCCCACAAAATGGAAAGTATAAAGTTACAAGTTATATAGTAATTTTAAAATCATAATAAAATTATAAATATCATATATATGATATATAAATAGTATTTACATCATTATTCCCAACTGTTAAAGGTGTTATTGGGAAAATGAAGGACATCAGTTCGTGATATGGTAGTCTGATGTACATACGAATGATGATTTTGTAACCCATTTGATGGAAGTGTGTGTGGTTTTCTATCATAAAATTAGAATAAAAAAATATAAGTATATAGAAGATACTTTGGTTATTATATAATCATTATATAAAAATAATTTAATGTGTTTTTAATGAAATAAAATAAAAATGTTCGTTGATGAACGTTACCTCTTATTCGGGTATCTCCTTTTGGTTTGCACCAAAGGCCTTTCTTGGTTAAATTTATGACCAATGTAAGTATTATATGATAAAGGGAGGAAAGTTAAGAATATATTTGGTCAGTAATTTCCTAAACCAATTATTTATTAATGTGTGAAGAGAGGGGGAGATGGGGTGGCTTTTTATAAGGGAGGTGAGTGACCCTTTTGTATTTTTTTTTTGAAAAAGTGAATTCAACCCATGTTTTTTTATGTCTAGTGGTGGAAATAATTCACAAAAACTTTATAATAGAGGGTATAAATTTAATATATGTCCATAAAAGTTTCTCCAGAGAAGTTTATAGGTCATTTGACCCCTTAAGTTAAATCTTAATCACTAAGTAAAATCGTTTTCCCTAATCACTGTAATTAATTTTAATTATTTTCACTAACCACTTTGGTAAAAAATTAAGTTTAAATTATTATAAATTATAAATTATGATAAATAAAAATATGGAATCTATTTTTCCAAATTCAAAACATATAATTTGTAGAAGTTAATTTAAAATTAATCCCGAAGGTGTGTTGAGAAAATGGGGTTTTAAATCGAAAGAATCAAAAGTTTACAAAGTTTTTATATTAAATTTAAATAATAAATTGATTAAAATAAACAAAATTATATTAAAATATTTATAATTGAAATAAATACACTTTAAAAGAAAATTAAAATATGATTTAGCTATATAAATAAATTAGAAAAAAATACAGGTTTCAATTAAAATTCAACATTTTTCATTATTCATAAAAAATAAAACTTTAAAAAAAAATGCCAAAAATTCACCCTAAGATAATTTTGAAATTATTAATTTAAAAATGAATTTTATTTTATAAAATTAATTTTCTAAAACTGTCAAAAATATATTTTATTATTGTTCACAAAAATTCATAAAAAGCAGTTTTTTTTAGAAAATAAAATTTTCAAAGAATATATAAGGACTTTATAAAAAATATTGTATTTTATTATAAATATGTATTATTTATATAAAACCATTATATTTAAAAATTATTTATTACAATTAATATTACTATGTTTAATGTCTAGGTTATAATGATCACGTTTAAAGGACAATATTAATATAATATCATTGTTTTGTTAAAACTCATTGTCATGTGTAACACATGCTAAGATGATGTTGCGTGTAGAACAAGACTAAATTGGTGTTGCGTATAAAAAAATATTAACTTGGTGCATCATGAAATTAAATACATCAAATAAATTTAATTTATTCAAAAATAGTTCATAAAAACTCAATGTGTTACAGTTATTCCTAATACCATTGAGAAAGAGACCTAGAGGGTCACACACTATGTATATCTATAATATTAGTTAAATTATAGTATTTAATATAAAAATTTGGAATAAATAATATTTTTTCAGGTTTAGTTGATCACCATAAATTAATCACAAGTTTTTTAAAAGAATGAAGTGAGTTAAATAATAAATAATAAATATTGGTTTCAAAATTTGGAAAATATAATATTTATTATATTTATCATAGAAATAATGTAGTAAAACTTATTTAATTAAATAGAAATTATTAGAGAATGGATAAATGTTGATGAGTGTATGTGGACCGAGTTTAATTATCCAATTAGAAATAATTTATTTTTATTTATATACCTAATGTGTTGCACATGTAAAGTTATTAATAATAAAAATATTATTAATGAGCATGGAGAGAATTAAAAATATTATAAATGGTTAAGGACTTGTGTTCAGTTTTCCAACCCTAAACCTTCTATAATCAATATCTAATTATATGTAATTAAATATAATTATATAAAAATATATCACTTTCCTAAAGTGAATTTTTGGTTCAAAGCATAAATAAGAGAGATATATTGAGAGAGATATCTAGAAATATATTTAGAAATATATCTAAAGATATATCTAGAGAGATATATAGATGTCTATTAATATCTCTCTCTTCCTCCCCTATCACATCTTTGATATAGGACCAAGAGTTATCCCTCTTCAAGATGAAAGTTACTATGTTTAACTATAGACAATGAAAGTGATCAAGATCGGCTATGCTAGAACCTGATGATTCAATTGTGTTAATCAGAGACTGTGGTGCACATGTGGATCATCTCTATATGTATTCTACACTTGAATCCTGTAGTGAAATGATAGTGTGATGAAATCTATTCTATTAGATCATTAATGAAAGAGAAATTACAAGTTGAGGTATTTTTATATATTCTTATAAATTAAATGTGAAGATCCTCTCCCTAAAGTTACAGAGTATTAATATAGTCTATTAATCTATTGTTTTAATTGGAAATGATCTCATGGTCATGTAAAGTAACGATTACACATGACTTAAGACTAAATATTTTGTTGGTCATACCTTCAAAGGATGGTTCCACTATGCATGGAACCTAAAAGTGGTATCAGAGTGGTCAAATGTTTAATTTATAATTATTTATTATTCATTTATTGATTGAATGATTTTTACATTTTCTTTTACGTAAAATGATTCATTTTTAATAATATAAAATTATCATATCTTATTTTATTCATTCTTTATAACATAATCAGTAATAAGTTAATTATTAAAAATAATTATTCATATGGATAGTACATGGGGTGTCCTAGGTGTTCCACATATCAAATAGATGACATAGGGGCTAACATGCTGTGAAATCCAAGTTTACACACTGTGTAATCCCATCATACATTTTATGACTCAAACACTTCGGTGGTAGGGAACATACCCATACCCATGGTGTGTGTTGTGGACATGGCCAGAAGACAGGTACACACCATGTAAAATACCACACGTCATGTAGTTTGATGCTAGTAGTGTTATCCTTTTTTTTGTGGAAAGAAGAATTAAATGTATAATTTAACATATTTATTACGTGTTTTATGTTCGTTTATTAAATAATACACACCTTTCATAGGATTACAAATTATATATTAAAATAATTATCGTATTATTTTTTTGATAAACACACAAGGTTGCCTCCAAGTACACTTGTGCACTATATTAATTTTAAATGAAATTAAATTTGTTTAAAATTATTGATGATGGTGGGATAAGTATTTTTGGATTGAATTTTGATAAATTGAATTAATTGGATTAATTTTTGGAGCATTATCTTAATTAGAAGAAAAAATTTAAGTAATTGATAACAAGATTACAAATGTATACTCGTTGCATGCTGATGTGCGGATGATCATGATATTAGAACAACCCTTTGTATGTGATTGTTTTATTTTAATTTATTTTGATTATATTAAAATGATTGCCTTTCAGTCATACCCTTCCCTTATTATGTAAGGGATTCCATACCCATGGTTTCTTTTATGTAAAACTCCTTTATCCAATCCATTGTATCCCCTCACCTATGTGAGAGTAAATATTTATTTAAGGAGGGATCTCCGAGGTGAGTGGATATGGTCCGAGTCAAGGATATGAGGTGAAACCAATCGAGGTGGTGCATAGGAGGCAAGGTGGAATATTGTAACATGAACCAAGCTATGATTTATGGTGTTTTCCCCTAGGTCGAGGGCCAGTTTATCATCCAAAAAATAAACTAACCACTAGAAAATCTCATGATCATGCCACTTTTATTTTATTTCTTTTAGTTGTGTGGTTAATTATTTATGTTTTTAAATGTTATGTGATCACATAATAAATGAATTTACAAGAATGAAATATGGAATAAAATATAACCAGATTATGTGTAAATGTTTTATCAGACATGGTCAATCAATTATGTAAAATCCACTTAATATTAAAAAGTAATGTAAAAGGATAAAATGGTCTTTACACATAAAGATAAAAATCCATCAATTAAAATATTAATTCATATTATCCTTACACTACTTAAGTTAGAACTGATCTCATAGTTGAAATTACTTGACCAACCCAAGTTGGAGTGCTTTTAATTATCATGTAAATTTACGCTTGAATTTTGGGGTTGACTTAACTTAGTTTACATCAAGGGTTGACTTCCCAAGTTGGACTAGGTGTAATTAAGAGGTAAAGGTTGAGGAAATATTAAAATAGTATTTTTGGTTTGGGGAGTTCGTTCAATAGATCAAGGAAGTATGATTCAATGTAGTTGGAAAGATATGCCTACCTAAAACCCTTAAAATAGATTATTAGGCCCATGTTTGGGTTATTAAATGGGAATATTTATCCTTTACACTAGAGTATCTAAGTGAAAATATATTCTGAAACTAATTGTGATGAATATTAGGTTTAAAAAAATAGTGGGATATTAATGGAATTTAATTTAAATTTGTTTATTTAATAAAAAAGTAGTAATTATCTGTTATTAATTTGTAGAAATGAAAAATCAAAAGACATCGACAAAATCTATATGATCCATAATTGATAAGGATAATATTTTCACCAAAATAAATCTCCATGAATGGTATATGCTCTTGGGCATTATACTGCACCAAAAAAGGAAACTATACATGCTAGAAACCCCACTTCCCATGTCTCTTTCAAAATAGGCTTGTGAGGAAGATGTATCTCCCTATTTGAGGCAAGTGGGTGATATAATAGATGTACAATTTTTCATGTTATCCTCCACGTCCAATGTGATTCTAAAGAACTATGAGGATATGTATGTGTATAACATCATATCAATCCTTCGATATATCTATCAAGAGATGGTGATATTAGAGAGATATGAGATCTCTAATGCACTATTCACATGTAAGATTGTAGAGTCGACACCAGCTAGGGAACATGTAGTCAAGATGATTGGATACATTGATCACCTAAACATACTGGGTTTTAAGATCCTTGATGACCAATGAACATATCTCATTATTTCCTCACTTCCAAAAAACTTCTCTAGTTTTATTATGAATTATAATATGATTAATAGTGAGAATACTCATTTAAAACTTCTTACAATTATTTTCCAAGTTGATAAAGAAATGGGGCATGAAAAACCCACTATCCTCATGGTGAATAAGAAGATGATGAACAAGGAAAAGGCACCAAAGACCCATTAAATTTATAAGGCTCCCAAGCATTGTCCTTCCAAGAAAAAGAAGATACCAAGGAAAGTAATGAAATATGATGTTATATGTTTTGTATGTGGAAGGCTGATCCACTAGAAGAGGAATTTCACCGATATAAAGAAGCAAGGGTAAGATTCAGGTGCATTCATTATTGAGTTAAAAAAATATTATAAATTTATAATGAAATGAATACACATGCCTCACATAACACCCAATTAATGCATCATTGACTTGGTCATGTAAATAATAATCATTTGAAAAATCACTATCAAGATGGTTATTTATAATCTTATATTCTTAAGCCACTTGAAATATGTTATTCTTGTTTACAAGGTAAGATGACCGAACCACCATTTGATGGTCAAGGTGAAAGGGACACAAATCTGTTAGATTTGGTATATAATAATGTGTGTGGTCCTTTTAAAATAAAGGTTAGATATATATTCTTACACTTTATTAATTTTACCAGTGACTTGATCATGTATGGTTCTATTTACTTAATGAGGTATAAGTTTGAATCCTTTTATAAATTCAAAGAGTTTAAGAATAAGGTTGAGAATCATATTGGTAAGAAGATAAAGAAACTTGGATCAGATCAAGGTAGTGAATATCTTAACTAAGACTTCATTGAATTTTTAAGAGAGTATGAGATTTTATCTCAACTCAATCAACCATATACACCATAGTGGAATGGTGTTAGTTAAAGGAGGGAATGTACCTTATTGGATATGGTAAGGTCCATGAAAATTCATTCAAGTATTCTATTATCATTTTAGGGAAATTAATTACAGATTACATGATACTTACTAAACTGAGTACCAAATAAAGCATAAAATAGTATTCCCTTTGATTTATGGAGTGGAAAGGGACCTGTTTTGTCACATGTTCATGCATGTGGTCGCATGAAATTTGTTAAGGCTATATCAAGAAATAAAATAGTTCCTTAAAGCATGAAGTGTATCTTTATAGGGTTTCCCAAATAAATAAGAGGAAAAAATCTATACAACCCTTTAGATAAGAACCTAACTATTGCGAGACATGAAATTTTTCTTGAGAAGGATCACGTACTGAAAGAATATAGTAGGAGGAAGATTGAATTTGATGAAGCTGATGATCAATATACACAAGATTTGGTATTTGTATCGATTCCATAAGTCCCTATGGAAGAGGATGTTCCTGAAACACCAGTGCTACGTAGGAGTAATAGAGAGGTAAGATAACTAGAGAGATATGGTTTTCTAGTTACCATTAATGGTGGCTCATTATTAGTTGACAATAATCCTCTATTATATAAGATGGAATTATAAATCTTAGAAGCAAAAATATAGAATTAATACATGAATTATAAGATTTATTCCATATATCAAAACCATGTTTGGGTTTTAATTAATCCACAAGTTGGTGTAAATCCGATTGGGTATAAATGTGTATTCAAGAAAAAAAAGACATGGAAGGTAAATTAAGGACCTATAAATCATGGATAGTGGCAAAAAGGTTTTGAAAACATTAAGGAATTATATATAAATAAAAATTTTCTATACTTTCCTTATTTAAATACATAAGATCTTACTTTTCATAGTAGATTAACATGAATATGATATTTGGAAAATAAATTATAAAATAAATTTCCTTAATAATAACCTTCAAGAAGATGTGTACATGACACAACTAGAAGGGTTTGTGACTCAGTTAAGTTCAAAAAAGGGTATTCAATTTTTAGTGATCCATTTATGGATTAAAGTAAGAATCCAGGTCATGGAACATTTGATTTGATAAAGACATAAAAAGAATTTGGTTTCATTAAGAATTAATGTGAGCCATGTGTTTACAAGAAATTTAGTGGGATCCAAGTTTCTTTCGTACTAGTACATGTGGATGATATATTAATGATCAAAAATGATATACCAACCATATAAGAGGTTAAGTAAAGGTTGATAAAGTGCTTTTCCATGAAGGACTGAGGTGAAGAAACCTATATTATAGGGATCAAGATCATGTGTGATAGATCTAAGAGGCTTCTTTTACTAATTCAAGGTACAAACATTTACCAAATACTAAATAAACCCAATATAGAACTTTCAAAGAGGATATTTTTTCTAGTTTCACATGGAATACATATTTCTAATAAAAATATTTCATTAGAAATAAGAGGAAATATAGAGAATTAGTAAGATCCCATATTCTTATGTGATAGGATAAATCATTTATTCCATGTAATTTATGGGGATTGATGTTTCCAATGATTTGATCATGGTAGGTAGATATCAATATGATCTAGGTGAGCAATATTGGAATACTGTTAAGACTATCCTTAAGTATATAAGGTGAAATAAGGATATGTTCTTGGTGTATGAAGGAGATGAAGAGATAGTCATCAAGGTATATACAAATTATATCTTTTAAATAGATCATAATAATATGAAGTCTTAGTATGGATATATTTTTTTTTATAAATGTAGGATCACTGAGATGGATGAGTTCAAATAATCCAGTTATTTCTAATTCTACAATAGAGTCTGAATATATTGCGACTTTTGATGCAACTAAGGATGAAGTTTGGATTCACAACTTTTTCCATGAGATTAATGTGGTACCTATAAATAAAGATCCTATCATAGTTTACTGTGATAACACTGCAGTAGTTGCTCTCTCCAAAGATCCAAGTTCACAACAATGGATAAAGCACATAATTAGAATGTTTTATCTCATGAGGTATTCCAATCAATGAGGTAAAGTTTTGGTGAGGAGAGTATCCATGGAGGAAAACATGGTGGAACCCTTAACAAAGGATTTATCTCAGTAGAAGTATGAGTATCATATGAGAGCTAGTTGACTGAAATATATTATCAATTGAATCTATTGTAAGTGGGATTATATTAAAGTTAGTTCCCTATAACCAACTTTTTTAGTACTTGATTACATGTTTTTATTAATTAAATAATATTTATTATCACATCTTGATTATTTTTCTACATGATATTTTTATGTGATAATGTCCTTATAATATATATGATGCTAAGAGGTTATAGTTTTTCCCTGCTATAATTAGAACATAGAGGTTCCATGACATTATTATTTAAATTTTTCAATGGCCAAATGATATTTTATGATGGGACAAAGAAAATTTTGGATATCAGGTTTAAGAGGCTCATAAGACATTGAGACATCTTCTCATGGTGTTCTCCCTTGGTAATATGTAAGATAGGAGGTTATGATAACATGTTCATCAATAGGAAATTCATATTTCCATTTTTCATTGGATGCTCCTAGCTTTGAACATATATAGAAATCCTTAAACATTAATATTATCATTAATGGATATCATGACTCACATAATTTGATGGATTGGTGAAAATTGTGATGAAATATGTCCATAGTGAAGTAATATATTTTGGGTGCATCATGAATGATATAACATTAATAGATAATGTGAGAAAGAATTTATCCATTCTATCTGTTGATTAAATTTAATATCTCAGGTGCTTTTATGAGAATGGAACCAACTATATAAATTCATGGCCATGATGTTTGATAAGAATGTTCATTTACATAAAGTCAAGTAAAGATACATCGAGTGTATAGGTTGATGTCATCACCATGAAACCTATTTTATTTGAGATATTATGATAAAATGATTATATAAAATAGTGAAAATTTGTTGGAGGTTGGATGTTTTTGTGATGTTAACTTATTTCTATATGGATTCCTTGTGTGTTTTTAGATTTTGACCTTGGAATTTAAGCAGTTATGTCTGATGCCACTAAGAAAGAGGCTTAGATCGCTACACGTTAAGTGTATCCAAAATCTCAACTAAATTATAATATTTTATTTAACAAGTTGGAATAAATAATATTTATTTTGGTTTGTTTGATCATGATAATTTAATTATAAGTTATTTGAAAGAATAAAGTGAGCTAAAAAATAAATTATAAATTTCATTTTTCAAGTTTAAAAAATATAATATTTATTATATTTATCATAAAATTAATACAGTGACATTTATTTAATTAATTAATCATTATTATAGGATTGATAAATATTGACGAGGGAACATGATCATGTTTAGTGGTCAACATAGAAATAATTGATATTTATTTATATTCTTAATGTGATTCACATTTCAAGAGATTACAAATAATAATAATATTATTAATGGAGATAGAATCAATAAATAACATTAAAAATGTTTAAGGTCTTATGTGAAATTTTTCAACCCCAAACCTACCATAATTAATATCTAATTATATCAAAATAAATAACTTTCTTAAAGTGGATTTTTGGTGTGTACAACATACAAGAGAGATATATCGAGAGATATTTTAAGAAATATATCTAGAAATATATCTAGAGATAAATATAAAGATATATATATATAGATATAACTAGAGATATATCAAGATATATATCTAGATAGATATATCTAGAGAGATATATAGATATCTATAAATAGATCTCTCTTCCTCCTCTCTCACATATTTGAGAGAGCACCAAGATTTATCCCTCTTTAAGAAGAATTTTTTTGTGGTCAACCACAAATAATGCAAGCAATAAGGATCAGCTATGATAGAACCTAGAGATTTGATGGTGTTGATAAGAGGTTTTAGTGCACTTCTGGATCAATACTAGAGGAATTATTCACTTGAATCATGTAGTGCAATGATAGAGAAATATAATCTATTATGTTAGATCATCAACGAAAGCAGAATTACAAGTTGAGGTAATTTTATATCTTCTTATAAATTAATTATAAATTACATGTGAAGTATAATGACCCATGATTCTCATACATGGATATTAAATCTTTTAGATGAATATTCATTACATTACACAAACACATGCTTGATAACTATAACAGTTTATTGCCTTTGGAAACTTAGAACACAATATTATTAATTTGGTAAATGATATTTAATATCTCACACAAATATGTTAAATTTTATTACTCTTCACAAACATACCCCACTTAAACCTTTCTTCATAACCTAGGGAAAGGAATTATAATAAATAGTGATCTTAGATGCTCAGAAAGGGTAATATCCAGATATATCCATCTATGATCATATGGAATAATAATATAAGTATAAGGGAAAATGATAATGAACATAATTTAAAAATTTCATACCCAAACTATCATAGATCATAAACATGAGTCATGGAATAAAGATTGGGAGTTTATAAGACTTGAATCATAATAGAATCAAAGAACATGACCCATGATATCTTAACATTATCATAAAACATAGATTTGTGGCATACACATAATCATATAAAATCTTATGTCAAGGATTCCCATAAAGACATTCATAACATGTAAGGTTTGGGATAACCACCCATGTACCTGATTTGGGATTGGGTTGACCTCCCATGTATCCTCTTTTGGGCTTGTCCTAATGCCCAATGTACCCTATTTTTTGGACTTAGGAAAACCATAAGTGTACCATCCTTTTTGGGCTTGAAAAAACCACCCCTGTAACCTCTAAGCTCATAGAACATTTATTATTACCCAATTAATTTAAGGGACATATAGGTCCCACCCATCACATAATGAAAATCATACACATGTGTGACACTAGATCATAAAACATTCATCATATCATAACCCATTAAATGAAATGGGTTTTATAAACATTTAACCATATCATAACCTATGGAAAATAGAAAATTTTCATAATCATTTCATCATTTCATCAAATCTTAACCCATAGAAAAAGAATTAGGTTTTATAATAATTTTATCATGTTATAACCCATGGAAGAGAAATGGGTTTCATAAACATCATGAAATCATAAATATAAACCATTATAAAAAATAATAAGAATGGTATCCTTATATCATATCCCCTATAACAAACATGTAACATCAAATGATTTAATATTATTTAGAAAATTATTTTGATCAATAATTTAAACATTTCTTGAGTAAAAATAACATTTTTACTTTTAAAAAATTATTTTTAAAACATAAAACATTTTAAAAATCATTTCCTTCTGAAATAATTTATTTAAAATATAATAATTTCCAAAATATTAAGGAAAATATTTTATTTCAAAATAACTTTGATAATTTTTAAGGGAATATTTAAATCATTTAGTGGTCATGATAATGGGAAATATTTTTCATGACGTGTATGTTAAAAACAATGATTCTTTTCACATTCTTAGTAAAATCCAAACAAGAATTGTTTTTGAATATGACCTGAAGATTAATTTCAAAATATTTTTTAAAAAGTAAAAAATTGGTAAAACTTTCTTTTAAATATCATAAGTTAATAGAAATTTTTTTGGAAACATTTTTAGAAAACATGGTTTTTAAAGAAAACAAATTTCTGATCGAAAATAGAAATAAAGTCAAATTTTATTTAATTTTTTTAATTATCATATGTATAGAGTGGAAAAATGGAACCATTACTTGAATATATCATGAATAAATAGAGTATAATAAAATTAATGAGAATTATTGAGTGACATATCATGAGGTTTCAATATTGGATACTTAATAATAAACAATCCAAATAAATGAAGAGATTGTAACATAAAATATTTACAACTTTGGTAACATTGATTCAAAATCCCTATAAAGGAAGAACAAATAATGAAAATAAAAATTTTATGATGATTAATAAATTCATGATATTACTTTTCAAAGGTCTACATATACACATCATGAATGAATATAGGTACATAACATAACATACATCCCAAAGAAGGCAAATTGGGACAAAAAACCCTTACCGCTTTGGTAGCTTTTGAACTTTAAACCCCATGAAGGATAGATCCTATAATGTATATATAAATACACATAAATTTAAGAATAATAATACTAAAATACATCCATGGTAATTATATACACCTTATAAAATAAATAGGTGGTGGATATGGCATGTGTCTCACAGAAGTAAAAATTGGGATAAAAATACCTTACTGCTTGAGTAACTTTTGAATCATAAGCCCCGTGATAGGATAACATAAATATAATAATTAATTATCATTAAATGAGGTATATTAATGATATATATTTTCATAGGGTAGTATATACACCACACAAAATAAAAGTGTGGAAAATATGCCACAATTCTCTCAAAAATAAATGGTAGACTTTAAATCTTCTTACATTAAGTATTGAATTCCATCATACTCTTTCAAACTTACAATTATTTGGGTATAATCCTTAAGTTTTCACTAAAATACTTTCTAGGATGTATTTTATTCCCAAAATAATTATTCTAGGATGAAGTTAGAGAATTTGGGAAGTGATTTGGGTTGGGCTTGGTCGAAACAAATATGTGTGAAGGTGTAAAGAATGGAAAAGATTGAGTGACCTTTTATAGATGAGAAAGAGTGGAATTTTTTAAATACTGAAAATTATTCACTATTGTAAGGTAAATATTACCTCAAGTAGATATAAAATTCATTATTAATGGGTTGGAGGGATAATTTGGTCGATCCACACCTCCACCACAAAATAAAACAGATGTTTTAAACATGTTATTCCTCAACTTCTAAGTTTCCTTATTTTTACCATTTTTTTTCACTATGGAAAATAGTTTTTTTAATCTAGATAATTTATCCCTTAATAATAAATTAAAATGAGCCTTAATAGATATTTTATACCTAGTGATTCTAAATATTAAATCTAATTTATCAAATAAAAATCCTACGCATGTGGAAAATTATTCTTAACAGAAGCACATGTAACATGTAAAAACACCGCTTTAACCTTATCCACACTAACAAAGTTTTTACTATTTAAATATTAATATATTAATTATAAAAGAAAAATTTATCCATTAATTGAACATAATTTATTTTAATTTTAATTTAAATATATATTTTCATAATATATGATTTTTAGTAATTTTAACTTATTTAATAATATATAATTTATCATAAAATAATATTAATTTCAATTTTGAAATTATTAATTTAAATTAAATATAAAAATATCAAGACAACGATGGAATTAAAATAAATTATGTTAAAACATATTTATCATGATATATTCATCTATAAAATTAATATAACATAATAATTAATTCAGTTTACTTGAGTTTTAATATTTTTAGTATTATTTATTTTATTTTATTGTAAGCTAAATAATTATTGTGTTCACGTTTCTTAAGAATTTAAAGTAATTATTTCATCTAAAAAAATTAAAATAAACAATCAAGATTAAAAAAACTTATTTATATTTTAAAAGGATATATATAACTGAACATATATTATTTGTATCCCCATCCTAATGGTTTATTTATATTAAAAGTAAGAAAAATATAGTTTTTCTATTTTTCTTTACTTAATTTATTATATGATTCACATTCAAAGTAAAGTGGAATTTTTTTCCATATTTTAGTTTCTTTGATGTACATGACCAAAATAAAATCATTAAATAAAACTTAGATAATATTTTATGTCATTTTCACTCTTATCGTTCTAGTTTAACCCATAGTAAATCAGTTTTTACCTTAATCATGATAATTAATTTTTTACTGCATTCACTATTAATTTTGGTCAAAATTTAACTTAAACTTGTAATATATTATAAATTATTCTGATTCAAAATATGGAATCCATTTTTTCAAATTAAATTCATATAAGTGGATAAATTTAATTGAAAATTAATCCCACAGACACGACAAGGAAGTGAGTTTTTAAAGTGAAAATGTTCAAATGTTTACAAAGTATTTATATCCAATTTTAATATGAAATTGATTAAAATGACATAAAGTGGTTTAATATATGTATAGTTGAAATTTTTTTACTTTAAAACCAATTTAAAATATAATTTAACTATATAAATTAATTAAAAAAAGGGAGTTTTTGATTAAAATTTAGTATTTTTCACTATTAATAAAAAAGTGAAACTTTTCCTAAATATCCCAAAAATTCAACATAAGATAATTGGGACATGAAGATCTTAAAATTTAATTTTATATTATCAAATTAATTTTCTAAAAGTTTCAAAAATTAATTTTATTATTGTTCATAAAAAAACATTAAAAATATATATAAAGACTTTACAAAAAATTATGTATTTTATTATCAATATGTTTTCATTATATAAAACCATTATATTTAATATTTTAAAAGTAGTTATTACTATTCATATTAGTAAGTTTAATGGTTAAGTGATAATGGTCATGTTTAAATAACTATATTAAAAATATATCATGGTTTTTTTTAATACTCAGTGTTGTGTGTACTGCAAGCTAAGTCAGTGTTTCATGTAGCACAAGCTTAACTTGGTGTTATGTTTAATTCTAGAAATAAAATAAATTTAATTTATTTGAAAAAAATAATTCATAAAAACTTGGGGTGTTACATTAAGATACTCTCCATCTCATTTCAGTGTATTAATGTAGTCAATTAATCTACTATTTTTATTGGACATGATCTCTTGATCATGTAAAGAAATGGTTACCGGTTATTTAAAACTAAAATATGAGTTCGTCATACTTTATAAGGATTCTTCCATAGTGCTTGGAACCTACAACCCATTTCTTTAACAACCTGACCCACCAGGGTTTGTCTAGCCGATGGAAAATTGAGCTACCACAACCCCAAACTCACCTCTAATAGGCTAGGTACTGGCAACATGTGTTGAGAAGGAATAACTAAAATGGGATGACTTTTCCTAATGTACCTATACACACACACACACACACCCCCAATAATCTCCATAGTGTAGAGGAATATAATAAATACAATAGTATCTAGAGTAAAACCATGCATGAAACAACCTCTAGGAAATATATATATCATAGTATAGCATAGTAATAAAAATGAAAAAGGAAAAAATACATTCCCAACTAGAAATACAGGGAGAAACCAAAATTGAAAATAACTGTAAAGAGTAGAGTTGGGTATAGCCTGACTTAATATCCTAGAGTCCAACCACTAAACATGATTAGAGTCACTAGATACTACTATTATCTACTAATACCAGGTCCACTATAGTCACTGATAATTTGTATGTCGTTTTGTAAGACAAAATATGTGTGGGAAAATACCATTAAGGGGTAAGAATCTACATACCCAATAGGACATCCCAAAATCACTAAGCACAAATCATCAAGATTGAGTAGTCATCTCATCGTAACCAAGGAATTTTAATCATAATATGAGACAACAACCATAAAAATAACCCCAATATGATCAAAATGAATACCCAATGAAGAGAGAAAGGGGATCTACATATCCACACCCCAGCTAAGAATGATTAGACTACATGCTGCTCAAAAGGTCCATCTATGATTCCCATCACCATGAACAACCATATAAGGATCCATGTGAAGGGTTCCAAACCTCACCTCTATTCTCCACAGTTGAGGGAGCCACAAATTTAGTCAAGCGTCCCATGAAACCTCACCAGAATTTTAGTGGAGGGTCCCATTTCTCACTACTATACTACACATTCAAGGAAGATACAACTCCTGTGGAGGACCTGCTCCCTACCTGATCTCGATGATGGGGGAGTACTACTCTGTCAATAGAGGACCCCCACCCAGTGTAGTATGGGGGGTTTCCAACCCTACCTGTGTAAAGAGTATAGGGAACCTGAGCCCTGGTGTTATAGGGGAGTTTAAAATTCTAGTAAGGCTATGAATATCAGACTCAATTTCTTTTACCAGAGTAGAGAGTTTGGGGTACCTACACCTTGGTGCGATGTGGGAGTAATGACCTAGATTCTCTGGTGATCCAACTCAAAAACTATCATTTTCTAAGTATCAATCATTGAAATAGTATCACCTCATGTCATATCTCTACCACCAAAAGTAAGGACACCATCACATTCTATAGATAAAACTACTTAATATAGGCTTCTCATAGGCCAAAATCAGAGTCTGGAAGAAGCTTGATGAATGCGTGAGGCTCTTGGTTGGATCTATAAGATAAAAACATAAATAAGCTAATATGTATCTAAAAATTTCCATGAATTTCCAAATAGATCCCATCATTACAATCCTCATGGGAAAGCACTCATGGTAGTCTATTTACTTTCCCAAATCAGACACCTAGTAAAAAAATGCATTTTTTACATAGCACACATGTCAGTCGCTTTGTGGACCCAATCCATGAGTCAGAATTAAATATCCAACATTATTCTTGAATCATCCAACCTAATACCAAAATCACGATGTAGCAATCATATTTCTAATATGACATCGCATGAAGACATTATGACCAAAACAAGGTATTAATAACAACAACAATAACAATATTATTATATTTAATATAAAACTTATATAAATAATATATTTGAAAATGGGGGTCAATGTGGGATCTTTCCCTCCAATATATCTTACATAACGTAACTCCACACCATGTTCCACACATTAGATAGATAGAGGAACCATGCCCTGCCGCAATAGGAGAGTTCCACTCTATAGGTACAGGACCCATGCCCTGAATTTATAGGCGGGTTACACTATAGGGGTAGAGGACCCATTCCCTAACACCACTAGAGGGTTCCACAAGAGGGGTAAAGGTCCCATTCCCTAATACCACCGGAGGGTTCTACTCTAGTGGTAGAGTACCCATGCTGTTACACCACAGGAGGGTTCCACTCTAGTGATAGAAGACCCATTCCCCGACACCATAGGATGGTTCCACTCTAGGGGTAGAGGATCCATGCCTTGACACTACAGGAAGGTTCCACTCTACCGGTAGAGGACCCATGCCTTAACAGCTCAGGAGGGTTCAACTCTAGTGGTAAAGGATGCATGAACTGATACTGTATAAAGGTTCCACTCTAAAGATGGATAGATAAAGGACCCATATACTGACTCTATAGGGGGGTTACACTCTATAGGTAGAGGACCCATGCCCTATCCCAACAAGAGGGTTATATTATGACGATTATGTCTGATCACTACCATAATTGAGTGCTGCTTAAAGTAGCATGACACTCAAACATCTTGCATTATACCTCAAAATCCACTATGAATTCCACCATCACATTCTATGTGAAAAAAAACTTAGGATAGGATATTAATGGTCCAAAATACGAGTCCAAATGAAGGTGATATGAGACATAGGAGTTTCTTAAAAAAACGAGGGTACACAACATGTAAATGGGACCACATACCATGGGGTCCTACCCTACTATCAGGCCATGTCCCTGCCGGTACATGGATCAATGCCCATGTACCAATACATGGTGTGTAAGGGTAATACATGGAATGCCTCATCCACCGAGGGTCCTACCCATGCTCTTGTCCATGTCTTTATACCATGGCCATGTCAGTGTAAACTGGCCATGTGCTTGGTTGTGCCCATTTCCATGCACTCTCAGAGTACACATCGAGTCTCCAACATTAGGTCACATGATATGTGTGTGTGTGTGGGGGGGGGGGGGGGGTCCCACATGGCATATGATATTAAACTCACCATGAAACCCTAACTGTCATAGCCAAGGGCCAGCCGCCATGTGTTCTTCAGACTATATGACATGTAGTTGGGGTTTTCATGGAAATACATATCTATTTTTCACAAAACAAATCTACCTCCTATATTGAAAATCCCACCATTTGACCACCCAGGATATTTGGGAACCTCCTCAAGCCATCATTTTTAGCCCTCTAATGGATAAAAATCAGATCTTTGGTTCATCCTCTGAAGCTGCATGTAATTCCATCGCCCATGGATCCTACTGATTCTATACAATATAGATAAATCCATGGTATAATCACACAAATCTCAGAGAACTCCCTAATATATCCTCATATCACTGTTCAAATTATCACATGTTAATATTCTATGAATTTGGGGATCTTATCATGCTCGGTCTTGCTCGAAAACTGTCAAATCGTGATCCCATGGCCCAACAATGAAGAATACAGAGAATAGTAGGGGAAAGCATAAGAAAAAAGGGTGAAAAAAATCATTAAACTAGTATTATTAGACAAATAATATAAATTGGGGATATACCGGGTGAAAAACATGGAACAATGGGGATTAATTGAATAAATAAATTAAATCCTATTCGTGGGCACATACAAAGGATCCAATGAATGCAGATGAAAGGAAATAAATTAATCATGCTCAAACATTTAATCATAAGGGAGAAAATCTAAATATGATATGTCCTAAATCAATATTGGATCATTTGATGATAAAGAAAATGCTCTCCAATAAAAGAGGAAGATTTGTTACATTCATCACCCTTCGATTTTCCTTGATCCAATTGATCATTGTCATCTGATTTAGATTCCCCAATGAAAGGTGGTGGAACTATACTCTCAAAAATACCGGGGTTATGTATCTAACCCTAGAGATATGACATAAAAATTTATTTATAGAGTTTTTAGAGTTAGTTTATTTAAATTAAATAATTAAATTAAATAATTAATTTAATTTAAACACACTCTCCCATGGTTTCTATATCCAAACTCCCCACACCAAGCAACTTTAGGTCATGCCTTGGGTAAAAATCACGTTAAATATTCAACCTTGATCTCATATTTTTTATCTAAGAATCCATTTTAGATTTATCCTCTTTTTCTATAAGAAATGTGTGCGTGCAATATAAAATATGTTTAATATTTTTATAAAATTAATTCCAAGCACACCGGGCCTCAGAATCGATCCTATCTTAGATCTTGGCTCTGAAAATATTTCTTGATATATTTTTAAGTATTTAAAATAAAAATAGGGTCTCTAAATTATTACCTCTTTCAAAATCTTCATCCTTGAAAACCAAAAAATAAGAAAAAAGGTTAGGATACTGAGCTCACATCTGGATCTCCCTCTCATAGGAGCTCTGCTGCAAAATCCCATGTTTCCACAATACATGAACCAAGGGGATGGTCCATCCATGCAAGGTCCTCTCTTTCTAATCCTTGATCACCACTGGGTTCTATGTGAAAGTGGATTCATCCAAGATGTCCATCTCACCCTATTCAATAACATGTGTGGGGTCATGCACATATATCCTTAGATACAACACATGGAAGACGTCGTGCACCTGCTCCAACTGTGGGGGTATGTAGAGGTATTAAGCAACCTCTCCAACCCTCTAAAAGATCTCAAATGAATAGATGAACCTAGAGTACAACTTACTTCCCTAGCCGAATCTATAAAATCCTCATCGTGGAGAGACTCTTAGAAAAACATAGTCTCCCAAATCAAACTCCAAGGACCTTCTTCATCGATATTTATAAGATCTATGCTTAATATGAGATTTTTTCATCCGCTTTTTGATGAATTTGACATTATATTTCATCTCCTACACCATCTATGGCCCAAAAAGAGATTCCTCATTGATCTTATTACAACATATGGGTGACCAATAGGGTCTACCATACAGGTCCTGAGAGGTGCCATGCTAATTATAGAGTGGTATATATTATTGTATGCAAACTCTACCAATGGAAATTGGTACTCCCAACTATAGATGAATTAAAACATGCAATCCCTCAGCATATCATCCAACATCTAGATAGACAGATCAGTCTCTACATATGTCTGGGGGTGAAAGGATATACTCATCCTCATCTAGGTCCCAAATTCCTCCTATAGGCCTCTCAAAAATAGTGACATAAACCATGTAAAATAGTCAGAGACAATCATTAAGGGAACACCATGAAGGAAAACCATCTCCCATATGTAGAACTGCCTCAAACACTCCACCTAACTTTTCTCCCTTATATAAAGGAAGTGTGTCGACTTTGTGAGTCGGTAAACTATCACCCAGTTGGTGTTATGGAATTTCTCTATCTATGGAATCCCTATCATAGAGTTAATGAATATTCCATCCTCTTTACACTTTAGGATCTCAAGAGGCTAAAAAAACCTTTTCAGAAACTGGTGCTTAGCCTTTACCTGATGATAGGTGAGGCACCGTGAGATGAACTCAACCATGATCCATCTCATGCCATCTCACCAAAACTACCACTGAAGGTCTCTATACACATTCTCCACATTAGGATGTACAACTAAATGATATTTAAAAAAATTCTCTCATAACCTCCTCCCATATCATGATTGGGACCACCATCCATCCTTGGAAAAAGATGATGTGATTACCTCCTTCAAAAAATCCATTAGGTGAATCTCCTAAGGATATCTGGTCACTTAAGACCTCGAAATAAATGTCTCCCAACTCAGAATCTATCATATTCAGAGGAGTAGAGGATTCAACACCATTTATTGAAGGAAAGTTGTACTCTCCTCCTCAACCAAGTCCAGGTTCAAGGAAGCCAACTACTCTGAACCCTCCAGTACCAAATGAGTCTGGGACTTACTACTAAGGGAATCTTCCACCACATTTTCCTTCCCAAGAGTACAGACTATCTCAAAGTCATATTCCAATAGGAAATCCAACTAGAACCTCTACCTCAGGTTAATGTATCTTTTCATGAAGACATACCTGAGGCTCTGATGGTCTGGGTAAATAATAAAGTGATGTCCCAAAATATAGTTCCTCCACATCATCAGAGAAAAGAATAACACTACCAACAATAGTTCATGAGCCACATAGTTCTACTTGTGGGGTCTCAACTGACTCGAAAAAAATGAAATAACTTCCTTCTACTTCATAAACACATATACAAGCCTAGTTCCTAAGGAATCAAAATATACTATGTACACCATTACCTCCTCAGATAGTCTCAAAATAGGAGTACTCATTATCCTCATCCTCAACTACTTGAAGGTTCTTTGTCACTACCGAGTTTACATAAATGAATTCCCTTTCCATATCAT
Source organism: Viscum album (assembly GCA_963277665.1). Taxonomy (NCBI): domain Eukaryota; kingdom Viridiplantae; phylum Streptophyta; class Magnoliopsida; order Santalales; family Viscaceae; genus Viscum; species Viscum album. The sequence goes on along the minus strand of OY728155.1, from coordinate 772,087,229 downwards.
GATGGACAAAGGGGTTTAAATACAAGATAAGTCTTCCAAAAACCACTTATAGTACCCCACCAAACAAAGAAAACTCCACACCTATTACACGCTCTTGGGTGGATACTAAGAAATAAGTGCATGTATCATATCTGGTTATACAACTAATCAATTATCAGAAATGTCATTCCCCATAAAGTGAACCTCATGGATTCAGAACTCGAACTTTAAGAGATTTCCATGAAGTTGGTGATCCTAAAGAAAATATATAATCACACTGAAGTACTCTACATGCTCTCCATTTTATATAGAGTATATGAGTATGTCATCAATGAAGACAACACAAAATCGGTCCAAGCATGACTAAAATATTTGGTTCATCAAATCCATAAAACAATGAGGGGATTCATTACACTAAAAGAAATCACCAGGAATTCATAGTGTCTGTCATGACATCAGAATTCCAGATTCAGAATATTATCCTTGAAAACTCCGAAGTGGGGGTAGATAGACCCGAGATCGATCTTCAAGAACCAAACATGCCTCACAAATGATTAAAGAGGTATTTAATACTCGAAAATGGGCACTTTTTCTTTATCATGGTCTAGTTTAGGTGACAATAATCAACAAAAATATGTAAGATCCTATCTTCATTTTTATGAAGAACACTAGATCTTCCCATGGGGGCACACAAGGTCTGATAAAACTCTTATCTTGAAGGTCCTCAAACTATAAATATAGATCCCAGAGCTCAGTAGGGTGCATCCGTTGTTCCCTAAATGATATCAGAATGGTCCCAGGGTTGAAGTCAATACAAAACTTAATCTCCCACATTATAGATAGTCCCTAAATATCATTGGGGAATACATTCTTAAAATCATCCATGACTGATGGAATCTAAATTATTAAAGAACCTACTGTGCCAAGGTATATACTCTCCAACTGATGGGTAATGGTATGCAACCTCCTTCTCGCAAAACCCACTCATCCCTCCATGAGATATCTTTCACCCACAAGGGAGAATCTTGTACCATTAGCGTGAAGTCATATAACTCATATGCAGTGAAAATCAATCTAGGATCAGATTGCATAAAACCAATCCATACCCAAGATAGTGTCATAATGTTTCACCATAATGAAAAAAAGGTCCCATGATAAGCTCTCTCTACCAATCGATACCTTTCAATGCTAGAAGATAAAATATATAGAATAAGTGTTCCCCATAGGAACTTCAAGAGAATGATGATGGGAAAAATCCGCAACTAGGATCCCCATATATTATTCCAGGAGTAAATATATGAAGGAATGACCCAAACCCGTGTCTACTAGAATTACAGAAAGAGTAGAATAAACACAGATCGTACATCTAATCATCTTGTGTGCTATTGGGTCATATGTATCTATAACCTATATCTGTCTATGTACCTGACTGCTAGATCCCTAATATTGACATGGGATGCATAGTGGTGGTGGTGGAAGGATCACATAACGTAATCCACCACCTATAAATCCTCCTCCCGGTTCCTCTACTTCTCCTTTACTAGCTTTTCCACCCTGTGGTCTACCCTTCCCACACCTTAGAGACCCATGATCATGGTTATGCCTCTACTATGGAAGTCCATACACTATCTACCTACACTCATAATCACTTTTGGTTGGGAAATAATGTGCCGTGTGACCTCATCTATCACATACATAGCACCATACCTCTCCGAGCTACCCCAGTCCCCTATATTTTCCCTGGTGCATATGACCACATGTTTAAGTCTGGTTATGAAAAGATCTCTTGTGTTGAGATCCTATTGACTGGAACCTTCTAGAAACTGTAGATGACTCATCCCTATGACACCCACTACCAGATCTAGCTATATAGAGTACCATTGATAGGAATATCTTCATCACTTACACTTGCTCCAACACTTAAACATAAGTGGGAATTCATAAGGGTACCACACCGACACAAATATATATATGAAGACCCTGATAAAAAATCTGAGACCTGAAGTATGCATCTCAAATGATGTAGAGGGAGTATCGTGTATGGTTTGTGAACCTCATATCATACTAAACCACTCTTTTTTCTTCCTACTATAGCCCCAAAAGCTCTTGAATCCAAAATGATCACAATAATGAGGGGTAAAACTCCTCAAAGAATAGCTATAAAAGTTAGTTCATGAGAGTGTTGACTCCTTGTGCATCTATGTAACTAAGCTCTCCCAATAACTAACTGCTCCATTTAAAAGGATAGCTTCCAGTGCAACCACCTGATCAGTTAGTTTCCAGATAAGACTAAAAACTTAGATCGTCGATTCTAGCTAATCCTCTACTGCCTAGAGATCAAGATCACTACAAAACCTCAGAGGCCTCTAGTGTTGGATCTCATAAAGTTCATTAATCCTACACACATTATAAGTCCCCAACCTTAAAAATTACATAATCTTGAGTTAATTCTATAATTTGAGTTTATTTCACATTAATGATCTTTTTAGGTTTAGAGTTTCATATAATTTGTCCATTACTATTACATAATAGACCCAGATATTACATGTGGATAGTTACACTCAGTATCCACTTTTTCCACCAAAGGAAACCCTTTAAACAAAACATGATTTCTTTTTCTTGATAAAAAAATTTCTTGAATTCTTACTTTCTCTTATCCATCCTTATACCCTGTGGAAAAAATTTCAAAAACTTTGTATGCACATAAAAATATCAGTAAGGAATATAAAATAAGGAATAAAATCGTTAGTCCATGAATATTTAAAACCCATGAAAACATTTTAACAAAAACATACTTTTCACCCAAAAAACAAAAACTAAATATATTACATCATGTAATCATAATATTCCTAAAAAACTTTATAGAAATCATAAAACATAAAGGTAACTTTTGGAATACTTATCATACTTAAATTGTAGGTTTCATAGCTACATAGGGGGTAACCTTATGTGTTATGTTTGGAATACCCATCAGAGTATATTCTTTAAATATCTTAGGATAAACCTTAACGTTTACATATTTCATGTTACCCAATGCATTAAAGAGCTATCACAGGCTCACCCACCATTGGGTTATCATGGAACCACCTGTATACATAAGAAATGACCAAGAACCATAACATAATAATAACACATAAACCATGCATAAAGTAAAAACAATATTTCCACATTGTAATCATAAGATATCATTTCAATATATTGAAATATTAAATCCATTTCTAAATCCTTTAATAAAGAGACTTTTAAATCAAAGTGTCCCATACCAATTTGAAACTTTTGAAATAAATTTAAATTTTAAAACATTCATGTCCATAGAAATACATTTATAAAAACCATTTTGAAAACGTTAACATAAAATTGAAATATTTATAAGAATAAATCATCAAAACATTAAAGCAAGGTTTTTAGTTAAAAAGACCCTTACCACTTGAGAAAATACTTGAATAAAAATAATTAAAGAATAACATTAAAAAAAACATACAATATCATGAGAATAATTAGATTCATGATATAATATATAAAATGGTAGTATATACACCATATAAAAGTGAATTGTTGTATAACAACAAATAAGTCTCAATGGAATGTAAATTGAGATAAAATCCCTTACAAAGATTGTATCCTTTGATCAAGGTTAAATCAATGACATAATTATGTGTGGAAAATATAAATACACCTAGTATAAGTGGATATTCAGTGTAAAACAATAACAGTTCATTCAAAAATATTCTTGGAAAAGAAAAACCAATGACAAGTATATTTAACTCAAAGAATAGAAATTGAGTTAAGATTTTCCTTAAAACATTCATATAAATGACATAAGAATTTATCAATGGGGTGATTATGTGTAGAAAAATTATATCCACACAAAGGGAAGTGGAAATTACAACATAAATAAATAAAGATTTATTCCACACATAATCTTGGCATAATATAATCAACGAAGTATGCATAAAACCTAATGAGTGAAAATTGAGTTTAGCAATTCCCTTACATTGAGTCCGACTTGTCACGTAAAATCGTTATGTTCCTGAATAATAAAATTATGTTAATTTCTACTTGATTCAAAACCTTTTTTATGTTTATTATTCATTTTATATTACTTATTACTATGTTATATCAATTAGTTAATTATTTGAGTTCATATCGGACATTTTGTTAATGTTCGGTACATGAGTAAAAAATGAAATTGTTTTGATGTAAATTGTCTATGTGGTAAAGAATCAATCATCTCTAGAATACTATTAATGATTTAAATATCATATATATATTATATATGTATTCATAATAGTACAAAACATTTGGAGATAAGAAATGAAATGCACCGTTCATGCATACGGTAGGTCGTACGTACCCATGAATATTACTTTCATTTATTTGTCATATTAAAGGAATGAAAAATAAATGATACATAGGTATATTATAATTATAGTATAATATCTATGTTATATATGTTACATAATTTCTTTAACACTATCCTTTATACTTTCCATGTATGGCACGAACGAGTCATATCACTTTGAGGGCGCGGTGGTCCACACTCCCTCAAATGAAATTATCATATTTACACATTATGGAAATCATAAAGGTATGTTTTAAATAAAAATTATAGAATCATATAGACAATATAAATATAAAATATATCGTATATAAATATAGTTCCATTATAATGGCCACCATGATAGGTGGTAGGAGAAAATTGAACAATCATCATTTTGTGAGGCAGTAGTTTTCCGTACACAGAAATATTATGTTCTATATCCATTACATGGAGGTGTATGTAAGTCTAGGTAGAACCTATAACATCCTGAACCCGAAAAGTCACCCAAATAGTTCTAAACAGGTTGGGTGTTACCACCTCAGGTGAACCTTCCCAAACACCAAAGGTTTCCGACAAGCAGTGAGGGTGTAAATGGGTATAGTGGGGATTCTATACACTCTCGGAGGAAAATAAGGTACTGGTATAAGCATAGTAATAATACATGCAGTGGTAATAAAGACTCAGTAGACTCAAACTAGACCCACATAGAGGAAGTATATCCAAAAGGAGAAAAATAGTGGAAGTAATATATATATATATAAACAAGTGTAGTTGAAAGTAAACTTAACGACATGCTAAATATCACTTATAAAAATTATCAAAACAACAAAACATCCATCCACAACAAGTCATACAAATCAATAAACAATGGTACCCATGGATAACCAACAGTAGATACAAAATAAAGTAAGGATGCTGATACAGGAAAGAAAGAAAAAAAAAGTAAACTCCAACTTGGCACAACCTCAAGGTCCATGCTATATCCTTACAACAGCTAGTACGATCCAACTCCTTAAGCTGATATATTTACTACATGTAAATCCATAAATTCTACACACATATCGAAGGGCCCATGTAGGTTGTGAGATGAATCTCAATAGGATACCACCCAACAGTGCATACCTTTTATAAGTGTTTAAGCATAAACACATCTATAAGAAAATCAAATAGTACAACGCACAATGTAAACACAATCTTCACTGGTGCTGTGCAGCCATTGGGGAGTATCACCTGCTTCGGCCAACATCAGAATCTCAGTTGCGTAACCTGGCACCATGTACCTCTTAATACTATGTGTATCAAATACCAACTTCCTGAAGGCATGCCCAAAAAATGATAACCCAACACTATGAGCCTCCTGACACATGTGTCTCAAGTACCGACGTCCCAAAGTCACACCCAAGCAATGGTAACCCGACACTATGTGCCTCCTGACACCACGTGTCTCAAGTACCAATGTCCTGTAGGCATTCCCAAACAATATTAAGGATCATCACCTTCAACGTGGCTTCTACCACAAGAACCCCTAACTTCAATCACCTAATTGCAACTATAGGTGCCTCTACCCACACGAGTGGTAAAAACCACCTCATCACGGAGTCATATATGTGCACACAACTCAAATTATGGGTGATTGGTAATCAATAAATTTAGTACCCAAGACACAAAACCTCTGATACCTCATGTCCTTATAACCATGTTGCTCAAGAATCTATGGCCTTTCCATCCAAGTAACCTAGCCCATGCCTAACCTGATAGTCACACTGCCTGAATCTGACGTCCACAATTCCCAATCTCATGGTTAAACAGCCCAAATAATATGGTTCAATCCTAACCTATGATCAACATCACTCAAGAATATCCAGTCCACTCCCAACACAACTTAAAGTTTCAAACATATTCAATATCAATCCTGACATATATATAATCAAAGTATCACTCTAAACAGGAAAAAAAATTTAAACAGTTGAATTGTACTTGCCATGTGTTGTCCCATACCAGCACTGTAACACCCCAAGATTTCATAGTGTGTTATTTCTTCAAAATAATTCAATAACTTGCACTACACACAACACTGAGTTCAAGCGCACCATGACTTACCAAAAAAGCCGTTCAAAAGAGGTTATTAATAGTATTAAATAAATTTTAAACTTTATACAATCCTTATAATTTTAGAATCCATATTATGAGTTTCTTAGACACAATGTAAGAACAAATTCATTTTCAGTATTGCACTTTTACCAACTTTTAATAGTGAACCCTTTTTAAATACAATATTTTAAACTTTTTGACTAAATGAGGACATCAAAAATTTAAAATGAAACATCCCAAGCTTCCACGGTACGCTTTCCTTTGAATAATACAGTAGCGTGTGTTGTACGTAACTTCGAGTTCTAACACACACCACAACCAATCAAACTAGCCGTTATGAATAGTAATACATACTTTTTGAAATTATATATATTTTATATTTCAAAATGGACTTCATTTTTGGATTCAGAATATCTAATTTAGCCTAGGGTGAAATTTTGGAACTTTTCGGATAACACTTATATTTTGATGAATAGTGAAAATTACTAAATTTTAATTAAAAACAACTTTTTTAATCGAAATAATTTATATTGATAAATTATGAATTTGAGTGGTTTTAAAGTATATTTATAATATATTTTTACCATTTAATACAATTTTGGTCATTGGACATAATTTCACAATTAAACCGAACATAAACAAGTATCAATCTTTTGACAGTTATTATATCTTAAAAACACGCTTTTTGTTTTGACAGCGGGAATTAATTTTAAATTAATTTCTGCCACTTATGTGTTTTGAATTTGGAAAAATGGATTCCATATTTGGAATTATGATGTTCAAATTGTGTAAATAGGTAACTTTTATTTTTAGACATTTTGAATAATTACTTCGGTAAATATTTTATTTACCATGGTTAAAGGGTAAATCCGGTAAATAAGGGTTAAAAATAATATTATAATAATAAAAAATTACCATAAAACGTGTCCTAAACTTATTGGTTGATAAAAGTTCGACCATAGGCATCTTTGGGTCTATTTTGGGACCCCATGGTGCCACTTGTAAGTGATAGGGACACTTTATTTTAATTAAGTTAAAATGAATACAAAAATGACACAAGCATATATCTTTTAGAAAAACAATTTTTACATAGGGTTATATATGTTGGATTTTCGATTGTAAATATTAATTAGAAAGATAAAAATATTTCCCACATAATGATATTTTATTTATAACTTTTAGACATTAAATAATTTAATTTATTTATGACACAATGATGATGCAGTAATTACAATAATAGTGAAAAATTAAAATAATTGATATTGAAAATACCCAAATAAATATAATTTGAGACTTTTAAGGAATTAAACTAATTTTCTAGGATAATATGATATATTAGGATTGATTTAATGGAATATTTTCGAAGTAATAATTCTTCTATAAGTTTCAAAAAAATCAACTATTGAATAGTGTCAAAATTGACATAAAAGAGTTTTTAAAACAAATATTATATTATTAATTGATATTAAATTCCTAAAAATCTAAGGTTCGGCCAAGAGACTTATATAATGATAGGTGTATCATTAATGGACCACTTTAAGATAGCTTGGATGTATATAGTAAGTTTATTAACTATATAATATAAAAATACAAAGTGACATGGTAAATGTCATACTAATTGACTAAGAGTTAAAACTAAAAGATAAGGTTAATATAGTAACCCAAACCTGTATAAATTATATTGGTTGAATTTTTTTAGACCTATAACCACCTTAACCTTTGAATAATAAACTTTGGAGCCATTAGAAACCGAATATGAATTTATTATAAATTAATATTTCTAGCTTTTCCAAAGGTGCCCCTCACCCCTCTTATAAAAGGGCACTCCCCCTTCTCATTACTTCACAACTTAAAATCCTTTTGGTTCGGCCAAACTCTGCCCAAATACTCTCTCAACTTACCTCACTACAACCTATAGTCCTTAGTTTGATCATAAAGCCAACCTATGTATCCCTTTTGATCAAATCAAAAGGAAGAACCCGAAGAAGAGGTAATGTTTTCACCACCCTTTTTCAAGTTCCTTTCTTCTTCCAGTTATTCCTTCTTTGTTATTACCATTATAAAATAATAACTCTGGTATATTATATATAATGTGATGTTATTATAAATATGGTACAACCATATTCAGTATTCTATCCACCCTTTGAATAACATGTCACCATACGTGCGTACGTACGGCTTACCGTCTCCACGTCGTGGTGTAATTGTTATTCAATATATTATTATTTGGATGGGTATAATAATGATGTGTAACTCATGTAAATAATAAATACAACATTATAATTATTATTTATATATGATATAATATCTAATTATATATTATTTTAATATCAAAAGAATGATATTGTCGCTCGTGCGTACGTACGGGCTACCGTCTCCATGAACGCGATGAGATTCATTCTCCATCGTATCTATTCAAGTATAATTATCATTTGATGATTTAAAAATTATGTTTAAGGAATTGATATCATTATGGATATGAATAATATACAACCTATCCATTACAATCATGGATTATGTAACAAAACATATAAAAGAAAACGAGTAAGTTAACACCCAAAACGACGATAATACTAAGATATTATTAACAAAACAATGTTAAAAGATAATATATGATATCATATTAATATATATGATTCTTGTATAATTTAATAACAATTATTTCACCATTATACAGGAGGTTAACCTACCCTCAACCTAGGAAAAGTACAAGATAAGGGTTATTTCTTAATCTCTTCATTATCCGAGGTTGTTTATACGTAATTATCTACTGGGATTTCCTTATCATCCACATCCATGTTTCTTTGAAATGTATTTCAAAAAGATTTTACTATTTAAAATAATATGGGTTAAAGTAATTTATAACCTTTTTTGACTTTTTATAAGAGGTTTATAAAGGAATCTTTCAGTCATTTTCCAAACAGGGTTCTTTTAACCTTTTCGACATAATTAAGGTAAGAATGTTTTTTTAACTTATACGGTGGGTGCGGTTATTTTCCACCGTTATAAAATCGTCGAAGCTTCCCTTACAAGATTATAAGAATATTTTCAAAGAAAATGTTTTATTTTATAAATATATGACTCTTAAATGATTTCAAAAATAGAAAGATATATTTCTCTAAAAAGAGTTTTGATTTCATCTATGTCAACATCCTTTGATGGATTTTACAATTATTTGAAGTTGATTTATTATGATACAAAACTTCTATATTGTATTGAAGGTTTTGTGATATGTTTGACTGTGGATGTGCTATTTTTATACCATTCATAGTTTATGGTGAAAGTATTGACATTTCGTATGCTAGTTTTAATACGAATGTTTATGTCATGTTTAAACCTTTTCATATGGGAATGCATTGGACTTAATATGTGACGGGTGGAGCCCGCTATAGCTCCTCGATTCATCGGTAGGTCTCATGAGACAAACTAGTGGCTTGGAACAAGGCCTTGACAAAATTTTATTTGTAGTCTTGGCACGAGGCCTTGGCTATGTGGTTATGATAGTCTGGCATTATGAATTCCATCATTATGAAAGTGGTTATTGATATTTCATGTGATTATTCGATTAGTAGAATATCCATGTGAATAAGTAAATGGAATTATTTCATTTTATTTTTTCCATACTATGTTTAAGTTAAAGTTTAAAAAGGCTTTTGTTTTAGTTATACATTGCCTTAAATGTTTATTCTTATTTATGAAAGTTTCCTCTATATTGTTATCCTTACTGGGCATTTGAGCTCACCCCTTTTCTATGTTTTATTTTTCCCAGGATATGAAGAAGTAAATTATAAATGACCTACATGGATATTATGAGGGGATAATAGTTTGGACTATGGAGACAATATGATGTTGTAGTAGTTTTTCACTTTATGATGTAATGTAAAACTTTATGAATATATCTAGTGTTTCCAAGGCTACTAAACCAATCGGTATTTCGAGATTTGATCTTTCTTGTGATCATGCCAATGTCATGTAATAATGCACCGACTCTGGGTAACTGGGGTCAGGGCATTACAGTTGGTATCAGAGGAAGTTTAGTACAAACCTTGGAATCTAGATTTAGATAAAATTTGATTAGAGAACGTAGAACTAAGATGGACTTTGAGGATTAGTATAGAATAACTTCCTAGAATTTTGGTATTGTAGATATTCTGTGAGTTTTCCAAGCAATACATCCCTGTCTAGATACGAGCAGGTAGAGGCGGCTCTGGAACAGATGTACCTAGGGGTAAAAACCGAAAACACCGCTTTGATCTAGACTCGAACGGGAAATGGTGCACGACAACGGGCCTTGCTGCACTCTTGGTTACGACACTCCCGGGGGATATGCATAGGATAATTCTCATTTTCTTTTCAAACCATTATTAAGGGTTTATGAGTATATACTTCCTCAAAGGAGACATTTTTATGATTATAGATTATATCCATAAACTATTTAATTTATGTTATGTGTTTTACAAGTTTGGGATTAGGTATCGTTATTCATAAATTAATCTAGTGTATGCCATTGTTTAGAAATGGCGCCCAGTAGAAGGAATGAGAACTCTAGTAATGCACATGATCCAAAGAGAAAGAAGGATCATATATTTCATGGTCTTAAGCCATAATTTATAAGAGAAATAGTCTCCCATGTATTATCATCATATGAAGAAATAATATCATGTGTTAGTAAGATAAGTAAAGATTTTACTGAGTCCTATGGCTTTGAAGGGAAGTAAGAGAAGAAAAGGATGGAATAGAGAAAGATGGATAAAGGGAAGAGGGAAAAGAAGAATTTTCCCATATGTGATAACTGTGGGAAGAAACACCCTGGAACTTGCCTGAAAGGAATGGGAGTTTTTTATAAGTGTGGAGGAAAAGGACACAAAGTACGTGACTGCAAGGGTAAGAAAATGGTTTCAAATGTACAATGCTTCATTTGTAAGGAGTTTGGACACTACGAGAACCTATGTCCTAGTCATCAGACTATGCCGCAAATGATGCTATTGGATAATAATCAAGTTATGATACTACCACAGATTAAGAGGAATGATTAGAGTTCTTGTGTTGATTATTTCATTTGAGTGTTGTATCAACAATTTACTTTTTATAATAATTATGGAGTATATAAGGATTGTACTACAGTACTATTTCATTAAGGACTTAAGATTGTGTGGAACAAAGAAAAGTGACTCAATAGCAGGATAAATTTTTGGAAAATATATGGGTGAGAGAATGATAAACCATAATATAGTTCTGATACTGTGGTAGTGATTTTGGAATAATACATGATTGATTTGGATAAATTATATTGTATATTTTTGACTACCTTGAAACTGATTAATGATTTGTATATTCCATTATTGTTGGGTTTTAAAACATTTTTGGATTGAAGGAGTATATCTATTATTATTTAAGGAATAAAGGATCATGAATGTAATCAATAAGGTTTTATGGTAATTCAGGATGTTGTAGTGTTTCAAAAGAATACATGATGAAGATGTTCACATGTTATTACGCGGAAAAAAAGGATCTTTATTGTGTTTACCTTCCTTATAAATTTTGGAATGAAGTATTTTGGATAAGTTCTAGTTTGGATTATTTTGGATTGCCATAAAAGGACAACCCGGAGGTCGGGCGACAACCCGTCGCGTCCAGCAAGGCCGCGAGACTTGAACCCACAACCGAAGGGCGACAAGGGTGTATCACCTACCACTGACCCACGTGATGTCCTGGTTTGAATAATGTCATTTTTTATTGGTTCTTCTAGATTAATTATAAATTCATTTTTTAACCCTATACGAATAGGATAAATAGAATATTATTTTTAAGTTCTATTATCTTTTAGAGTGAAAGATGAGTTTGTGGTATAAATTAGTTAAAGGATGGAACTCTACTTGTCAAGAATATATTTTTCTTCTTCTCTTATTCTATGAAGAAATTAATTCTTATACTTTATTTAAGGAATCCTAAAACCAAAAATGTGTTATCCTAATACCCTATGTTTTGTTGAACCGATGGTATTTCAAATCATCATAGATTGATGAATTTAAGGACCTCAATTTTACACTTGTTTGTGATTGATAACCTAAATCACTACCTATAAATATTTACGTTTTCCCTCCAATTATATGTCTCTAATTGCCACCAATGTTCTCCTAATTTAGATCATAATTTGGTGGTGACCCTTTCATTTCTCTTTCCCTTATATTAAGACTAAATTTTAGTATCCCAATTTTCGATATGGGTTTTCCCACAAAGATATTTTCTATTTTCAACCTTTTATTTTCTAAGAACAATTTCAAATTGCGAGGATGCAATTTATTGAAGGAGGGGAGAATGTAACACCCCAAGATTTCATAGTGTGTTATTTCTTCAAAATAATTCAATAACTTGCACTACACGCAACACCGAGTTCAAGCGCACCATGACATACCAAACAAGCCGTTCAAAAGAGGTTATGAAAAGTATTAACTAAATTTTAAACATTATATAATCCTTATAATTTTAGAATCCATATTATGAGTTTCTTAGACATAATATAAGAACAAATTCATTTTCAGTATTGCACTTTTACCAACTTTTAATAGTGAACCCTTTTTAAATACAACATTTTAAACTTTTTGACTAAATGTGGACATCAAAAATTTAAAATGAAACATCCCAAGCTTCCACGGTACGCTTTCCTTTGAATAATACAGTAGCGTGTGTTGTACGCAACTTCGAGTTCTAACACACACCACAACCAATCAAACTAGCAGTTATGAATAGTAATACCTACTTTTTGAAATTATATATATTTTATATTTCAAAATGGACTTCATTTTTGGATTCGGAATATTTAATTTAGCCTAGGGTGAAATTTTGGAACTTTTTGGATAACACTTACATTTTGATGAATAGTGAAAATTACTAAATTTTAATTAAAAACAACTTTTTTAATCGAAATAATTTATATTGATAAATTATGAATTTGAGTGGTTTTAAAGTATATTTAGAATATATTTTTACCATTTAATATAATATTTGTCATTGGACATAATTTCACAATTAAATCGAACATAAACAAGTATCAATCTTTTGACAGTTATTATATCTTAAAAACACGCTTTTTGTTTTGACAGCGGGAATTAATTTTAAATTAATTTCTGCCACTTCTGTGTTTTGAATTTGGAAAAATGGATTCCATATTTTGAATCAGGATGTTCAAATTGTGTAAATAGGTAACTTTTATTTTTAGACATTTTGAATAATTACTTCAGTAGATATTTTATTTACCATGGTTAAAGGGTAAATCCGGTAAATAAGGGTTAAAAATAATATTATAATAATAAATAATTACCCTAAAACGTGTCATAACCTTATTGGTTGATACACGTTCGACCATAGGCATCTTTGGGTCGATTTTGGGACCCCATGGTGCCACTTGTAAGTGATAGGGACACTTTATTTTAATTAAGTTAAAATGAATATAAAAATGACACAAGCATATATCTTTTAGAAATTTTTTTTACATAGGGTTATATATGTTGGATTTTCGATTATAAATATTCATTAGAAATATAAAAAGATTTAATACATAATTATATTTTATTTATAATTTTTATATATTAAATAAATTAATTTATTTATGACATAATGATGATGTAGTAATTACCATAATAGTGAAAAATTAAAATAATTGATATTATAAATACCCAAATAAATATAATTTGAGACTTTTAATGAATTACACTAATTTTATAGGATAATATGACATATTAGGATTGATTTAATTGACTTTTTTAGAAGTAATAATTCTTCTATAAGTTTCACAAAAATCAACTATTGAATAGTGTCAAAATTGACATAAAAGAGTTTTTAAAACAAATACTATATTATTAATTGATATTAAATTCCTAAAAATATAAGGTTCGGCCAAGAGACTTATATCATGATAGGTGTATCATTAATGGACCACTTGGGGGTGTCTTGGATGTATATAGTAAGTTTATTAACTATATAATATAAAAATACAAAGTGACATGGTAAATGTCAAACTAATTGACTAAGAGTTAAAACTAAAAGATAAGGTTAATATAGTAACCCAAACCTGTCTAAATTCTATTGGTTGAATGGTTTTCGACCTATACCCACCTTAACCTTTGAATAATCAACTTTTTAGCCATTAGAAACCGAATATTAATTTATTATAAATTAATATTTCTAGCTTTTCCAAAGGTGCCCCTCACCCCTCTTATAAAAGGGCACTCCCCCTTATCATTACTTCACACCTTAAAAGCCTTTTGGTTCGGTCAAACTATGTCCAAATACTCTCTAAACTTCCATCACTACAACCTAGAGGCATTAGTTTGATCATAAAGCCAACCTAAGGAGCTATTTTGATCAAATCAAAAGGAAGAACCCGAAGAAGAGGTAATGTTTTCACCACCCTTTTTCAAGTTCCTTTCTTCTTCCACTTCTTCCTTCTTTGTTATTACCATTCTAAAATAATAACTCCAGTATCTTATATATAATGTGATGTTATTATAAATATGGTACAACCATATTCAGTATTCTATCCACCCTTTTAATAGCATGTCACCATACGTGCGTACGTACGGCTTACTGTCTCCACGTCGTGGTGTAATTGTTATTCAATATATTATTATTTAGATGGGTATAATAATGATGTGTAACTCATGTAAATAATAAATAAAACATTATAATGATTCTGTATATATGATATAATATCTAATTATATATTATTTTAATATCAAAAGAATGATATTGTCGCTCGTGCGTACGTACGGACTACCGTCTCCACGAATGCGATGAGATTCATTCTCCATCGTATCCATTCAAGTATAATTATCATTTGATGATTTAAAAATGATGTTTAAGGACTTGATATCATTCTGGATATGAATAATATACAACCTATCCATTACAAACATGGATTACGTAACAAAACATATAAAAGAAAACGAGTAAGTTAACACCCGAAACGACGATAATACTAAGATATTATTAACAAAACAATGTTAAAAGATCATATATGATATCATATTAATATATATGATTATTTTATAATTTAATAACAATTATTTCACCATTATACAGGAGTTTAACCTACCCTCAACATAGGAAAAGTACAAGGTAAGGGTTATTTCGCAATCTCTTCATTATCCGAGGTTGTTTATACGTAATTATCTACTGGGATTTCCTTATCATCCACATCCTTGTTTCTTTGAAATGTATTTCAAAAAGATTTTACTATTTAAAATAATATGGGTAAAAGTCATTTATACCCTTGTTTTACTTTTTATAAGAGATCTATAAAGGAATCTTTCCGTCGTTTTCCAAACAGGGTGCTTTTAACCTTTTCAACAGAATTAAGGTAAGAATGTTTTTTTAACTTATACGGAGGGTGCGGTTATTTTCCACCGTTATAAAATCGTCGAAGATTCCCTTACAAGTTTATAAGAATATTTTCAAAGAAATTGTTTTATTTTATAAATATATGACTCTTAAATGATTTCAAAAATAGAAAGATATTTTTCTCTAAAAATAGTTTTGATTTCATTTATGTCAACATCCTTTGATGGATTTTACGCTTATTTGAAGTTGATTTATTATGATAAAAAACTTCTATATTGTATTGAAAGTTTTTTGATATGTTTGACTATGGATGTGCTATTTTTATACCATTCATAGTTTATGGTGAAAGTATTGACATTTCGTATGCTAGTTTTAATACGAATGTTTATGTTATGTTTAAACCTCTTCATATGGGAATGAATTGGACTTAATATGTGACGGGTGGAGCCTGCTATATCCCCTCGATGCATCGGTAGGTCTCATGAGACAAACTAGTGTCTTGGCACAAGGCCTTGACAAAATCTTATTTGTATTCTTGGCACGAGGCCTTGGCTATGTGGTTATGATAGTCTGGCATTATGCATTCCATCATTATGAAAGTGGTTATTGATATTTAATGTGATTATTCGATTAGTAGAATATCCATGTGAATAAGTAAATGGCATTATTTAATTTTATTTTTTCCATACTATGATGAAGTTCATGTTTAAAAAGTCTTTTGTTTTAGTTATACATTGCCTTAAATGTTTATTCTTATTTATGAAAGTTTCCGCTATATTGTTATCCTTAATGGGCATTTAAGCTCACCCCTTTTCTATGTTTTATTTTTCCCAGGATGTGAAGAAGTAAATTATGAATGACCTGCAGGGATATTATGTGGGGATAATAGTGTGGACTATGGATACAATATTATGTTGTAGTATTTTTTCACTTTATGATGTAATGTAAAACTTTATGAATATATATAGTGTTTCTAAGGCTACTGAACCAATCAGTCTTTCAAGATTTGATATTTATTGTGATCATGATAATGTCATGTAATAATGCACCGACTCTGGGTAACTGGGGTCGGGGCGTTACAAGCACTGAGGTCTTGAAAGTTTCTAATAACTTAATAATGCTTAAATAATTTAAACTCAACAATTTAATCAAAGAAATTCTATTATAACTATTTTGGCACCCTGTCCAAAATTCCCCAAATGATAAATGACCTCTAACTCGACTTTTCTCAAGCATGACAAGGTAAGAGAATTTTCAATGGCATCCCAGAAGGAAAATGGTCAATTAAATATAAAGAAACATGGGTCTCACTTAATACCTGACGTTTCACTAAAAATAAAAAACTTCCAAATGACCAAGGAAACATAAAATAAGGTATGTACCACCTACCTTAGACTTGTTGATGTATGCACGTCTGATATCGAGCTCCAATTCGAAGCCGATCTTCATAGATCTATGTTTCTGTCGAATTATGGAAACTCTGATCAGATGGAAACTGTGGTGTGTGAGACTAGGGAACAATAAAAAAATAGGGTGCATGAGTTTACCCTTACTGATAAAATCCCATATCCACTGACAGATTGAAGAACAGACGTCAGATGAAGAATATGGGAGAAGAAATGTTCTCAGCCTCTCAGAGCGTCACATTCCGAAAACATGGAAGAAGAATATGTTTTCGAAAATGAGACGCAACTATATCCCATATAAATGAATAAAAATAAACATAAAAAACATTTATTGAGGACTACATGTTGTGTAGTATATTGTTCGTACTAAGACTTATATGGGTTTCCAGGTTATCACACAGCTTAGATGCGTCACACGGGTCAACACACGACTTGGAATCAACTGGTACGTAGAAGGTAAAATACACGACATCTTAAGGAAAAATACACGTCGTGTAGTAGATTATTTTACATGGTCACCACATGACATGTACTAAGTCAACACTCATTCAGTACATACCTAACAAATACACGACATGTACTATGAAGTACACAGCGTGTAACCTAGAAATTTCATAGAACTGCTCATTTTCTATTGTTTTATGAAAAACTATCCCAAAAAAAAAAGAAAAAAATAAACTCGTACCATAAGTTAAGAGTTGGGTTCTTAAAAAAATCCCCCATTAAATAAATTCATCTTATAATTTCCCTTCCATGGGTGGTGAAGAAAACTTCAGAAAATTCTGGCCCAAAACTCAAATCAATCAAAGGTTTCACCGACCTATTCCCAAACTCATGGTCCTCCCGTGACGCATCATCACTCTTACACCTCATAAGGTTATCCCATGTAATTTTTAACACACATTCATGTCCCAAACCACATTGGTGTCTGCCCCAGTGAGGTTCTACATCCCATGGATGCTCAAAACAAAACATGGTGCCTTGCACCTCAAGTAACCCGCATCCTCGATGTCTCGATGCCCCCGACACTTCATATATTCCGCATCCTCAATGCAACGATGCCTACGACAACTCAAGTATTCTAAATCCTCGATGATCCTAATGCAACAAATCTCATATATATATATATATATAAATATATCATGCACCTGAAATGGTGAAAATCCCACTAACTGGCATATGGTCAGTTCGTATAAATCCTATTCCCCTCGTGCACTCAAAACGGACATGCCTTAACAGGCCATGAAAAAATAAAACAAAAGAAAATAACATTCACGCCCATGGTGTACTAATGAATGGTTTTAGGTCACCATCTTTATCAGCCTTTGGTATCTCCATGGCATGCAACTGACCTGAAGTATGACTGCCTAATGCCTGACCTCCCCGCGGTGCTGCTCCAATCACCGGCCACTTACCCCTTAGTTGGGTCCTACTATCTCTGCCACATCCTTAGCGTACATCTGAGCCTCGGTTACCCTCACTTGGTACCGATCCTTAATCGAACTCAGACGCCACCGTCTATCCTGGTCCCTGCCTGCCAGCTGTCTGAGAAGGCTACCTGCAGAACCTCTCCAGATGTCCGACCTGTCCACATGCCCGACACTCCTTTGGAGGCCTATCGCACTACGTCCAATCATTCCATGGCTACCCACACTGAAAGAAAAACACTGATGAACTACCATGGGGTGTTCTAGCTGAGTCTTTGGCCTAACTTCCATACTAGAACTCATCCTGACCTCATTTCCTAATTTCTGAACCATCACCTGAAGCCACCATCCAACTCAAACATGATTTTTACGTCAAGTTTCCCTCCGATATGAGTGCTTGATTCACCACATCTGAGAAAAAGGTCAACCTAAAGATGTTTAACTTCAATTTAATAGCGTTCCATAAGCCATCCTTGAAACACCTCACCCGTTAGGTGTCATCACTTACCATACTTGGGGAAAATAGAGACAAATCAGTGAAGGTTGCTACATAGTGTATGATGGGCATGTCACCCTACTGGAGGTTCAAGAAATCATGAGCTCTCTTTTACCTTAGCATCTTTAGAAAAAAGTTCTCTAAAAACCTGTCCTCGAAGTCCTTCCATGCCAGTATTTAGTGTCTATGAGTCTAAACTTACACATCCCACCAATGCTTCACCAGTGCTCTCAGCATGTACATCTCCATCTTGACCCTCTTCCCTAGAGATGTCTTGAGCTACTCAAAGATCATCTACATGCTCTCTATCTAGTTTTCATCTGCCTGTGGACCACCCTCACCCTGAAAAAGTGGTGGGTGATGCGACTAGAACTCCCATGTCAGGTATTCCATAGAGGGATTTGTACCATGCACACCTCTGTCAATACCCTTCAAGACACGTACCAATCTAGATCAGAGCTACTCATCTTTCCACATCCCAAATACTGACAATCTCTACTACTTATCTTTCTACACTAGATCTTGAACCTAATATTGTCCCTAAGCCTATAACTGCGGCTCATGCTTTGCCTTCCCCTCAGGTGTTTGAACCTGATCATGCTCCTACAACACTATACCATCACCTGCTTGACGTTCCATCGAGCCGTCTAGGAGGAACCTGATGAATACCATAAATGGTCAGAAAAACCACATATATAACAGTATATATATATATATATATATATATATATATATATATAATGTAGATAAAGGAAAGCAGTGAAGAGGTAGCGCATAACAAATACACTTACTCTCCCCCACCACAACTATGCCCCATGACATCCTAGCCTCATAGCCTCCTTACCCGCCCTCAACAGAACCAATTATCAAAATTACCTTAGGTCATTTCCATCCTAACAACCATCGTTGCCTCAAACCAACGACCAAGTCGCCCAATATTGATAACCAAAATACCTCAAACCGACATCCAGGATGCCCAATCCCGGTGATCAACATAACCTTAGTCATAATACATGCCTGTTCGTATATGATCTAGGCCCAAATCTCACACCACATGCAATTTTACTTAATTAAAAGCATGGAATATTACATTGAAATAAACGATAAATTCTATCAGGAATTTCACCTTTCACATTTCAAAAGAATCTATAGCATGGAAATTGATATTATTCATGTGGTAATATCACTTCACAAAGAATACATGTAGTTATGAAACTGAAATACCCGAAAAAGGTATCTATCAAAAGCCATACAAACTCGCCTTGCCATACCGAGCCAAGGTCTAATTCTCCCTTACCACACCGGGTCTTGGGTCACATATCACAACCAATAACCATCACAAATCAAGTTATCCACTATGGTGGAAATCATATAAACCATAATCTGAGAAAAATAAAAATATCAATTCCAACCCTAGGAAACTTGGTCCATCCCTCGCACCTGGGGTTACAGGCACCCAAGCACAAGCTAGAAACCCAGTTTCAATAACAAGCTATCTCCATTATACCATATCCAAAATAGTAAGACCAGTAGAAATAAAATGGTAGCCATGATCTCATTATTAGTCAGTAAAAATCTTCTACTAAATCCCTATCAAGAACAACCTGCTCTGATACCACTTTGTAACGTCCTAAACCCAAAAATCCACCCGAACAGTGCTAAACGGGCCGGGTGTTACCACCTTAGGCTCACCTCTCCAATTCCAAAGGCGTCAAATTGGAAGCGATGGTGTAAATGGGTATAGTGGCGAAGAAATAACCTCTCTAAATAAAATAAGGCACTGGTCTGAGCATAATAATAATTCATGCAGCGGTAATTAATACTCAGCAGACTCGAACCAGACCCACATAGTAAAAGCATATCCAAAAGCATAAAAATAGAGAAAGTAATATATATATATATATATATAAAAGTAAATTGGATAGTAAACAGAACATCATACTGAACAAAACTTATAAAAATTATTGAAACAACAAAATATTCTTCCACAACAAGTCATACATATCAATAAACAATGGCACCCATGTCTAACCAACAGTAGCTACAAAATAAAGTAAGCATGTTGATACATGAAAGAAAGAAAAACAATGTAAAATCTATCTAGGAAATAAATCAAGGTCCATGCCATCTCCATGAAACAACTAGTGTGATCTATATCCTGAAGATGGTCTCTTTCCTTCATGTAAATCAATAAAGTCAACACACATCCCGAAGGGCTCATGTAGGGTGTGAGGTAAATCTCAATAGGATACCTCCCAACAATGCATACCCTCTATAGGTGTTTAAGCATGCATTAATCTCTAAGGAAAGTAAATAGTTTGATTCACAATGTAAAGAAAATATCCACTAGTTCTTAGCATCCACTAGGGAGTATCACTTACTTCAGACAACACCATATTGTTAGTAGCGTAACCTGGCACCATGTGCCTCCTAACACCACGTGTATCAAATACAGACGTCCCGAAGGCACGCACAAGCAATGGTAACCCAAAACTATGTGCCTCTTAACACCACATGTCTCAAGTACTGATGTCCCTACGTCATGACCAAGCAATGGTAACCCGACACTATGTGCCTCCTAACACCACGTGTCTCAAGTACCAGCGTCCTTTAGGCACACCCAAACAATATAAAGGCTCCTCACCTTCCATATGGCTTCTATGGAAAGTACCTCCCAACTTCAATCACATAACCACTACTACGGGGGCCTCTACCCACATGACTTGTCAAAACCACCTCATTATGGAGTCATCTATGTGTACACAACCCAAATCACGGGTGAGCGGTAATCACCAAATTTAGAACCCAAGCCACAACACCTGTGACACCTCATGTCCCTACGACCATGTGTCTCAAGAATCCAGTGGCCATACCATCCAAGTAACTTGGGACATACCCCTCCTGATTGTTACACTACCTCAATTAAACATCCACAATATCCAATCCTGTGGTCAAACCACCCAAATAATCTAGGTCAATCCCAACCAGTGATTAACACCACACAAGAATATTCGAACCATGCCCAACACAATCCAAAGGTTCCAGTATATGCAGTGTCAAGAATCACATATATATAATAAAAAAATAACTCTAAATAGGCAAAACAATTTAAATAGTTGAATTGCACTAGTCATGTGTTGTCCCATACCAGCACTGAGGTCTTGAAAGACTTTAATAACTTAATCATGCTTAAACAGTTTAAACTCAACAGTTTAATCAAAAAAATTCTATTATATCCGTTTTGGTACCCCCCAACCAAAATTTCCCAAATGAGAAACAACCTATAACCTGGCCTTGCTCAAGCATAAAAAGGTAATGAAATGTCCAACAATATCCCAGAAGGCATATGGTCAATTCAATATAAAGAAACATGGGTGTCTCTTAATAACTGACGTTGTGATAAAAATACGCAACCACCAAATGACCATGAAAACACAAAATTGGACATGAAACACCTACCTTAGATTCATAGACATAGGAACATCTGATATCAATCTCCAATTTGAATCTGATATTTGTAGATTAACGTTTCTGTCGAATTATGGAAATTATGCTCGGATGGAAACCTTAGAGTGTGAGACAAGGGAACAAGAATGGAATTGGGTGCATGGGTTTACCATTCCTGATTCGATCCTGTAGCCACTAAAAAATTTAAGAACGAACTTTAGATGAAGAATCTAGGAGACGAAATGTTCTCGGCCTCCTGAAGCGTCATATTCCGAAAATGGGGAAGAAGAAGATGTTTTTGGAAACGAGACATGACACTATCCCATATAAAAGAATAAAAATGAAAGTACATGACATGTATTGAGGAATAAACAACCTATAGTATCTTTTCATTACTCTATCTTACACAGGTTTCTAGGTCACCACATGGCTTAGACGCATCACACGGGTTAACACATGGCTTGGACTTAGCCGTTACACAGAAGGTAAAATACACAGCGTGTTAAGTAACACTACACAATGTGTAGTATATTATTTTACATGATAACTACATGAAATGTACTAAGTAATAACTCAATAAATACATTCCTAACATACACACAGTGTGTACTATGGAGTACATGGTGTGTAACTTGGAAATTCTTCAAAACTACCCATTTTCTCATGTTTTCTAAAAAACTAGCTCAAAATAGAAGGAAAAAAGAAACCCGTAACAAAAAGTAAGATCTAGGTTCTTATAGAAAACATAGAATAAAAACATAATATTATATCTAGGATACTAGTGTTGTTATAAAATAATGGAAAAAAGAGTTTAGGGGGTTGGAGAATGAAAATAAATGAAAGGAGCTAGAGAGAAGACATTTCCTCTAAATCGGGTAACTCCTTTTGACTTGAGCCAAAAGGATTCCTTGAGTTTCCTTATTCCAAATTTAATGCTTATTAGAGGAAGTGAGGGATGTTGGGAGATTATTTGAGGCAAATTTGGGTGATACAAGGGGCCTGGGAGGTGTGAGTAAGTGGGTAGAGGTGGTGGCCTTTTATAAGATGGAGGAGGGGCACTTTAGGAATGTCTTGAAATATTAATTTATTATAAATTGATTTTAGAATTATAATATCTTCAAAGTAATATATTTATAGTATAATATGAGTATGGGTCTAAATTCTCTCAACCAATAGGTTTTAGACAAGTTTAGGTCACAAATTTAAACTTATCTTTTGGCTTTAACCCTTAGTTAAAGAAATTAACTCTTACCATATCTTCTTGTATTTTTACACTATATGGTAAATATAGTTACTATAAAATTACATTAGAACAAAAAGTGGATCATGAAAGAAATTTTTAACATTATATAAGTCATTTTTCCAAATCTTATAATTTTATGACTATTATACCATTTAATAAAATATTATTTATTTTAAAAAATCATTTATGTCGATTTTGAAACTATTTAATAATTGATTTTTATTAAGTCATAAAAACTTGATTCATTAGAAAAAAATAAATTAACTAAAATATAACATGTTATAATTATCTATAAAATTATTTTATACACCAAAATTTTCACATTATATTTATTTTAATATTTATAATATCATTTATTTGAATCATTCATTAATAAGGTAAACATTGCATCATCATCGTGTCATAAATAAATTTATTTATATAATGTCTAAAAATTATAAATAAAATAAATTATTATATGAAATATTTTTATCTTTCTAATGAATATTTTTAGTCAAAGAGATCAGATATATTACCCTATATTAAAAATGTTTTATTAAAAGATACATGTTTATGTTATATTTCTCTTTACTTTAAATTAATTATTATAACATGTCATTATCACATCCAAGTGGTTACATGGGGTCCTAAAATATACCCAAGGATGCTCATGGTTGGTAATATCTCATCTAATATGATAATGGCATGTGTTTGGGTAGTTTTATATCAGTATAATATTATTTTTACCCTTATTTACCGGATTTACCCTTTAACCACAGTAAAAAAAAATAATTACTAAAGTTACTATTCATAATATCCCAAAATAAAAGGGACCTATTTAAATAATTCGAAACTTCTGATTCCAAATATGGAATCCATTTTTACAATTTCAAAACATATAATCTGAAATTTTTAATTTAAAATTAATTCCCCTTGTCAAAACCAAAAAGAGGGGTTTTAAGAAGTAAAAAGAATCAAAAGATTTACATATCTTTATATCCAATTTAAATGTGATATTACTTAAAATGAACAAAAATGTATTAAATGATAAAAATATAGTCTAATTACACTTTAAAATAAATTAAAAATATAATATAACTATATAAATAAATT
The DNA here is from genome assembly GCA_963277665.1 of Viscum album. Classification (NCBI taxonomy): domain Eukaryota; kingdom Viridiplantae; phylum Streptophyta; class Magnoliopsida; order Santalales; family Viscaceae; genus Viscum; species Viscum album. The sequence continues at coordinate 772,062,388 of OY728155.1, read as the reverse complement.
AGATGAAAATGCAGTTTTGACCTAAAATGCAGTATTTTTCACTATTCATTTAAAAATGAACTTTATCTGAAAAATACCAAAAATTTATCCAAATTAAATTTTTATGTCCTTCTTCCAAATAATAAGTTTATTATGTCAAATATAACTTATAAAATTTCCAAATCTAGATTTAAAAAGGGTTCTCTATCAAAAGGTGGTAAAACTATTTTTTTGAGAAATACTTCCTTTATCCAAAGAAATTGGGTTTGTTCTTATATCATATCATATAAGATTAATTTTAAACATTAAATTGAATATATAAAATAGAAAAATCCATAAATATTCATATGGTTTTATAAATATAATTATTCTCTTTTAAATAGGTTTTCATTAAAACAAATTCTTTATATTCAATTGTTTTTTATTTCCATTTATAATAAATTTTGTAACCAATGAATCATTATTTAAACATGTGTAAACCATATTTTTATAATTCAGTTGATACTATTCCTTTCCACCATTCCGATGGCTAGGTTATAACAGTAACATTAAAATAATAATATTTAGTTGTTTGTTTAAGATCGATTTAGCGTATCATGTATGCAATTGAACATAGTGTTTCTTTCTTAAAACTTGTGATGTTACATACTACCCCTTTAATAAATTGAATCATCACAATTTTAATTTGGGTTCAGTAACTAGGGTATGAATTTTCAAAATACATTTATAGCAAACCCACATTAGAAAAAGGTTTAATAAAACTTCCACTATAAAAGATTTAAAGTGATGTACAAAGGTCACTGAGACAACACGTACTAGGGTTACATGTAGGAAAACATGGACATGGAAGAAAAAATAAGTGTCAAGTTCTGATAGAGAGTGATAGAAAACATGATCAGGAGAAAATTATCAATAATAAAACCACAAACTTGTGATGGGTTAAGCGGTTTTTAATTTCCCAGTAGGAAAAGTAAACGAATAAATTTTTTGTTTTAAGGTCCTTTTCTTAAAGTTGAGGAATTATTTTAATACTTATAATAAGAACATAAGGAATATTACTTACTCGAAAAGTAATGTTTTATCCTTTAATCAAATTCCTCCACAAACTCGTCTTTTTCTCCAAACTATGGGTGTTTATGATGAATCAAATTATTAATCCACAAAATATTAACCATCTATTTGAACTGTCTTGAAATATTAACCAAAAAAAATGGTTAGTACAAGATCAAATAATCCAACAAAATAAAAATCCTTTATAAGGGGAAGGACTACTTTTAATCTCTAAAATTCAATAAAAATACCCAAAGTTCAATATAGAACATTCAAAAAACAAATTTCCTTAAAATTCCACAAAATAATCCAACTAAGATTGAAAACCAAAAATCAGAAGATTTTTATAACATAGTATTGCAAGATAAATTTTAACATGTATCTCTAAAGAAAATCGATCACTCTTAAAGTCTCATATAGAAAATTAATTAACCTAATCACATATTCTTCATGATAGGTTAATCATTTTCATAAATAAAATAATTCCCATAATTCCACAATTAAAATAGTAGATTATTATAAAATATAATTCAACCATTACTCCTTTAAAATACCATAGTGTTTTATTTACCTTATTCATATAACATCCCAAAATAGTAAATGTCTTCCAAAATTACATTTAACACTTAATCCCCAAATCATTTTCCAATCCCATGTTTATCTATTTGATAAAATAAATGTATCCCAAATCAACTTATTCTTAATCCATAAAATAGTTTAATTAAAAATAATAATTCATAATAACCATAGACTTCATGTAGGCCAGTGATAGGCGATACATCCTTTCCACCCTTCAGTTGTGGGTTCGATACCTTCGACCTTGCCGGATGTGATGGGTTGTCACCCATCTCATGAGTTGTCACCCATCTCATGGGTTGTCCTTTTTCTAAAACAATATAATTATTACAATATTCAATAAATATTATAAAGAACTAAAAAATAACCACAACAAGTTTTAACCTCAAAGGTTATTTCATACCTCGCATTTTGCATCCCAAAAATTAATAACCCATAATTTTTTCAAAGGTTAATGTCTTTAAAAGTACAATTAGTCACCTTAATATTTAAAATCATAAATCCTCAAAGGGATTTTATAAGATATTGAACTTATGATCTACCTTAAAATTATAATAACATAATGATATCCCCAACCCTTAAAAAGATATCCTAATCTCAAATTTTTTCTAAACAATCCTATGATACAAAACATAAGGCCCCAACCTTAAACATTACATAATCTTGAGTTAAGTCAATAATTTGACTTTATTTCACATTGAGGATCTTTTCAGGTTTATAGTTTTAGATAATTAGTCCATAAATATTACATAACAGACCCAGACATTACATGTGGATAGTTACACTCAATATCCACTTTTTCATCCAAATGAAACCCTTTAAACAAAACATGATTTATTTTTCTTGGTAAAAAAACTTCTTGAATTCTTCCTTTCTCTTACCCAACCTTATACCACGCGGAAAATATTTCAAAAACTTGGGATGAGCATAAAAATCTTAGTAAGGAATATAAAATAAGGAATAAAACTGTCAGTACATGAATATTTAAAACCCATGAAAAAAATTTCACAAAAAAAAACTTTTCACCCATAAAAAATAATCTACTTATCTTACAACATGTAATCATAATATTCCTACAAAAATTCATAGAAATAATAAAACATAAAGTTAACTTATGGAATCCATATCATAATTACATTATATATTTCATAGCTATATAGGGAGTAACCTTTATGGTTACATTTTAAATACCCGTCAAATTATATTACCTAAAACACTTAAGATAAACCTTATTGTTTACCTCCATCACATTACCCAATGCATTAGAGAGCTATCATGGGATCACCCACCCTAGATTTATTGCAGAACCACCCATATACATAATTATTGCTTAATAACCATAAAATAATAATAACACATAAATCATGCATAAAGGAAAAATAAAACTTCCACATTACAATCAAAATATATCATTTCAATATATTTAAATATTCAAGCCATTTCCAAAACCATTTAAAACATTTAATAAAGATAATTTTGAATCAAAGTGTCCCATACCACTTTGAAACTTTTGAAAGAAATTTACATTTTAAAACATTCATTTACATTGAAATACATTTATAAAAACCATTTTGAAAACATGGACATACAAGAGAAATATTTATAAAAATAAACCATCAAAACATTAAATCAAGGTTTTTAGTTAAAAAGACCCTTACCACTTGAGAAAATACTTGAATAAAAATAATTAAAGAACAAAATTAGACAACACTTATAATATCATGATAATAAGGAGATTAAAGATATAATATTTCAAAGGGTAGTATATACACCATATAAAATTGAATTTGTGTATAATAACAAATAAGTCTCAATGGAATGTAAATTGAGGCGAAATCACTTACAAAGATCATATCCTTAGATTAAGGATAAATCAATGAAATAGTTATGTGTAAAAAATATAAATACACCCAATATAAGTGGATATTCAATGTAAAACGATCATAGGTTATTAAAACATATTATTGGAAAAACAAAACCAATGACATGGATATTTAACTCAAAGAATGAAAATTGAGTTAAGATTTCCCTTACAAAGTTCATATAAATGTCGTAAGAATTTATAAATGGGGTGATAATGTGTATAAATAGTATATCCACACAAATTTAAGTGTAAATTATAATATAAATAATTAAAATTGATTCCACACATAATCTTGGCATAATATAATCAATGAAGTATGCGTAAAACCCAATGAGTGGAAATTGAGTTTAGAAATTCCCCTACCATGAGTCCGAATCATCACGCACAATCGTTATGTTCCTGAATAATAAAATTAGGTTAATTTATAATTTATTTAGAGACTTTTTCATGTTTATTATTCATTTTATATTACTTATTACCATGTTTTATTAATTAGTTAATTATTTGAGTTCATATCGTACGTTTTGTTGATGTTCGGTACATGAGTCCAAAATGAACTTGTTTTGATATAAGTTGTCCATGTGGTCAAAACTTCATCATCTCTAGAATATTATTCATGATTTTAATACCATATATATACATTATATATGTATTCATAATATTCCCTGACATTTGGAGATAATAAATGAAATGCATCGTTTATGGAGACGGTAGGTCGTACGTACGCATGAGCACAACTTTCATTTCTTTTTCATATTAAAAGAATGAAAATAAATGATAAACATGAATATTATAATTCCAATATAATATATATTTTATATATGTTAATTGTTTTTATTAAATAAATTATTTATATGTTCTAATTATGGCATAAATGAGTCATATCACTTTGAGTGGGCGGTAGTGAACACTTCCTCAAATGAAATTATCGTATTTACACATTATGGAAATCATAAAGGTAAGTTTTAAATAAAAATTACAGAAGAATAGATACAATATAAATATCATATATATCATATATAAATACATTTCCATCATAATGTCTAACATGATAGGTGGTAGGGGAAAATTGAACAATCATCGTTTCGTGAGGCAGTACTTCACTGTATAAAGAAACAATATGTTCTATATCAATTAGATGGAGGTGTGTGTAAGTGTATGTAAAAACCCTAACATAACAAAATTATAGTATATTTAAGATACTGGCGTGGTTATAAAATAATGTAAAAAATAGAGGTTATGGGGTTGGAGAAGTAAAATAAATGAAAGGAGCTTGAGAGAAGACGTTACCTCTAAATCGGGTAACTCCTTTTGATTTGAGCCAAAAGGATTCCTTGAGTTGCCTTATACTGAAGGTGAGGGTTCTAGGAGTAATTGATATATATTGGGAGATTATTTTAGTAGAACTTGGGTGAGACAAGGGTCTTGATAGGTGTGAGTTAGTGGATAGAGGTGGTGACCTTTTATAAGAGGGAGGATGGGCACTTTAAGAATGTCTTCAAATATTATTTTATTATAAACTGATTTTCGAATTATAATAGATCAATAGTGATATATTTAAAGTTTAATATGATTATGGGTCTAAATAATCTCAACTAAAAAGATTTTATACAAGTTTAGGTCACAAATTTAACTTTATCTTTTGGCTTTAACTGTTAGTTAAATAAATTAACTCTTACCAGGTCTTCTTGTATGTTTACACTATATGGTTAATATAGTTACTATAAAATGGAAATAGAACCTAAAGTGGATCATTAATTACATTTTTAACATTATATAATTAATTTTTATGAATCTTATATTTTTATGACTGTTATACCATTTAATAAAATAGTATTTGTTTTAAAAACTCATTTATGTCTATTTTGATACTATTTAGTAATTGTTTTTTTGTTAAAGTCCTAAAAACTTGATTAATTAAAAAAAAACTACATTAAATCAAAGATAAAATTTTATAATAATCTATAAAATTAATTTATGGCATCTAAATGTTTACATAACATTTATTTTAATATTTATAATATCATTTATTTAAATCATTCATTAATAAGGTAAACATTGCATCATCACTGTGTCATAAATAAATTTATTTATTTAATGTATAAAAAGTATAAATAAAATATCATGATGTAGAAAATATTTTTATATTTCTAATTAATATTTATATTCAAATATATCAGTTATATAATTCTATATTAATTTTTTTTAGCAAAATATACATGTTTATGTTATATTTCTCTTTACTTTAAACTAATTATTATAACATGTAATTATCAAATCCAAATTGCTCCTTGGGGTCCTAAAATAGACCCCAATATTATAATAGTCAGAAATATCTCATCCAATAGGATTAGGAAACATGTTAGGGTAGTTTTATATTAGTATAATATTATTTTTTACCCTTATATACATGATTTACCTTTTAACCATTGCAAATAAAAATAATTACTAAAGTTATTATTCATAATGTTCTAAAATAAATGAGTCCTATTTTAATAATTTGGACCTTCTTATTAAAAATATGGAATCCATTGTACAAATTAAAAACACATAAGTTTTAGTAATTAAGAAAAAATTAATTCTTGTTGCCAAAACAAGAAAGCGGGTTTATAAGAAGTAAACAAAATCAAAAGATTGACATGTGTTTATGTCCAATTTAAATATGAGATTACTTAAAGTGACCAAAATTGGATGAAATTATAAAAACATAATACAATTACACATTAAAACCAGATAAAATGATAATCTAACTATATAAATAAATTATATGAAAAGGAATTTTTGACTTAAAATGCAGTATTTTTCACTATTCATTAAAAAACGAACTTTATTATAAAAATACCAAAAATTTATCCAAAGTAAATTTTGATATCATGATTCCAAATAATAATTTTATTATGTAAAATAGAACTTATAAAATTTTAAGAAACTATATTCAAAAAGTGTTCGCCATTAAAAAGCGGTAAAACCGATTTCTTTTTGAAAAACACTCCTTTTATCCCAAAAAATTGGATTTATTATTATATCATATTATATAAGATGAATTATAAACATTTAATTGAATATATAACATATAAAAATCCATAAAGAGTGATATGATTTTATAAACACAATTATTCTCTTTTAAATAGGTTTTCATTAAAACAAATCCTTTATATTCAATTGATTTTTATTTCAATTTTTATTAAATTTGGTAACCACTAATTCATTATTTAAAAATTTGTAAACCATATTTTAATAATTCAATTGATATTTTTCAGTAACTCCATTCCAACTACTATGTTATAATGGTAACATTTAAATAATAATATTTAGTTGTTCTCTTAAGCTCGATGCAGCATATCATGTACGCTATTGAACATAATGTTTCTTTCTTAAAACTCAGGATGTTACAAAGATCCTCATGATACTTTGTTGGCATGGTCTTCTAGTTGACATTTGGGGGTGATTCTACCCATCCACCTGGAGAAAAGAACTCATGGTATGACCCCTGAACTGTGGCCTCACCACTCATTATCAAGATCTTGATCGGTAACCTGGATGGTTGTCATCAAAAAGACATCCTGAAAATTTAATCAAGAAACAACACAATCAGATGAGAATATATATACGGTGAGATAACTCAATAAGTACCATCAAAGAATAAATACTATAGGATTCTTTTACCAAAGTTCCCTTCATCCAATGTCTCAGTATCCCGAGTTGACAAACAGGTGGTCAGAGTCTTGGTGTATGGATACGTTAGTCGCTGCAACAACACTCAGTTCCCTAGCATGAAATCCAAACTTAAGAAACCTTGACTCTATTTACCTTAATACCAAACAAATCCTCTTAAAGAGACATATATAAACACCACACCAAGTAATGAACCATCTCTTATACCAGTCTTTCATGACTTAACCCAATGGGGATCGAGTAGAAACTTTCCCAAGCCCCCCTCTATAGGCCAAGGGCTAGCAACAAGCACTGAAAGGCATAACTAATACGGGAGGATTTTTTCTAGTGTACTTATACACATGAACCCGACCATCTCTATGCATAAGTGAAGAGGAATAATAACAAAATATGGAACATCTATAGAATAAACCAAGAAAGTAAAACCTCTAGGGAAAACAAGAGTATTAAAATGTAAACTGAAAAGTAAAAGGGAAAAAATACACACCCAACCAGAAAGATGTCCCAACATGACATAACTGGAAAAGTAAATGTCGAGAAATCCCAAATTCAGATCTCCAAGCCTGACCACCATACTTAGTCAAATACCCCAGGGTATCCCTATGATCCTCTATATTCACCGCCAACTAGTCTGTCATCTTTATAAGACACAACAACTGTAGGAAAATCCCATGCATGGGTGAGTATATACATACCCAATAGGATACCCCAAAAGATAAATGTGGAGAAATAAGAGATATAATATTATATATATATATATCAAACCATAGTAATAGAGTAACAAAATCCATCAACACAGATACATATATATATATATATTCTCAAAAAACAAGCCCAAATGGGAGAGAAAGGGAATATCTATCTCACATTCAATCCCAGGAAAAGGGTCAGCCATCAGTTCCAAGGGTCCATCAATGATTATAAATATCTCACACATCTACCTATAGAAACATCCATGTGTATCCACACCGCACCATTGTGCTACATAGTTGAGGGGCCAAAACCTCTAGGCAAAGGACCCATGCCCTCATACAATAGGAGGGTTCCACTCAGTAGATTGATAGATGACCCATGCCCTATCCCAATAGAAGGTTTACACTCTATGGGTTATGGAACCATTCTCTAACTATGAGGAGTGTTCCACTCTAGGGGTAGAGGACCCATTATCTGATGTTGCATGAGGGTTCCACTCTAGGGGTAGAGGACCCATGCCTTGACACCACAGGAGGGTTCCACTCTAGTGGTAGAAAACCCAAGCCCTAAAACTACAGGAGGGTTCCAATTAAGTGATAGATGACCCATGCCACCAAATAGAAGGAAGTTTCCACTCTAGGGGTAAATAACTCATGTTCTGACACCATAAGAGGGTTATAATCTAATTGTAGAGGACTTAGGCTCTGACACCCTAGGAGGGTTCCACTCTAGTGGTAAATGAACCATGCCCTGACACATTATGAGGGTTACACTCTAAAGATGGATAGATAAAGGACCTATAATTTGACTCCACAAGTGGGTTCCACTATATTGGTAGACAACCCTTTCCCTATCCCAGTAGGAGGGTTCCACTCTGATGATCCTGTATGGTCACTACCATCATCGAGTTCTGCCTAAATAAGAACCACACTTAGACAATATCACATCATATCTCAAAATGCAAAATGAAGGAAACCATCACATTTTATATAAAAAAACACTTAGGATAGGATATTCATGGGCCAAAATACAATTCCAAATGAAGAATATATGAGAGTTATAATTTTCCTAAAAAAAGGAGGGTACATGGTGTGTAAAGGGACCCACATGGAATGTGGTCCTTCCTTACTTCCTGGCCATGTCCGTTCTAGTACATGAATCACTACCTATATTTTCTAACATGGTATACAAGGGGACTACATGCCATTCCTCAATGACCTGAGACTCTGATCATTCTTCTATCCATGTCTGTGTACCTTTGCCACATACTCGGGTCGTGTACCTTAGTTGTGTCTATGTACATTGGTTTGTGCCTAGCTATGTTCGTGTCCATGTAATTATAGAGTACACGTCGGGTCTCCACCACTAGGTCTCATGGTGTGTGGTGGAGTCCTACATATTTTTGTGATATTTAAATCACTAAGAAACCCAAACTGCCACATCCAAGGGCTTATATTCCATGTGTTCTTCAGACTACATGATGTCTAGTTGGGGTTTTTGTAGAAATATGGATCCATTATGCATGATACAAATATTCCTTCTCCAAAATAACTCCCACCATTTGACCACTTAAGATCGGTGGGAAGCTCCTCCAGCCATCATTGCTAGCCCTTGATGGCTAGAAATCAGATCTCTAGTCCGTCGTTCGAAGCCGCATAGACCTATATCACCATTGGTGCCTCTCGATACCATATGTAATCTAAAAATACATGGTAAATTCATCACAATCTCATAATACTCCATGAACCATCATTAGATCACAGATATATTTCACATATGTGAATCTTCTATGAATTTGGTGGTCTGATCATGCTGGGTCATGCCCGACAATAGTTGAATCATGAACCTATGGTCCAATAATGAATAATGTAAAGAACCATTGGGGAAAGGAATAATAAAAAAGGATAAAAAAATAATTTACCATGATTTATTAGCCTAAGAATACAAATTGGGGATATTCTGGTTGAGAAACATGGAATAACGGGGATTATTCAAATAAATAAATTAAATCCGGTCCATGGGTATATAAAAAGGCTCTAATGAACATAGATCAATGGAAAGAAATTGATCATGCTCAAACATTTAATCATAAGATAGGAATTATAAATATGATTAGTCCTACCTCAATATTGGATTGTTTTATAATGAATAACATGATTACCAGTGAAGGAGGAAGATACATTGAATTCTTCATGCTTTGATTTTCCTCGATCTAATTTCTTGTTGTTGATGATCTTAATTTTACAATGTTAGGTGGTGAAAATATCCTCTAAAAGATCCCATGGTTATGTGGATAAACCTAGAAATATACCATAATAGATTATTTATAGTGGTTTTAGAATTAAGTCTTTAAAATTAAATAATAAAACCAATCAATTAATTTAATTTAAACACACCTTCCAATGGTCTCTATATCAGAATTCCCTATGATGAACAACTTTAGGCCATTAATAGTGTAAAACTCACATTCTAGATTTAATAGTGATTTCAGATTTTTTATTAGATACTTTAATTAAGTGTTATCCCATTTTTTTGAGAAACTATGTGTTTTCAATTTAAAATATATTTAATATGTTTATAAAATTAATTCTGGGCGTACTGGGCCTCAGAATCACACTTCATCTTAATTCCTAGCTCTAATAATATTTCTAGATATATTTCAAAGTATTGTAAGGAAAAAAAGGATCTATATATACACACCATGTCTTTCTCCTCCTAAATCATAACTGTTCCTATCCTGATACCTGATGCATCACAATACATTGTGTATCTTCTTCTCAACTATGAAAAAATTAGAATCAATGCTAAATCCAGTCACCCATTTAGCTTTTGAAAGGCTATCTCATATGTATCTGACTATATAAACTTCACAACCTTCATAGTCAATCCCATAATAGGTGATTTTAAGCATGATAGGTCCTATATGAAATACATGTAATAACCAAATATCCTCAAGAAACTCCATATGTTAAAGACGTTTTCGGGATACTCTCAAGAAACTAAAACTCTCACCTTCTCCAGGTCTAATGATACCCTATATCTGAGCTAATATGACACAATAAGTTAATATTGTACTTAAAAAGGTGTATTTTTTTTTGATATTATCATATAATTGATGCTCTATTAGTGCATCCTACACGATATGAAGAATTTTGGATTGGTTGTGTTGATTGTGAGAATACACCAAGTTGTCATCCATGAATACCACCATAAAAAAATCAAGATATGGATGAAATGATGAGTTCATCAAGGCCATTAAAACTATTGGTGAATTTTTATGACTGAATGAAATAAATAGATATTTAGGTAGATTATACATGATACAGAAATCTGTATGAGGTATGTTTGAAGGTTTGAAACATACCTGGTGATAACCTAACCTCAAATCAATTTTAAAGAAAACTCGAGCTTCTTGGAGCTGGTCGAAGTGATCAAATATCTTTAGAAAAGGATACCAATTCTTAATTGTAAACTGGTTCAATTTTTTTGTAATCCACACATTGCCTAAGGGTTCTGTCTGTCTTTCTTGCAAAAAGGATTGGTGAACCCCAAAGATAAGTACTAGGTTATATAAACACCATTGCTTCTAAATCCTCTATCCGCCTCTTGAGCTCATGAAACTCCATAGTATCCATCCTGTAATGAATAATGGATAATGGTGTAGCTCTTGGAACTAGATTGATGGTTAACTCTACCTCTCTCTCAAGAGGTAAACCCGAAAATTTTCCTGGTAAAATTTCCCTGAAATGATCAACCATTGTAGGGAATTACACCTGATGCATTCCTTGGTCATCCAGATATAAACCAGCAATATGGGCTATCATTACAACTAGCCTACGATGCTATGGTCTATCTCAGCTCACCTAGACATCCCATTCACCCTTGTTAATAAAAAATCCACCTTTTAGTGATGTGAAATTCACTATATGATGATAACAATTTACATGAGAACGATAAGAAACTAGACATTCCATCTTTTGAATGATGTAAAACCTTGTTATATCAAGGAAAAAGTGATCCCATATGGAGTGACACCCACAAACCTCAAGGGGGAAATCCCTACACTATAATTCACACTCCAAACTAATCCCAAGTAGTGTATCGAGTGTCATGAAACCATTATAAAACTAAACAATGATCCTGAGGCTCTCCATAATAGGTACATATATGAAGCTATGAGAAACACCTACATCAAAAAGGGAAGATACTTTTGTAGAGGATACAAAGGTCTCACCTATCACTATCGATGTCCTAGTGCTATTCCCCCTAGATATAGGAAGTACTGAATATATCTATCCTGAACCATGGCCCTAAGAAATATATTAACTACCTTGAGTAGGCCCACTATACCATCAAGGTGCAATGGCTGTCTGGCTCCCCCATCCATGACCAATTCCTCAGAATAAATAACTAGTAGTACTCCAGCTCCTAGCTTTATTTAAAGATATGAATCCTAGTCCTAGATCTAGAGTTGGTGTCGACTATCTCCCACTAAGCAGTGGATGAAATATCTTTCAAAAAATCTATATATGGCCCATCATGTTGCAAGACCAGCACTCGATTGGGTCTCTATCACATGGAATCCTCATGTGTACCCACCTTCTACACTAATGATAGAAAATAGAAATACGATAAATCACACATTGACTAGTATTCTCTTCATGAGTAACCACAAAATATCACTTCCTTCCACTTGGAATTAAACCACTAGGTCAAGAAGCTTCACTATCCTTCTACGAGACTCCAACTTCTATAAAATTCCATTCAATAATCAACTCATGAATCACTATATCAGTTATAGTAGTCAACTGAAACACATTCACCTATGATTTTATGACATTCTTGAGAACTTCCTTAAAGCGTTTCTCCCTAGAAATCTCATCAGCAAGATACACATGCATAAATAACTAAATCTATATAAAGTGAGATGAATACTCAATAATGGCCATAACACCCTACTCTAGATACATAAACTCACTAACACATTTATCTCTCAGAGTTTAATAAATAAGTAGTCATAAAATCTAGATTAGAAATCCCTCCAAACCATATCTCAAATCCTATCAGCCTTGTTCAGAACATCCCACCAGCGCTTAGGGTCTCCTTTTAAGAATATATTTTTTGATATTAACTCTCCTATAAATAGGTGTATCAAGATGTTTTAAAATCCATAATGTAGTCTCAATCCACAATTGAAAAGATCAAGGACCACCATCCCCAAAAAACATGGTTGGATACTACTATTGAAACACATACATCAACTCTACCATAGACAAGTCAGGCTACATATCTTCTTGAATAGATATCATAAAATTTGGTAAACCCTATTGGAACTAGGAATTACAGCCATATCAGGAACAATGAGTAGTGTCATAAGTGTCACTACTGGAGGTTATACTGGAAGCTCATGGCCCACCACCTCAAGAGCATGGTCATCACCACCCTCCTAGTGTATCACTGAAGGTCTTCATGGTTGCATATCTCTATAAATTCCAAACAAATGTATCAGAAAATATTTGATAACACCTAGATCACAAATATAAGAATATGATAGGTGCAAGATTTTCTATAAACAAACCACACCCCTCTGCCTACTTCTAAATCTAGGACTGGGTAAAAAAACAACTGTAAAGATCACTAGAGATACTGCCTACTGCAAAATCTAAATATAAGTATGGGTCAAGTGCTCTGTTTCACATCATGGATCCTGATGTATGGATTTACCAATTCAATTGAAATATCCATTTATTATAAAGCAACCTTTTCATAATTCAAATTTCATTTAAATTAATACTCATTTACAATTAAATTTATATGGTTGAACCAAATAGATCACCACTTCCAATTTATATGGGGCCATACACCTTATAAAATGAAGTGTGGCATCTATTTAATCCCAACAATAACACATTCATTTCCATGAAACCAATATTCCATGACTCAATGTTTCATAATTAACTTCTTAGGGTGTTTTTTGTAACCTATATAGGAAAAATAAATTTAGGTTATTGAAGGAACTCTAAGTACCAATTATGTTTCTCAATATTATGCAAGAATTGTAAATTGATAACAATTCTATAACACACGACACACATAATAAATGTCATGAAGTCAATAAATTCATCATATATGGCATGAGATATGCACGTAATGCGAATCTTGTATGGTTCCTAAAATGATGCATGATCCATAATTTATTTCCATATCAGGCCATGGATAAAATGAAATTCATCAATAATAGAAATAATAACATCACATTGCATGTAAATCACCTAACTATAGAATCAAATCAACTTTAATAGAAAAAAAATAACATCATATCTCACCCCAAGAAAATTTTCTTTTTCCTATATGTGGGTTAGCTACTCCTAGGTATAGATCATTAACAATTTCCAACACATTCCTATTTCTCCTTTTCACCATCCCAAAAGTAAGGTATAAAAATAAATGAAAACAAGAGAAACCTTTAATACCACTTTGTAACATCTCAAACTAGGAGCCACTAAATGATTCCCTATATTGTGTCTCACTTAACCTCAAGTGCACATCCCCATATTACAAAGGATGTTGACTAGAAGTGAGGGTCTGAGGTGGTACAATGGGGAGAATATACCCTCATAATCAGAGTATAGAATAGTGGTGTAATCACATGAACAAATACTAAAAGAATATTAAATAATTGAACAATAGATAAACATCCATATGATTTAATTAATAACAAATAAATCCCAAAGGCAATATCATATACTAGATGTGTATGTCATGCCTCTATATAAACTGGTAGGTAATACACAGAAAAAAGAAACTAGTACAATAAATGTATCCAAATACAAAAAACCCAAAATAAATATCTCAATATAGCAGCACGAGTATAGATTAATACTATTCTCCACTGATTCTATACACAACCAATAAAGCACTGTAAAGTAGGATCTTTCCCCTTCACCTACTTGCATCCATGAAGTTTTTCTAGCTACCAAATGATATCCCAAACATGGTGTGAGATAACACTTAATTAGTAGGCCACCATAAATAGTGTATATAAAAAATTAATTGTGTGTAATATAATTATAAGTAGTGTGTAATATATATAAGAGTGATATGAATAAATAATATTTTTTAAACTATCTATCCAACAAGGCTCATTGAAAACTAGAAACTGTACATACTGGATAACTATAAATAATGATAAAGCAGGTGAGATACTTTCCAATCTAACAATTGTAATCAAATACCCATACCAGGTCTATCTATAAATCATGATAAACATCCACTGTGGACAATACCGACTAATCCAATTTTAGACCCCCAAGGTTCAGATCCAAGTTATAAAGAACAAGGCATCCCCATATTTTCATGCCCACATGGGCTAGATCCAAGGTATATATGACCACAATGTTATTGATGTCCTATGTTGTGTATTCAGGTTTCATACCCCATGAATGAATCCAAGGAGTAATAATTTCCAAGGAATACCAAGTAATTTAGATCCATGGAGTAGAAATTTATATGGAATCCAATATATTCCAGAATCCATGGAGTTTAAATGTACATGGAATTCAATGTAGTTATGAATCCATGGAGTATAAATGTCCATGGAATTCAGCACAGTTTTGAATTTAGGGAGTATAAATTTCCATTTAATTTAATATTATCATAACCATTTAAATAGTTATTGAAAATCCATGTGTTCATAAAACTCATTCAACATAACCCATTTAATCAATTTAATAACATATAGTCACAAAGAAAAGGAGGAATAAACCCTCTCATAATATCCCATTAAATTCATTAATACTCCCACTAAGATGTAGTTCTCACAACACACACACCCAATGGGGTGGTAACTCAAGGGGAATATACATAAACACACATTAAGGGTGGTCCAAGTTGAGGTTGAAAACCTCTAACCATCACATGGTACTAAGTGGGAAACCTATTTAGGTCCCAATAAATTTAATCAAGGCATTCATTTAACTATAGGAGCATCATCGAAAAGTATAGAATGCGACACATCAAAAACTATCTATTATACAAATAGAATTTGTGGGGAAAGGTATAAAAAACCTACTGTATACTCATGGTAGAACACTTGTACATTATCAGCAATTGATTTGGTCAAGATAAAACGAAAATGGGTGAATAGACAAACACCCTGAAAATTAGGCATAAGAGCCCGCACCAAAATAACATTTTTGAGGGGATGAAAAATAATGAAAGTTAAAAGAGGAATAGTTAAATCACTAGTAAATATCTAACGAGATGAACGACTCTTGAAAAAGAGGTCAAATAGTGAGATGACACCAAATCCTAGCATCAGGCTTCAAGGTAAGCTCATACATGAAAGAGAAGGGTGGGGTGATCTTCTGTTGAAATAAGAAGTCCCTTACTCTTATTTTAAAAACTAACTCTGAGAATTTACATGACATGTAATGGAATTACACATCATGTAAATATCAGGAGGTCCCTTTTGGGGAAATATCATTACACATCATGAATTAGACTACCCCACACAATAAACATCATGTATTTAGTACACTCTATTTATTCCAAATACACATCATGTACTTGGCCTTTATCCTTCCTTCATCCCCCTGCTTCCTTATTTCCAAAATGAACCAACTAACCCATGGCCATGACTTAAGGGTATAAGCCAAAAAGAGAACACAAATAAGAGTTCTAACTAGAAATAAAAGGATATAGAACTCATTGAAAAACCTAGGATCTTATACACATGTTTAGTGTTTTATGCCATCTTCAATGACCAATGAGATTATGAAGAAACATGAGGACATGGATTAATATAAAATGATGTATCACCTTCAGGATATCTATAAAGAGAAGGTGAGATAAGAGATATTTGAGATATCCAATGCTATGTTTACAAAAAATATTGGATATTCAGTACCATATGGGCCACATATAGTCAAAATTATTGGATACATTGAACATTTATACATATTAGTGATTAAATTCCCAAATGATTTGGGTATAAATCGCATATATTCCTCATAAACCAAGACCTTATCTATTTTTATTATCAATTATAATATGAGAATTAATGATAAGAGTCTCATAGAACTTATTACTCTGATTCACCAAGTGGACAAGTAAATGGGGCATGAGAAACCCAAATTTCTTATGGTGAATAAGAAAAGGAAGAATAAGGAAAAGGTTCCCAAGAATCACAACAAGTCTAAAGCTCACGAGCACCACCGTTCCAAGAAGATGAAGATCTAGAGGTAGGGAAAGTAAAAGGAATCAGTATGTTTTTCATGTGGCAAGAAATGCCACTGGAAGAGGAACTGCACCTAGAAGCAAGATGAAGCTAAAGGTTCATTTGTTATCAAGTGTAATATTTCAATATCTATACATTGTGCATTAGATACAGATTTTGATGCTAACATATGTATCAAAATTTAGGATCCAAGTGATTCTGAAATATTTACAAAGGGGAGGTGGATTTTCGAGCTTCCAATGGTACAAGGCTAGCTACAATAGCTTTTGGAGATTACCACCTTTCATTGCCAACCTGAATGATATTTGTTTTAATATATTGTTATTATGTACTGACTATTACCAAGAATATAATTATTTATCCTTCTTGGATATATATGGTTTTATTTTAAAATTTAAAAATAAATGTTGGTTCTTTTATAAAGAAAATATATGTTATGGTATTAAATAATGGTATTTATATATTAAATTATGAAAACATAGTATTGTAAATTGATAAAAAATCACATTTTCATGACTCAAATAACACCCAATTCATATCATAGTCTCTTCTTTATAGGTGGTTGAATGTGACAATCATGGTGAAACCCTAATGGAGTCGGTGATGATACCCCCTCTGCCACTAATTGGCACGAGGGGGGAGGATACTCGGCATCCTCATAATGTCTGGCGACACATCTTCAACCCTTTCACCAAACCCGATTCTATTCCGAGGTTCCCTTCGATGAACCTGGATCCGAAGGTCCCTAGTTTTTGAGATGGTGTACCGGTGACTCCTTTATTGGAATTTGAGTTTACATGGGTGGAGATATTACTTAATCTAACTCTGGTTGCAAGGTTTATGAGAAAAAGACCTTCGGTGGACAACTTCGACATGTTCATCTTTGATTTTTGGTGGCTTCAAGATCGGGCGGTTGTCGGTCTGTTAGATAAGAAGAACTTGATAGTGTGATGTTCTTTGATGGAGGACCTTGTTTGTGCTCTGTATTATGCTCCCAGAAAGTATGGTGACTGCGGTTTCCATCTGGCTTGGTGGAGTTATGATTTCTATCTCAATCGTGATCCTCCTACGGTTCCGATTTGGGTAAGTCTTCCTCAAATGCCTCTTCCATTTCAGAATCCTGCTATTATGTGCATGTTAGGGAATGCGGTGGGCTGATTTATTTGTGTTGATTCACATACCACCAATGTTTTTCATCCAATCAATCCATGGATGTGTGTGGAGGTCAACGTTTAGAGAGCACCAGTTGAATATGTGTGGATAGAATCCAGTGAGCAAATACGCTATAAACAACTAGTTGTCTATGAGAAGTGGGTGGATTTTTTCTCCTCTTCCCAGCGGCTGGGTCATATGAGAGACATGTGCAGATGGGGTGGACACCAGGGGAATACTGTAGAGCTGGTGAGGAAGGAAGAATCTAGCATGGTGCAGTTCTAGGCTTTGGCAAGGCAGGGTGTTGAACCCTCAATATTGGGAGCCTCGAATCAGATTAGGGAAAAATTGAGGAGCCCAGATAGGGGTAAAATAGTATCAACCTAGGTTGTGGAAATTGAAGCAGAAGGTGGGAATTCACATGGAAATGAAATTGTTCTTTGGACATAGGGATTGGTGAATGATCCGATGATCAATATAAAGCATAGTTCCTTTACTTTGGGGGTCACCAAACATCAAGTAGCAGGGTATGGACCGGTTTTTGATAGCATGCAAACTCACAATCCTTGTCCAGTCCTTGAGGACAAGGGGGATAACAGAAATTTAGTTGGATCGAGCCTTTTGAATTCTTGTGTAGCCTAAAAGTTGAGGTAGAAGCAGCCAATGTCTTTGGCTTCTGATCTGAACGTCCAAGAAGTTTTTAGCAGATTGATAAGTGATCTCCGTGGTGTGACCAGGTCACTCACATTGCCCGATCATCTTGTAGTTTCCAGACATTGTGTAGAGACCCAATCTTGACATACATGAAAACTACATTAATTTTGAAGAATACCAAATAAATAACAAAAACAGACACCAAAGGACCGTAATAGTTTAGAGTCTTTGGAAACTCGGAATATAATCTTCTAATATTGGTGAAAGATCTTCAACATCTCCCATAAAGATATTCCCTTTTTTTTCTTACCTAAAACCTTTCATTATATCATGGGGAAAAGAAAACATATAAAGGATGATATAAAATGCTCAGTAAGGGTAAGCATGGATAAAATAAAACAAACCATATACATTGGAACTTCAAAACATCAACATAAAGTTTACACATCAAAATCTTGAGTTTTGAAATAAATCTTGGTAGTACGTAAGGAATAGGTCATAAAGGAACATAAATCATGATAAAATAGCATGGGAATACAAAATTTAATTGTGTTAAACCATTAAGCACATGATATGATTTCCATCATAGCCAAGGAATTGCTTCCAAGACCATCTTAGTGGATAAAGTCCCTTTCTGAATCGAGTTCACTCCTCATTCCAGTCCTGTATCACTGAACCAGATTAACTTACCATTCTATCCAAGTCTATATCATGAGATATAAATCTTTACCCAATGCATTGGAGAGAGATATAGGTCCCACCCATCTCATAATGAAACAATTCTTAAGTGTGCCACAACATAAACTTAAATCATTCATCATAACCCGAAGAATAAAATGGGTTTCATAAACATCATCCCATCATAACATAATCCATATAAAACAAATGGATATCATTTCATCATAAGAAAAGTGAAACCATGTAAATAATAGAGAAATTATACTTGAAAAATACATATATGAAATAATTTCATCTTAGATGGAAAATGGTTTTGATAAAACACTTGAAATGAATTCTTGAGGAAAATATCCTTTCTTCTTCGAAATCATTTTCTTTTCACAAAATGCCATGCAATTTTAAAAGAAAATAATTTTGTTTAAAATATTCATGAAATATTTTAGAGTAATATTCATAAAAATAAGGTGTCATAAAAACTTAAAAATACGTTCATGACTTATAAGTTAAAAAAATATTCTCCTCACACTTTTAATGGAAAAGTCAAAAAGTACCATGTATGGTAAAAAAAGTAAGATTCCTTCCATAACACAAAGTAAAATTAAAATAGGGGTAAAAATGAATTTAAAAATACATGTAAGAATATTAAACACTTTATGAAAAACATTTTTATGGAAATGGATGAAAAATATAACCCCAATAAATACTTACGTATAAGCAATCTTGGTAAAAATGAGATTGTGAAATTATCCCTCACCTTAGGTCCGATATGCTTCGTACGTATCCTAACCTCCTGTATAATGATTTAAATAATGTCATTGACTTATTAAAGGATCATATTAATTGTTATGATATCATAAATGGTTCACTTATGACTTTATATTACCCGTTCTTTTGTAAATTCCATGTTAAAGCAACATTTTGGGTAAAATCGTTTTATTTATCGTACATGTTTGAACTTGTTGTTCTTGATATTATTATTACTTATATCATGATTTAATTAATTACAGAATGTAAATCATGATTTATATATCATATATATATATATATAATAGATAGATAAATGAAATGAAATACACCGTTCATGGAGACGGTAGGCCGTACGTACGCATGAACGCTGTTTTCCTTTTCTTATTGACTTGAATACAAGTAAGTAGATGAAATATATATATATATATATATATATACATAAATCCAGTAGATTTATCATGTCATATATTTCATTATTATTCATTATATATACTTTATAATCATTCTTGAATGGTTAACATGGAGAATGAATATCATCGCGTCGTGGAGACGGTAATCCGTACGTACGCACGAGCGATGATATCGTTCCCATAATTATTGAATTGAATTGGAGTGGATGATATAATATCTCATAATCAGTATGATGTTATAATAACTATATATAGTTATTATTTACCCCATTATACCCATCCAAGTAAGGTGGTGGTGGAAAAACAGATTACACCACGGCGTGGAGACGGTATTCCGTACGTACGCACGCACGGTGATTTTGTTTTCTGTAGGATGGATAGAAGGTGAAATGAGGTTGTTTAATATTTATAATAACATATAAGTATATTATTGATACTTATTTTAATACTTTATAATGAAACAACTAAAGAATAAGAAGTATAAGAAGAAAGAAACTTGAAAGAATCGGTAGAAGAGATTACCTCTTCTTCGACGCACCTCCTTTAAGATTCCTCTTAAGGCACTAGAGTTGGTCTTTGGAGGATACCATAACCTATATAATGTTTCTAGATAAGTTTATAAGGAAATTGGTCATGGGTTGGCCGAGCTTGAAGGCTCCAAATTGTGTAAAGAGAAGAGGGAGGAGGTTCCCTTTTATAAGGGAGGAGAGGGGCACCTTAAAAAAACTTAAAATATTATTTTATAATAAAGTCATATTCAGTTTATAATATCTCTAAATAGATTTATTTAGAATATAAAGTGGGGATGGGTAAAAATAAGCTCAACCAATAGGTTTTAGACAAGTTTAGGTTACTATTTTAACCTTATCATTTAGATTTAACTCTAAGTTAAATAATTTAACTTTTACCGTGTCTTCTTGTTTTCTTACTCTATATTGTTAATAAACTTACTATAACAAGAAACAAGAACCCCAAGTGGTTAATTATTAATATATATAACCTTATCTAAGTCATTTTTCCAAACCTTATATTTTTAGGAATATAATAACAATTAATAATATAATATTTGTTTTAAAAACTATTTTATATCAATTTTGACACTATTTGGTAATTGATTTTTGTGAAAATTATAACAGATTGATTAGTTATAAAAAATTAATTAAATCAATAATAACATGTCATATTAACCTATATAATTAGTGTAATTCATAAAAATTCTCAAATTACATTTATTTTGGTATTTATAATATCAATTATGTTAATATTTCATTAATGAGGTAACTACCACATCATCATTTTGTCATAAACAAATTAAATTATTTAATGTCTAAAAATAATAAATAAAATACCATTATGTAGGAAATATTTTTTTATTTCTAATGAATATTTATAGTCGAATTTATCTTATGTATAACCCTATATTAAAAATATTTTAGTTATTAAACTTTGATTTTAACTCTTTTAACTCTTCTTTAAATATAATAATAATAAGTGTCCTAATATAATCCTAGTAGACCTAAATGGTAATATTTTATTCCTAAGGTTGTTTGTGGTCGAATTAAACTTATAAAATAGTATTAGGACATGTGTTAGTGTAATAATAATATCATTTTTACCCTTAATTACCCTATTTACTTTTAACTGTGGTAAATAAAAGTAAAACGTTACTATTCACCAAAAATTATTTTATCTTATTGAACCACATTTTACTCCTTGATATTAACTATATCTTTTGTATTTTCGAAATTCAACTCACAGAAGTGGTAAAATTAAGTTTTATATACAATTGCAAATGCTCCTAGGCGGTGGGTAAAAGACCGTGAAAAGTTCAATAAAATTTTTATATATCTAAAATTATTATAAAATGACTCCAATGAATTACATTGAACTTATATAAGTATTATGTATCTATTTTGACCTAAAATAAATTTAAATAAAATAAATTATTATTTAAATAAAAAGTCGGTTTTAACCAATAACTCAGTGATTTCACTATTCATCAAAAATTGAAAGTTTTCAGAAAAATACCAAAATTTCACCCTAGGCTAATTTCGATATTCTGAATCCAAAAATGAAGTCCATTTTGAAAGATAAAATTTATAAAATTTCAAAAATTTGGTATTACTATTCATAACAGCTAGTTTATATAATATTTTAATAACATATCCTTGTTTAGTGAAACTCAATATTGCGTACAACACACGCTATCATGGAAGGTCACGATTGTGTGTAAAGTAAGCCAAGTCAGGGTTTCATGTAGTGCAAGATTCCTTTTTTGTTGTGTATAATATAATACAACCATATTTCATTTATACATTGAATATATATATATATATATACACACACTCAATGTTGCGTAGAATAACTTTTATCAAACGAACTTGAAATTTTGTGTAACACAATACAAAAATAGTGTTGCGTATTCTGCAAGCTAATACGATGTTGCGTATAGCACAAGATAATATTGGTGTAGCATGCAACATAAGACATAAAATAAATTAAAAAGAATACTTCTCATAAAATCTCAGGGTGTTACACATGGTCTGTCTAGACCTACAGGATAATCTCAATCGGAAATCAATGAGGACTGTCTTAAGGTACAAAAAATTTGTGCTATACAGGGTGTGGGTTTATAGGATTCTTGCAAGAAGCCTCAGTTCATGGGGCATGGATTCTTACAGCCCAGTCAAGATGAGACTATTAACCAGATGTCACTGTATGGGGATACTGGTTTGGGTATGGAGGTCACTCCTTTGGGTGGAAGTGGCAATATGACTAGAATTGATGCTAAAATGGTGAATGGGGGAGGGGGTCTAGACCCAATTCATACCTCAGTTTCATTGCACAATTTGTTTGAAGGCCTTCCAGAGGCTGATGTGAATTCTGAATCCATCACCCTATGTGAGGGAGTCGGGGCCAGAGTGTAGTCTTTCAAAGGGAGTGATCATGATCAACCATCGGAGGAGGATTCAAGTCCAAGGAGTAATAGGGGTCTCAAAAAGAGGATGGGTAAGAAGGACTACTCTTCATTAACTCCACCTTTATAGAATCTCTCTATAAAGAAGATTAAGGACAAGATGATGGAAAAGGAGTCTAGGCACCTTCAGAGGCCAGGGGAACAGGGTGATGGAGACTTGGTGCTCCTTTTAAATTATGAAGAAGTAGTGATGGAGAAGGTCTTGATGATTAATGAAACTGAGGAGGAGGTATCTAGGATGATGGGGAGGTCGTTTGAGGTGTTACTTAATGAGGAACAATTTTCATGGATTGACATACATGACTCAATTCTGGTAGGGGGTTTCAATAGAGGGGTAATCAGCATTGAGGAGTATATTCAGACGTGGGATCAACTTGCTTCTGAGTTTGAGAGGAGGATATTGGAGGTTTCTGACTTATAGTTTTCATCTTTATCCTGGAAACATTTTAGGGAGAGGGACTCGAGTAATACTAAATTTCTTCTTAAAGACTCTGATCAAGTTGGTGGTTTTGGCCAGTTGCTGTGAGAGGATTCTTGTGAGAAATGTGAAACCCTCTAGTTTTTCCTGCTGGTTGTCTTCATTTGTATTTTTGGTGCTTATTTTCAGCTCTTACTTGGACCTACGCCGGATGGGGATCAGAGTGAGAAGTCTTCATCGATGGAGGCCTTTTGGATTGGGATGCTTGAGAGGGTATGGCTACGCCATCGGTACCGTGCCCGTGCACTTTGCACAGGACTGCTTGTCGAAGGGTCCTGTTTTGGTGAATTCTTTCTATCATGACTCATTTTCTGGGATGGGTCAGGTCCGGGTGTTTGATTTGGTGTTTCCCCCTCTCTTCATTTGCTTGTGCTGTTTTGAGATTGCTCAGTCTGCTTGTGTGGTTTCACACTTTCTTCCTCAAAAGTGATTTGGTAATAAAAAAAAGTAATTTTCAGTCAAATAACACCCAATTGTGGCATCACCATCTCAGTCATTTAAATGTGATGTGTTTTAAAAAGATCTATGAAGATGGTTATTTAGACTCTTTTGAGATAAAACCATTTGAAATATTTCATGCTTTCTTATAAGGAAAAATGAGGAAACCACCATTCAGTGGACAAGGTGGAAGGGATATAGAGCTTATTGGATTGGTATACAATGATGTGTGTAGACCATTTCCAGTAGAAGGTATAGGTGGGTATTCTTACTTCATAACTTTTACTGATGGATTGAGTAGATATGGATATATCTAATTAATCATGTATAAGTCAAAGACCTTTAGAAAATCAAAAATAATTTTAGAATAAAATAGAGAATCAACTTGGAAATAAGATAATTAAGTTTCAATAAGATCAAGGTGGTGAATATCTTAACCAAGAGTTTATTAAATTTAAATGGGAGTTTGGGATTTTATCTCAACTCTTTCCACTTTATACACTATAATGGAATGGTGTTTCTGAAAGGAGGAACCATACCCTTATCTACATGGTAAGGATGATGATGAGTCATGAAAATATTCCATTATCCTTTTGGGGATATGCATTAAAAATGTTTTCATAAACACTAAAACAAGTACATACTAAAGTGGAAAATAGAATTCCATTCATGTTATAGAGTGGAAGGAAACTCATTATTTCACATATATGTGTATGGGGTTATGAGGCATTTTTTAAGGCCTTCTCAGAAAATAGACTAACACCTTCAATTACAAAGTGTATCTTTTTAGGTTATCCTAAGGAAAAAAGGAAAATTTTATACACACAACCCCTTATATAAGAAAATGGAAATTTCCAGAGAAGACATCTTTCTTGGGAGGGAGCACATCTACAAGAAGGATAGTGGGAGAAATATTGATTTTGATGAAGTTTATGCCCATGATATACAAAAGTTGGAAAAAGAACATATTCCATAGGTCCCCATGGAAAAAGTTGTTCTTGAAACACAAGTACAACATAGAATCACCAGAGAGGTTAGAGAAGTAGAGAAATATGATTTTTAGTCACAAAATATGGTGAATCATTATTGGTTGATAATAATTAACCTCTATCCTATAAAGAGGTAGTAGAGAGCTTAGAAGCTACAGGATGACAAGATTCCATGAATTCTGAAATGGATTTCATGTATCTAAAACATGTTTGGGTTCTAGTCAATCCATTAGTTGATGAACATCTTGTTGTCTGAAATTGGGTATTCAAGATAAAAATAGAAATTAAAGGTATATTAAGTACCTATAAATCAAGGATAATGGATAAAGGGTTTAAATAATATCAAGTAATTTACTATGTTGAAACATTTTCACTAGTTTCCATGTTTAAATCCATTATAATTATACTTTCTATAAAAATATACCTTGACAATGAAATTTGGAAGATGGAAGTCAAAACATATTTTTTAATGGGAACCTTTAGAAAGATTCCAACATGACACAACCAGAAGGGTTTTTGACTCCAGGTGATACCAAAAATATATTCAAGTTCTGGATATCTATTTATGGATTGAAGAAAGTATCCATGCCAAGGAACATTAAATTTGACGAAGCTATAAAAATATTTTGGTTTCATTAAGAATTAATGTGATATATATGTTTACAAGTGTTTTAGTGGGAATGCGGTTTTTTATCCTAGTAGTATGTTTTGATGACATATGACTTATTATAAATGACATACCAGTCTTATAGTCTATTAAATATTGGTTAAAAAAGTGTTTCTCCATGAAGGACATAGGTGAAAAAAACTACATTCCAGGGATCAATATTATTCTTGATATATCCAAGAGGTTGATTGGACTAAGTCAAGGCACATGAATTGAATAGATACTAAAGAGATATAGTATATAATAACTTAATAGGGGATTGGTTCCAGGTCACATGGTATATATATTTTTAAGAACATATTTCCTCAAACACAATAGGATAAAGAGATAATGAGTAAGATACCATATGCTTCAGAAATAGGATCAATCATGAATTTCATGCTATATACTTTACTTGATGTTGCCTATACATTGATAATGGTAGGAAGATATCAAGCTCATTCAAGATAAAAATAATGGTTTGTTGTTAATTATATAATTAAGTATCTAAGAAGAACTAAGGATATTTTCCCAGTGTATGGAGTTAGTCATTAGGGGTTATAATAATGCTAGTTTTCAAATAAATCTGAATGATATGAAGTCACAGTCAAGATATGTTTTCTATCTCAATGGAGGAGTTGTGAGTTGGAAAAGTTCAAATAATCCAATTATCGCCAATTATACAATGGATTATGATTATATAGTAGCTTCTTATATAGGAAAAAATCCATTGGGTTCAAAATATTGTCTAGGATCTAGATGTGGTATCTAGTAGTAAAGACACTATAAAATTGTATTGTGATAACACTATAGTAGTGGATCTTGAAAAAAATCCAAGGTTACACCAATAGACAAAGAATATACTCTCAAAGTATCACCTCTTGTGGTATTTTTCTCAAAGGGTTGAATTTTCAGTAAGAAGAGTTTCCAAGGAAGAAAATATGGAAGACCCATTGACTAAAGGTATGTATCTATAGAAACATGAGTATCATGTGAGAGCTAGCTGACTAATGGTTGTTACCAGTTGGATATAGTGAAAGTGGAAGTCTATTGAAGTTTAGGCCATAAAACCAAATTCTATGTACTTTATAATAACCTATATTCATTTTTTTAATATTAATAAACTTCTTTATCATATCATGATTGTTATTCTGTGTTACATATTTTGTGATAATTTCCTAATAGTATCTATTTCATTAAAAGGTCATAGAAGTTCCCTGATATGATGAGAACATAAAAGTGACATGATAGTATTCTTAAATATATTATCTATATCCAAATGAAATCATTTGAGGTACATAGATAATATAGGTTATTAGGGGTGGTGACTCATAGGACTTTGAGAAACTTTCTCATGGTGAACACCCTTGGTAATTTCTAGTGTAGTAAATTATGATAATGGGACCCACTAGTAGGAAATCAACATTCATATGTGTTATTGGATTTTTATATCTATAGATGTGTGTATTAGTCCTTATACTTTAATATTAGTATTAATGGATGTTATGAGTCATGTATTTTTATGTATTGATGAAATCTGTGATGACATATGTTCATGGAGAAGTAGGATATGTTGGGTGTATCATGTGTAATGTTTCATTTAGGAATTATGTGAGATTTTTTTATATTATATTACTTAATATAATTTGATATCTTAGGCCATTTTATAGAAATGATATAGCCTAAATAAATCCATAAACATTGTGTTCTAGAGTCAAGTTCAATTTTTAAAACATCAAAGAAAGAGACATCAAGCACATAGGTTGATGGAACAAATATGAAACCTTCCTAATTATAGATATCATGATAATGGGATTATATTACATAGTAATCATCCACATGTGATTTTATTTTATTTCAAAATTAACTTATTTCTAGGTGGTTCCCTTGACATATTTCTAGAAACTAACCTTGGATTATAGTTTGCTTCACCTAATGCCGCTGAGAAAGATGTATATAGGGCCACACACGAAGTGTATACATAACCTATGTTAAATAAAAAGTTGAATAAATATTATTCCCTTGCATGGTTTAATAATTAGTCATGTTTGCTTGATCACATATATTCCATCACCATTTATTTGAGAGAATATTTTGTGTGAAGAATATTTAATAAATAGTTATTTGATATTTATTAAATATAATATTTATTTATTTTTTAGTAAATAATGCAGTGATATTTATTTATTATATAAATAGTTATTTTTCTAGGTTTGATAAATATTGTGGAGGAATGGTGGACCGAAATTAATGGTTTAGTGAGAAATAACATATATGGATATTATTTGAATAAATAATATTTAATTTAATTCTTGAGTTTAGAGAATGTAAAAAAATAATAATAATATTATTATTTTTTAGATGGGGTTTCATAGGAATTAAGAAAAATAATAAGAGAACATGTGCAATTATTATTTTCTAACCCCAGCAGTATATAAACCCAATTATATTATTTTCTTTAGGGGTTTACAATTTCCTTTTTTTGTGTGTAATGACATCCATATAGAATTATATCAAAGACATAGAGTGATTCCTGCCCAAGAATTATCTTAATAATGGAGAGTAATCCTACCCCACCACCACTCATGAGTCTAGAGAGATCAAAGAGAATCATTCTTCAAGAGATTATTTGGGTGATCAAAGGTGAACGTTCTAGCATCCAAAGATTCCTACGATGAAATTTGAATGTTTTTGGAACACATTTGGATCATAGATGGAGGGGATACACTCCTGATTCATACAATGAAATAATAACATAACAAAGATACATTTTTAGATCCATTAAATAATAAATAATTAATTGCACGATAATTCTTCAATTGATTAAATTAATTATAAATAATATGTGATGACCCTTTATCTTGGTTTTGGTATTCAATCATCAATTATTCCTTGATTAAATTCCATTGATCATATAATTTATCATCATATAAATCATAGATTAAAAATATATTATTAAAAAAGATTAATTGGTCATGCCCTATTTATCACTCTCGCTGCACCCGAAACCTTCATTTTTCCCTTTCCTGCCTATTCACCACAACCAAGGCCTATTCCAAAACCTTAGAACACATTAATTAAATAAAAAATATAATTTGAATGAAATAATCTACCAAACCTAGAACTTATCCATTTTGGGCAGTACTGAATCAAAAGCATCATTTTGAATCATATCATAAGAATACAACTCAGCGGGGGAAGCATCCTTCTTTAATGTATGTACAAATACACTTAAAGAATCTCCAACACAAGGATCTATCAACTTCCAACATCACCTCAAGAATAGTTACTATTCTAGGACCACTAATAAGAAGGTTGTCCTATCCATGTGAGACACTCACACCATAGGCTTGGGCCTGTAATATACCACCTGAGAAGGGAGTTTGGCTCAATATGAATATTGGGTGATCTCTATCTTCGAAACCCACGATTCACACTCAGAAAAGGAATTCTATCTACTAATACCACAATAACCAACTACTAATCCATAAAGAACATTGGTTGTGAGTGTAACCATTTGGTTATTAGAATTTCACAGAAGCCAGAAATTCCAGACCACTACTTCGAGCCAATCCTCCACTACTTGATGGTTTGGATCACCGTAAAACCTCAGTGGTCTCTGAATCTAGACTCGCGTATCACACTAAAATTTCACATACCATCATCATATCCTTTTGGATCCATCAAGTAATCAACATTTAGATGGTAATCCTCCCTGACCACTGGAGGTGGGTCCATACACTACTCAATAGTTGGTAGCATTTCTTGGTACCTGCCTAGATGTGACACCTCATGAAAGGGTCTCTAAAATGTGGCCTCATTGATCAACTATCTGTTATCATGACACTTTCTCAAAATCCAAGATGGATGTCATCATGGAGAATATTAACAGTTATCAATATATACCATGGTCAAAGAGTATATATAATAAGCTTACATAAGAAGGGAATTCAAAGTTATCAATCCTATATGATACATGTACCACTTTCCCCCCCTAAAACTGATGCCTTAGTATGTCAAATAGAAAATAAGTTAGTCAAAGTCTTGGTGTATAGATATGTTGGTCACCGGCCCAACCTCAGGTTCCCTGGCTTGAAATTCATACTTTATATACTCTGAAACCATTTCCCTAAGTTCTTAAACTAATCATTATCATGGTTCTTAAACCAAACACCAACCCAAGGATGAATTGATATGATAACACTTTGTAACAAACCAACCAATCAGGTCCTAGATGATCAATGGTAAGTCTAGTCACCAAAAAACTAAGCCCACCTCCAATATTCTAGCGGCTAGAAACAAGTTCCAAGAATGTAAAACTAAAATTGAAGGCCTTTTTCTAATGTACATACACATACACACACCCAACCATCTCCATGAAATAGTAAAGAGAAGTATAATAAATGCTATAATATCTAGATTAAAACCATGCGTTCAACAACCTATAAGAAATACATATATCAGAGTATATAAGTGTAATAAAACGAAAAATGCAAAAAATACATTCCTATATAAGAATATAGAGGGAAACCTAAATTGATAATAATTATAAAAATTAGAGTAGGAGAGAGATTGATTAAAGATCCTAAAGCCTGACTACCGAACACGATCAGTGTCACCATGTATTTATAATATCCACTGATACCAAGTCTACCATAGTCATTATTAATATGTATGTCATCTTCATAAGACACAATATATGGGGGAAAATTCCATGCATGGGTGAGTATATACATACCTAGTAGGACACCCTGAAATCACCAAGCACAAATCATAAACAGTGAATAGTCATCTCTTCACAACTAAGTCCTGATAATAATTATATGAGACAATAACTATAACAATAACCAAAATACTCTCAACTTGAAGCCAAAACAAAGAGAGAAAGGGGATCTACATCTCCATAGACCATCTAAGAATGATGAGTCAACCTACAACTCCAAAGGTCTATCTCCGATGCAAAACATCATGGGAAACTATAGAAGAATTTATGTGGAGGTGTCCACACCTCACTACTATGCTCCGTATTCGAGGGATCTATAACTCCAGTCAAGACTCCCACACAACCTCACTAGAATTTCAATGGAGGGGCCTACTCCTTGATACTGTGCTTCATAATTGAGGGATCTATAACTCATATGGAGGACCTAATCCCCAATGGATCTCAATGATTGGGGAATACCACTTCATAAATAGATGAACCATGCCCAGTGTAGTATGAGGGGTTTCCAACCATATATGTGTAAAGAGTATGGGGAACTTGTGAACTGGTGTGACATGGGAGTAACAACCCCAACATCTCTAGTGATCTAACTTGACCACTTTCATCAAAGAAGAATCACTAAATAGAGCCTGAAACTTGTATTACCTCACATCATATATCTTCTACCAAAAATAAGTCCACTATTGTGTTATACGTGGAAAACTAATTATGATAGGCTTCTCACGGGCCAAAAATATGAGTTTGAGAAAAGCCTAATGAATGCATGAGTATTTCTATCCAAAAGTAGAGAGAAAAATTTAAATATAATGATATGTCACTGAAAATATTGATGAATTTCCAGATGGATCTCTATGTTTTGATCCTTGCATAAAAACACTTTGGATAAGACCAAAAAGGACACCCAATTAATTTTTTTGTAGCACATAAATTGTATGATTCATGGTCCCAATCCATGTCTCAGAATTAAATATTTAACAGTGGTCTTGAATTATATTCCTCAATATCATGATCACGATGTTGTAGACGGATCACCGATCCGATGCCTCATGAATAAATTACAACAAAAAGAGTTATCAATAATAATGACATTATTATTATTATGAATATAAATCTTATATAAATAATATATTTAATAAGGGGGGATGTGTGGGCTCTTTCCCTCCCCGATCTCACGTATAGTATGATTCCACCCTCTATTCCCCATTTATGATTTTCATTCTTTTCATTACAATTATTATTAATATCAATAATAACAGTAAATAAACATAAATCCCCAATCTCTATCATGTATTGTGCATAGGAGGGAGGGGGTTTCATATACAGGTGGATAAGTTGGAACCTTCTCACACCACAACCTCCATGCCCACCATTTTCAATGTTGAGGAAAATGGATCTGAGGATTATCATGACCAATCCATCTTCAGTGGCTTGATTCTACCCATACCATCCAATTGGGAACCACATCCATCACACCTCATAACACAACACACACCATACCATATATGGTTTCTCTAAAATATTATCCCAATCATCCACCGCTCGCACAATATTTTTATTGAACCTTGATAAATCTGTTGATCATGCACACAAACCCACAATACAGATCTGTTTCATTGAAAGTATATCATGAAACAATTTTCCATTGGGTGTTGGTTGATTCACTGACAAAAGGAAAAGTTGGAAATGAATGTGCATAGGAAGGGGGTAGAAAATAATAATTAAAAAATTGAGGAATAGACCTCATCCATTATTTGGGATGGACTTGATTTATTTTTGTTAGAACGATTCAAGAATAACTAATAAACAAAAATTAGATAAATCGACCATAAATAAAACATTGATGTGAAAATCTATTCTTGTCAGTGGAATTGATCCAAGATCAACATAGGATAATAAAACATGATGAATCCAAAAAAAAAAGTCCTAGATTGAATTAAGGATCGATATTCGGTGAATAACTCGTTCACTAGGGATGAAGAAGACCCGCTGCATCTACTGCCTCTCAATCCACCTTGATCTGACCACTGTTCATTATCAGATCCCAATATTCCAATGAATAATGATATATTTCCTCCTCTAAAATCCTAATAGGGTTATGAGGATAACCCTAAATGTTTTTTTATAATTGGGTATTTATAGATGATTAGTTCTAGGTCATTTAAAATAAAATAAAATAAAATAATAAAATTATTTATTTTAATTAAGTGAACTCGCCAACGATCACCTCCCACAGAAATTCTGATACCGACCAACCTTAGTTTGTGCCTAGGGTAAACCCCCCATTATAGAACCAAATATGGCCTCAAAATTATGATATGAGACTTACTTCAGAAATTATTTCATTATTTATAGAGAACTATGCATGAGTGATATAATATATTTAATATTTTAAATATATCAATACCAAGCCTTTTCGGGCCTCAGAATCTCATATCGACTCATCTCTTTTCTCTAAAAATATTCCTCAAAAGATTCCAAAGTCTTATAATCCAGAAATATATTTATTAGAAGCTCGGTTCCCAAAGTCCTCCAAGAAACCCAAAAAAAAGATTGCATACATGTATAATGATCATTTAAGTTTTCTCAGTATGATCACATCCAAAGTCTCTCATGCACATGTGGGAAGACCATAATAATGAATAAATGAGCAAACAATAAAACCAAAATCACCTAAAAAATTCAATAAACCTATCCCATCCAGAACAAGACATGCTAAAAATATAATTCATCCAATAATAGTAATATAATAAGAAGAATATCAATTAAAGGTTGCCATATACCACTTTCCCACTAGGTTTCCTCTCTCTCACCCCAATTATGTACATCTTGGAACTCTCACATATTCCATATAATATTTCCAGAAGACTCTTAGGCCATCACCCCACATCTCTCACAAAGATTCCTAGTCCATCATATCACATCTTGCACAAAGACAACTAGGCATGGATAGTGGGGTATTTTAAGCACGAAGAACATCAACCTCATTCCATCCTCCTACCATGCACAACCCCCACTATTAAACACATAATTCTTTTTGAAAAAAATCCCCACTAGTGCATTATAACCATAAGCCATCAAAACCTATGCATAATAAAAGCTGGTGCAATATATCTATAATCCATCATAGCCCATGCATATCAAACTCACCTAGAAGAGAGATTAGGGAAGAGCGGGTTGCTAGTCATCCATCTTTACGATGAGGATATTTGGAAAAAAAATTCCCAAAATATTTGTGTATCAGAACATAGTGCTTGACATAGGGTAGCTATGTATATAAATCACAATGAAAATACAATATATAATAGTCACACACATAATCCCTATCCCATGGGGTTGTAATAAGAATACCATTCTATTCACATCATTTCCACAAATACCCTATAACCACCACCACTTTCACTACCACCACTAAATTCATAACACCACATAAGAAATCCAGAACCACAAACCACAAACAAAATTATTAATTTATTTTTAAATTTATAAATTTAAAAACTATCCCATTATTAACCAATTTAATTTATCAATACCATTAATTTCATATTTCACAACAACCATTTATCCAAAATTCCTATTTCAATTACAAGTTACACCATTTCCAAAATTATTGAGTTTTCACTAACTCCCATTTACCTAGCCATTCCACTTCATACTACTCATTCATTTATATTTATATTCATTTAATCCTAATACCACACATCATTTCCATTTTTATCAATTAACCACATCAAATTCCAACCATTTTCACATCCATTATAAACATTTCATATTCAAGTTAAACATCATCATCATATTTTCTATTCATTTATTTTTAAACCCAAACCATTTCTATATCAAGCATTTAATAGGTTCTAAGAATCTACTAATCCAATTCACTTAACATCCATCCATTTTCATAACAATTCCATATTTTTACATCACATATTTCTACCACATCCATACAAACATTATATCAATTTCACAAGCAAGGGGAACGACAACAATTTATTTCCTGAAAATCAATATTAATTTCATCCTGTGATAATAATTTAAGTTCAATTATTTGAAATCAAAATGACCAGATTATAACACCGCATGCAATCCCACATTGTCATCTTAAAAAAATATATAAACAATATTAATTGTCTTGATGATATAACCACTTTATCTATTCCAGATAATAATTTTATTATCTAAATAAATACAATAAATTCATATTTACACACAACCAGTTCAATTTTTATATCTAAGGGTTTTAATTATTTTTATGTGAGTTGATTTGTACTAGTATATATATAATAAAAAAATAACATATTCACAACATAAAACAAAATTCACAATCAACTGTATCCAGCTCATAATCAAGGAAAAGAAAAATCATGAAATAGGGAAATCACATGTGACATCTCCCATTCCCACCAATTTCATTAACCTGTTAATTATCATAATTAATTCGGTGCACATTATTTTCCCAATTGATAAAAAATCATGATACCTCTTGCATGTTATAACTAGAAGAAAGATAAAGGACCACCTACAAGATATTCTTCCCATGTAATTCATTGCACCTAAAAAGATAGTGGAGAGAGAAAGCTTTTGTCAACCTAGAAAAAATAGGTTTTGAAGTAAAAAACATCTCTAACGATTCACATAAGACTCAAAAACCTGAAACTTTATGGTTTTAGGGTCACTAGAAATTGAGATAATAAAAAAGAGAATCAAATGAGGGGAAGGAAATAATTTTTACAATTCACATATATTAGCCAAAAATAATTTTGAAACTAAACTGAATTCATATTTTATTTCACATTTAATTTGTGTCTAACTCAAAACTTAATTAAGATCCATTTAAAGCCTTTGAATACACTGAATATAATTTAAAATTTCCATGAGGAATAAAAAATCATTTTAGGCTTTTAAATTATTTTAAAATAGATTACAAGTCAAAAGAAAATGGAAAATGAGGCTTCAATACATAAAAAGGTACCCTTGCATGAGAAACATGCATTTTTTAAGGGTAATACTCTCTTACCATTACATAGCTGGTTACCCTTACACAAAAACTTAACTCTATGTAAGGGTAACTTGTTCTACCCTTACGTGAGTAGAGGACTTCCCTTACGAATTCTAAAGAAACTCAAAGGCACTGTTATATAGGTACCCTAAAGAGGGTTGTACCCTTATATTAGTACCATTATATGGACATTAAAAACAAGGTCTTACCAATATGTTGTGTAAAAAATGAATGTGATACTTACCCAACTTTCCAATTACCATTACATGAGAAGGGGGTACCTTTATTCAATAAACCTTACCCCTAAACATATCATCAAATTCAACCTTTACCCTTACACAACCCTTTAAAAACATCAATCACCCTTATGCTACTCCTTTTTCACGTGTAAGGGTAAAAATTTCTTTGAAAATATTAAATTTTAAATTAAAATTACTTATAAATAATTATGAAAAGTTTTTAATATAATTTCCAAATAATAAAACTGCAGTTAAGAAATTAATTAAATAACTTTTAAAAATCCCAAAAAGACATATAAAATATTTTAATCACTCTTAAAACTGCCAGTTAATTTCTGAAGTAAAATTTTAACATTTTGAAATCAAATTTATAAATTGTAATAAATTTTTAAAAAAACTTTATGTATTAAAAAATAATTTAAAAAAAAATTATAAGATAATTTAAATTTCTCCTAAATCACTAGAAACCTTAGAATAGAAAAGGAAGGCTCAATAATCTTCCATAAATTTACATCACATACATCTCAAACTATTCCCATCATCAATAATTAAATAAAAAACGAGAGCAATTTAAAAGGAAGGGGAGATAAATTAACCACCCCATGAGATAACATTCAAGATTACCTCTTATATTAGGAACACAATAAAAAATCTAAAGAAACATTCTTGGTGTAATACCCTAATTTTTTTGTTAATATAGTAATAAGTTCGACATGCAACACCAAGCTTTAAGTGAATTGAGATATATTATAAAAATATTATTGTTTAAGTGTGACCCAATTATTGAATTGGTGGATATGAATATGAGTAACCACATAATGAAATATCTACATAGTATTCCTACCAAATTAAAATGTATTTTTTAATATATTTTAAATTAGTACTCAATTTTTAATGAAGTCATTTTTTGCTTCAAAAATACATTTTCATCAAAAACGTTTTTATTGCATTTTATGCATGGAAATAATAATTAATTTCTTCCACTATTACAAATTATATTTTATAAAAATGAAAGTCATTTTTAGAATCACCATTTTAAAATTATCTTAGCATGAATTTTTGATTATTCTCTGAAAATATTGATTTTTCAGTTAATTGTGAAAATTATTGATATTTTTATTGAAAATTGTCTTTTCATTTAAATAATTTTCAAACTTCCATTTTTTTAAAATGGTTTTAAAAATAAAATTAGTACATTTATATTATTAATAATATAATTAAGGTCATTGGATTTAATGTTATGTTTTATTTTGGTATAAAAACTTTTTATACTTCTGAAAACATTTTTTTTCGAAAAAAACTTTTCATCAGGTTTTTCAGGTTCAATTTTAAATTAAATTCATCCACTTTTTTGAGTTGAGTATTGAAAAATAGATTTTATAATTTTAATTAGGAGTATCAAAATTTTAAAATAGGTCCCTTTTATTTTTGATCATTATGATTAGTAACCATGATAATTATTTGTAACCTCGGTAAGGGTAAAGCTGGTAAAACTGAGTTAAAACATTGGGATTAGACTTTAAAATTTCTATATAATATGAATTTAACCTTTTGGATGGTTTTATTTCGTCAATTTCCATTCAATTATTTAATATATGGACACTTGTTTCATTTTTTTTGATTATGAACTTTATATCATTATAAGAAAAGAATATATACTAAATGCCACTTTCTTGACTTTAATATCTCAATTTTTTTTTACATAAGGTTAAGAAGATGATAAATTTTGTTATAAATATTTATTTAATTGATATTTTTTTAGCATAGTAATTTATTTTTAATTTTTAGTG
The DNA here is from genome assembly GCA_963277665.1 of Viscum album. Taxonomy (NCBI): domain Eukaryota; kingdom Viridiplantae; phylum Streptophyta; class Magnoliopsida; order Santalales; family Viscaceae; genus Viscum; species Viscum album. The sequence continues at coordinate 772,024,399 of OY728155.1, read as the reverse complement.
ATTGAATAATTACCTTAAATTCATACACAACACTGACAGGATGTTCATTCAATTAATAAAAAAATAAAATAAATGATTTTAAAAATATTAAATGTAATACAATTTGAATGAATTATTATGTTACAAAAATTTAATAGATAAATATAAAATATTATGGATGTTTGAAAGGTTTATATTTGAATTCAGTTGATGTCATGTTTTCTTCGAAGTCAAATGATGGGAATAGTTCTTAAAATGACATTAATAGAATTATATGTTAAATATATATATTTTAAATTATTTAAAAATTATAAAAATATTTTTATATGAAAATTAGGTTGATAAATGTTCAAAAATGTCATACCTTTTTTTTATAAATCAATTTTCAACTAATAAGTAAAATTATAAACCTTCAATATTGAAATATTCATTACCATAGTTAAGGTTAAAATTGGTAAACTTATATGTTAAACCAAAAGATAAGGTTTAAAATTATATATAAACCTATAAAAATTTTATAGTACGATTATATTAATACAATATATTTATTATATTAGAATAAATTCTATTTTGGAACCATTTTATATGAGTTAGAAAAATATTATATTATAATATTTCTTGTATTTCTTAAAATGTCATTAATGATATTTTACAATAAAAAATAATGTATTAAATGATTTAAAATTCATAAAAATCTTATATTTAGCCAAATGAATGATATATGGTTGAAAATATCAACCATTGTCCATTTAAGAATCAATTTCCATTTTATGGTATCACTATTGACCCTTATATAGTTGAAAACATTAATTTTGTGGTAATTGTCAAAAGGATTAACAATGGTGGGGGGTCAAAACTAAAATATAAGGGTTAAAAAATTGTATATACTTGTATAAATTTTATTTTATTAAAGGATTTGGACTCATCCTCCTCTTATATTTTATATATTTCAATTTGGAGTCACTTGATTTTAAAAATTAATTTATTTTAATTTAATACAGTAAGTAATTCCAAGAATGACCCTCCTATCACTTATAAAAGGGAACATTTTATACTCTATTCCTCACAAATTTTGATCCCTCCAGGTTATAAAATACCTACCATAATCCCTTTATATATTTGTAACTTCTTAGACCTGGATGCCACTCAACAATGCCCCGAACCTGGTTAACTACATGGCCTCAAGTGCATCTCCCCAAATTCTAGAGGTTTACGACTAGTGGTGAGGTATAAAGTGAGTCTTTGGGGAGACTATGCCATCATTACAAGAGTATCATAGAAGAATTCAAAAAAAATCAATAGCGGAAGTGAATAAATAACCAGTCAACTGAAAAGAAAGACAAGGTAGGAATACATACAAAATCTAAAAACATCATATATATAATGATGCAGATGATACATGTTTCTAGAAATCCACCAAAATAATAAAAATAAATACAATACAATACAATAAAATTTTCTCAAAAAGGGAAAAATGCCTAAAAAGATATCCCAGTAGCATCACAAGCCTAAGCTTGGTCCCATGATCTCCTGATTCAAAGCAATTATCCACAACTTGAACTGGGGCGCTTTCCCCAACCATCACTTACAACCATATTGTTGGAGTTGGTGGCCTAGAACCAACTACTTTGTACTTTATTCATTAATAAATACCTTATCACATCTTGGTTGTTCTTCTGCGTAACAATGCATGTGATAATGTCCTAAGGATATTTGTTGCATTAAAGGGTCACAACGGATCCCTACTATGATGAGAACCTGAAAGTTCCATAATACTATTCTTGAATATATGTTCTATGTCTAGATGATATTATTTTAGGGACACAAATAACATAGTACATTAGGGGTGAGGACTCATAAAACTTTGAGGCACCTTCTCATGGTGCGGGCCCTTGGTAATATCCAGGAGGATATTATGAGAATGAGACCTGCCAGCAGGAAATCTACATTTCATAGTGTCATTGGATGTTTCTATATGCAGACATGTGTATTGGTCCTTATACTTTAAGATTATTATTAATGGGTATTACAAATTGTGAATTTAGATGTATTGACGTAGACTGTGACATCACATTGTTCGCAGTGGGGTAGGATATGTTGAGTGTGTGATGAGTAATACATCATTAATAAATAATGCGAGAAAGGATTTGTCCCTTATGTTTTCATAACGGAAGTACATATCTCTCTCTCTTTTATGGAATTGATATATCCTAAATAAATACATGTCCATGGTAAGGAATGAGCAAGTTCAATTCCGAAAAGTCAAATAAAGAATAATAAAGCACATGGGTTGATGGCACTAGTATGCAACCTACTTGATTCGAGATATCAAGGAAAAGAGATTAAATTACACTATAAGTGTTTGTAGAAGGTGACAAGTCATTGACACGTTAACTTCTTTCTCTATGGGTGCCTTGGTGTGTTTCTAGATTTTAACCTTGGACTTTAGGTAGGATCCACCTAATGCCACTAAGAAAGAGGCCTAGAGGGTCACACACTAAGTGTATCCAAGTATCTTCATTAATTATTAATTTAACAAGTTGAATAAATATTATTCTCAATTGTGGTTTAAAAATTATTCAAGGATGCCTAGTCACATTTATTTTGACACTAGTTATTCGAGAGAATATATTGTGGGTGAAATAATATATTTTTTAGCGAGTAATGCAGTGATATTTATTTGAGAAATAAGTATACATTATTCAAAGTCTAATAAATATGGTGTAGGAAATAAAGAAAATAGAAAAGTACATGCCATGTATATTAATATACACATAATGTAGTTTTTCTAGGGATTTGTGAGAAATAATATTATTTATTTTATTAAATAATATTAGGTGTAATTTTTTGGGCACATGTCAAGTAATAATAATAGTCAACTGTTATTATTGGACATGGGGTATTACTAAGAATTAAATGAAATGAATAAATGATTTTGGGTAATTAATTAATTTTATTATTCTAATTAATTAAAATCCCAATTATATAATTATCATTAGCCTAGACATTTTTGGGGTTTGTATACAACGAATCTAGAGAAAGCTCTCAATCCAAGATAGAATTTATTTTCCTTCAAGAATGCTCTCAAGTTACGAGAGAGATCCTCCCCCACCAAATCAAGGAGAGCGTTTTGCAAGAAGCTTTCAAGGTGATCTAAGGCAGACATTGCAAGCAAAGGATATTCCATGCTAGCACCCAGAGATCCCTTCAGTGATGTCTAGAGATACGTGGAGCACCTGTGGATCACCGCTATAGGAATCCTACACTTGGATTCTATGACGCAACGATGGATCACATCAGATCGTAACCAGAAACATCAATGGAGAGAGAATTCCATCAAGGTAATTCTTTTCTTTTAATTAAATTAATTATAACCAACATATGATGATCCCATCTATGGTTCTGGGACTCCATTCCTTTCTTTCATTCTTCGTTCTATTTAGAAGATCCAGTTTTTTTTATCCTGGCGGATCTCGGATTGATCATTGTTAACGGAAAAATTAATTTTGGGTACACCCACCAATGCGCTTCCGCTGCGCCCAAAACCTACACATATAATCTGTTTGGGTCTCCATGGAGGGACAAATAGGGTGTGAGATAAACACCCAAGTAGGTAACCACCAAGAAGTCTATAAAATTATAAGCATCAATGTGAAACATGCTAAACCAGTGTAAGTAAACAAAACTGTAAGTGTAAATGCCCATGGCATATTACTACTATGGTCAAGTAATACCAAAAGCTTCTCGAGGATCCCTGCAATAAATGTTAGCTTCTAACAAGGAAGCTATAAAAAAGTAAACAAGTCACATGACCTTTTCGTACAATAATCCATTTAAAGTAACCCATGAACTATCCATATAATGAATTGTATCACAAACCACGAACTTGCAGTAATAAGAAGTTAAGTATCCCATAACCTCACTGTATAATAAAGTGTAGACCATGAAAGGCCAGATCCAAGGTGTAAGAGAATAAGGAATCCACATTGAGTCCCATGGGAATTCTAATGGAAACTCGGTCTAGGCACTGGTTGGAGTCCTATGAGCATGTGTACTGACATGTTCTTTGCGAGTCCAAGTAAGTCAGATCCATGGGGTAGCAAGGCCCAAGGAATCCCACAGAATCGAGACCCAAGGGGAATAATCAACCCATGGCTTCCACTCCCATGATCCAGATCCATGGAGATAAGTCCATTGAATATATCATTCATTCATTCAATTTAAACCATATGAGTACACCCAATCATATAAACCATTTCATTTCCATATGAGTATACACACTCATATAAAAAATTTTACTATTCCATTCCATATGATCATACCCACTCATATCTTTCATTTAATCATACACCATGGGTTTACCAATCGAATGATCATAATTTTAAACAAGGCTTTAAACATAAGCATAAGGGTATAACCACCCCTATAACCATAGTAATTCATTTAGTGAGTATACCCACTCATACAATCACACAAAACATGAGTATACCCACTCATACAATCACACAAAACATGAGTATACCCACTCATGGATTCCAATACCTTTTAATCAATTCATATAGGTATACCCACCCATATTATCACCATTACTAGTTATCACATCACTTGGGTTTACCAACATAGTTAACAGAATTGCTAACAATTTTTTTAGGAAATTTTAATACCACCAACGAGTATACCGAATCATGTAAAAAATTACATATAATCCTTTTATTAAATTAATCATGGCTTACCTAAGTAAATTTCAGAATAACTACCCCTTGGGTGACCTTGATTCAGGAAGCGAGTGCCAACTCACCACAATAGAACCTATGTGCATCCTAACTAGGTCTGATTACATCTACTACAAATAAGCTGCTCAAAAATGGGGTCGCGCTGGAAAGTATGACGAGCGACATGTCATCTAACCACTCTAAAAATCACCAAATGCTGAAAAAAATTACACACCACCTACCTCTGCTTGGTAGGGGAGAGATCATCCAGTATCGAGTCCCGATTCATCTAGTTTTAAGAGAAATCTGAAGAACGAATGAAGAATGGGATAATAGGGCATATGAGCCTAATATCAAATAGCACAATAAATTTACAGAAGAATTAAGAAAGGATAAACAGGAACATAGTACTTAGTGATATGGATTCATTGAGACGATCCATGCTCAAAACAAAGGTCAGATGGAAGACCGAGCTAAAATCCCAGATTAGGCTCAAGAGGAAGCTCCCAATGTGACCCCTCCCCTACTGTGCAATGATTTAAGGGAGAAGGAAAACCTAGGTTTAAAACATTTCAGGGGAATTTTGGTAATTTTACCCCACAAAAAAGGTCTCATGGTTTAGGATCATAGTTTTTCTAATCATGAGACGTTTCTCATGATCACTACAAGTACCCATGGGCACTCGCATGGTTACCCCACACAGTCTGTCTAACCATGTGGTAACTGTTAAATAAGTCTCTTGCAAAGGTCTTCAATTTCAAAAGACCTACCTCATGGTCATTCGGCTGCTATAGCACACTATACTCTAATCGTGCAGCCAAAGAGACCCTACTACCCAACATCGCATGATTTTTTTAACCATGCGGCCTGCCTCGCACAGTTTCTACTAACTATGTGCCAGGCCAAAACCCGCCCAAAATCGAGTTCCAGACTTCAAACGAGCCCCGAACACCTCCAAAACACCCATGATCAAAACGGGAACACATTTAAGTCCATAAAAAATCACTTAAATTAGAAATAAATGGATCCATACCTCATATGAAAACCCGTATTATTACAATATTCCCCTCTTATAATAATTCGTCTCTGAATTTCTCCCTGAAGGTTGGTAAATATTCATCTAAGAATTAATCTAGACACTGAGTAGATAATTTTTCCTTCCACTCCCTAGTCTAATCCTATAAACAACCATGCTGCCATAACACCTGTACTAGAGGAACTGACCAGCCTCAGATACCCTTCATGCTCTTATCAAAGATACATATTAGATGCTTCTCAAAGGATGCATCAAACTACAAGTCAACCTCCTCAGGTTGAAAAATTCTAGATGATTCTGAATGATAGCGGCGAAGCTGAGACATATGGAAGATGTTGTTCATGGCTCGACACCTCTATGGTAATGAAAACTGATAGGCCACCAACCCGACTCTCTCCAGAATCTCGAATGGCTTGACATATCCTATTGAAAGCTTACCCCATATCCTAATTCTCTTGTGTATCAACCTCAGTGAAACACATAAGAAAACACGATCCCTAACCTCAAACTCTAGAGGTAGTCTATATAAATCGATGTAAGATTTATGATGAGACTGTGACATAGTCATATGCTTCTGTATCAACTAAGACTGCTCAGAAGTCTCTTATATGAAATGTGATCCCAGTAAAGCTGCCTCACCTACCTCTAACCAGCACAGAGGGGAACTATATGGCCTACCATACAAAGCCTCACAAGGTTCCATCAGTATAGTCACCTAGTAATTGTTGCTATAGGAGAACTCAACCATGGGTTTATTCTTCTACCAAGAGCCCCCAAAATTTAAGATGCATTCTCACAACATGTCCTCTAGAACATGTATCGTATGCTCTGACAGGCCATCAGTCTAAGGGTGGTATGCTGTGCTAAAGAGAACTTGTGTACCCAACACCCTATGAAACGTCTTCCAGAAATGATATGTAAAGCAGGAATCCCTATCTCAAATAATAGAATGAAGTACCCCATGAATTCATACCACCTCTTAGATATACAACCTTTCAATCTCATCAACACTGAAGGTCTCCTTTATCAGAAAGAAATGAGATAACTTTTTAATACTATCAACAACAACCCACAATGCATCATTAAATCGAGGCGACCTCGATAAACCAGTCACAAAATCCATCGCAACATCAACCCATTTCCACTTTGGAGTAGGTAACTACTATAAAATTCTAGATGGTCACTGTGAAGGATCCAGAGATAGCGGAAGAGTGGCTATTGGGAGGGCCCAACATTGCTTTTTCCATAATCGATGACCAATCCAAGATCAATACGATGATGAATTATAGTATCCCAAGATTAAAATCAAATGTTTAGAAAAAGATAAGAAAAGTGTTGGATCCAATAAATAGGACCTTGCACATCATGTTTATAATTAATTTATTGATTTTTTAAGAAATTAAATACCTGGGTCGTTGGTACTTTCTTCATTAGTGATCGTTGATCGTCCGGAATGACCCTTCCAGATTGTCTTCGTTACGTTCACAAGGATCCAAAGTAGAATCCCTCTAGCGATGATCCACAGGTTCTTCAATGGTATCCGAACAACACCACTCATTCTCTGGGTGATAGGGAGACAAATATAATGTCTTGCATTGATCATTATTGATCTCTCATTCTCCAGTCTTGAAGAAATTCTCTCATTATTGAGAGGGAGAGATGAGAGGAGTCGAGAGAGAAAATGTTTTTCTCAAATATTCTCAATTCCCTGGGGTTTTCAAAATAGATGTACCTACCTATTAACTGTCATCGGGTTTCAGTTATAATATTTAATTGTGAAATAGAAATTTAATGCAGTTATAAATATTAGAGAAAACCCATGCCACATAATAACTATAACAACTCCATTATTTTTGGTGCGCCAACTTACACAAAATGGAACCATAAATGAAATACCATGCCATATAATATGATAGTATTATTATTATTTATTGCAAAAACTGTATTAACTTTATTTACTGACTTGTAAGTAATTAATTTATCAATGGACACAGTCTTAGTCCATTTGAACCCCACTTCCATTTATTGAACACCTGAATAAAATATTTTATTCTCTTAAATAAAATTTTTTATTTATAAACTAGTAAATAAATATTTTTTAATGTTCAATAATATAAATATATATATTTTATTCATAATCTAGTGAATTAATATTTATTTAATTTATGCGATCATTTTTACTTGAAAAAAATTATTCCTCGGTCTTGAGAATACTATTTATTCCATTAATTAAATTCAAGTAGAATTTAATCCAGACCACCAGAATCACTTAATGTGTGACAATATTGGATTATTTCTTGTTGGAATTAAGTGGGCATTCCTAAAGTCCAAGATTAATTTCTATCAATGGGTCAAGGAACCCAAGAGAAAGAACTTAAAGTTTCAATGATGAAATCCACATACAAACACTCGCTATGTAATATAATCCATTTATCACAATATATCATCAAGAAGGTTTCATGATAGTGTCATCAACCTATATTCTTGATACTTTATTCTTTGACTACCTGAAATAAACTCATCGTTACACCATGGCCATGGAATTTAGTGTGAATTTTCTATTTCAATCAAAGGAATGAGATATCAACTTCCATAAATGGAAGGGACAAGTTCTTCCTCGACTTATCCATTAAAAACATGTCATTCGTGATGCACCCAAGGTACCCTACTTCCCGCCAACACATAGCATGATAGTTTCCATCAGTAAATAAAAGTTCACAATTCATGACACGTATTAATGATAATATTAAAGTCTAAGTACCATTACCAATGCTCATAGATAGGAATATCTAGTGACACCAAAACATGTGGAATTACTACCGACATTTATGTTCTCATAATCTCCCTTCTTAGAGATTACCAAGTGTGAACTTAATGAGAATAATTATCATCTTCTTACGAGTACTCACACCTAAAGATCTATATACTATGTGTCCCATCATAGTATGTCATACGACCGAAGAACTATATTTACGAATATTTTCATAGCACTTCAAGGTTCTCATCATAGCAGGGAACTGCTATGACCTTATTAATACGAAAAATACTCTAGGAAATTATTACATTACAATCATGTAGAATAATGAAAAATATGTAATAAGATGTTTAATATTTAAATACATAAAATATTCTTGTAATAAAAGTAAAAATAGTTGGTTCTAAGACACCAACTCCAAAAAACTCCCACTTGGACTAGAGCCAACTACCCACAACTTTTAGTCCGCTAGACCTCACTTGATGATCATGTTTCTGCTAAGTTAAGGCTTTAGTCAAGGGGTCCACCACATTGTCTTACATGGAAATAATGCTCACTACAACTTTACCTCTCTGAGAAAAATTCCTCAAGAGACGTACTTCCAAAGTATGTTCTTCGTCCACTGATGTGACCTTTGATATTTTGTGAGAGCCATTGCTACAGTATTATCACAATAGAGTTTCATTAAATCTTTACTACTAGGAACCACATCTAGATCTTTGATGAAGCTCCACTTCCCAAATTCTTCTTTAGAAACCTCAGAAGCTGTGATATTCTCGGAATTTTCTATAGATTCTGTGACCACACCTTCCTTTGAGCTCTTCCAGCTCACGACACCTCCATTAAAAGTAAAAATGTGTCCTATTTGCGACTTCATGTCATCTTGATCAGTCTAGAAACTAAAATTTTTATATCCTATGATGTCTAGTTTCTCATATCCTCCATAAACCATGAACATATCCTTAGTATGCCTCAGATACTTAAGGATAGTATTGACTACCATCCAATGGAGGTCACCTAGATCATCTTGATATCTTCCTACCACACTCAATGCATAGGCGACATCTAGCCTATTATATAGCATAACATACATGACTGACCCAATAACTGATGCATATGGAAATCTTTCCATTAAATTTCTTTCCTCATTCATCTATAGACACATTTTCATGGAAAGATGAATTCCATGTGACATTGGAAATAATCTCCTCATGGATTGTTCCATAATAATTCTCTTCAGTATCTCATCAATGTATGTTCTTTTAATTAGGCTTAGTAATCTCTTGGATCTATCTTGATAGATCTTGATCCCAATAATATATAATTCCTCACCCAAGTCCTTCATGGAGAATAATTTATTCAACTATGAGTTAACAAACTATATGAATGGAATTTCATTTACAATAAATAATATGTCATCAACATATACTAGCAGGAAAACAACTGCACTCCCACTAAACTTCTTGTATACATAAGGCTCACATTTATTATTTATAAAACCAAATTCCATTATGGCTTCATCAAAATGAAAGTTCCATGACCTGGATGTTTTCTTTAACCCACAAATGTTTTTTTTCAAATTGAATATATTATTGGAATCATTGGAGTAAAAAACCCTTTAGGTTGTGTCATGTAGACATTTTATTGAAGGTTCTGATTAATGAAGGCTATTTTGACATCCATTTTACAAATCTCATAGTCATCATAAGCAGCAATGTCTAGTAGTATTTTGATAGATTTCAGAATTGCAAGTAGTGAAAAGGTTTCATCGTAGTCAATTCCTTGATTCTATTTAAACCCTTTTGCAACTATTCATTCCTTATAGGTACTTACTTGTCCTTCCATGTCCAATTTCTTCTTGAATACATATTTTGAAACCGACTAGATTTACATATACTAGAAGATATACCAAAATCTATACTTGGTTTTGGTATATGGAATCTATTTCATAATTCATGGCTTATTTCCACTTGGAAAAATATGTGCCACTTACTACTTCCTTGTAAGTTGGAGGATCATTATTATCAACTAATAATGATTTATAATCATCGGTAACTTTAAAAGCATACCGTTTCGATTCTCTAACCTCTGTTTTACTCTTATGAAGTACTTGTGTATCTGGAATAGATCTTTCTTCCATGGGGATTTGTGGAATCTTCTCCTATACTAACTCTTTTATACCTTGAGCCTCAACTTCATTAAAGTATATCTCACTCCCACTATCTCATTTGGAGATGTTCTCACTCTCAAAGAATATAGAATGTCTTAACACTATAACCTTTTTTGTCTAAGAGGTCGTATATGTAATATCCCCTTGTTTCCTTGGGGTTTCATATAAAGGTACACTTTGTGCCTCGGGGTGTGAGTTTGTTACCTGAAGAGGCCTTAACAAACACTTGGCTTCCCCACACATGTAAATTTGATAATTTGGATTTTATTCCACTCCAAATCTCATATCGAATACAATTTATTAATTTAGTTGATACTTGGTTTAGTATATGTGCCGCTATTTGTAATGCATATCCCCAAAAGGATAATGGAATACTTTCATGACTCAAAATTGATCTAACAATGTCTAACAAGGTGTGGTTCCACCTTTTTCATACCCCATTCCACTAGGTTGTGTATGGAGGAGTGAGTTGAGATAGGATCCAAAACTCCCATAAGTAATCAATGAAGTATTGATTAAGATATTCTCCACCTCAGTCTTAGTAGAGTTTCTTAATCTTCTTACCAAGATAGTTATCAACTTCATTCTTGTATTCCTTGAACTTATGAAAAGAATATGACTTATACCTCATTAAGTAGATATATCCATATCTACTAAAATCATCAGTAAAAGTTATGAAGTATGAGTACCCACCCTTAGCTTTAACTAGAAATGGTCCACACACATTAGTATAAACTAATTAAAGAATATCTTTTTTCTTTTCACCTTTCCCACTAAATGGGGATTTTGTCATTTTTCCTTGTAAACATGTGTGACATACACCAAGTGGTTTTAGTTCAAAAGAATACAAATATCCATCTTGATGTAACTTTGTCAATAATTTCAAATTTTCATGACCCAACCAGTGATTACAAAGTTGGATGTGGTATGATCCATGTGAAGTAGATTTGTTATCGATTTACAATACTTGGTTTGTATAATCCAACATGTAAAGACTGTTATATAAATGGGCATTACCAAAACAAATTCTATCTTTTTAAAATAAGAAACATTCATTTACAAATATGAAGATAAATCCATCTGTATCTAGTATGGATACATAAATAATATTTCTGGTTATAGAAGGCACATAATAAAAACCTTTTAATACCAATATCATCTCAGTCGGCAACCTGAGGTTAGAGTCCCTGATAGCTACAACAACAAGTCTAGCTCTATTGGATTCTTGTAGATCTATCTCTCCTTAGTCAATTTTATTAAATCTACTTGGTTCCAATATTTGGATACATATGTAAGCACCACATGTTGTATCTAATACATAATTTTTAGTAACAGATAAATTACACATGATAACAAAAGCACTTGAAGCTACCACTTGATTCTTTGGATGACTTTAGTTTTTCTTCCAATGGCCCTTCTTGCTACATGAGAAACCAATAGCTTCTTGTTCATTTCCCTCCCCATTGATCTTCCTTTTCTTGGAAGGGTATGAAGAATATTTGGGCTTAAATCTCTTCACCTTACATTTCCTCTTATTCACCATAAGGATAGAAGGCCTTTTACACTTCATGTCTTTATCCACTTGGTGAAGGAGGATAAGAATATTTGGTAGATAATTATCAATGTTTTTCATATTTAAATTCAAAACAAAACTAGAGAGGCTTTGAGGGAGTGATGCAAAAATGTGATCGGTACCGATTTCTTCATAGAGTTTAAACCCTATAACTTCTAGGAGTTCAATGTTGTGAATGAGCTTGACTATGTGAGGACTAGTTAGGGAACCCTCTCTAAGATTACTCTGAAAGAGTTCCTTGGAGATCTCAAATCATTCCTATCTTTCCCTATACTGGTAAAGTCCATGGAGGTGCTCAAGCATGCTATAGGTATCCATGTTTTTATGAGACTTCATGAGTTCACTAGACATTGATGATAACATCAAACATTGAATGTCGACCGCATCGTTCATATGTTTCTCACAGACTAGGAACTCTTCATCACTTGCCTCTTGTGAAGGAAGATAAGGTAATGAGGAATCTAGTATGTAAGATTTCCATTCATGGTGTAGAATGAACCAAAGGCATATACACCATTACTGGAAGTTACTACCGGGGGGGATGTTATATTTATCTAGTATTGATCGTAGGGATAGTGTGGTTGACGAGCTTGTCATTTTTATTATACAATTAAAATAGCATATAATTAGTAATTTCTTGATTACATTTTATGAAAAATAATAAATTATTTCTTAATTCTCCCACTATATTATCAATTCTCAATTGCCCGCACCCTTGAAATCACAATGTCTAGTTTCTAGAACACCCTAGTGGTAAAGACATATATTCCAATTTTCATAACCCCAACAAGGGTTGGTCAATCTATTTGAAGGTATTTAGGTAGGTAGGTATTTTCTAACTGTGGTCTTGAAGCTCATTGATATGTTGAGTGGACTCCCCAATCTTAGAATCCTAACTTGGATTTCCTCAACCCTAGCCTCCAAATTTACACCAATTCTATCTTGGGCTACTCCTCTTAATGTAAAATGGTTCAGTCAACCCAAAAATTTCATAATATCTTCCTATATAAAAGTAAGTGTCCCAACAAGGGTTGGTCAAAAAAATAGTTTTATTGAGTCTTGACCTTAATCAAGTAATGGAAGGCTTAGTATGACTTAATATTTTATTGAAGGATTTTTATCTCTTATGAGAAAATTACCTTATTATCTTTATCACATTCTTGTTAATTTTAAGTGGGATTTACTTAAGTGATTAATCATGTCTTGATAATATTTATTCATAAGCCTAGTGTATTTTATTTCCATATTTAATTCTTGTTAATTCATTAATTATGTAGTCATGACAATACATTCATAATAAAAAACCATGCAACTAAAAGAAATAAAATAAAGGGCATGATCATGATCTCTTATAATGGTTAGTTTATCTAGTGGTTGATAAAATGACCACTGACCTAGGGGAGAAACACCTTGATCAATTTATGGTTCATGTATACAATTTTCCACATATCCACCTTTGTATCTCCTTGAATTGGTTTTCCTCGACTCCTTACTTGAATGCCTCCACAAGCTTATGAGATCTATCCATTACATATTATTTTATCACATAGGAAGGTAAAGGGAAAAGGGGGGGTTTACATAAAAGAAACCATGAGCATGCATGCCCTATATATTAATGAGGATATATGGCACACAATCTAACAATTTAATTTAAAATAAATTAAAAGGAAACCAATCACATACAAAGGTATGGTCAAGCTCATGATCATCCATATACATACAACGAATTATGAATTTAATAAAACTAGAATTTGATTATTTAATCATTATTATTAAGATAAATCATGCTCAAATTGATTAATTATTATATTTAATTAATCAATCCTTTTATCTTAATCCTTTTATGAATTTCCTGAGATTCTCATCCATATCCTTGGAGGTAACCCAGTGAACACCCATTCGAATCTACATGATATGTAATTCATAAAATTACACAAACATTAAAGTTTTAATTCTGTGTAATATGGTAAAGTACATGGTGTGTATTTCCAACTACATGGCATGTAATTACTTCACTATATTATCCAAAGTACATGCATTGGGACTTAGCATGTGAGGCATAATTTAAAAATCTCAGAGTACATTGTGTGTTGAGTGGGACACAGACCATGTTGTCTCTGGGTTACATAGTTACCAGTCGACTTAGCTTTGTATGAAATAAATGGTTTGGATCTTGACCTGAAGGGACTACATGCGTGTACTATCGTTTTACCTAAACAAAATTTTTAGTGCCTCCTGATGAGATCCTCAATTCAATGTTAATCAAAAAATTATTCATTTCTATAAGATCAGTGAGAAACGAAAAGGGTAAGAAAAAATCTAGAAATTCAGATTATAAGAATGATTAAACATGAATGGAAAAACTAAATTATTAAAGCATAAATCATTAATTAAAATTAAATAACTATAAATGATTATGATCTCTCTCTGATACCACTTAGATGATCCAGACACAATGGAAGCTTGGTGGTTGGGAGGGCCCAACTTTTCTTTTTCCAAAATCAATTACCAATTTAGGATCAATACAATGATGAATACCAGTATCCACAGATTAAAATCAAAGGTTTAGACAAGTAGAATAACATCACCAGATTTGAGAAAGAGAATCTTGCGCATCATGTTTATAATTAATTTATTAATTTATGAAGAAATTAAATACCTGGGTCTTTGGTACTTACTTCATTGATGATTGTTGATCATCCAGAATTACCCTTCTCGATCGCATTCATTGTTCTTTCAAGGATCCAATGTAGAATCCCGTTAGCGGTGATCCACATGTTCTCTAATAGTCTCTGAACAATTCCATTCATTCTTCAAGTGCTATCATGGAGAAGTGAATGTCTTGCGTCGATCGTTCTTGATCTCTATTTCTTCAGTCTTGAAGAAATTCTCTCATTCTTGAGAGGGAGAGATGAGAGGATTCGAGAGAGAATTTTTTTGGCTCAATAATTCTAAATTACCCGAGGTTTGGCACAATAGAAGTACCTTACTATTAATCGACATGGGGGTTCAGTTATAATATTTGACTGCAAAACAACAATTAAATGCAATTATAACTATTAGAGAAAACCTATTCCACATAATAACAATAAAATCACCATTATTTGTGGTGCACAAACTTGAGAAAAATAGAACAATAAATGAAATCTAGTTCCATATAATGATAACATTATTATTATTATTTCTTGTGACAACTGGATAAACATTATTTACTGACTTGTAAATAATTAATTTTTAAACGGACACAGACTTGATCCGTTTGAACTCCTCTTCTATTTATTGAACACCTAAATAAAATATTTTATTCTCTTAAATAATTATTTTTAATTAAAAACTAGAAAATAAATATTTAATAAATGGTCAATAATAAAAATAAATATATTTTATTCACAATATGATGAATAAATATTTATTTTATTTATGTGATCATTTTAACTCAAATAAAATTATTCCTCAGCCTTGAGAATAATATTTATTCCATTAATTAAATTCAAATAGAATTTAATCAAGACCACAAGAAACACTTAGTGTGTGAACCTCTAGGATTATTTCTCATTGACATTAGGTGGGCTTTTATAAAGTCTAATATTACTGTCTAGAAACGGGTCAAGGAACCCAAGAAAAAGAACTTAAAGTTGCAATGACAACATACACATATGAATGCTCACTGTGTAATATAATCATTTTTTTACAATATATCACCAAGAAGGTTTCATGATAGTGTCGTCAACCTTTATGATTGATAGATAAATTTTTAACGATCTGGAATAAACTCATCATCACACCTTGGCCATGGAATTTAGGGCGATGGTTCTATTTCAATCAAAGGGCCAAGATATCAACTTCCATAAATGGAAGGGAAAAATACTTCCTAGAATTACCTATTAATAATATCTCATTCATGATGAACCCAATATACCCTACTTCCTAGCAATATATGACGTGAAGTTTTTCATTAGTAAATCAAAGTGAGAAAGTCATGACACATATTAATGATAATCTTAAAGTCTATGTTGGGACCACTTTGTGTATGAATATTGTTTTTGTTGTCAACAGTTGTCAATAGTGGTCAAAATGAATAAGGAAACCAAAGTTAATAGAGATCGGCTGAAGTGAGGATTCCTGGAGAATTGTTATGAAATCATATCATTGAATGTCATACTTGGGCAATTCTATATGTAGGAAATTCAGATGATTTTTGAACTGATCCTAAGTTCAAAGAACTTGTGTCAAATGTGACACATTGTTTACAACAATAAAGAATGAATAAGTATCATCCATTTGAGAATGATTGGAGTAGAATGGTGAAGTATTATCTGTCTAAGGGTGGTTGAAGAAGAATGATAATTTGAAGAAGACAATGCAATGCTTCATTGATTGCATGTGAATCATGCACGATATTACTTGAATAAAAGAATCATATGATTTTAATGAAGTATATAATGATGGTTGAAGGTGAAAAAAGAGTGTGGAAGGACTTGGAATTCTAAGATGGTGTTTGAAGAAGCCTTAACCCTCCACTTTTGGAAGAAGATAGATAAATGGAGTTCTTTAGTATTAACACTCCAAAAGGAATTGAGGATTTTAAGTGAGGATGAAAGAAGTACTTTGGAATTCATATTCCAAAAAGAGTGGATGAAATCAGATGATGCTTTGCTGATTTGTATTTTACAATCATCACAAGTTTGGGGAACTTGTGGTGCCAGCCGTATGAAGGGTAGAGAGAGTAAAGTAGTGTTTTTGGAAAAACATATTTCAATATCATACTATCCAAAAATGACAAAGGCAAGAAGAAGGTGCACAAGTGGCGGTACAAAAGTGGCAGCGCACAAGTATTGGCGCGCAAGTATTGGTGCGCAAGTGCATATTGTGCGCAAGTCATATTCCAACATCATCATATCAAAATCTGACAAAGGAAAGAAAGTGTTTCGCTAGTGATGGAAGGGCGTGCAAGTGATGAAGCGACACACAAGTAATGGAGCGACACCCAAGTAATGGCATGGAAGTGTATGGGCATGCAAGTCACCAAAATGCTAATAAATAGACGACTCACCTTTTCATTTTTCAAGGCTCAAGACTTAAGAGAAAAATTTGAACTCTGAACGTGCAAGTGTAGAAAGCGGCGCGCCAGATGAAGTGGCGTGCAAGTTGAGGGTTATTTATAAGGCACGGAAGTATTTCCTCACAAGTATTGCTGTACAAGTATTGCCGTGCAAGTATTGCCACCCAAGTATAACCGCACAAGTATTTCCGCGCAAGTATTGCCGTGCAAGTATTGCTGCACAAGTATTGCCGCGCAAGTATTTCCGTGCAAGTTTTGGCATGAAAGTTTTTAGAGGTTCGCAAGTGGAGAGTGTGTTTAAGAAAAAGGTGGCACACAAGTTTTGAGTTGGGTAAAATTGTGGCGTTCAAGTATTTGGTGGTGCGCAAGTAGGGAGGCGTGCAATCAGGGTGGCGCGCAAGTAAGGATTGGCGTGCAAGATGTGAGTTGTTCTAGAAGTTATTACCAGCTTATGTTCAACTGTGATGATGCTAAGTTGATCTATACTTCACTGTTTTTACAATCACAAAGAGAACTTGTGATTATAGCAAGAAGAAGAAGAAGAAGGGCTCAGTGCAGATGGTTTTTCACTGAAAGAGAACGTGTGAAGAAGAGTAGGTTTCAGTGCAGCTGGTTTTTCATTGAAGAAGAAGAAGAAGAAGAAGAAGAAGAGTGTGTAGCTTACAGTTTTGATGCATAGAAATAAGAGAAGAAGGAGAAGAATAAAATACTAGAGAAAGAAGAGTTTTAGTGCAGTTTGTTGTTGCACTAAGAAGAAGAAAGAATAACTAGTGTAGCTGGTTTTTTTCTCTAGAGAAGAAGAGAAAGAAAGAAGACAATTGCTTGCCTACTACTTTGCAAGCAATAAAGTGAAGGGAACTAAAATAGATCAAGAGAAGAACCCTCATTTTAAAGAAGGAATAAGACTATCTCCATAGGAAGTATAAAGAACCAACTAGAGGCTTCAAGTTGGACTAGGCTATCACCAGTCCAGGGAAGAGGATTATTTCTCACCCCCTCTAAAGTGTAGGGACTCACACTGGCTAGAGGATTGTTTTCTTAGCCACTCCATTGTAAAAGCATATCACATTATAATGGAGAATCCATGCAATGGTCATAACCATGCATGGAAAGGACGTAGCTACTCTTATTGAGTGGTGAAACTTGTAAAGACATCGTGTGCATATTTTTATTGATTTCAATTATTACATACAACAGGGAAAAGAGAATAAGAGAATAAAGACCCTAACAAGTCAAGAGGTACATGGATAAAAGTTTCAATTGGTTTAAAAAGTCCCCAACACTGATTCACCCCCCTTCTCAGTGTTAGAAATATCCCAAAATGGTCCTCTCAGTCTAAGGACCATTACACATGATTGCAGATAAGAATATCTGATGACAGCAAAACATGTAGAATTCCTACTGGTAGGTCTGTTATCATAATCTCTCATATTAGAGATTACCAAATGAGAACTTCCTGATAAGAATTCTCATCTGTTTATGAGTACTCGCACCTGAAAGTTTGTATACTATGTGTCCCATCATAGTATGTCATCCAATCACAAAACTATATTTAAAAATATTGTCATAATACTTCATGGTTCTCATCATAGTGCAGAACTTATATGACCTTATTAATGTGGAAACTACTATAGGAAATTATTACATTATATTCATGTAGAACAATGAACAATATGTAATAAGATGTTTTATATTTAAATACATTAAATAATCATTTAATGAAAGTAAAAATAGTTGGTTCTAAGACACCAACTCAAACAGAATGGTGTTATGCCTTCAACTATTTATAGGTGGAACACCTATTGACCAAACCAACTACCTCCCACTTCATACTCATCCACCAGTACTAAAGGTGAAAGTCACGATACATCTTGGTGACCCAGGGATGCACTACCCAATCTGAATCCTCAAATTTCCACATCAACTCCTCGCATATATCCCCTTGAACCCAAACACATCCATGGATACATAGGATATAATCCCCACCTATTTTCCAAACAAGAGGTTGATCCTCACATGACACACTCTATCATAGGACTAGGCCCTCAAAATCTGAGAGTTGACTCATCCTCACTCTATCCAGGAGGGTAGAAGTAAAGACCTGACCCCACTTTCTAATATCTGATGCCTTAATTTGTTACATTTTCATATAAAAAAAGAATATTCATCCCTAAGGGCCAAATATTTTAGTAGTTTTGGATATCCAGATACATAAATAAGTTCAAAATTACAACTTGAAATGAAAAACAACATAACAACTTATTTTGAATCAAACATAATCTCCTAGATTATACTTGTGAGTCATTTATAATATACTTCTTCAAAACCTAGGGAAAATAAAACATGTGAAAGGGGTGAGATCAGATGATAAGTAAGGGTAAATAATATAGTGGAAGAAAATATAAACACTAGGCATGATGAATAACTGAAAATGATTTCCTTTAAAAATATACTTGAGAATAATATGGATGGAATAAAAACTAATCAAATAATTCCATAAAACATAACCATGGATATTCTGATATTTGAATAACCACATGGAAAATCAATATCTTGTTTCATAATGTGGGAATTCATAATTCCATACATTCTAAAATATACCACCAAAGCCTTAGCCAATACATCTGAAAATGATTAAGTCCTCGGTGAAAACCATATCTAAAAATGGACAAGGCCTCAACCAAGTCCATATATATTTTGTATCAAGAGACCTATCGATTACTTGAGGGGATATATTAGGCCCCAACCACAACTTCATATATCCAATTCATTTCTCATATAAATGGGGATAAACGTAACCAACATATACCATCATATGAAATGTAAATAACTTTCCTCAATCATTCAACATAAACACAAACCATACAGAGTAGTATAGTGAATGATATCAAGATAGCACATCCACAGTCAAACTCATCATAAACCATTCAATAAAATACGGTAGATTATATCATAAAATATTAGTCCCAATTTAACATAAGAATCAACAAGAGTGTTGAAAAAGATGAAAATACTCGTATAAAATCATCGAGTAATTCTTGAGTTAAATACCTTTTTAATTTGAAAAGAAGAGTTATTTTGAAAAAAAAATCGCATAAAACTATAAGTGAATTAATGTAGTATTTTTATAATAAAATTAGTTATTTTATAAAAAAAATGGTTTCTAAAAAAAGATTATAGAGTGCCCTGGAAAATAGATAATATTTCAAGAAATTCCCTTGAATCGAGCTTGTATTTCGGGAAGAATTTTTGAAAGATCCCTTTAAATAATGTAAATCCCCATAAAAGAAAGAAGGATTATGGTTGGTAAACACATATAGAACATTGGAAAAAAATTTATTATAAATACATAATAATAAATAATAATTTAATTGGGATTAAGAGAGAAAAAGAGTAACCCGAAAGAAAATGGAGGTTCGGGTAGAAAACCCTTTCCTTAAGTCCAATGGTGTTCTTCACTTGATATTAGTTCCTTTGATAAGAAAATTAAATTAATTAATTAATATATTCATAACCACTTATTAATTTTTATTGATTTATTATAGCTTTATTAAGTTTATTCATGTCCTTATTGATGGGTTTAATAGGTTCAATTTCATTGTTTGTGAGCATTTTCTTCCTTGGTATTCATGACCAGTTTACTTATATACTTGTAAAGATAAACATGTAAGGTGAGAATGGTTGTATAGAATAGAAGTTTGATTTTATTTATTAACATCTAGAATATTATGTGTTTATAAAATTCATTTGGTTATTGGGATTAAAGACGAATCATTATATAAAACTTTAATGATAATTGTTTGGGTTAATTAGCGGGTTTTGATCACAATGAACTCATTTTGATTTATAAATTAATAAAATTTGTAAAAAAAGATTAAATAACCTTACATAAGTTATAACACATAATTATAGTCTGGTTCAACCACCAAAATGTTTTCATGACCACAATTAAATATGATAATAGAAATTGAAAACCAGTCATCCTTGAATGTGATAAATTAACACATCTCAGATGGTGTTTTCATTTCTTGTGTAAGAGAAGGGAAAATGAGAGATGATGATGAATTATTCCAATATCCTAAAAAAATTATATTACATTTAATGTAATGAATTTACCACAACATTTTTATGAAATGAGGTGAGGAAAGAAAAAGAAAAGAAAGGAAATCGAAATAAAATAAATAAAAAGAAGAATTTACCTCTTGAAGTTATCTTCCTTGAGATCCTCTTTAGGGAAGAGGTTCTGGTGTTTTTATGAGACCAAGTACTGAAGGATGTTGGGTAAGATATTTTTAGGATATTTGAGTGTAATTTATACAAGGCACAAGGCTTGAGATGAGTGAATAGAAGAGGGGGGGGGGGGTTATAGTGGAGGAGAGAGGTGATTTTTGAATATCTTATTTATTATTTTATTATTTCCATCAAGAAAATAAATAACATTGATTAATATGACCCATAATAGTAATAAGTGCATGTGAGTTCAAAAAAAGTGTGATTGCATCATATATGATGCTAGGAATAGTGGATTTAACTGATAATATATATATATATATACGGTAAATTACCGTATTTTATTATTCATAAAAAATTGAGTATTTCAAAAAAATCCCAAAAATTCACCCAAACCATTTTTTAATGTGTAGAATTCAAAAATGAACTCCATTTTTGAAAATAATTTTATAAATATGATTAATTAAATTTTTAAATAATATTGTAATTTGTTCGAAAAATAACAATTTTAAAACCACAATTCGTTTTATATCACCTTGAAAAATTAATCAAGATCTCATTATCTTATAACATTAAGACAATAAAATAATGATATGATTTACTATTCATAAGGGTCATATTACTATTCATATTACTATTCATAAGGGTATGTTGATATTTACTAAAAATTACCTTTGTCTTATCATACTCTAAATATCTTACTAAACACAGCCGAGTTTGTCAGTTTTTCAAAATTCAAATCACAGAGGTGGAAAAATTATGTTTATTGGATAGGATATAACAAAGTGGTGTTTTCTAGAGACAATGTGTTTCATTAATTCAATGTTAAATTTATTTATAAATCCTTAGGGTGTTACATTATTCCCTCTTTACAAAAATTTCTTCCTCAAAATTCATAGAATGTTACCTCATAAAAATATTTGGGTAGGTCTTCATCATAACCTCCTCAGGCTCCCATGTTACCTCTTCAATCTTATGATTTTTCCTAAGTATCTTTACCAATCGAGTCGTCGGATTCCTCAACACTTGTTCCTCAGTATCTAGAATCTGAATAGGCTATTCACAGTAAGATAAGCGAGGTTCCAATTATATACCTTTAGAAGCAAGGAAATGCATTGGGTCTGGAATATACTTTCTCAAAAATGATACATAGAACAAATTGTATACTTTAGACAGGTTAGGAAACATTTCTAAATGATAAGATAAAACTCTAACTGCCCAAAATTTCAAAAGGGAGAATTTACCTAGGGATCAATTTCCATTTCTTCCCAAATCTTATAACACCCTTCTATGGAGGTACTTTTAAGAAAACAGGATCTCCCACTTGAAATTCCAAATCCTTTATTCAATTATCATCATAAATCTTTTGTCACCTTTGAGATGATTTGATATGGGATTGAATATTCTTTAACTTTGCTATTGTTTCCTCCACAAGCTCTAGTCCCACAATCTTTCTTTCACTGACTTCATCCCAACATGTTGGTTTATGACATCTATTTCCCCACAATGCTTCATATGGTGCCATTTGAATGCTAGAATGGAAACTATTATTATTGGAAAACTCCACCAAAGGTAAATAACGATCACACATACCCTGAAAAACAAGTTAGCATGATCTCAATATGTCTTCTAAAGTTTGGATCGTCCTTTCCAATTGCCCGTCAGTTTGAGGGTGACATGCAATACTCAATCGAATCTCAGTTTACAAATATTTTTGAAGACATTTATAGAATTTTGATGTGAATCATGTTTCATGATAAGAAAAAATTGAGATAGGTTCTCCATGAAGTCTTAAAAATTCATTTATATAGATCCATTCAATTTACTATAGTGGAAAATCCTCCCTTATAGCGAGGAAATGTGAGGAGTTTTTTAAGTCGGTCCACAATTATCCACATTCATTATTTCTTGGAGTTTTGGGAAATATAGTGAAAACAACTATAGTTATGTAATCCCATTTCCATCTATAAATAGGTAGAGGTTGCATGAATTCTCTAGGATATTGTCGTTCAACCTTCACGTGTTGACAGACTAAACATATGGATACATAATCAGCAATTTCCCACTTCATGTTATCCCACCCAAAATTTTCCTTCAAATCTCTATACATTTTATTATAACCTATGTGTATAGAGAAATTTTAGCTACCAACATCATCCAATAACTCCCCTTTCAGCTCAGGTATAGAGGGTACACATAGCCTCTTCCCAAATTCCATAATTCCATATACACACACAAAGTCAGTCAACTTCCCATATTTCATAGTATTAATTTTTTTTGAAGATTCTCATCATCAGGATGAGAACTTTTAACTCTTCCCAATAAATATGGTTAGTAAACCAACAAAAAAGTATTAATGTTTCTCCTCCTTTGATAATTCCCATGTCTATCCTTACTAGATCCATGAATACGGAATCCCTTTCAATCCTTATTTTGTTTAAAACTCCATGTTCCTTCTTGCTCAAGGAATCATCTACCTTATTTTACTTTCTTGGGTGGTAGTGTATGGAACAATAATAATCCTTGAGTAGCTCGATCCATCACCTTTGCCTCATGTTTAGTTCATTCTATGAGAAGATATATTTCAGACTCTTGTGATCCATATATATCTCACATCTTTCACCATAGAGATAATGTCTCCATGTTTTTAGAAAAAATATCACAACATCTAACTCAAGATCACGAGGAGGATAGTTTTTTTCATGAATTTTTAACTGTCTTTATTCAAAATAAATAAATCTATCATTTTACATAAGGACACAACCGAGTCCTTTCTTTGATGCATCACTATAGATCGCAAATCCACCATCCCCTGATGGTAGAGTCAGGATTAGAGAATTTACTAATCTCCTCTTCAATTATTCAAAACATTCCTCACAATATTTTTCATATGAACTTAACCCCTTTATGTGTAATCTTGTTCATTTTGTTGGCTAAACAGCTGAAGCTCTGAATGAAACACTGATAATAACCTACTAAACCAATAAAACTACACACCTTAGTTATGTTTATTGGAGTAGGCCATTCTTGAAAAACCTTTTTCTTCGTAGGATCAATATATATTCCATCCTTAGAGACAATGTGGAAAATAAAGGAAACTGATTGAATCCAAAATTCACACTTGCTAAACTTTCCGTAAAATTAATTTCTTCTAAGAGTCATCAGAATAGTGAATAACTGGCTTTCATGATATTCTTAGATTCAAAATAATACCAAGAAATAAACAATAAACACCACCACAAAGTCATCAAGATATTACCTGAAAACTATGTTCATTATATACATGAAAAAAGGTTACATTAGTCAGACCAAAAGGAATTACTGTAAACCTCTAATTCCCATACCTGGTTTGAAATGCTGTCTTTAGAATATATTCCTTCCTTACACACAACTGATGATATCTAGATCAAAGGTCAATCTATGAAAAATATTGGGCTCTATGAAGTTGATTAAATAAATCATCAATGTAAGGAAGATGATACTTTTTATTTATCATAATAACATTGATCTCCCTGTAGTAAATACATAACCATATAGATCCATATTTTTTCTTAATGAAAAGAATAGGTGAACCCAATAGAGAAACACTGGGGCGAATAAACCCTTATTACTAAACTATTATAGTTGTTTCTTTAGTTCCACTAATTATACTGGGGCGATTCTATAAGGATTCGTTGATATAGACTTATCCCCATGAATTAAATCAATAGAAAACACAATTTCCCACTTTGGAGGATGTATAGGTAAATCTTCTAGAAATAAATCAACGTATTCTTGCATAATAGGCATGTCCTCAATTTGAAGATTTCTTTCCTCACCCATCGGTATTGTTTTCTATTCCTCCCCAATAATTGAATTTATTAGATCTACTGAGGGTTTATCCATATGATAATCATATAGTGATGTTTCTACCCTAAAGGTAAGAGATTTTACATTATTCTCAAAAATTGTAACTTTATTCTTCTTACAATATATTTTTGTATCATAATTTGAAATCTAATCCATACTAAGGATTATAACAAAGTCAATAATGGGTATGATGGTAAAATTAGCAGATAAAGAATATTCATATGACATAATAGGGATTGCCTAAAACATCTTTGTTGCAATGATACTTCCCTTAGGAGTTTTGACTGACAACACCTTTATTAAATCAAATTGGAAATATCTAATTTTCTTGAAAAACTAGGAAGATATAAAAGAATGCGATGATCTAGAATAAAATAAAGCATTGGATAAGTTTGATAAAATGATTAAAGTATCTTCCACCACATTATTTGGAACTTTAACCTAAGTAGCTGTGAAAACATAAGATTGACCTTGCTCCCTTACCCTTTTCTGAGGCTTGTTTCCTTAACACTTTGGAAAATCTTTAGCATAGTGACCCATATACATATAATTATTGAATTGAACATTAATAGCTTCTTTATTTCCCATGCAATCATATGAATTATGTCCTTTCTTTCCATACATATACTACATGCAATTTATTTTTAAGAAGGCACCAGGGTATTTCTTTCCACAAGTATCGCATGTTGCAAAATTTACCTTTTTATTCTTCCTTTTATCCATTTTATCCTCCGAAACCCTCTTCTTCTCTTGTTTCCCCTTAAATTCATAATACTTATAGAATTATTTATTTATCTGGATAGCACATGAGACAATGTCTTCGTATCATGAGAAACTTTGAGAGACTAGATCCCTTTAGAGGAATAGTTTTAAACCATCAAAGAATCGACCAATATTTCTCCTTGGATTATATATGTAGTCTGCGGCATGTCATGATCACCTTGTGAATTTATCTTCATACTTTGAAACATTATCATCCTCTTTTTTTCTAATATTCAGAATCCACCTTTCCATGTCTGCTCATTGTTCATGAGGGAATTATTTTTCTAAGAATATTTCCTTAAAATACCTCCATTCCATTTCTTCTATTTATTCCTCCTCCTTTGTGTTTTGAATTAAATACCACCACTAATCCATATATTCTGATAGATGATAAATTTCCATGACAACATACTATGTTTTGTTACATCCCAAAGTGATAAATATCTTCTCTAAGGAACTTATCCACTGCTCCACTATGAATGGGATTGTAGTCTTGTTAAATTATGGAGGTTATTGTCGCATAAAGTGGTCTATCATAGCTCCTCCACATTGTGGATTTGGATGTTACCTATGGGTAATTTTATTATTAATAACCTGATTCAAGTGTCCCAGTATAGTTATAAGTTGCTCAGTACCAGTCTTAACACCGGGGACAACATCATTATCTTGCATCAGAGGGGAATCACTACATGGGATACACACATTCAGGTGGTTTCCATTCCTTCCACTAAGAACCATTTCTAAATAATTGATTACACTATATTAGGTTATGAATCCTAATGTATAATATCAAATTACAAAAATTCTTAGCATAAATTTAAATCCTATACATAGCTAATCTCATAATAATAGACATGGTTTCTTTGATTAAATCCTTCATAATGGTTTGTAAAGAAATTGTTAATTATCCTAAGAATATCCCCTATGAGTGTCAAAATAGGTGCACAGTAAGGCCCATTTTCATGGACCAGGATACCCCAGGTCAAGCCTCAAACTCCTTATCGGAGTTGTTACTCCTATGTACATCTGTGCCAAAACCATGTCCACTTGTAGTATCCAAACATGGATGTATTTTCTAAAAATATCCACATAATCTATTCCTTACCAACATTATATGATTTTATTTTGTGTTTATCCTCAAAGTCCATATTTGTGTTTCATTCCCTAATATGCATTTTCTAAATCTAGTTTCCACATTTTCTACTAAACTTCCTCTGATACCAACTGTAAAGACCCAACGTTAGTTTCCTAGATTTGGTGCCTTAATTTGTTACATTGGCATATAAAAAAAGAATACACATCCCAAAGGACCAAATAGTTTAGTAGTTTTTTAAATCTAGATACATACATAATTTCATCATTAAAACTTAAAAGGAAGAACAACATAACAACTTATTTTGAATCACACATAATCTCCAAGATTATATTTGCGAGTCATTCATAATATACTTCTTCAAAACCTGGGGAAAATAAAACATGTGAAATGGGTGATATCAGATTCTTAGTAAGGGTAAATAATATAGTGAAAGAAAATAAAAACACTAGGCATGATGAATAACTGAAAATGCATGCCTTTAAAAACATACTTGAGCATAATATGGTAGGAATAAAAATTGATCAAATAATACCATAAAACATAACCATGGATATTCAACTTTTCTAATAATCATATGGAATATCAATCTATAGTTTCATTGTGAGGGAATTCATAATTCTGGACATTCTAAAATATATCTTCAAGGCCACAAAAAGACATCTGAAAATGATTAAGGCCTCATCCAAAACCATATTTGAAAATGGGAAAGGCCTCAGCCAAGTCCATATCTGTTTTGTCTCATGTGACCTACCAATGCATCAGGGGGCTATTTTAGTCCCCAACCATAACTTTCTATGTCTAATGTATTCCTCTTATGAATGGGGATATACATAACCAACATATAAAAACATGTTAAATTTAAATAACCTTCCCCAATCATTAAATATAAACACCAATCATTCAGAGTAGTATGGTCAGTGATACCAAGATAACACATCCATAGTCAAACAGATCATAAACCATTTAATAAAATATGGTTGATTATATCATAAAATATTAGTCTAAATTTAACATAATAATCAACAATAATGTTTAAATAGATGAAAATACTCATATAAAATCATCTAGTAATTCTTGAGATAAATACTCTTTTACTTTGAAAAGAAGAGTTATTTTGGAAACATAATTATATAAAACTAGAAGTGAATTAATGTAGTTTTTTTATAATTAAATGAGTGATTTTATAGAAAAAATGGTTGCTAAAAATATATTGTAGAGTGCCCTTGAAAATAGGTAAGAATTAGAGAAATTCCATTGAATCATGCCTGTATTTCGAGAAGAATTTTTGAAAGATCCCTTTAAAACATGTAAATAAAGAAGGATTCCAGTTGGTAAACATATTTAGAACATTAAAATAGAATTTATGATGATTATATAAGTATAAATAATAATTTAATTAGGATTAAGAGAGAAAAAGAGTAACCTTAAAGAAAATGGAATTTCGGGTAGAAAACCCTTACCTTAAGTCTGATGGTGTTCTTAACTTGATTTTAGTGTTTTGGATAACCAAATTAAATTCATCAATTAAAAGTTCCAAAAAAATTATTTATTCAACTGATTTATTATATCCTTATCAAGTTAATTCATGACCTTCTTAATGGGTTTAAGAGGTTCGATTTTATTGTTTGGGAGCGTTTTCTTCCTAGGTATTCATGATCGGTTTACTTATATACATGTAAAGATAAACATGTAAGATGAGAATGGTTTTCCAAAAAAGAAGTTTTATTTTATTTGTTAATATCTATAATATTATATGGTTATAAAATTAATTTTATTATTGGGAGTGAAGATGAATCATTATATAAAACATTAATGATAATTGTTTGGGTTAATTTGTAGTTTTTGATCACAAGGAACTCATTTTGATTTATAAATTAATATCATGTGTAAAAAAAGATTCTAGGACCTTAAATAAGTTATAATACTTATATTATATTCTGGTTCAACCATCAAAGTGGTTTCATGAATAGAATTGAATATGGTAATAGAAATTGAAAACCCATCATCCTTGAATGTGATAAATTAACATATCTCAGATGGTGTTTTGATTTCTACTACAAAAGAAGTGGAAAGGAGAGATGATGAAAAATTATTTCATTATCATAATAATATTATAGTACATTTAGGGTACTAGAGTTCTCATAACATTTGGATGAATGAAGGTGAGGTAAGAAAAATAAAATAAAGAAACTCGAAATAAATAAATGAAAAGAGAAATTTACCTCTTGAAGTTATCTTCCATGAGAGACTCTTTAAAAAGAGGTTTTGGTATTTTTATGATACCAAGGGATTTTGGACATGGAAGAGGATCTTGGGAGGATATTTGAGCAAATTTTAGACAAGTCACAAGGCTTGATTGGAGTGAAGAAGAGAGGGGCTGATAGGGTTTTTAGAGTGGAGGAGAGGGGTGATTTTTGAATATCTTATTCATTATTTTATTATTTCACTTAAGAAAATCAATAGTGTTGATTCTTATGACCCATAATATTAATAAGTTTGTGTGAATCGAACTAAGTATGCTTACATCAACCATGTTGCTAGGAATAGTGAATTTAACTGATAATGTATATATATGGTAAATTACAGTATTTACTATTCATAAAAAATTTGAGTATTTCAGAAAAATCCCAAAAACTCACACAAACCATTTTTTTAATATATAGAAATAAAAAATGAACTCCATTCTTGAAAATAATTTTCTAAATATGATTAATTTAAAATTTAAATAAAATCATAATTTATTCAAAAAATAATAATTTTAAAACAATAATTCATTTTATATCACCTTGAAAAATTAATCAAGATTTCATTATCTTATAACCTAAAGATAATAAAATAATGATATTATTTACTATTCATATTACTATTTATATTACAATCCATTAGAGTATGTTACTATTCACAAAAAAATTATGTTTGTCTTATCAAACTCTAAATATCTTATTGAATGCAACCATGTATGTCAGTTTTTTGAAATTCAAATCACAGAGGTGGAAAAATTATGTTTACTTGATGGGTTATAACAAAGTGGTGTTTTTTAGAGACTCTATGTTTCATGCATTCAATATTAAATTTATTTATAAATCCTTGGGGTGTTATAGTAGAGGGCACAGCTAAGCCGTGACCCTGACTATCATGCACTTCAAGATGCATCTTAGATAACAATGCCGTAAGCTGCCACTCACTACTTGCCTATTGCATCTCCTGTATCTGAGTTTTACTGCTTAGTGCATCGACTATAGAATTTATTTTACTAGGAATATAGGCAAGCTCATAGTCAAATGACTGATGATACTCTACCCACCTTTGTTGCCTCAAATTCAGATCATACTATGTAAAGATATACTTGAAGCTTTTTTGGTCTGTGTAAACTACAAAATTCGCTCTTAGTAAATAGTGTCTCCAATATTGCAACTCATTCCCAACTGCAGCTAACTCAATATTGTGCATTGGGTAATTCCTCTCATGAGGCCTCAACCTCTAAGACCTGTAAGACATGACTCTATCCTCCTATATTTTAACTTCCCCCGACCTAATATATGAAGTAACATTATACACCATGTAGATCTTGCCCTGCTCTGGCAGCATCAGGACTGGTGCTGATGTAAACCTTCCTTTCATCCCTTGAAATGTTGTCTCACAAGAACCTTACCACACAAACATCACACCCATCTTATTCAAGCACATCAACAGCACTGATAATCGTGAGAAGTCTGGTATAAAACACCGGTAGTAACCATATTTACCTAAGAAACTCCATATATCAAAAAAATTTCTTAGGATGTTCCCAGGAAACTAAAACTATCACCTTCTCTCGGTCCACTTATACTTCTATATCTGAGATGACATGACACATGAAGTGAATCTGATACTTCCAAAAATGGTATTTTCAAGCTTAGCATATAACCGATTCCCTCTTAGTGTACTCAAAATGATCTCAATATAGTTGGAATGGTCATGTATATTGTGAGAATACACCAATATATAATCCATAAAAACCACCACAAAAGAATCCAAGTAAGGATGGAACACCCAGTTCATCAAATCCATGAAAACTGCTGGTGCGTGCATGAGACCGAACAACATAACTAGATACTCGTATAGACCATACCTACTAAAAAAGGTTCTATGAGGTATGTGTGAAGGTTGAACATGAACATGATGATACCCTAATCTCAAATTTATTTTTTAGAACACTCGAGATCCTAGAAGATGATCGAATAGGCCATCTAACTTTGGAAAGTGATATAAATTTTTAATCGTTAGCTGGTTTAGTTTTTAATAATCCACGCATAGCCTAAGAGTTCCGTCCATCTTTTTCACAAAATGGATTAAAGAACCCTATTGATAAGTGTTGGGTTTAATAAACCCCTTCACCTCCAAATCCTTTAGCTTCCTCTTCATCTCCTGCAACTCCAATTTTTCCATCCTATAATGAGGAATGGATACCAGTGTAGCTCCTAGAACTAGATCGATAGAGAACTCCACCTCTCTCTCAGGAGGTAAACTAGAAAAGTCACCAGGAAACATGTCCCTCAAGCACTCAACCACTAGGGGAATGTCCTCCCGACTCACTCCCTGATCATCTAGGTATAAACTAGAGATCTGGGCTGTCAATCCTCTGAGCCCATGATGCTCGAGTCCAGACCGACTTTCCTAGACATCCCATTAACCATTGTGAGTGTATAATTCACCCTCTAGTGATGTAAAAGTTAGCCTCCAGTGATAATAGTAAATGCAATCTTGACAGGATACTATCTAGTCCATCTTGAGAATGATGTCAAAACCCATCATCTTAAAGAGATACATACTCCAAAATAAGGGACATCCACCAACCTCAAGGGGGAACTCCTTACACTGGTGCACATCACCCGTTCTGATTCTTAATGGTGTGTCTAGCATCCTAACTCCCTCAGAAGAAAAAAAAAGTGCATGGATTTTCACTATAGGTGAAGATATAAAACTATGTGATGCAACGATATCAAAAAGAGAAAATAAAATAGTTGAGGCTACTAAAATTTCACCTCCCATTGTAGATGGTCTAAAATCCTACTCCTCAGAGGTAGGCTATATATAATAGAACTGTCATGCACCACATCCCTGTGACACACCCTCACTACCTAAGGTTGGTCCACTCTGATTTCTAGGTGTAACTAGTGTTTGGATACCTCTTCCATGATCACCACTACCCCGTCCTGACCGACCAACACTACCAAAACTCCCAACCTGACACATAACTAAGGAAAATGCTCTTGAACCTGATGTTAGAGCTGACCCACTACCACTCACAACTGGAGGGAATGTCCTACAAAACCACTGCATGTGCCCTATACTACTGCAATTTCATCAATCAATTGGTTCTCAATTGAACTGATTCTTCATGTGGCCTTACCGACCATTCTGATGAAAACAACCAAGATACTAGTACTCACATCCTAACTAGAACTCACTTCATGGGAAACTGAAAAATAGTGATTCCTACATGAATACGTATATCCACTGGGTCAAGCAATAAAACTCCCATGTTTTGCACCATGATCTTACCTTTGGTTTCACTCGGTAATCAGTGCATCGTTCACAATCTCAATGATATAATTCAATCTGAAAACATTGACTTGAGATTTGATAGCATGTCTAAGACATTCCTCAAATCATCTTATCCCCGACAGCTCATCGTTAAGGTACATTAGCACAAAATTCTACAACTCTGTAAAGCATGCTGAGTATTCCATAACCATCAACGTGCCCTGCTCTATACACATGGGCTCACTAGATCACTCTACTCACATAGTTGCAGGGTAAAAGTATCCAAAAAAGAGAGTTTGGAAGTTAGCCAAACCCGTATCTCATTGTCCACTAGCCTGGTTCAATACGTCACACTAGGGCTTTTCTACTTGATGTAGCATGTAAGTAGTGATCTTAACCCTCCTCTCAAGAGGCACCTCCAGATGCTCAAACATCTCTAATGTTGTCTCAAGCCACATCTCTGCATCCTATGGACTGTCATCCCCTGAAAATGTGTGAGGATGCTAGTACTGGAACACCCATGTCAGCTCATCCATAGTCAAGGTAGGATGCAGTGTTCCCTGTAAAGTCTGTATATAGAAAAAGAATCCCTCACAGAACTGTGCCTTATCACCCAAGTTCGGAACATTCTCTAGTGGTGCAGCTTGCACTAAGGGAGGATTAACTAGTATCCCATGAACCACTACCTTCAGAGAGTGGTCGTTGACTCCCTCATGGTGTACGACTTGAGGTTGTCATGGATCTATCTCTCTAAAATTCCAAACACATGCCTAAAAAAGGTACAAAATTAAAGCTCATAGCTCAAAAGTGTTGGGTAGGTCAAAATGCTTCTAAAAACTAAGTCAACCAATAAAATACTCCAAAATACAGTATTGTAAAAGGAACAACTATCAAACCACTAGAAACTCTACCTATTTCCCACGTAAAAGTTGGGTCTAGGTCAATTCTCTATCCATCATTTTGTGTTTCCATTTCATTTTCACATTTCAATTTTTTAGAAAATTCAACCAAGGGTTTACCAATTCTAAATCCATGAGGGCCCATAACACCTCATGCACCCAAAAGATGGTTCCCATTCATTTCACACATATCAATTAACTTTAGAATTTTTATTTCACTGGTGCGTCATTTCCCAATCCATAAGGTCCCATAATCCTTATGAATTTAAATATGACATCACTAAACTATTCACTACACTGAAATTATCACAACAATAGGCACGACTGTCACATCATCTATCACAACAACATGAAATAAGTAATTCATCCTAAATGGAATGTAATAATGCATGGAATATGATTTCAAACATGTTCCTATATGATGAATGAGATGGAATATACAAATCTCATTGGGTTGTAACAAAAATAGAATCCACAATTGCATCAATAGTAACAACATAACTCAATTGTGTCACAAAATGGTGAAATCGAATCAACTATAGTAGTAAAAATCCTGAAAATCACAACTCAATTCTAGGCAATTTGGATTTTCCCTATATGTAGGGTAGTTACTCTTAGAATAAATTATTACCAAATCCCATTTCCTTCATATCCATGTCTGTCAGCACCAAACAGCAAGTCAAACTAGAAAAGACCCTTTGATACCACTTTGTAACATCCCAGACCCGGATTCCACTCAATAGTTCCCCGAACCCAGTTGGCTACATGGCCTCAAACACATCTCCCCAAATTACAAAGAATTCCGACTAGAAGTGAGGGCCTAGGTGAATATTTTGGGAGACTATATCCTCATTACTAGAGTATCATAGAAGAAGTCAAACACAATCAATAGTGGAAGTGAGTAAATAAGGAATCAACTGAAAATCAAGATAAGTCTAGAATATATAAAAAATATAGAAACTTCATATATATATTGATACAAATGATACATGTTTCTATAAAGTATCTAGAACTGTACATATCAATACAATACAATACAAGTCTCTCAAAAAGGGGAAAAAGAGAAAAAAGATATCCCAGTAGCATCACAATCCTCAGCTTGGTCCCATGCTCCCATACTTCAAAGAAACTATCTACAACTTCAACTGGGGGGATTTCCCCTACCATTACCTACAACCATACAATCTTATTGGGTTCCTAAGGTGGCCCAAATAGGGTGTGATATAAACATACTGATAGGTAACCACCCAGAAGTCTATAAAATTCTAAGAAGAAATGTGCAACATGCTAAAATAGTGTAAGAAAACAGTACTGTAAGTGTAAATTCCCATGAAATATAACTATTAAGTTCAAGTAATACCAACATAATCTCAAGGCTCCCTGTAAAAAATGTTATCTCCTAAAAAGGTAGCTATAAATAATTAAACAAGTCACACCACCTTTCCATACAATCATCTATCTCAAGTAACCCATGGCCTAGCCGTATAATAAAGTGTATCATAAACCACGACCTTGCCGTAATAAGAAGTCAGGTATCCCACAACCTCATTTTATAATAAACTACAGACCATTAAGGGTCATATACAAGGTTTATAAGACCAAGGAATCTTTATCATGTCCCATGGAAATCCAAGTGGAAACTCTGTCTAGGGACTAGTTGGAGTCCTAGGAGTATGTGTACCAATATGTCCTATGCGAGTCCTAGAATGCCCGATCCATGGGGTAGTAAGGCCCACGGCTTCCCAGGAATCAAGACCTAAGGGGCATAGTCAATCTAAGGCTTCCACTACCATGTTCCAGATCCATGGAGAGTAGTCCATGACATTTATCATTCATTCATTAAATTTAAACCATATG
The DNA here is from genome assembly GCA_963277665.1 of Viscum album. Taxonomy (NCBI): domain Eukaryota; kingdom Viridiplantae; phylum Streptophyta; class Magnoliopsida; order Santalales; family Viscaceae; genus Viscum; species Viscum album. Next base: position 771,988,893 of record OY728155.1, on the reverse strand, counting down.
AGTATAAACACTCATATAAACAATTTCATTTTCATATGAGTATACCCACTCATATAAACCATTTCACAATTCCATTCCATATGAGTATACCCACTCATATCATCCATTTAATCATACACCATGGGTTCACCCACCCAACGATCACAAGTTTAAACAAGAATTTAAACATAAGCATAGGGGTATAACCACCCCTATAACCGTAACAATTCATTTAGTTAGTATACCCACTCATATAATCACACACAACATGAGTATACCCACTCAAGGTTTCCACTAACTTTTAATCAATTCATATAGGTATTACCACCCTTATTAACACTATTACCATTTATCACATCACTTGGGTTTACCCACCTAGCTAACATAATTTATAATAATTAAATTTAAGAAATTTTAATACAACCAATGATTATACCCACTCTTGTAAAAAATTACATTTAAGCCTTTTATTAAATTAAACATGGCTTACTTAAGGAATTTTCAAAAGAAGCACCCCTTGGTTGACCATGGTTCGGGAAACAGGTGCCAACTCACGATAAGATAACCTATGGGAATCCTCACTATGTATGATTACATTTACTACAACCAACCAACTAAAAAATGGGGCCACTTTGGAAAGTCTGATGGGAAGAATATCGACCGATCTCTCTAAAAAGCACCAAATGCTGAGAGAAAATTATAGACCACCTACCTCATCTCCATAGTGGAGAGCTCATCTAGCATCGAGTCTTGATTCATCCATGTTTTGGAGAAATATGAATAATTAATGAAAAACAAAATATTAGAGCATATGATCCTAAAATCAAATAGCATAATCAATTTCCAGAAGAATCAAGAAAGTCTAAAAATAAATGCAGGCCTTACCGATGCAGATCCGTTGTGATGATCCATGCTATAAATGGAGGTAGGATGAAATATTGGGCCCAATACCAAGATTAGGCTCAAGATGAATCTCCCAACGTAACCTCTCTCCTACTCTGAAATGATTTAAGGGAGAATGAAAAACTAGGTTTAAAACATTTCATAGGAATTTTGGTAATTTTACCCCACATAGATGGGTCACACGGTTTAGGAAAACTATTTTTTTCTAATCATGTGCCATTTATCACAATCACAACAAGTACCTAGGGGCACTCTCATGGATACCCCACACTATTTGTCTAACAGTGTGGTAAGTCTCTGTCAAAGGTCTGCAATTTCAGCAAACCTTTCACATGGTCGTGTGGTTACTACCACATGATATACTATAACTGTGTGGCCAAAGAGATCCTAATGCATGATATCACATGGATTTTTTTAACCATGTGGCCTTCTTCTCATAGTTTCTACTTACTATACGCTTGTCCAAAACCATCCCAAAACCTAGTTCTGGACACCGAATGAGCCCCAACCACCTCCAAAACACTTGTGATCAAAAGGGGTACAAATGTAAGGACATATAATGAAATTAAAATAAAAAGAAAGGGATACTTAGATCATACAATAACCTGATTTATTATAATATTCCTTGACTAAATTTTATATCTTCTGGTATTTCTAAAAGACCATCCCTTCATGGCTTAAAGTGTAATCCAAAAGTGGTTTCTCAATCAAGAGGTATAACTCTTAATTGAGAATTTTCAATTTTATTTCTTCTTATAATTACTATAAATACATGGTATCAATTATAAAACTATGAATTTAGTAACTTAAATATGATGAATTTTTATTATTATTATATAACAATCAATATTCAAATTCTTTTTATCATACAGAAAGTGAAAACATTGCTCATGCATATGTATAACTTACCGTCTCCACATAGTGGCGTAATTCATTTTTCATCACCAATTTACTAGGATGGTTATTAAAATGATTTTAAATTATATATATTTTATTTATGAAATAATTATTATTATGGAATTATAATATCATATCTACCTTCTTTCTTTTTATTCATTTCGAAAACAAAAACGTTTCTCGTGCCTACGTGTAGACTATCACCTCCACAAAGTGATGTGATTTGTTTTTCATTTATTATTTACATGGATGGTAATAGGGATAGATTTAATAAACATATAAGATATATATAAAATAATAATTATTATTTAGAGGTGAATTATTATATATCTTTCTTTCATTCCATCATTAGAAAAATAAAAAAAACCATTCATGCGTACGCACAACCTATCATCTCATTTCTTTATCTTTAACTTTTATGGATGAATCAAAAAATAAATATAATGAATATATATGATTTTTATATCATGGTTAAAATTATTTATATGATTTAACCATGATCAAGTTACAAGTATTAGAACTATCAAATTTAAATTCCTATTTAAAATGAAATAGTTAACACCAAGAAACAATGATTTTAACAAGGAATTGTTAATAAATGGGTATTAAAATTTTATAACTGGGTTATATATGATATTATAAGTATGTAAATGAATATTCTATTGAACTATAATAAATTTAAATATTTTATACATGATGATAGATCACTTTCAAAGAAATTTGATCTTGCGATAAGGGTTTCTCGTTTGACTTTAACTTATGTGAGACTTATGCAATATCCACCACTTGTTTTCTTTGTGTGGTGTATATAATTCTCATTAATGTAATTTATGGTTCTTTCATGAAAATTATTTGTATTTAAAAATACATCAAAATTCATCACTTTCAAGAGGTTTTGATACACATATTACCAAAGTGGTAGGGGATTTATGTTATAATCTCATTGTTTACTGGGATTGTTATTGATTATGTTTATAATGATGGAATTTTATGAACTATATATCAACGATCCCATGAATTTTATTCACTTATGGCTATTTTTTGTTACATTTTTTACTTTCATTTTCCACTCCTTAAGTATTCAAGAGACCCAAATAAATTATTTTATTGAAAAACAACTTAATTTCTCCCTTCTCTCGAAAATCATTTTTCATTCATGCCTATTTTTTCCTTAAAATTTTTTTAGAGTGTTTTTAATAATCTACTATGAATATTTAAAATAATTTTTACCCATATTTATCTTATTAAAAAATAGTTTAAAATGAATATGCTCATTATTTTCAAAATGTGGTACTATTGATTTTTTATGGAAAATGTGAAAGGAATATTTATTTTTACTGTACATGACATGAATTGACTTTCCAAATATTATGATAGGTCAATGATTTCAATATTATTTTACATGTTTCCAATTTTATTTTCAAATATTTTTCTTTTCTTTAATATTATGTAAATTTTTATATTTTTACTAATTTATTTCAAAGTGAAAAAGTTATTTTTCTCAAGAAATATTCAAAGATATATTTTAAATAATTTTTCATCTAAAATTAAATCATTTAATGTTACTTATGATTTACTTGGGATATGATCCAATGATTCCATCATTATTATTTATATGGATGTTTTATTATTATTATGATTATATTTTTATGAAACCTATTTTCATTCCTATGAAAACTCTTCTATTTATTACACATTAATTCATGATTTATTACATAATATTACACATAATACAACCCAAATGATCAAGAAGTATAGTGTTTTTGAGAATTATGTATATTAAATAAAAAATAAAAAAGAAATATATCATCATTTTTGAAAACATACTTAAAATGATCATATTATTCCATCATACTTAAAATTACATTGGATAACCTAGTGACATACATAAGAAAGGGGTGAGCTATAAAACCCAATAAATGAATAAACATGGAATAAAATGAAGAAAGTATTACATGTTTGACAATAGGCATATTAATGACATATAAAAGTGGTGATAATCATAAACATGAACAATGAGGCATGATATAACATGATAACATAAATGCAATAAGGGAAATATTGCAACAACTTAAAACATGGAATTATAAACAGAGGTCAGGGCTAACAAACAAGACATTGTGATGGAAAAATTAATGTGATGGATTAGGTTCACTCCCAAATACCTTTAATGATGTATCATGTGACTAAAAAATTACCCAATTCATTGGAACACTATATAATTATGAGCGCACCCATCAATTTCATTTCATTCACATGTATAAGTGTTCCAAATGGATCATAAAACATGGAATCATTTATCATCACATTTTAATCCATAATAAAAGAGTGTTTAATAAATAAATTAAATTCCTAAATAAAATATGTATATGTGCATAAAGTTGAACACACTTGATAAAAAAATGGGTATGGGTGTTCACTACACATTTGTTTATCATGGAAAATCATGATGAAATTTCGGCAGTATAACAGGGGAACATAAATGTTCATGGGAGGTTTTAATGAGAGTTAAAGGGGTATATCATCTTTTATAAATAAAATGGAAAGTAAGGGTGTTATGGAATAACATATCCCAACATTAGTAATTGGAGATAAAAGGCATAAGATAATGAAGATACTTGAATAAAGATGAGAAGGAGAGTATCCCTTACCTTGAGAGGATGATTCAAAATTATTGGGAGGAAATTCTTGAGAGCTTAGGGTAACATTTAGGGGATTATAGAGATGGTATGGTAGAGTAAGCACATGATCAAAGGTTTTTGAGTGAATAGAAAAGAGATCTTTGTTCGGTTTATATAGTAAATGAGTGGGGATTTCTTTATTAATTTTCAGACTTTGGTTTTGGACTCTATATAATAAAGTAATAAAAACCTCAAACCTTACCATGGTTTTTACAATGGTTATCTAACAAAGGAGATTTATTTTAATTATTTTATTATTCTAAAGTCTGAACTTATTAAAATATTACCCTTGGTGATTTGGAAGTGAGCTATGTCTAAAGAAATGATTTTAAAACCTTAAAATATATTATAGGTTTTGGATGATTAATAATGGATATATAAATTTAGTAAAATAAACATAAAATAAAACTATTTAAAGGTTTAATATATATATTGGGTCATTTCTTCCCATTATATCATTTATTAAATCACTTTTCAGTTATTATGATGTCACAATACACCATATAATTATACCGTATTTAATTTTACCTGAAAATTATATTGTCTCGAGAAATTATGAAAATTAACCATTGGATAATTTTAATGTTATAATTCCAAAAATAATATTTATTTTATCCAAATAATTTTCTAGATATGTGAATTTTCACTTTTAAAACATGAATCGACATTTATTGAGTAATGACGGGTTTTTACTATAACAAATTTTAAACCCTTATAAAAATTACATTTGAATTCATCATAATTATATGATTAACTATATTTAATAAAAATATTTTATTAAAATATTATTTATTTCAAAAATCCATTAATTTATCCAAATAAATTTTGTAATTTAATTTGAATATTACTAATATACAATTTTTGTTTTATTGTATCAAAATAATTTATGAAGTAAGAATAATAAGATGAAACTATATTAACTATTCAATAAAATATAAATATTCAAATTATTAGGGTCCTGATACATATCCATTTATTACACTAGAAAATCCTCTAAGGGTAAGGTGCGTGATGATGAGACTTTCATGGGGTGGTTCAACATAAATGGTTTGGGCCTTGATCTCAATGAGCTTAACATTCTACCAGAATTTGTTTATATTGTGAATAATTTTCTGGATATTAGCTTGGGACTGGTCAATGTAAAATCCCAATGATGGTGTCTTCCTTGGAATATCTAATAAATGGGCTTCACAGGGTATGATCCTACAGGTTGAGGCCATCACTTCCGTTTTCTGTGTCAATTAGATTTGTCAAAACCCTATATTTATACTAATAATATGGTCACTATTTAATGATTATATTATCAATGGTTAAGATTATTAATGGTATTTTAAATCTGATATGATATAATAAAATCAATTAAGTGCATGTGTTTTCTGTAAGCATGATATATAACAGGGAATTTAATTCAACCATAATGGGAATTTTAGTTATAAAATTTCAGGTCATTATAATCTTCCCCCGTTCATAAATTTCAGTCTCAAAATTTTCATTTCACATAATAAAACAAATGAGGTAATCTATATTTCATAACCTCCTCCAGTTCCCACATCACTTCTTTAAACTTTTGGTTTCTACACAACACATTGACCAGGTGAATTGTATTATTTTTTTGAACATTTTCTATACAGCTTAAGATCTTCATCGACTACTCCTCATACGAATGATCATTCTACAATGGTACCACCTCTTTATTCAGCACATGTGAAGAGTTTGGTATGTATATCCTTAAGAGTGATATGTAAAACACATCATGAATTTTAGATATGTTAGGTGGTATTTCTCGTCAATAGGACACCACTCCGATGCGATCAAGGATCTCAAAGGGACCGATGTATCATGGACTAATATTTCCCATATTCCAAAATCTCATGACTTTCTTCCATAGAGATATGTGGATAAATATATTTTATACAACATAAAAATCTAGGTCAAATTGATTATTATCATCATATATTTTTTTTTCATAATTCGAGTAAATTTGATGTGTTGCTGAATGATCTTGACATTTTCCGCCATTTCACTGACCATTTTAGGACCTAGCAGTTTTCATTCCCTATCTTCATCCTAGAATGCATGAATTCAGCACCTATTCCCATAAAATGATTCATAGGGATCTATTTGTATTCTATAGTAAAAATTATCATTGTATGAGAACTCTACCATAAGCCTATGTTGATACCATCCCCCTTTGAAGTCAATTGAGCATGCTCCCAACATTCTTTTAAGTTTCTATATAGTCCTCTTAGATTGAACATCATTTTGAGTCTGATAAGCCGTGCTAAAGTTCAACTCAGTACTTAAATCATGTTAGAGACACTTCTAGAACATGGAAATAAATCTTGGATCTTGATTAGATATAATCGATAGTGGCATTCCATTCATCCTCTCTACTTATCTAATGTATATCATTGAAAGTTGATTGAGTGATAAGCCCTCTCGAATTGAAATAAAATGAGAAGTCTTTGTAAGTCAATCTACCGTAAACCATATAGAATTATTTCATCTTGATGTATTTATAAGACTAGTGATGAATTCCATGTCTATGTTTTCCCCTTTCCATGTAGGTATAGGTAATGATTGAATCATCCCCTCAGATGTTTTCCTTTCCACTTTTTGACATACAAGACATCTCGATGTATATTCTACAATCTCCTTCTTCATATTGTCCCACCAATTTTGATCTCATAGATCTTGATACATCTTTGTGCTCCCTAGATGGTTTGAGAATGTCAAACTATGTGCATCATCAAACATATACTTCTTTAACTTAGGATTTTATGGTATACATAATCTTTACCCAAATCTCATAACTCCTTATTCATTAACATTGAACTATGAGGATTTCCCTTTTTCTTACAGCTTCCACTTTCTTCTAAATTCATACATCATCTCTTTGATCATCCTTTATCCTCTCTAAAAGATATGGTTGAGAAATAATTTGTGAAAGGATTGATGTTTTTCTTTCCATTATTATTCCCATGTCCATAATTTTCAAGTCTAAGAAGATCAGATCCTTCTCAATTCCCATCAATGATAAAATTAATTGATCCTTTCTACTTAGATCATCTACCACTTTATTTTCTTTCCAAGGAAAGTAGTGTATTGAGTAGTCATAGTCCTTAATTAGCTCTAACATCTTCAATGGAGTATATTCTTCTCTTTTTTTGTGAATATATACATTAGGGTCTTATGATCAGTATATATTTTACACTTATCCCAAATATATAATGCCTACATATTTTCAATGCAAAGATCACTGTATCCAACTCTAGATAAATCATCGGGTAGTTCAGTTTATGAACTTTCAATTTCCTTGAGGTATAGGATATCACTTTTTTATTCTTCCTTAATACATAGCTTGAGCCCTTCTTTAAAGAATCATTTTACCACACAAAAAGTCCTCCACATGTGGGTAATGAAAATATAGGTGTAGTGATAAGCCTCATTTTCAACTCTAAGAATATACCCTAACATTAACTTTTCAAAATAAACTTGACTCCCTTTTGAGTTAGTTGGGTTAGATGGTTCGACAACCATGATAAATTTCTCACAAATCCACTATAGTACCAAACTAATCATAGGAAACTACAAATTTTTGTCACAGATATTGGCCTCATCTATCCTTTAATTGCTTATATCTTAGAAGGGTCTGCATATGTAAGAACCTGGTTCTTATTCTTGAGGTACGAGTTTCTTCTTTTCCTTTTCCTTAAGTGTTTTTGATAAAACAAGGGAAATGTGGGAAAAATCCCAAATTTATGGGTACACGCCATGTACTTTTGTGCACAAGCCGTGTACTTTGGCTGTATGGGATGAGAAAATAGGGCGTGTAGGCTTGAGTGTAAAAACTAACTACACACTGTGTACTCTTGTACACACACCGTGTACTTTTGATGTGTGGGATGAGAATACAAGGTGTGTAGGCTAGTCGGCGATTGAGGGTGTAAAAACTAACAACACACCATGTACTTAGTAATACACGCTGTGTAATCAGTTGACAGATGAATAGTGATACGATGGAAAGTAGCCTCTGGAGGAACAATTTAAAAGGAAAGTACACGCCGTGTACTTGAGAGTACAAGCCGTGTAGTTAAGTTTTTTCATTAAAAACAGGAAGTAGCCTCCTCATTCGATATAGGAGGTAGAGGGCTCACCAGGAGCAGCGAGAGAGAAGGCCAAGACTTGGATGATCTTCTGATCACTCACCAGGACTCTAATTCTTCCATTGTCAAACTCGTTTGAACTGCGCGGGTAAGATATTCCCTCTTCATTGATATTTTCTTCCAATTATTTCCCCAAGGTAAGTTATTTAGGTTTAAATGGTTAATATTTTATCTCATATCTACGTCATTCTTGGTTATTTCGGGAGGCGCCATTCATGTATATCGATCAGAGGAGATCGAGGTAGGTGGTCTTGTGTTTAATGTCAACTATCGAGTTGATTTTGTGTACCATTGTGCCACACGCCCATGTTCGGGGTGTCGTGTGGCTGAGAATTTTACTGTTGAAATACCTAGAATTTTATAGGTAATCTAATGAATAAATATAAACTGCAGTTGAGATCGTTTCTTTGATCTAGGGCCACCCTGAGGGTGAGTTTCCCCTGTTTAGCCATTTGGACAGGATACCCATGGGTATGCTGTGATTATAGCATCTTTCAAGTTTTATCGAGAGGAAACCTATATAAATTTCTTGCCAATGCATTGGGCTTAGCCCGGTTACTTTATGTTCCTATGAAATGTCTAAGGGAAGTGTTTTGTTTAGAATGAGGGAAAGGTTTTGATTAGCCTAAGGGCAAGGTTTTGTTTAGCCTGAGGGAAACATTTCTTATGCTTGAGGGAAGTGTTTTGTTTAGCCAAAGGGAAAGTTTTTTTAGCCTGAGGGAAACGTTTCTTACACCTAAGGGAAATATTCTTTATTCCTGAGGGCAGTCACCTGAGGGTATCATTTCTGTTTGCCTGAGGGTAAGGAATTACATGTTTGAGTAAAATATTTACTTTGAATATTCACTATGGTGATTTCTTATATTGTACCTGCCAAGATAAATCACAATCTTGGTATTATTATTATCTTTTACTTGTTAGATAGACTATTGTGGTTTCTGCTGTAGCAATGGTATAGAAGATTTTTAGTTGAGGCCTGAGTCTTGAAAAACTCAGAAATTAATTATATTGAATTGTTAAATAATTATTAAAATGAAAATGTAACTTGTAGGAATGGTTACTTTTGAGTGCTTTCTAATTTACTTCATTTCATTATTGCACACTACTGTTGCACATTTTCACGAATAGTTGGGCATGGGCCTTTGGTGGTTGCCTACTGGGATTTATTTCTCACACCCTATTTGGGTCATGTCTTGGGCCCAAATAGATTATATTGCTACAGGTGTCGATAAGGGAAAGAGTCCCTACACAGGTACATGATTGTTGTAGAGGAGTAGGAGAGAATGAGACAAGTCTTAGGCTTTCAATGTTGATGTGTTCTTGTTGCACTGCTTTTGTTTTGTTTTGCTATACTTTGTACCTTATACTGTTTTGTATCAGATTGTAGTGTGTCTTGTTTTGGATTCTTTCTTAGAATTAGAGGCATGTTGCATTATTATATATACGAATGTTGGTTATATTTTACTTCAATTCCATTGTCCATTTCAGGTCTATATTGTTTACTCCTTCCACTTTTATCTGTTTATATTTTTTTTCTGTTGCGCTACGCTTTGAAAAATGAGGGGATAGTTTCCCCACTATTAGTCCTAGGCCCTCGCTGCTAGTCGGCAACCTCTGGCGTTTGGGGAAATGCTCTTGAGGTCATGTGACCAACTGTATTCAGGGCACCCATTGTGTGGCACCCAGATCCGAGACGTTACAAAGTGGTATCAAAGAATTTATTTTCTCTGGGTTATTTTATTTTTTGGGGACAACAAAAAAAGATAGATTGTTAAGGGATTCAGTAATAAACTGTGCCTGGGAGTAGCTACCCCGTGTACAGGTAAAGGTCGGATTGCCTCAAATTAAATTGTGATTTTATGTTTATGATTATTGTATTTTATTTGATTTTCACTATTGGGTGATTCACTTGTGGTGTGAAGTTTATATATTACACTTGGGTTCTATTCGTTGCAACCCGATGAGATGAGGGTATGGAATATCTTGCATCATTTAGGCATATGTTAGAATCACATGTCATGCATAGTTTCCCTGCCATGTAGGTGCGTTAGAAATTTTATGTTGTTGTGATAGATGTTGCGTTAGAAAATGCATGCTTTTGTGATAGGTGCCTTGAAAAAAATACCTTATGTATGATGGGGTATTGGTTGTAAGAGGTTTTGTTTTAATGAATGCCAAACTTTGGTTATTTAGGTGTTATGGGACCTCATTGACCAAAATTTGATGGATCATTGAATTGTTTACCTTGTTTATAACATGTATAAGATGCCAAGCTTTGATTCGTGGGGAGTATGGGCCATCACAGATCATAATTTGGAACTTTGGTGTTCATTTCAGTGTTTTTTTGGGCTCTAGAGTAGTTTCTGAGGCTCACTGTCTAAAAAAAACTAGAATACACACCGTGTAGTTTTGACTACACGCCATGTAATCATCTATTCGGGAAGAAATGAAAAATTTCTAAGTACACACCACGTACTTATATGTACCTGCCGTGTAGTATAAGGCCGTGTAACCAATCATGTAGGAGGGAACACGAGTCTTCTAGATTTTACCGAGGACACGCCGTGTACCAGTGGGACATGCCGTGTAGTCTTGACCAGTGAGAGACCGCGTGGAATTGGCCTGGTGGATGGGGAAACATGGTGGTGTGCACGCTGTGTGCGGGTGTAACACGCCATGTACCTAGTATTGACACACGCCCATGCCGACATCCGAACATGACCATGTAAGGGATTAAGGGTACACACCTTGTAGACCTTATACATGTCATGTAGTCTATTTTTTCCCATTCTTGTGGATCTTTCCCTTTTTCATTAGCACTCTTAACTGGAAAAAAGAAACCTCGATAGTAAATTAAACTAAGGCATGTGTTTTACCATGCAGAGTCATGCCACCATGACGAACGAAATTTTTTCGCCAAGAGAGTGGTGACGATTATACTCTAGAGATGGTAGGATAAGAGCTATTGATGGATCCTCCAGCAGTTCCAGATGTGGTGCCATCCATTATACCAGATGCAGGCGCAGATGTACAGTTCCGTGAAGGCTTCATGCGGTTCATACAGACCTTCTAAAGAGCACCGCCGGTTGCCACATCTATGGAAGAGATGACACATATATTCCAGTAGCAGTATCCACCTATGTTTTCAGGGGATGGAGGACCACAGGCTGCGAGGTCATGGCTGGATTCTATGTAGATGATCTTTGAGTATCTGGAGATGCCTCCTGGGAGGAGGGTCAAGCTCGCTGCTTACATGCTGCGTGATTCCACCATGAGATGGTGGGATGTTACCACCTAGACTGAGCATCACCGAGACATGGCATGTGAAGATTTTTATGCAATCTTCTATGACTTTTTTCTTTCTGAAGACGCTAAGGGAAGATTGAGCTGAAGAGTTCATGAATCTACAGTAGGGCGCCATGTTAGTGATGAACTATTTTGCTCGATTCACCGAGCTACAGTGTTTTTCACCTGTTTTTGTGGGTGATGAGATGTTGAGGGATAGACTCTTTGAGGATGGTCTTAGATATGACATCTGAGTGCTGGTGAATGTTTTCAATTTACCTACAGTGCATGATATTGTGAACTAGGCGTTGATTACTGAACGAAACCTGTGGGAAGTTAGTGGCGCAGACCAGGGCAGTTCGACACCGGTCTCTGGTACTATTTCTACCCGCAAGAAGAAGAGATATATGGATTTCTCTCATGGTGGCTGTACTAGCCATAAGAATTCTTCAAGTGGTCAGGTAATGTTCTACCAGTGTGGTGAAGAGGGGAACAAGAGACCTCAGTGTCCACATGACCCAGTGGAGTGCCGAGCTTGCGGCAAGAGGGGTCATCTTCAGCGTTTTTGCACGGTGTTTCCACTAGTGACTAGTATGAGGGGTTCTGTGTAGACTCTGCATGCAGGAGTAGGGCCATCAGCTTCTTACCAGTCAAGGAATTGGAATACGTCAGGACGTTCAGGACAAAGTGGTGGTCGTGGATGTGGTAGCCCAACACCAGGATCTCAGATACAACAGGGCGGGTCAGCTCAGGGTAGCCAAGCTATGTCGTAGGGCCGCGACATTGGTCTTCCATATGATGTGCAAAAAACCCAATAAGAGAAGGATCCCAGACCTTCCACTGTCAAAGGTACTATTCTAATTGATTCTGTTTTATCTTCTTGTACTTTTCGATACTGGTGCTACACATAGTTTTATATCTTTTCCCGTTGTGGAGATCCTTGGGCTCTATGTTTCTTCTTCTTTGTATATCATGATGCTAGACACTCCATTGGGAATTAGAATGGAAGGTGTGCATCAGTGCAAGGAGTCCCCCCTAGAGGTTGGTGGGTGTCACTTTCCATGGGACCTATATGTCTTAGAGATGAAAACCTATGATGTCATTCTCGGAATGGACTGGTTGGTACCCTTTTGATCCTCTATAGATTTCTATCGTCATAGGGTGAGTTTCACATCACCAGAGGGTAGAGAGTTTCTATACAAGGGTAAATGGGATGTCTAGGCGAGTCGAGCTGGACCCGAGCATTGAGGGTGAGGTAGAGTGACAGCCCAGATTGTGAGTTTATATCTAGATGACTAGGGAACTGGTCAGAAGTATTTCCCTCCAATGGTTAATTGTTTCAGGGATGTGTTCCCGGACGACTTTTTAGGTATACCTCCGGAGAGAGAGGTGGAATTCTCTATTGAGATTATGCCAGGAGCGACACCGGTGTCCATTCCTCCTTATAGGATGGCTATTCCAGAATTGTAGGAGCTCAAGAGGAAGCTATAGGAGTTACAAGACAAGGGTTTTATCCGAAATAGTATTTCTCCCTAGGGTTCACCTGTCCTTTTGACTAAGAAGGAATATGGTACCCTCAGACTCTGCATGGATTATCAAAAACTAAACCAGTTGACAGTTAAGAACTGATATCCCTTACCGAGGATTGATGATCTTTTTGATCAACTTTGAGGAGCATGAGTGTTTTCGAATATTGAATTGAGATTTGAATATCATCAGTTTCATGTTATACCATTAGACATACCGCTTACAGCCTTTTGGAGCAGATATGGTCTATACAACTACTTGGTCATGCCGTTCGGACTCACAAACATGCCAACAGTTTTCATGGCTCTGATGAATCATGTGTTCCACCCATATCTGTTTTCTTTTGTGGTAGTATTCATGGACAATATCTTGGTGTACTCCCACACTCGACATGACCATGCCACCCATCTTGAGATCATACTAAGTACACTGAGAGAGCATCTATTATATTCTAAGCTCTCAAAGTGCCACTTTTGGATGGACCCGATTCACTTCTTAGGTCATATTATCTCAGAGGCTGGAGTTACGGTAGACCCAGATAAAGTCAGACTAGTAGTTTCCTAGGATAATCCTAAGAACGTGTTGGAAATATAGAGTTTCTTGGGGCTAGATGGTTACTGCAGACGCTTTATACAAGACTTCTCCCGCTTAGCAGTGCGGTTGATGGGTTTGAATAAGAAGGGTATGAAGTTAGTTTGGTCAAAAGCTTATGAGACAGCCTTTCAAAAGATAAAGGGAAGGTTGACATCAGCACCAGTCCTGATACTTCTAGATCAAGGGAAGTGCTATACAGTTTACTGTGATGCATCAGGTATTGGGCTGGGAGCAGTGTTGATGCAGGGCAATCGAGTAGTTGCGTATGAGTCTCGGAAGTTGAGGCCACATGAGAGTAATTACCCAACGCATGATCTCAAGATTTCTGCAGTTGTTCATGCGTTACGATGTTGGAGAAATTATCTCTTGGGAGAACACTTTGTGGTGTTTATGGACTACAAAAGTCTTAAATACATCTTTACCCAGTAGGACTTGAATTTCATACAGCGAAGGTGGGTTGAATACCTTCAGTCCTTCAACTTTGAGCTTGCCTATACACCTGGTAAGGGTAACGCAGTAGCTGATGCACTGAGTAGAAATACTTAGATATAGGCAATGCAGGCGGCTAGTGGTGTGTGGTAGATTTTGGCTTTGTTCTCTGAGATACTTTTGGAGGTGCATGATAGTTAGGGGTGAACCTATATCTCATCCTTAGCTGTGAATTCTACCCTACTGGATAGAGTGAGCATGAGACAACTATCAGATTTAGAAGGCCTAGTTCTACGGGAGTTAGTGGCAAGTGAGGATCCTCCTCCTAGTTGGACGATAAACGACGACGAGGTACTGTGTATCCATGGACGAGTGTGGGTTCTAGGGAATATATGCAAGGATTATATGTGGGAATTTCATGCTTCATCTTGGGCAGTGAATCCTGGAGTTACCAAAATGTACCGTGACTTGAGACGTCAGTATTGGTGGCTGGGTTTGAAAATAGAGGTAGCTGGTTTTGTTATGAGATGTTCCACCTGTCAGCAGGTAAAGATGGAGCATTAGATGCTATCCGGACTATTACAACAGTTACCCATTCTAGAGTGGAAATGGGATGATGTCACGATGTACTTCATGACTGAGTTGTCGAGGTCACCTCGAGGCAATGATGTCGTATGGGTTGTTGTGGAAAGACTTACAAAGGTAGTTCACCTTTTGCCGATCAAGGAGACCTTCAGTGTTGATGAGCTTGGGAAGTTGTATATCCGAGAGATAGTTTATCTTCATGGGGTCCCTCATTATATCGTTTTAGATAGGGATGCCCATTTTACATCTCGTTTCTAGTAAACTTTTCAGAGGGAATTGGGTACACAGGTGCTTCTGAGCACAACTTACCACCCTCAGACCGATGGCCAGTCAGAGCGTACAATAAAGGTGATAGAGGACATACTGTGTTCATGCGTTATAGACTTTGGGGGTTCTTGGGAAAAGCACATAACCACGGTCGAGTTTTCCTACAATAATAGTTTTCATGAAACTATTGAGATGGCACCTTACGAGGCTTTATATGGCAGGCCATGCTGATCACCCCTATGCTGGTTGGAGGTAGGTGAGGCAGCTTTATTGGAACCACATATTGTGCAGGAGATTTCAGAGCAGGTCTATTTGATTCAAAAGCTGATGGATACTGCACAGTCTCTTCAGAAATATTATGCTGATCGCCACAGATAACCCTTGGAGTTCATGGTCGGGGATCAGGTTTTCTTGCGTATTTCACCAAGGTTGGGACACATGCGGATTAGGAGATAGGGTAAACTTTCACCGAGTTATGTAGGTCCGTTTGAGATTTTGGAGAGAGTCAGGCCGGTTTCCTATCGGTTGAAGTTACCACAGAGGTACCGGGCCACGCACGACGTCTTCCACGTATCTCAGCTGCACCGTTATAACTCAGACCCATCTCATGGTTTTCAGCCCGAGGAAGTTAAACTTCAGGTTGATTCATCCTTTGAGGATCATCCAATTCATATTGTTGATAGGAGCACAAAGGTTCTCTAAGGCTGGTCAGTTCATCTCGTATGGGTGCTATGGAAGCATGGCCGAGTGTAGGACAAAACATGGGAGAGGGAGACCGACATACGTGCTCAGTGGATAGAATTGTTCCCAGCTTTATCTTCACCACCCATGGAAGGGAAATTCGGGGGTTAATTTCTTTAAGGGGGAAGTTTGCAAGAACCCGATTCTTATTCTTGAGGTATGGGTTTCTTTTTTTTACTTTTCCTTAAGTGTTTTAGAGAAAACAAGGGAAATGTGGGAAAAACCCAAATTTATGGCTACACACCGTGTACTTTTGTACACAAACCTTGTACTTTGGCTATGTGTGATGAGAATACAAGGTGTGTAGGCTTGGGTGTAAAAAATAACTACACGCCGTGTACTTTTGTACACATGATGTGTACTTTGGCTATGTGGGATGAGAATATAGGGTGTGTAGGCTTGTCAGCAATTGAGGGTGTAAAAACAAACTACACTCCATGTACTTAGTAATACACGCCGTGTAATCAGTCAACAGATGAACAGTGATGCGGTGGAAAGTAGCCACTAGAGGAACAATTTAAAAGGAACGTACATGCTGTGTACTTGAGAGTACACACCGTTTAGTTATGTTTTTTCATTAAAAATAAGCAGTAGACTCTTCATTCCATAGATTAGGCAGAGGGCTCACTAGGAATAGTAGGAGATGAGGCCGAGACTTGGAGGACCTCCCGATTGCTCACTGGGACTTCGATTCTTCCACCGTTGGTCTCGTTTGAACCGTGCGGGTAAGGTGTTCCATCTTCTTGAATATTTACTTCCAATTATTTCTCTAAGGGAAGTTATTTAGGTTTTAATGGGTAATTATTTATCTCAGATCTATGTCGTTCTTGGTTGTTTTGGGAGGCGCATTTCATGTATATCAGTCAAAGGAGATCGAGGTAGGTGGTATTGTGTTTAATGCTAACTGTCAAGTTGATTTTGTGTACCGTTGTGCCACACGCCCATGTTCGGGGTATCGTATTGCTGAGAATTTGACTATTGAGATACCTAGAATTTCATAGGTAATATAATGAATAAATATAAACTGCTGTTGAGATCTTTGGTTTGATCTAGGTCCACCCTGAGGGTTCGTTTCCCTTGTTTTTCCATTTTGCCAGGATACCCGTGGGTATGCCTTGATTATAGCATGTTTTGATTTTTATTGATAGGAAATACATATAAATTGCTTGATTATACATTGGGCTTGGCCCAGTTACTTACTTTCCCCCTGAAATGTCTGAGGGCAGTGTTTTATTTAGCATGAGGGAAATGTTTTGATTAACCCGAGGGTAAGGTTTTGTTTAGCCCGAGGTAAATGTTTCTTATGCCTGAGGGTAGTGTTTTGTTTATCCTGAGGGTAAGGTTTTTTTTATCCAGAGGGAAACATTTCTTACGCTTGAGGGCAATATTCTTTATGCATGAGGGTAGTCACCTGAGGGTATTGTTTTTGTTTACCTGAGGGTAAGGACTTACATGTCTGAGGACAATATTTACATTGAATATTCACTATGGTGATTTCTTATGTTGTACCTTCCAAGCTAAAGAATAGGCTTGGTATTATTATTATATTTTACTTGTTATATAGCCTATTGTGGTTTCTACTGTAGCACTAGTATAAGAGATTGTCGGTCGAGGCCGAGTCTCAGAAAACTCAGAATTCAATTATATTGAATTGTTAAATAATTATTAAAATGGAAATGTAACTAGTATGAATGGTTACTTTTTAGTACTTCCTAATTTACTGAATTTCATTATTGCACACTGCTATTTCACATTTTTACTAATAGTTGGGCACTGGCCTTTGGTGGTTGCCTACTGGGATTTATTTCTCACATACTGTTTGGGTCATGTATTGGGCCTAAACAGATTATATTTCTATAGGTATCGATAATGGAAGGAGTCCCTACACAGGTACATGATTGTTGCAGAGGAGTAGGAGAGCATGAGACCAAGCTTAGGCTTGCGATGCTGCTACATTTCTATTGCACTGCTTTGGTTTTGTTTTGATTTACTTTATACCTTGTGATATTTTGTATCAGATTGCAGTGTATCCTATTTTGGCTGCATTCTTAAAATTAGAGACATGTTGCATCATCATATATATGACTGTTGGTTATCTTTTACTTCAGTTCCATTTTTCATTTTATGCTTATATTGTTTAATGCTTCCACTTTTGTCTGTTTATATTTTTTTTCTACTGTGCTACACTTTGACAAATGCGGGCATAATTTACCAACTCTCAGCCTAGTCCCTCACTGCTAGTTGGAAGCCTATGGTGTTTGGGGAAATGCGCTTGAGGTCATGTGACCAACCGATTTCGGGACACCTGTTGTGTGGCACCCAGATCTAAGACATTACAACATATATCACATTTCTTGTGATAATATTCCCCAAGAATGATAATTACTTCAACCAGAACTCACATTTTCTTTACTTTTCTTAAATTTTATCCTTTCATTTGGTATTTATCATAGTTCACAGATTATCCTCATACTCCTCCTTGATTTTGGAGTATATTATAATATCATCTATAAATACTACCTAAAATTTGTTGAGTTAATCTCTAAAGAATCTATTCATCATGTACATGAATATTTTTAGAGCATTAGAGGGTCCTAATGGAATTACTATGAAATCATTATACCCATAACTTGTAAGAAATGTGGTCTTGGGGATATCCTCCTTATTCTCCCTTACTTTATAATACCCCAAATGAAGATCCAAATTGGGGAAGTATCAAGATCCTTGTATTTGGTTGAACAAGTAATCAATATATGGTAGATGATACTTTTTCTTTATAATAATCATTTTGAGCTCATGATAATAAGTGAAAAGGTGCATTGAACCATTCTTCTTCTTGAAGAAGAGGACTGGTTCACCCAGAGTTAAAGTAGTTGGGTGTATGAACCCTTTATCCAGATTATCTTTTAGTTGTTTATTTAACTCCTCATGTTACATAAAATAAATTCTACAAGGATTCATGGATAATAGTATTAGCCCAATAATTAGATCAATTGAAAATTCAACCACTCAGGTAGGAGAAAGACCATGAAATTATTTTGGAAACACATAGGTGTTTTCACTCACAATGGGAATGTATTTGTGGATGATCATTTACTTTGAAAATGTCATTTAAGATAGATATTCTTACTCATAGGGAAATAATATCCATGCTTCATATTTTCTTTCTAAAAAATATTCATCCTCCTCCTTGGACTTGTACAGAATCATAGGATGATTCGAAATACAGATAGTGACTTCCTTCTCACAGAAATTTATGTTGGATCTATATAAAGAAAGCCAATCCATGCCCAGAATTGCATCAAATAACACTAAATTAAGTATCACAAGGTTTTTTTGGGAATTTCATCCCATAAAATTTGATAGGGGGGATTTATATACTTGGGATGAAATAAATGTCCCATTTTCCATTTTCTCTGACATCACTACTTCCATGCTTTTTGGTGGTGTATAAATAGTTCTACTAAACTTAATTGATACAAATGAATTTGTAGAAATAGAATAAAAAAGCATGTTCACTATTCTTTAATGAATAACTAGAATACCTATCACTACTTTGTTTTCAGGATCCACCTTAGGAATTGTGATGGAATAAGCCTTCCCTTGCTGCATTGGAGGTTGTTGGCTGTCTCTAAAAACCCTTGTACATTTCATTAGTTTGAAAAGTTCCCTTGTTACTTGAATTTAAAAAAATTAAAAATGAACTGAGGTTTTACTGGAGAATTACTTTCCTCCATCGCATTAGTGAGTTTCTCCCATCAGTAATCTCTAGTTATGTGTATTTCGTTCCAACATATAAAGAATTTCCTCATCCACCTAAGGCAATTTCTGGGGGGTTTTTTTTCATACTTTTGACAAGAAGGATGTTAAAATTTTATAGAACAAATAAATTTCTCCATTTCAATTCCATAATCAAAATCCACTTTTCACTTCTTATCCCCATGATACCGTTGAGATTTATTGATCTTCATTTCAACTTTGAGGGCACATCGAAAAATATCCTCATAGCTATGAAAGTCTCAGATTACTATGGATTTTCATAGATTATTTTTTATCCCACCAAAGAAGTGGTCAAATTTGAATCCAAGGGTAATGAAAAATATGGTGGCATATCATGAAAGTCTTTTAATGTTTTCCTCATACACCCTGATGGATTCATCACGTTTTTTCTTAATGGAAAGGAATCCCTCTAAATTTTAAGATGGAGAGTTCAGGGAAAATATTTATTGATTTTTTTGGAACTCCTTCCACCCCATTACTTTGATCTCTTGCTTAGGATTCATATTATTGATCATTTTCCACCAATGATCAACTTATCCCTCCATACGATAAATAAAAATTATAAATTATCTTTCTTGGATCATTGAATGATAGAGAATATATTCTCAATGAAGTTGATCCATTTTTTTATGACTAAGGGATTCGATGATCTATTCATAAAGGTATCAATTAAAACTTGTTCTTTCTTAGTGGAATTTGGGTGCTCCTTCTGATCTCGGTTTCTATTTAGAACTTGAGTCAGCAGAGAGAGTATCATCACGAAGTTCACAATTACTGCTCCCATTGGGTTGGGCATATTGTTTGGAAGTTCATCACATTACCCTTCACATTGGTTGTTTACTTAGTTACTTATATTTTAGTCCAATATCTAGAATAAATGTAAAATATGGGATGAGTTTTTTAAACTATTAAACACATAAACGGGAATCTAATAACATTAAAGGGATACTTTATAAATGATATTTATTCCTTAGCTTATAAATTTATAATCTTCAATCTATGTTATCCATGATAAATTTATTAACATAAACTCTTATGGAAATTTTCTTATTCCCTTAATAATCGTTTTTAATGAGATTATGAATTTACTAAACCATATCCCCTAGGAGTGTCAAACTATGTGTGCAACAAGATCCATTATTGTGCACTAGGACCTTATTAAGTCTAGCTCAATGTGGCATTTTTAGGTTTTACCCCTGGGTGCATCTATGCTAGAGAAACATCCACTTGTAGTATCAAGATAGGGATATATTTTTTTGGAAACCACTTACTCTATACTTTACCGAAATTTAGGGTTGTATTATTATATTTAGCCTTATACATAAGGCTTTCAATAGAGTTTTCTAATCCTAATCCAAAAAATTAATAATTTTTTTTGATACCAACTATGACAACACTTATCTTTATTACACATGAATTCATGATTAATTACATAAGATTACACATAATACAACCCATAAGATTGATAATTATAGTTTATTTCTGAATTATATACATTACATAACAACTTAAAGCTGTGAATACATCAACATTTTTAAAAACATTCTTAACATTCTCATATTATTCCATACTACCTAAAACTTCATGTGATAACTTGGAGATATAAATAAAAAAGGTGGGAGATATAATTCCCAGAAAATATATAAACATGGAATAACATGAAAAATAATTACCTTTTAGAAAATAGGCATATAAATGATACATAAATGGGTGATAATCATAATCATGAACAATGAGGCATGATATAGCCTGATAACATAAAGGAAACATGGGAAATTTAGAAACTACTTAGAACATGACATCATAAACACAGGTCAAGGCTAACTTCCATGATATAATTATGGAAAAAGTTTTGTGATGGATTAGTTTCAATCCTTAATCCCTTGAATGACATATCATGAGACTAAAATATTATCTAATTCATTGGAAGATCATGTGGATGAAATTCATGTCTACTCTAAGTTAGAGGAGGATCATGTGCATCATCTAAGAATAGTTTTGAGTATGATGAGAAATCACAAACTCTATTCCAAGATTTAAAAGTGTGATTTCTAGATTCAAGAAGTGAAATTATTAGGGAAAGTGGTTTCAGAATAAGGAATAACAGTTGATCCCGAGAAGGTGAAGGTTTTCATGACTTTGGATCAACCACAAAATGTTTTTAAGATATAGATATTCTGGGGATTAGCTAGATATTATTTCCAGTTCATGAAAGACTTATCAAAATTGGATTATACGATGAAAACTCTGACTCAAAAGGGAGTGATGTTTTCCTAGAATGATAAATGTCAAAGTTTTTTTTGATCTGAAGTGTCTTTTGACTACTGAACTGGTGTTAAATCTTCCTAAGACTCGGAAAGGCTATGTGGTCTTCTCTGAAACAACAGGTTTAGGTTTGGGTTGTGTTCTTATGCAAGGTAATCATGTTGTTGCCTATGGATCTCATCATCTTAAGAATCATGAGAAGAACTATCCTAACCATGACCTTGAACTTGAAGGTATAATTCACACAGTTAAATGATAGTGACATTTCCTTTATGAATATAGGTTTATTGTGTATTCAGACCACAAGATATTAAGTTATATATTCTCTAAAAAATATTTGAATCTCTACTAGAGGCATTAGGTGGAGTACCTGCAATCTTTTAACTTTGACATCACCAATACCCTGGGGAAAGGGAATGTCATTACAGATGCATTAAGTTGGAAACTTTCAACATAGGTCATGAAAGAATCTTTAGAATAGTGTAGTTTGGTGGATCTTTTTTCAAAATTTCATATTGGAGTTTAGAAGAAAGGGGTTAAAGTTTCTCTAGGCAGTGTTCAGTTGACATATTCTATTTTCGAGATGATTCTTTAGGAAAAATAGCTTGATGGAGAATTACATAGCATTATAGACTCTCTTTATGGTGGGGAGACCGATGCCTAGTGTCCATTCTCTAAAGAGGGTGTTTTGTGTTATCAGAATCATTACGTTTTACCATTAACAACAAGGAAGGCTATAATGGGGGATTATTATAATTCCTAGTGGGTAGTGTAACTAGGAACCACTAAGATGTTCTACAACATGAGGTGGAAGTTATAGTGTCTAGGTATGAGATACAATATTGATGAGTTTGTTTCCTATTGCTATACGTGCCAATAAGTGAAAGATGAGCACCAGATACCTTCAGGTTTGCTTCAACCACTTCCAATCCCTACTTGGAAGTGGGATGAAATCTCTATGGAATTTGTGGTTGGATTGGATTGTACGCATAGGAATAAGAATGCAATAAGGGTTGCGATCGATAGGCTGACAAAGTTGTATCAATTTATACCCATTAGAGATACATAAAAAGTTGAGGAGTTGGGAAATCTCTATGTGAAATAGATTGTTCATTTGCACAGAGTTCCTCCTGCTATAGTCTCTAATAGAGATCCTCGATTTACTTCTCACTTTTGGAGAGGCCTTGAGGAGGCACTAGGATCTCAGGTTCATTTGAGAATGGCCTATCATCCATAATAATATGGCCATAGAGAGAGAGAGAGAGAGTTATACAGATCCTTGATGATATGCTTCATGCTTGTGTTCTTGAATTTTGTGGGGATTGGTAAGATGATTTGGTTCTGGTTGAGTTTTCTTATAACAACAGTTACCTGTCCATGAGCAGAATGGATTCTTTTGAGGCCTTGTATGGTTGTCTATGTAAGTCTCCACTATGTTGGTTAGATATTGGTGAATGTTACTTGATTAGATCGAGTTTGGTCTAAGAGACGATAGCTAAGATTCATTTGATTCTTCATAGAATGTTGAAAACATAGATTTGGTATAAGTCTTATGCAAATCTTCACCATATGCCTTTGGAATTTTTAGTCAGTGACTAGGTATTCTTGAAAGTTTCACCTCAGTTGGGTCATCGATGAATTGGGAGGCAAGAGAAGCTTTCTCCACATTTTATGGGACCTTTCGCAGTAGTTGATCAGCTGGGAAAAGTTTCTTACCAATTATCACTACCAACATAGATGACGTCGATACATAACATGTTTTAGGTATCACAGCTATGAAAGAATCTCTCTGATTCATCTCACGTTTTGAGCTGGAGTGATCTTGAGATTAAACCTGATTTTTCTGTGACTGAACGACCAGTCAGAGTTATTAATTCTAAGAATAAGTTACTTTGTGGGGGGGGGATTATACTTCTAGTCCATGTTCTATAAAATCATTTTTATTATTCTCATGAGATGTGGGAGAAGAAGGTACTAATGATAGAGCTGTGGCCTCATCTTTTTCATGTGAAAGCTTCTCCCTAGTATTTATGGAGATAGAAAGTTCCTATGGTGAGGAGGTTGTAACATATTGTTACTTTTTTAGGTATTCATATACCCTCTTATGTTAAATTATTAATATATTTGTTGGGAAAAAATGATTTATTAGATATTTTTTTATAAAAGTGTTAAAGACCTTAAATGTTAGTCAACATGTTGGAATATTTAATCAAATATTTTTAGAGTTCGACGCTGAGTTAGTGTGATATTTTGAGGCCCTCAAAGTCTCAGTGAAGACTAAATAAAAATATTAAATATAATATATTAATTGCACACTTTTTTATTAAAAATAATTGAATAACTCTAAAATGGTGCATCATATGAAAAATATGAAACCACTGTTAAGTATGAAATATGGTGTTTAACCTAGGAGGGTATAAAATTCAAAGGCATCAGACATTTGGATTCCTCACTCGTGAGATAAATTCATTAAATAATATTTAATATATTATTTATTAAAAATAATTAAATATCTCCCAAACTTTCCATTGAATGGGAAATTTGAGACCACTAATGGGGTTGGAATGAGAGGTTTACTCTAGATTTGGTATAACATTTGTAAGCATTGGGTTTTTGGGTGCCTCAATCACAAAAAATAACCCTTTCTATTTTAATTAATTATTTATTTTGTTTTTTAAATAATAAATCATTAATATCTTTCAAACGGTTCATCGTTTGAGAAATCTGAGACCACCATTGGGTCTGGAATGGTGGGTTTAACCTAGGTGGAGCATAACTTCTATGATTAGCAGACATTTGATGTTATTTAATATTTATGTTAAATAATTGATTTATTAATTTAAAAAATAAGTTATAATGATGTCATTGTTCATCAACTCTTCCATTCTGTGCCACACATCCATTGATGACGCACCCAAGCTTTAAAGTTTTTTATTCTCATCTGTTTTTTGACCCAATTAAACTTACAAATCATTAATGGGGAGATTTAAAACACTCCATTGGACAATAATCACATCTGAAACTGGTGATTTTAAATTCATGACAAATATAACGTGGTATGTATATTTTAAATACCCAAACCCATTCTCTATTGGAGATTATGTTTTTTGTTGATACTAAGTGATCTTGAGACTCTTTGTACATGGTTGGGAGACCTCATAAAGTGTGATTTGGTGTTATTTTTCCTTTCCAGCTGCATGATCTACCCATATACCCCTTTCCTCTCCTCTGTGCATGATGATCATCCCAAGTAGGTGATTTCTTTATTATTATTATTCTCAATTTCTAAAAAAATGAAATTGGTTTTAATATATAAAAATAAATCTCAAAATTATCCAAGGAAAATTCTATTAATTGTTTTTCTTCTCTTTCAAGGGTTGATTTCACAAATTTCCTTTGAAAATATATTATAAATTATCAAGTGATGTCTATACAAGATTATCAGCAGAAAAATATTGAGTGATATTATCAAAAGATAATGAAATACATTTATCAAATAATAATTTATAAATTATTATAATATAATGATCAATATACTTTTGCACACAGTTATCAAATATAATTATTATAAGTTATAAATTGTAATTTAATTGGATTATCCAATGTTTTTTAGTCACATTGAAATATCATTTTTTAGGTTTGGACAAATTATTAAAGGTTAATTTATAAAATTAACAAATGAATTTTTTTTGGATTATCAAGAGATAATGAATTATCAAATGATATATATATCGATAAACAAACTTGGTATACTTTATTAAAATTATTTAGTTTTATTTATTCTGATTATCAAAAGATATATATATATATAGATATATATTTTTGATAATTACTTTGGAAGTTAAGGATAATTTTATTAGATTTAAAATTATCAATGTGTAATTGCATGAACTATCGAAGGATAATTTCAAACACATGAATTGGCATAAAACGATAATCCGGATATTATCCATGAAAGAGAAAATGTTATCACCTATGATATTTTATTTCCTTGTAAAATAAAAAGATGTTTTGGTTCTAGAAACCCTTGAAAAACATCAACCATTGGTGTGTGGACACTTACAATAATAAGGCTGTGAAGAGGCGTATTGAAACACACGGGGTGGTTTATCATTGCCGCTAACATTAGTGACCTTGAGGTAGGTGGTTCCATCATGATTCCAAATTTATATTAACCCAAATTTCTTTTAATAAGTTTTAATTGTTGAATTTAATTATAGAAATTAATTTTGTGGGAGATTTTTTAAAAATATCAATTACAGTGAATTGGGGGATTATGATGAAATTGTTGGAATTTGTTAAATTTTGAAAATGAATTAAATTTTTTGATAAAAACCCAGGGGTTTTATCTTGTTAAAGATTCATGTTTTTTATTAAAACATTTTTTGGTTTTAAAAGGAAATTCATCATTTAACTAGAAGTATGTGATTTAATTTTATTTTAAACAGTCTTAAAATAAATTTACCATCATTGATTGGGTAAGAATACTTTAAGGCATTAGGTAGATTGTTAGTTATTTTGGATACACTCTATGATTATATAATTTTCTAAAACATACATGTAGTAGGCCACATCCCTTAAGTAATGGTGAAGAGTCCTCTTTCACCAGTGTTTAGAGAACGTATATCTACACGTGTTGTCATGATCACTTAGAGAGTGAAGAGTTATATAGTATAAAACACATGTACCTATTTGGAATATTACCATGTTTCTTGGTTTTGTTTATATTTGAGATATAAAAAGTATGACAAAATTTTTAAACTGTTTTACATGAACCTTCTTAATTTATATAAACTCCTTTATATAATTTTTTTTATTTAATACATTGTTTTAGAATTATTTACCTATTTTATTACTTGAGTTATAGTACTTTGGGATTTTTATGACTTTTTGTATTATGATACTTTACTCCTAGTGGAGCTTCCTTTTGTTATGTATAATATTTTATCTCTTTTACTTCTGCAGTGTTTTGTGGAAAATTCATTCCCACTTTCATGTTGTATGATGCCATGTTCTAGTTGCTAACACGTAGGGATTCGTAATTCCCTTCGGGCCATGTTAGGGTCAGCTCAGTTATTGGGTTACCAGGGTACCTGGGTTGGTTCGTGACATATGTTATGGAATCCTTGGTGAGACGCTATTAGTATTTTTACCTCAAACCCTACTTGTGCCTTCATTTGTTTGTAGATTATCTTCTTCCAGGTTTAAGCAAAGGGAAGGGATAACTTGGAGGTGGATTTAACTGTTGATATGTGGTTTGGTGAGTTGTGTCCTTAGGTAGATAGGTTGTATTTTCCTATTTTTTTAGTAGTTGGGATGTAGTACTTTGGGCTTGTTTATAGCTTATAGTATTTTGGTACTTTACTTTCAATGGAGTTTTCTTTTGATATGTATATGATCTTACTTCTTTTACTTCTGCATTGTTAGTGGAAAAATTGTTCCCACTTGTATGTTGTATGATGTCAGGTGCTAGTCTCCAACCCATGGGGACTGGGAACACACTTTAGGATACGTCAGGTATATCTTAGTTATCTGGTTACTTGGGTACCTGAGTTTTTTTTATAACACTCTATTTTAGAAATATTTTAATAAATTGATTAACTATAAGTTTTTTAACTATTGTATTAATTTTAAAATTTAAATTTAATTATATATGACATTTTTTTAATCCATTAAATATAAAAATAGAATGGAAATATTTTTTTCATTATATTTATTTCATAAAATGTTTTTTTTATTTTTTAAATTATTGAAATAATACTTTAATATGCAAGTGTTTTTTATCATTTTAATTATTTGAATAATTCATGTTTAATCTAACAATGATATTAAATTTTTTTAATGAGTTTAATGTAGGAATTATAGCAAGTCAATATTATTTTTTTATATGAGAATATTATTAAAATGTAATGATTTTTTAAATATTTTAAATATTTCTAACCATTGTATAGATATGATGTGCTTAGAAAACTCCTACATGAAGAAAAATGAAGATGTCTATTTGTTATTAGTGGATAAATGGACCAAGGCTTGCAGTTTGAAGGATTATAGATGAATTTTTGAATACTAGATATATTTTTGAATACTCAATGACAAGAACGATTCTCCTGAAACTCAATGAAGTTCTTTTATGACTACTATTCCATTACTGTAATCATGAAGCAACATCAATTGTTCCATTCATTACTACAAAAGTTATCAGAAATCATCGAGCTAAATCATCTTAAACATATTCTGATCCTTACTGGTTTCACTATTTTGTGAGTTTATTCATATTACTTTTCTTTAATCTATTTTGAATTATTATTTTTGGTTTATGATTTTACCAATAAGAAGAAATCCAGTCTTCATTATTATACCACCCAAAAGGATTGTTCTTGGATTATGAATCCTGAAGAAATGTCAGATTGAGAATAGGCTATAATACTTGTAAAAAGTTTGGGTTGTGCCTTTGGGTATTATATAACTTAGAGTTAGTAAATAGGATATCACACCTTTAAAAGTGTGTTTTTCTAAGTGGGTACCAATATTCTTACAAAGTAGAGAATATTGAAGAGCATACTAGGATCTTGGTGATTAGAACCACTATAAAAATACCATTTTCACTTTGTAATTTTCATTACACTGAATCTTGAAAATTTCACTACATTATTTATTATTAAATAATAAATATCTAATTTATTTTTTAAATTTTTTTTAAAATACAATTAACCCTCTAGTTTATTTTTCCATCAATTCCGATCAAAAAATTAGTATCAGAGGAGGAAACACTTCGAGATATATATATTTTTTGTTTATTTATAACTATTATGATAAACAAAATATCTTATTATTAATAATGAAATGAATAAATATAATCACCTAAATATGGATGGTGTAAATGTAAATGATGGATGAATACCTCAAACCCCCATTTTTTTGATGGAAGTGACTGCGAGTACTTGAAAGACCAAATGAAAGTATATCTAAAATAGATATGTGTGGATCATTAAACTATCATGGAGAAAAAATATGATTTAACCAAATAAGATCCATAGAGACTAGTAGGTAACGATATGGTAAAATATGTTAAGAATTATAAAGTTAAAAATATTCTGTACTATTCTATAAGAATAAGTGTATATAGAAATATTTTCACTTGTAATACAGCCCACATCATTTGGATAATTCTTCAAGTGACTCACTACATGATATAAAATCTTAAAATATAAAAGTTGATAGTACTTTGAGCAGAATACCAAGATTTAAATATGGGTGATGATGAGTTTGTAAACTAAATGTTCCACTGATTTACAACCATTACAAATGGTATGAGTGAAATTAGGGAAGTATGAGACAATGGAGATTTAGTTTAAATAGTATACAGATCTCTACCAAAAATATCATATGAAAATGAAGTTATAATCGATGAAAGTAAAAAAATTAAATAGTATAATTTAGATGAACTAATATGTTCTTTTCTGTAGTATGATATTGAATTGAAAAAAACCACTGATGAGGAGTCCATGAATAAGAAAGGTATAAATTTTAAGACTAATGTTAATGAAACCTATAACTCTTTCGAATCTATGTTTTTGGAAAGTGTAAAAAATATTGAATACTTTTTAAATAATTTTTAAAGGTTTATGAAAAAAATGTGGTCAGAGGCAGTTCAAAAATAATTTTAAAAAAGAGTAAAAGAAATTTAATTCAAGTAATAATAATTTTTTTAGAATTAACATGTTATTAGTTGAGGAAGAAAGGTAAAAAAAGGACTGATTTTCCCAAAATCAAATATCCAAATAAAGACAAAGAAAAAGAAGAAAGTAAAAACAATATTTGTTTGGAGGATGAGACTGATTAGATAGTTCATATTCAAGAAGTGGCTTGGCAATTGAATAAGGGACATGAAACCTTGTCTTAAAGTCTCAAAATTATTAGGAAAATGAATCATTTTTTACTCAATAAATTACTCCTACTATAGTTGACCATAATTCAACATATGAAGATAAAAAAGAAACCCATTAAAATTATTTTTCCAATTCTGATTATGTTAATTATAAAATAAAACAACTAATTTATGAAAATGTGGAATTAAGGAATGATGGTGTTAGGAATATTGAAAAATATACAAACATAAAAATAAAAAATAAAATATTTTTAAAGAAAATAATAAACTTAAAGGAGAACGTGATAATTTAAATATTAGTGTTTCTCAGAATAAGGAATCTAAAATGAATAATTATTTGGAGATATTACAACTTAAGGAATAAAATGGTAGACTTAATTATTTTATGGCTATCATTAGGTTTAATTTTATCTTAGAAAAAATAACCAATGTTGAGAATTAATATAGGAAACTTAAGCAAGAATATATTAAACTGAAAAATATAGCTTCTGATACTAAAGAGTAAGTTTATACTGGTTTAGAAGCTCTTAAAAAAGAGAATATGGATTTGAAAAAGGAATTTTCTAATCCTAAAGAAACCATATCTACTTTAGTTGAAGGAAAATAGAAATACGATAAAATTATGTATAAGATAAAACAAAAATATAACAAGAATGGTTTTGGTTAAAATATTTTATCACCAAGGATAAATAATACAACCTTTGTTAAAAGTTAAAAATGAATTATTTCTAGTGTAATGTTTTAAATGTACAATGAAAGGGAGTTATTCCATTGAATGTTCTATAATATTTACACAATCATTTGGGCCTACAAAACCGTTATTTCAATAAATTTATTTACAAACATATAGATAAATAAATGCTTTAAATTATTTGGATTCAAAAATTATATTCTACTAATCCGATTGGACCTAAGTTATCATGGTTACCAAAACAATCTACTTGATTTTTTAATTTTAGGAAATTTACCTTAAAATTATAAAATATTCTTAGTATTTAGACATTAGGTTCTCAAAAAACATAAGAGGAGATATTTCAAAATTTCTATATTTTAATTCATGTGATGGAGGCTCAGTCACATTTATAAAGAACTCCAAAGGTCATATTAAAGGAATAAGAGAAGTTGGTTTTTCTAAAACTGTTATTATTTCTAAAGTATTATTTCTAGGTGGTTTAGAATATTATTTAATAATAATATCAAAAATATGTCATGATGGATTAAATTTAATTTTTAAAATGATAAATGTACAGTTTTGAAAAATAAATTTATTTTGTTTTCTTTAAATAGAAAAGAGAATGTGTATACTATTGATTTTTCTAAATTAACCAAACAAAAGGGTATGTGTTTAAATTCCATAGAAAAATATAATGTTCTATGGAATAGGAGAATTGGAAATGAAAACTTCTAATTTGTACACTAGTTATCAAATCATTAACATGTTCTATAATTTCTAAAGTTACATACAAGTACTTTATTTGTGATTACTATATAAAGGGTAAGCGTCATAATGAAAGATTTAAATATGTGAAAGATATTAGTATTGCTAGATGTCTTGTATTATTACATCCTGTTTTATTTGGTCCTATAATACGTACTAGTTTAGATAGAATGAAATATGTATTTTTAATTGTATATGATTATTATAGATTTATCTAGAATTATTTCATATCGCAACTAAATAGTGTGGTTGAAAGAAGGAATAGGGAAATTCAAGAAATGGATAGATCAATGCTTATGGAGTTTAATGTTCATAAATATTTTTAGACTGAAGATTTCAACACATATTTTCATGTTCTAAATATAGTTTATATTATAAAACTTATAAATAAAACCCTTATTAATTGTTAAAGTATTTAATTTTTTTTGGATATTTTAGGATATTTGGTAGCAAAGAATTTATCCTAAATATAAAAGATAATTTGGAAAAATTTGATTCTAAAAGAAATGAAGGAAATTTTTTAAGATATTATAATAATAGTAATGAATACAGAATTTTAAATAATAGAACTTTAGTTGTTTGAAGATTATATACATATTAAATTTAATGAAAATAACAATAAAAAATATAATTATGATTCAAATAAACATGGTGATGAATTTAGGGAATTGAATTTCAATAAATATAATTTCCAAGACCCTGATAGTGCATCAATTGAGTGGGATAAAATCTATTCTCAAAATGTTACTAAACAATGTAAAAATCTTAAAGATAATACTATTGAAAAAGTAATTATAAAGTTGAATATTTTATTTAAACAAAAAATAGTTTTTACATTACTATGCTAATTCAGTATTTTATTCCTGATTTTGTACTTATTAATATTGATGATTCTTTAATTGATTCAAACTAGATTAATTCTATTCATGTTGAATTTTATAATTTTAAAGAAACAAACTGTGGATTCTATTTGAATTAACAAAAGATAAAAAAATAATAATATGTAAGTGGATTTTTCATAATAAGCTTGATGAAGCTAGAAATATAGTTTAAAATAAAGAAAGACTAGTGGATCATTGTTATTCTCCAGAAGAGGAAATTTAATTTGAATATTCTTTTTATCTTATTGCTTGGAAATAATCTATTATAATTTTATTACCATTTCCTATTTTAAAAATAACAATTTTGTCACGAATCATCCCCTGGGGCCTGTGTTGTGACTACCCCAAGCCCGACTTCCACATGCCTGGGGTTGGCAACTAGCACCAGAAAGGAATATCCCTAAAATGGGAAGGCATTGCCTAAAAAATATGTACACACAAAGACATGGCACACTACACACAAGTAAACACAACAGAAGAAGAAAGGTACAACCACAACTAAAAACCCACCACTGAGTGTAAAAGTGAGTATTGAAGGTAAAGGGGCCAGAATACAAGCCTAACTGAAATAGAAGTACAGAAAAAAGGTAAAACAATTCCTGAGGTCATCTGGTAAGGTTTCTTTCTGAAGGGTAGTTATAACTTGTCACTGCAACTCTACATGTCTACCGATCAACTCCGTACATTGTATGTCAATCACATCTAAGCACCATCAAGCCCTGACTCCTCAAGACTCAATCTAACCATCTTTCATCTTCACAAGACACAACATGGTGTAGGCGAAGCCCATGTAGTGGTGAGTATAAAAATACCCAGTAGGGACCCTGAGACCCTCGATAGTCTCCCAGAATTCCAAAAAGGAAAATCCACAAAGCACGATCTCAATCACCAAGAAAAAAATCAAAAGCCAGCTTACACCAAGTATATAACTTATGTACAGAAGTGAAAATGATTAATTGTATAGATAGATCATTCTATTATGTTAAGAGGCTCTACTGCTGACCCACACAGGATCTAACCCACACAGGATCAGTATGCGCTGACCCACACAGGATTGCTGAGCGCTGACCCACATAGGATCTGACCCACATAGGATCAGTATGCGCTGACCCACACAGGATCGATGAGCATTGACCCACATAAGATCATTATGCACTGAACCATATAGGATCATTGAGCGCTGAACAACACAGGATCTGACCCATATAGGATTGATAGGTTCTAACCCTGAAAAGATCACACTTCATTATCCACCTCACATCCAACCACTGGATTCATCCCAAAGCACGCTTGGTTCTGGGAGGATCCGCTCCTCAAGCCATCCGTCATATTTCAACCGGCCTAAAGTCCCACGAAGAAGTAACCTGATAAACTGTCACGTCATAATGGTTACAACACAACATATGGAACGTCCACTAGACACCCAATTTATAAGTTATAGGAATTTTAGTGCTAAGGGCCAGGTTGGATTCAGGTTTGATCCAACCTTGTCTTCCTCTGACTTTCTCTAAAACTCAAGTGGTGTATCTCAAAAGGACAATATTATCCTAAGGGTTTTGGCGCCGTAGACGATTCTCCAAATGGACATCCAATTTAGGGGATATTCCCATTTAAGCGTAATTTGGTTGAAAGGGGTCCGGGTCTAGTCCGACCCGGTTTAACCAGGCCTGGTTCGGCCCTCTGGGATACAGGTTCCACCCATCCCACCTAGATGGGTGTAGCCCGCCGGGCTGTGGAACCGCTTGGATCACTGGCCAGGCATGGGGGATCCACTCCCCTCCCAAATGGCAGAGTCGTTCGGGTCTTCAATGCAGCAACATCAGATGGTGGCACACCACCAGGCCGGTCTGTATGGATCAGCCCTCTTCAATACATATAGAACACGGGTCTGCCCTCCGCCGCAGCTCGAAGCCATGTCCTTCCTTCACGGCGTGCCGCCGCAGCGCGCCACCCATCTCCAATGCATCCGAAAAAGGTCGTCCACCCCTTGTTCACTGTGGTGCCTTCGGGCATTGCCATCCCTTCGCAACTAGTAGGTTCTTGCCGCTGGCTCCCTCGGTTTCCAGCACCGCCGTGCCAGTGGAGCTTCCATGGGCCACCAGTGAAGCTCCGGTGGTTTGATTTTATTCCTTATTATGCCTACGGGCTTCTCGAGATTGTGCCTATGCTGTGCGGCCCTTGGTTCCACCTTTCCACCATATCTACCGGTTGCCCACAAAGAACGAAACCAATACCGAGAATGACGGATGTTCTGAGCCTTTTTCGTTTGGCCCACACTCGCAACGTTATCATAATAAAATGGGAAGAATTTTAAGAATGAACAACTCTTAGTTAAAAAAAGAAACCCCCTACCTCGAGTTCATTGGAAGTCGCTGCAGACGAGGAAGTATTGTCCACATTTGAGGGTGATGCAGATGAAGGAGAAGGTTCACGTCCTTTTAAGCTCATTGTCGAATCCTCCAATTTTCATTGAAGCTTCGTTCTATGTTGGTGGAAGAAGTCGTTGGCACTTCTTCATGGGTTCCTCCCTTGAATCCCAAAAACCCTTGCCCGAGCTTCGTTTAAAAAGAAGAAAAGAGTAGATCAACCCACCACACAATTAACGAGGTTCATTAATAAATTTAATTAATGAACCTATTAATTCTCTCAATGGTGCGGTTACACAACCAAGTTTAATCGGCCATTAAATGGTTTGACAACCCAGCAATCCCACCACCGTCGCTCAATAGTTACAAAGAAACAAATAAAATAACTTGTTGAGTTTTTTATTTTTATTTTTTGTTAAGTCTAAAAATTAACATTTTTGTCTGACTTTTTCCGAACAAAGTTAAGCTTCCCTTAAGCAAATCTCAGCATTGCGAATTCAATGGTTCCCTCAGATTTTTAATCTGAGCACCGGTTGAGAAGTTAGAAATTTTCGCTCGTACTTTTACTAAACATACCTTAAAAAAAGTTTTGAAATTAGTTTTGGGCTCTCTGGGCCTCAGAATCATGTGCCATCAATTTTTGTAGACTTGTAATAATTCCATTTAATTAAAAACATTACATAGAATTTCTGGGTCTTTACATTCTCCCCACATTAAGGATTTTCATCCATGAAAGACATAACAAAACTAGGGAAACAAATAGTGGGTATTGACCACGTATCTGAGTATCCCGCTCCCATGTTCTCTTTTGGAGGTTCCCGTGCTGCCCCCGAACTCGCAAGAGAGGAATCAACTACCCAGGAAGGACCCACTCCTGTCGATCCTCTATCTCCATTGAGAACTCCGTAAACATCGCCCCATCATCGATGTCCAGCTCGCCCTAGTCAATAAAGTGTGATGGATCATGAACGTTCCTCCTCATATGTGACACATGAAAAACATTATACACCTAATGCATCTATGGTCGAAGAGCTATACGGTACAACACCTCGTCTAATCTACTGAGGATCTGGAAAGGTCTGATGAACCTTGGAGATAGATTCCTGCCCTGACCAAATCTCCAAATCCTCATTGAGGTGGGATCCATAGGAAGACATGATCTCCCTCATCAAACTCCAAGGGTATCCATATCCTATCAGCATAAGACTTCGTCCGGCTCTCTGAAGTCTTCATCTACTCTTGGATGATCTGTAACTTCTCAGTGGTAGCCCATACCAACTCTGAACTCATAAGTGCTGACACCCTTGGGTCTTTCCAGCATAGAGGTGATATGCCTGGTCACCTATACAAGGCCTCAATCAGAGACATGCCGATGTTGGAGTGATAACTATTATTTTATTCGAACTCCACCAGTGGGAGGTGGTCCTCCCAACTGCGGACAAAATATAGGATGCAAGAACAAAGCATGTCCTCAAGCGTCTGTGTAGTCTGCTTTGTCTGACCATCTGTTTGAGGATGAAAGGTGGTTCTCAAGCGCAGCTGATTACCAAATGCCTCCTGCAATCCATTTCATAGCTATGAGGTAAAATGAGCATCACGATCTGATATGATCATCGATGGCACCCCATGAAGCCGTACAATATCTTGTACGTAGAGGCATCCCAAGCCCTCTACTGATCCCTACTCTCAAATGGGTAGGAAGTGGGTCAACATGGTGAGTCTGTCAATGATCACCCAGATGGAATCACGTACCCTAGACATACGTGGTAGCCCTTTCATGAATTACATAGAGATTTTATCCAACATCCATTCCGGCACCTCAAGTGGTTGAGTCAAGCCTGCTGAAACCTGGTGCTTGGCCTTCAATTGCTGACAAGTGAGGCATCGCAAAATGAACTCCATCATTGATTTCTTCATCCCTGGTCACCAGTATTGATGCCAGAGGTTCTGGTACATCTTCACCACACCAAGATGTACCGCCGAAGTTGATGTAAAGAACTCCCTTAAAACATATTCTCGTAGCGTCACTGGTACCATGGTACATCTTATGAAAAAGATGAGGTGCTCCCCACCTTCAGAAAATCCATCAGAATCCCATCTTGAGGATATCTAAGCACATCGGGCCTCACAGTCAACGTCCCCAAGCTGTGCCTCCCTGAATCGCTGAAGGAGTGAGGGAGTAACTGACATAGACTAGAGGTAAGCTTCTCCATCACTATCCATGAAGGATAACTGCAACATGGCTAGATTCTCTGTCACCTCACTTAGAAACTATAAACCAGATCTTATGTTGAGTGCGTCTGCCACCACGTTCCCCTTCCCAGAAGTATAGACTATCTCAAAGCCATAATCCTCAAGGAACTCCATCCATCTCCGTTGTCTCAGGTTCAGGTCCTTCTATGAGAAGATATACCTAAGACTCTTTTTATCAGAGTAGATGGTAAACCATTCACCCATGAAGTAGTGTCACCACCTCTTTAAGGAAAATACCACAGTTTCTAACTCTAGGTCATGGGTAGCATAGTTCTGATCAGGTTGTCTCAACTGTCGTGAGGCATATGCGATCACCTCTCACTCCTGCATCAGGAAACATCCTTGTTCGGTCCTTGATGTGTCACAGTAGAATACATACCCAACACACTCTTTTGGTACCCTCAATATGGGGGGCACTCATCAATCTCTGCCTCAACTCTTAGAAACTCTATTGGCACTTCTCTATCCACAATAATGGTTGTCCCTAATTTATAAAATCTTACAAGGGTGATTCTACCCTATAAAAGTCAGATACAAATCTCTAGTAGTACCCAACCAATCCTAGGAAACTCCGCACCTTGTTCACAATCTTGGGTGGATCCCAAGAAAGAACTGCCTCTATCTTTTCCAGATCCACTACAACTCCAACCTCCGAGATAACGTGCCATAGGAAGTGGACCTACCATATTTAGAACTCGAACTTCGAGATATTTCCATAAATCTAGTGCTCTCAGAGCGTATCCATAACTATCTATAGGTGTGCGGTGTGTACCCCCTCTATCACAGAGTACACCAAGATGTCGTCAATAAAGACAACCATGAAGCGATTGAGGTATGGATGGAAGATCCTATTCATGAGTCCCATGAACACTATCAGAGAGTTTCTCACACCAAAAGGAATCCCCAATAACTCATAATAACCAGAACAACATCTAAAGGTTTTCTTCGATATGTCCAAACCCCGTACCCTGAGCTGGTGATAGCCTAATCTAAGGTCTATATTAGAAAACCACTGTGCTCCCATCAACTAGTCGAAGAGATCATCAATCCTTGTTAGAAGATAATTGTTTTTCATGGTCACCTAATTCAGACGCCGATAGTCCACACAAATCCTAATACACCCATCTTCCTTCTTAGTGAACAAAATAGAGGCTGCTAATGGAGAAACACTGGGCCTTATAAACCCCTTACCCTACAAGTCCTCCAGATATACCCTCAACTCACAAAGCACCATGGGAGCCATCCGATATACTGGTGTAGATATCGGTGCCATCCCAGGGTACATGTAGATGTAGAAGTCTACCTCTCTATAAGGAGGTAGTCTCGGAACATCATCAGGAAAGACATCAGCATACTGGTCCACCACTACAGGATAACTTAGGCTCCTCTCATCATCTGCTCCTAGGGTAAGGCTAGCTAACTAATGAGTGATCCGCTACACCCTCTTTTGAGAAAGTCCATCCTGAGCTAAAAAGGTTACCTTCTTTCCAGTTAAGGAAAACATGGTCCCATCCTCACAGTTACAACACACTTTCCGCCTAAAATAGTCAATCTGAGCATCAACCGTGGATAACCAATCCATACCCAAGATGACATCGTAAGAAGCTCTCACCTCCTATAGTAAGATCAAACTACTAGAACAAATGTGTAATCATTGAATCATCTTCCGTATGAGTCTCTAATTGTAAGGATAGAGCTAACACCTCTATCAGAATCATCGAGATCCAAATGAGAGTCATGGCAATAAAAGAGTGACCGACACTAATGTCTATAATTACTGTATCTAGGGTTGAATAGACATAGACCATACATAAAATAACCTCTAGATTTCCATGATTGTAGGCCTCATCTTCCTGAAGCTGAGCTCATTCCAATCCACCTTCTCCTAGAGGTCGGGGCGGACCTCCTAGAGGTGGTGGTGATAGAACCTCAAATCGCTGCCCACTGCCTACTGCTCGGCCAGCTCCTCTGCCACGTACTCCACCCTACAAACCTCCTCCCTCAAATCTCCTGCTCTGCCTTGATGGTCCCCTGACCATCTTCAGATCATCAGTACAACATGTTGGGTAGTCGCGAGCCATGTGACCCTTCCAACTGTATATGAAGCACCATATACTCCTCTGCTGACCCCATCTATCTTGTGAGCTCCACACCTCTGACCCTACATCCTGGGGTCACCCTCTGGATGGTATGGCCCACTTGGACCTCTATGTCATCTACCTACTGCCTACTGTACATGACTTGAATACCTATCTTTCGGTGGTGGCTCTCACAATCGGTTCCTGCTCAGCTAAGAAGCTCTCCACCAATAGTGCTCGCTCAAGCACCCCAGCCTACGTCAGGATATTGAGTGATATCATCGATGCTTAGATCTCCCATGAGAGAACCTGATCAAAGGTATGGGCCCTAAAGAAAGGGTCTCGTACCATGTCAGAAGAGTAATGAGAAGGGTCAGTGAATCTATCTGAGTACTAAGCCACTGCCAGGCTGCCCTGCTTTAAGTACAATAGCTTCTAAATACACACAGAGTGTAGTGTCATTGGTATGAACTACTCCTTAAAGAGGCCCTCTAAGTCAAACCAGGAAAGTTTCACCTCCTCATGCATCTGGAGCATCAGTCTCCAACATCTCCCTGTTGTTCCCTAGAAGAGGCTAGCAGCTAGGATC
Source organism: Viscum album (assembly GCA_963277665.1). Classification (NCBI taxonomy): domain Eukaryota; kingdom Viridiplantae; phylum Streptophyta; class Magnoliopsida; order Santalales; family Viscaceae; genus Viscum; species Viscum album. Next base: position 771,949,301 of record OY728155.1, on the reverse strand, counting down.
ACCATCTAATCTGATAGTGTCTCAACTAAAAGAAAAACCCATGCCATAGCCTCCAGCCAGTCCTCAGCTACTTGGGGATATGTCTCGCCTCGAAACCTTGGAGGCCTCAGTTTCTGGAACTCATGAAATGCGCTCAGTAGACGTACACAGTCTACTAGTGGGGATGGTGAAAACTACTACCCTACGAGTGGTGGTGTTGCTGCTGCACCACCCGAAGGTTTCATCACCGTATGAGGTCCCTCCACCAATGCCTCATCACTCGGTGGGCCATTATCATTATCTATCTTTGGAATCCTGACTCGCAATCTATGTGGAGGCATCTTGAAAGAAAATAGGTGTGACATAATCAATAAGTTATACCTGGTGAGCTTACTCAAAGAGATCAAAAAGAAAACAACATTTTCAAAACATATGCAACTGGTGTTTTTTTGTACAGTGTTGGAAATCAGAATTCAGGGTCCTCATGTATGGATACGTCGGCCGCCACACCAACACTGGACTCCCCAAACTGAATCCCAAACTCAAGACATATAAAACTATTGCTCCATTGAAAACATAGACTCTTAGTTCTTCTGGTAGAACCGACCCCTCTGATACCACTTTGTCACGACCAGTCTCCCAGGGCCCATGCCGTGACTAACCCAAGCCTGCCTTCCACAAGATAGGGGTTGGAGACTATCAACAGAAATAAATATCCATAAAATGGGAAGGAATTGCCTCAAAAACCTGTACACACATAGACATGTCACACTGTGCACAAGTAAACACAACAAAAGAAGAAAGATACAACCACAACTAAAAACCCACCACTGAGTGTAAAAGTGAGTACTGAAAGTAAAGGGGCCATAATACAAGCCCAACTAAAATGGAAGTACAGAAAAAAGGGAAAAAAACTCTTGAGGTCATACACTAAGGTTCCTACCTAAAGGGTAGGTAAAAATTGTTATCACAACTCTCCACATATACGAGTCAACTCTATACATCGTCTGTCAATCACCTCCGAGAACTATCAAGCCCCGACTCCTCAAGACACAATATAGTTGTCCTTCATCTGCATAAGACACAACAAGTCGTGGGTGAAGCCCATGCAGGGGTGAGTATAAAAATAACCAATAGGGACCCCAAGACCCCCGATGGCCTCCCAGAATTACACAAAGGAAAATCCATAAGTATTATTTCAATCACCAAGCACAAATCAAAACTCATCTCACACCAGGTATATAACTTAAGTACAGAAGTACAGAAGATTAGTCATAAATCTTGATCATATTATTCTGTCAAGAGACTCTGCTGCTGAACCACACAAGATCTAACCCACATAGGATCAGTATGCACTGACCCACACAAGATCACTGAGCACTGACCCACACTGGATCTAACCCACACTGGATCGGTATGCGCTGACCTCAATAAGATCAACCTTCATTCTCCACCTCACATCGAACCACTTTATTTCACACCAAGCATGCTTGATTCTGGGAGGATATTCTCCTCAATCCATCAGTTGTATTTCAACCAGAACTAAGTCCCATGAAGAAGTAACCAGATTAACCTTCATGTCATAAGGGTTCCAACACAACAGACAACACGTCAACCAGACGTCTGGTCTGTAAGTTATAGGCATTTTAGTGTTGAGGGCGCGGTTGGATTCGGGTTCAATCAAACCCGATCATACTCTAGATTTCCCCAAATCTCAAGTGGAGTATCTGAAAAGGACCACCTCATCCTAAGGGTTCTATTTCCATAGACAGTTTGTTAAACAGACATCCGGTTTAGGAGATATGTCCATTTAAGAGTAACTGGGTCGAAAGGGATCTAGGTCCGGTTTGACCCAACCAGATCCACTGGGATTGGCCTGAAGGGGATGGTCTTGGCCCGATTTAGCGGGGCCTAGTCCGGCCGGCTGGGCCATGGGTTCAACAAGGTCCACCCGGTTGGGTGCGGGCCACCAGGCCGCGGAATTGCCTGGCCCGCTAGCCCGAAGCGGGGGATCTGATCCCCTTCCAAACGGTCGATCCATTTGGGTCTTCAATGCAGCAACTCCAGATGACACTACCCCACCTAGCCATTCTGCATGGACTGGACTTCTTAGGGACTCGCAAACCACGATTCTACCCTCCGCCGCAGCTCGAATCCGCGACCTTCCTCCGCGGTGCACTGCCCGGCTCCAATGCGGTAGACAAAGGTCGGCCACCCCTTGTCTACCACAGCACCTTCGGGACCCACCGTCCTTCGCGGTTGGTGGGTGCCGACCACCGCCTCCCTCGGTCTTCGATGCCACCACGCCGGCAAAATTTTTTTGGGCCACTGGTGAAGCTCCGATGGTTCAATTTTATTCCAGTTCGTGCCTACGGGCTTCCCGGGACGGTGCCTACGTTGTGCGGCCCTTGGTTCCACCATGTCGCCATATCTTCCGGTTGCCCACGAAGAATGCAACCAATACCGAGATCAGCGGAGGGTCCAGGCCTTGTTCGTTTTCCCCGTACCTTCTGCGTTAGTATAATAACAAGGTAATCATTTTAAGAATGAACAACTCTTATTTAAACAATGAAACCCCCCTCCTTGTGTTCATTGGAAGTCACTACAGATGAGGAAGAAGTGTCCCCATTCGAGGGTGATACTGATGAAGGAGAAGGTTCACTTCCTTTGGCACTCGTTGTTGAATCCTCCAACAGTAGTCGAAGCTCCATTCTATGTTGGGGGAAGACATCGCCAACACTTCATCAGAGGTTACTCTCTTTAGTCCCAAAAATCTATGTCCGTGCTTCGTTTAAATAGAAGAAAAGAGGAGATCATCTCACCACACAATTAATGAGGTTTATTAATAAATTTAATTAATGAACCTATTATTTCTCCCAAAGGTGTGGTTACACAACCAAGTGTAACCAGCCATTAAATGGTCTGACAACCCACCAGTCCCGCCACTACCGCTCAATAGTTACAAAGAAAAAAATAAAACAACTTGTTGGGTTATTTTTTTGCAAAGTCAAAAAATTAAATTTTTTTGAATTTTTTCGAACAAAGTTAAGCTTCCCTTAAGTGAATCCCGGCCCTGCGAATTCAATGGAGCCTTCATATTTTTAATCCGAGCACCGGTTCAAAAGTTAGAAATCACCGATCACACATTTACTGAACGTACGTTAAAAAAAGTTTAGAAATTATTTCCGGGCCCTCTAAGCCTCAGAATCATGTGCCTTCAATTTTCACTAACTCATAATAATTATATTTAATTAAAAATATTAAATGGAATTTTTGGGTCATTACATGTTTTTTGCAATGGATGTAAAGAGTTCATTTTTAAATAGAGTAATTTTTGAATAAGTTTTTGTTAAACAATCCCAAAATTTGAAAATATAAAATTTTTAATTCATATTTTAAAAATTAATACAACTTTATATTCTCATAAATAGGATCCTTGGGATTGATATGATAAAATAAATTAGTTTTTATTACAAAAATTATTTTTTTAAAGGAAAGGTTTAGCCAATATTATTTATAAAGAAAGTTTCAAATGATATTTTCATTATATAGATTTATATTGACGATATAATATTTTGTTCAAAAAATTATTTACTATGTAATTATTTTTCTAAATTAATTAGTAGTGTGTTTGATATGAGATTAATAGGATAATTGAAATTTTTTATTGGATTACAGATTAACTAAAATCAATATAAGTATACTAAAGAGATTGATTAAATGTTTGGACCCTATTCTTGTAGTCCTAAGAAAAAACATATTAGTATAAATTCCAAATTAGACTTGGATGAATCTAGAAGGTATGATGATATAAAATTTTATTGAGGCATGATACTATTATTACTGTATTTGAATGTATATATACTATATATAATGTTTTTAATCTGTTTTTGTGATAGATTTTAGTAAAATCCTATAGAAATTCATCTTAAAGATATTAAGAGAGTTATTAGATTTATTACGGCTACATTTGGTACTAGTTTATTTTATTCAAATTAGAATTGTTTTGATTTATTAGCTTATTATGGCTCTGAGTTTGGAGGTTGTGGTCCTGAAGTACTCACCAAACCATTAGGTTCTTTCAAATTTGAGAAAATTAAGTTTTAACTAGGCATGTTAGAAGATTAATAGTTTTTTTATTATAATTACTACCTGTTTAAACTAAATGTATATTTAGAAGTCTTCTTAAGTGTATACTATTATTAAATGTTAATTTTAATAAAAATGTTCTACTTTGTTAATATTGGGTATTTGATACTGTTATTATGTTAGAGGGATATTTTTTTATTAATCCATTTTCATTATATTTTTGAACAATTTTAAAATGGGGGAGAATGTTTTTCAAAATTTAATTAAATGCTCGGTTTTGTAATGTATTAAAAGTGAGTAATTGTTAGTGTTTGGAGTTGAATATTAATGCTTTAATATTTGTGCTTTGTTAAATTATAATTACCTCACATTTATTTAAATTTTAATTTTCTAAAAATTTAAATTATCATATTTCTTAATTGGTATATGTGAATTGATTAAAAAAATGTTTTCCACACATTATTATTCTTTTTATTATTTTCCTATACATCATTCATTTTTTATTTATATTTTCAATTAAAATTATATGAATTGTCTTTATTTCTTAGTGTTTAAATATATATATATATTTTACTCTTTAAAATTGGTCACACACACACATATCAGATCAAATATACAGTATATATATACATATATATACATACTGTATCATATTCTTCACGAAGGTGCCATGGTCGTGCATGACCACCTATGCCTCCAAAACTAGTCGCATGTGCAACACAAGTGCTTAGTAGAACCAGTTGCGACATACATTGTTTCAATCGCCTCTCCATAATAACTCAACCCAGCACATGACCCAATGATATTCACCTCAACCAACATCATCACATATCTACCGCAATGCAAAACTGCTCATCCTCCTACTTTGACATCACATGACAACTCGATCACAATACTTCTCTATATCAGCGCATGCACAATGCACCTAAAAATCATCCCCTTCAGTTTATCCACTAGAATCCACATCCAAGAGAGATCCTTAAACCATGGAAAATAGCGTGATACCATAGATGATCAACTCTATATTCATAGCGGCAACATCTCTATGTGAACCTACAGTAAGATGAGATAAGGGAAACTTATCCTGAAGAGTCTTCATATGATGTTACCATGAATTTTATATACCTATCATGCTTTATATACCTACCATGAATTATATACCTATGGGGAGTTACACTACCTACCATGAAGGATAGTTTAAAGTGTCTGTGAGGTGTTTTTCCAAGTAACCGTAAAGATGAAATGAAGTTATTGTGGTCTAGATAAATAAAGTTACCGTGATGAAGTAAATCCAACCTATCATGAAGAAGGTATTTTAAGTGACTATGAAGGTTATTTTTATACATACTTTGAGTTTATTTTTATAGATACTCAAAATATATTTTATATTTACCACGAAATTTTCTCTCACGGTCAGTATACCTACCTCAAAATAATTTTTCTTCACATGGTTAGTATACCGAACTCAAAATATGGCACAATAAGTATACATATCACAAGTATTATGCCTCACATGTTATGTATAAAAACCATTTTATTGATGCATTTTTGAATACTACATGAGTTTTTTAATACTCTCTAACAAAAACCATTTTCTTGATACTCGATAGAGTTCTTACATAATAGATATTCCATTACTGTGATCACAAAGGAACTTTAATTATTCCACTCATTACTATTGAATTGATAAAAGATCATTAAGCTACATCATCTTGAATATCATCTAATATCAGATGGTTTCATTTTTTTAGATTTTCTTTTGGTTACATTTTTTTAATATGTTTTGATCATTATCAAGAGTTTATGATTTTATTAATCAAAATAATGTTAGTCATGGTTATTCTACCACCTAAAAGGAAGGTTTTTAGGTTATGACCCTCAAAGAAATGTTAGGGTAAGACTAGGTTTTCACTCTTCTAAAAATTTAGTGTTTTTCCTCCATGTAATGTAAAAGGAAGAGTCTGAAAATAGGTTATCACACCTTTAAAATTGAGTTCTTCATCATGGATATTGATCTTATAATAGATTATAGAATATTTAAGAGTGGTCTAGGATCTTGAATATCTGAACCACTATAAAAAAATTACATGTTCACCTTTTAATTTCCGATGCATTGAATCTTTAACACCACACTGCACTGTTGATTATTCAATAATTAATCAATAATTTATTTTTGTTTTAAATTTTTAAAAAGAAAATTCAACATCCTCTAGTTTTTTTTCCTATCAATATTGATCAAAAAAATATATTATGATATCTATTTAGGATTAAAGGAACTCCCTCAACCCAAAGTCTTTTGATTTGGAGGTGCAAATAACGAATCATGAATCACTACTTTCTAGAACTTCCCATGTTTCAGAAATAAATGTATATCACCACACAAATTTACATTAAGATTGTTGATTCTAAGAAGTCTAATTTTTTTGAAAAGAAGTTAATGAGATCATCATCTACCAAAATGGAAACATCCTCAATAACAAAGGTATCCCATAACCTAGGGAATTTCTTTCGTATTAATGTTGTTTCAAATGAAAGTATAGGTTTTAAACAAAATTTTGTGAAATTATTGACGGCGAAAAATAATCATAACCCCATCATATCAATGGTGGATGATAAAAGTTGTAAAAATAATCTTCCCAAAAATGTTTCTAGAAGAGTGGGGGTTTCACTCAAAGATTTCAGGGTTCACAACCTATGAAATTTGGAAATAAAACTCTAGAAAAGAAAAGAATGAGATTCATAGGCCACAATTGGTGTTTCAAGATGTTCTATCACAAATCATTGAATTTCTGGTATAGCATGTTAGTTCATGAAAATAATTTAAATCCATAAGTAAATGGTAGAAATGATAAAGAGATAAGACAACTTTCAGACCAAAAGTAGAAGAAAAAACACGAGTATGTCTTGATGAGAAAATAAAATAAATGTGTTTATTCAAAAAATTCCTTGAAGTCAAATAAAGAAAAAAAGTTTTTAATCAGTGGAAACTTATAGAAATATGTTGACTTGTGTGAAAGGTGGGGAAAACTAAACATAGTCTAAAAAACTGCATGGAGATTCTACCTTAAATGTGGGAGATATTATTGAATAAAGTTAAATAACCTAAAAAATAATGTTCTCAAATGAATTCAATGGAAAATTGAGATGTCACATAAAGTAAAGGTTGAGATAGTAATAAGATAATGACCTATGTTGAGAAGAAACTCTCACCCTAACATTTAATTTTGAGATAGGTTGAGGTACCTACTTATTACCTATTATTTTATTACTTTTGAGCTAGCATGTTGGGAATTGAAGGAGTGGTTTGAGGATAACATTTCTAGATAGTAATGGTGATGAGTTATTTCATGGATTTTCTAGGTTAGTAAATAACCATGACAAAGAACATGAATGCATCCCTTTAGGGAGAGCTTACATGAGAAATAAAGTATGACAATCACAATTTGATACCTAATTATTTGTTATATTCATTAAGGGAGAGTTATTGGTTAATGTAATGATGAGACAATAGGGGATTTATTCTTGTGCACCTGAACATTCTGATGTGTTTGTTAAAGTTTGTATAATATCATGTATTTATTTACTTAATAGACGCTATCTTGAGATCTTCTGAGCATGTTATAAAATGTAAATATTTTATTGATATATTATATAAAATTGGTTATATCTCTCTTGTTTAATATTCCAGGTTATCCCATGTAAACTTAGAGTTGATTAACTATATACTCTTATCTAAGAGAACCATGTGATTTTATCCCATCATTAGAAGAGTTTAAGAAATAATCATATAAGGGAGGAGTATATTTTGAAAAATTATGAGTTAAGAAGACCCCACATATCCAATGAATTTGATTTTCAATAAGGGGGATAAAGTTTGATCACACATATTTCCTTTAAAAATGAGAAGAGATATGGACACCAAAATACGAAGGGTGGGATTGTTGTGCTAAATTGTTTCATTTGTTTTCAATGATCAAATATGTGTTTGTGGATGAAGTGGTGATTCTTGAAGAATTGTTTTGGATTAATTTAATGTAATTGGATATTATACTTGAAAAATACTCCTTGTAATTTTATGATTATTATTTTGATCTTGAGAGGAATACAAGACCAGTGTCGATGGGTGAAAGAACATTGTATATAAAATTCAACAAGGTAAAGACAATGAAAATGTTTATTTTCATGAATAATTGTGGTGTGTTCCCTAAAAAATATAATTACTCTAAAAATATATTATTTTACATGAATAATTTTTAAATAAGAGATTTGAGTTACATGAAATTTAGATAACTAATTTTATTGGCCTTTATTAATAAAGGTCCAACCACCTATCTAACCAAAGGTACCCCGCAAAAACTACTTAGGTGGGTTGGGTCTACTTCCAACCTGCAAGATAGTAGCTTGAGTGGGTGATAAAATGGATAAATATTCATGTGTTTGGGTGGATGCATGGATTCTACAAGATAATTCTTGACTGAGAGAGCATGAGAGAAGGATAGTGGGATTGCACAGGTGAGGTGTGGCCGATGACCCTTGTGGGTGCATTTTGGTTCTAGGAATAGACATCAATATAGTCACATATACTAATAAAAAGGGGCATGGAATAATAAATAGAAGTGCATGATGAAACAAAATTTCGAATTGGGATCTCTATGCAGTGCGACACTATAACACATTTTAGTATGTGGAAAGAATGAGATCTTTTCATTATGTTTTTCGTAGACCATTCAATTAAGTGGATATTGTCTTCTACCTTTAGACTTATCGAAGGGATTCTATATATTGGTATTTTTACACAATGTATCAAATGAATGAAACCAAAATTTCTTCTACATTAAATAAGGCCTCATTGACCATCTATGATTTAGCCGATTATGGAGTTAACATTATATATGATATTGATGCATCTAATATGTATGAAAATAAGTACCCGAGTGTGATGTTTCTAATAATAAAGTCAAGTTTTCGATAAAAAAACATTATTATTTCACAATTTTGATCTAAATAATATATTTATACAATTTCACTTGTATTAATATACAATGAATTAGGAAAATAAAGAATTAAAATATCCATGGGTGTGAAAAAATAAAGAAGTGATCAATCCTTGGGGTATTCCCTAATGAAGATGTTGCATGAAGAAACATCTTGTCCTAAGTCCTTCATGATTTTTAAATGTGGATCGAATGTTGGTTTTTGACATTTCATTAAAATTATATACTATTTGTTATATTTATCCACATAATGATTTCATTTTATGTCATGTGAATAAATCAAGGGAACCCAAAAACCGTTGGTTTTTAAAATGAGTTAACATACCGTGTGAAATATAATACCCATATAATTCTAAAGTATTTAAATGAAAAAATATAATACCTAAGAGTTTTCTTTAATTCATATTTTTCATGAGGAAAATAATGGTTTCATTTATAAAAACATTTAAAACATATAATAATTTATAAAATGTCTAATGCATAATTATTTTGTTGTTGTGGATAAAAGTGTATGTGCAAATGATGAATATTTTTGAGAAAAAATATTGATAGACCATGCATCCATTGTGTAAGACTATTTTGAGATCTTGATACATCTTCATATAAAATAGAGAAGGATTCTAAGACATGTAATTTTGGAATAAGGTGATCACATGCACCCTAGGATTTGAATAATAATATTTAGATCATTCAATATTTGAAAGGAATTTCAAGGCCAACAATATTGTTCCAAAAAAATATTTATGTACTTGAAGGATAGTAAAAAATGAAGTGGTATTCATATTTCTTGTGGAGGGAAAATATATGAAGAAGATGTTATTTATAGCTCTAGATAATCACTGGAAGAAGTGGAAAAAATCTTCCAGTGGAGTCTAGAATTTTAAGTATCTAGTGGATTTTGGAGTAGGAGAAGGGAACAATGGATTATATGTTATATTAGAGAGGGAACAATGGATTATGTGTTTCTGAAGTTTTATTCACTTGTGGAGATAGTGAAGAGTCCATGTTGGGGGGTATAAATAACATGGAAAAGAGTAGGCTTTTATACCTGTTTCTGACTCTTTCACTAGGGCCCCTTCCTATGCATTGATGCAATGCGAATGCACACTCGTGTGTTGTATCCCCACATTCCCAATTTCTAAAGGCAGGTGAATTCTATAAATTTCAATAGATATGTATGCTCCATGTTCAAAAAATGATTATGGGATTTCAATTCCTCCTTCCATGGATTCCTCCATGGAATTAATTTCCAAGTTTGTGTCTCCCTCATAATGTTATGTCAAGTTTGTGGAACTCATTCCTGGTTCTATCACTTTGTGGATCCTGGTTAATTATGTTGCTTCTATATCAATATACTTCTTTCATCTTGATAGGGAATAAATATTCAATCAAGAGAGTAGTCATGTTGGGAATCACTGATCATTTTTGGATACTGGGAACATTGGTCACCAATATTCTTCCCCTTGGGAGGGAATCTCATGTGAGGCATCTTAATGTGAGAAACCCAAGTCATACCATGTTGTTCAAGAGGTAACGACAATGGATGCATAAATATTGTAATTCCCCGAACCTATAAGCCCGGAGTCGGTGCAATATTTTAATACATTGGCATGATTACAAGGAATAAATTCCTGAAGGAACAATCAGTTTAGTAGTCTTGGAAAATATATTAAATACATGAATGTTACATTAAACATTCAAACATAAAAAACAACATAAATAATCTGTTGAGAATGCCATTATTCCCCTAGATTAACCCTACATATCAAATATAACACATTTCTTGGAATCCAGGGATGAAAAAACATAAGAAAGGGGTGAGCTCAGATGCTTAGTAAGGGTAAATAATTTAGCGGAAGCTATAAACTTTTAAGGCAAGATGTGTAATATTAACAACAGCCTTATAAACATATACTTGAACATAAAATGGATAAAATAAATCAAACATTACCATATAAACATGCACATGGACATTCTACTAGTCTAATAATCACATTTAATAATTAGTTTCATAATGATGGAATGTTTAATGCCAGACATCATTACAACATAGTCAAGGCCTCGTGCCAAGACTACAAATAATTGTTTTGTCAAGGACTTGTTCCAAGATACTAGTTTGTCTCATGATACCTACCAATGCATCGCGGGGCTATAACGGGCCCCGCCCATCACTTACTAAGTCCACTGCATTCCTCATATGAAAATATTGAAACATAACACAAACATTCATATTAAAACTAGCATACGAAATGTCAATACTTCCACCATAAACCATGAAGGGTATAAAAATAGCACATACACAGTCAAACATATCATAACTCATTCGATACAATATGGAAGATTATATTATAATAAATCAACCTTAATCAAGAATAATATCCAGTAAATAATGTTGACATAGTTGAAAATGATTAGTAAAACTTTTTGAGAGAAATATTCCTTTTTGTGAAATCATTTAAAAGTAAAACATTTATAAAAAAATTAATTTAAAAGATATTTTTGAATCAAAGTTTCCCATACAACTTTTAAACTTTTTAAAGGAATTAAAATTTTAAAACAATCATCTCCATATAAATAAAACCTCATAACCATTTTGAAAACAAAGACATTAATGAGAACGATTTAGAAGAATAAATATTTTAAACATTTAAAATGATGTTTTAGTTAAAGAGAACCTTAATATAATCTTTTTGAAAATTATTTTAGGAAACATGGACATGGATTATAAATATTTCCTAGAAAATACTTACACATAAACTATCTCAAATAATAATGAGATTGAGGAATTACCCCTTACCTTGTACTTTCCCTTAGTTGAGGGTACATTTAACCTTCTATATAATGAACATATTATGTTATTAAATTATAAAATAACATTATTAATATTTATTATATCATACATGATTAATTTATGGCTTTATATGTCCCATTTAATAATTATTTCCATGTTAAAGTAACATTTTGTGTAATAATCACTTTCTTTATCGTAAGTGTTTTAACTTGTTATTCTTGATCATATCACTTGTATGATGATTTAATTGCTTCCAGAATATAAAAAATTATTTATATATCATATATATTCAGAATATAAAAATGTATAATGGATATATATATGAAATGGAAACCACAGTTTATGGAGATGGTGGGTCGTACGTACGCATAAGCGCTCTTTCTGTTTTCATATCGTATTGAACGGAAGTAAGTGAATGAGATATATATATATATATATATATATATCCATTAGCACTATTATTTCACATATTACATACTTATTAACAATATATATTTTTATAATCATCGTTTAATGGTGAATGTGGAAACGAATCTCATCACGTCGTAGAGACAGTAATCCCTACATACACACGAGTGACGATATCTTTTCCTTAATGATTAAAAGGTATGTAATTGGATGGTATATTAATTATATAGAAACATTATCATGTTATATTCATTATTTATATACATAATACTCATCATTATATCCATGAAAATAACATAGTGTTGAATAACAAATTACACCACGACGTGGAGATGGTAAGCCGTATGTATGCACACATAATGACTATATAATTCATAGGATGAATAGAATAATGAATATGGTTGTACCATATTTATAATAACATAACAGTATGTATAAGGTAATGAATTTATTATTTTGGTATGGAAATAAAAACAAAAGAGAAAGTGGAAGAAGAAAATAACTTTGAAAGAGGTGAAAAAATAATTACTTCTTCTTCGGGTCTTTCCTTTTGATTTGAAAAAAAGGGATCCTTAGGTTGGATTTCTAATCAAGGTAAGGACTCTAAGTTTAATTGAGTTAAGCTGGGAGGATATTTTATCAGGTTTTAGCCAAGAAAAATGTCTTTGGAGGTGTGATTTTGAGAGAAGGGGAAGTACCTTTTTATTAGAGAGGTTAGAGTCACTTTTGGAAAAGCTTGAAATATTATTTTATTTTAAAATCATTTTGTATTTATAATAGTTATAAATGAATTTATTTCAAGGATAAGGTGGGTATGGGTCTAAATAATCTCAATAAACAGGTTTTAGAAAATTTTAGGTCACCATATTAACCTTATCTTTTAGATTTAACCCTTTGTTAAATAGTTTCACTTTTACCATGTCTTCTTGTATTAATATAATATATGGTTAGTAAACATACTATAAAATTCCAAGAGAACCCCAAGTTGTTAATTAATGAAATACATTTCATTATATGAGTCCTATGTACGAACCTTATATCTGTATGAATATTATATCATTTAATAATATAGTATTTGTTTTAAAAACTCATTTATTTCTATTTTAAAACTTTTTAGTATTTGGTTTTTTTAAAAGTCAAAAAAACTTGATTACTTAGAAAAAAATACATTTAATTAAACCTAAAATGTCATATTAACCTATAAAATTATTTTATGGCATCATAAGTTTCAAATAACATTTATTTTAATATTTATAATATCATTTATTTTATTCCATCATTAATAAGTTAAATACTGCGTCATCATTGTGTCATGAATAAATTTAATTATATAATGTCTAAAAATTATAAATAATATACCATGATGTAGGAAATATTTTTATATTTCTAATGAATATTTATAGTCTAATCTATATTTTGTATAACCCTATATTAAAAATGATTTACTTAATAAAATATGATTTTAATACTTTTAACACTTCTTTAAAAAAATATAATAAATGTCTTAATTTAACCCAAATGGATAAAAAAGGATCTTAATTTTCTCCTAAGGATTATTTTGGGCGAAATAAAATAATCAAATATAATTAGGACATGTTTTGTGGTAATTTTAATATTATTTTTACCTTTAATTAGCCTATTTACTTTAAACCACAGTAAATAAAATTCAAAAGTTACTATTTACCAAAAATATTTTCATCCAATTGAACCACATTTTAATTTATAATGAAAAACATATATGTTGGAGTTTTTGAAATTCAATTCACAGAAGTGGTAAAATTACGTTTTATGCAAATTTGCAAATGTGCCTAGAAGGTAGGTAAATGTGCATATACGGTGGGTAAAAGACGTTAAAAGGTTCAATAAAATTGTATATATCTAATATTATTATGAAATTACTCCAATTAATTTCATTGTATTAATAGATGTATTATTATATATTTTTACTTTAAAATAAATTTAAATTTAAAAATAATTATTTAAATAAAAAGTCGGTTGTAGACAATAACGCAGTGTATTTCACTATTCATCAAAAATTTAAAGTTTTCAGAAAAATACCTAAAATTCACCCTAATATAAATTCGATATTCCAAATTCAAAAATAAATTATATTTTACCAAATTAAAAACATATAAGTTCCATTAATTAATTTAAAATTAATTCCCGTTGTCGAAACCAGAAAGCGTGTTTTTACGAAATAAAAACTATCAATAGATTGACCTTTGTTTATATCCAATTTAAATGTGAAATTACTTCAAATGATCAAAATTGGATTACATGGTAAAAATATAATCCAATTACACTTTTAAAACAATTAAAAGAACAATGTAACTATATAAATAAATTAGATGAAAAGCCAGTTTTGAATTAAAATATGGTATTTTCACTATTCACTAAAAAAATGAACTTTATCAGAAAAATACCAAAAATTAACCCAAAGTAAATTTTGATGTCCCAATTCTAAATAATAATTTTATTTTGTCAAATAGAACATATAAAAGTGATACCAACTAGATTTAAAAAGGGTTCGCCATTAAATGGCAGTAAAATTACATTTTTTTTGAAAAACACTTCTTTTATGTGAAAAACTAAATTTGTTTTTATATTATGTCTAAAAACACATAATATTGATGTTAAAATTATATGATGTATATAAAATTCAAAATTCAGTTAATACTATTCATAACCTCCTTTTGAACAACTAGTTTGGTTAGTCGTGGTGCAATCGAACTCGGTTTTGCGTACGACACAAGTTATTGAACTAATTTAAAGAGATAATGTATTACAAAATCCTGGGGTGTTACACTCTCCCTTCATTCAATAAATTTCATCCTCGCAATTTAAAATTGTTCTTCAAAAGTAAGAGGTTGAAAATAGAAAATACCTTTGTGGAAAACCGACATCAGAAATAAGGTTAATAAAATTTAGTCTTAATAAGAGGGAAAGGGAAATGAGAAATTTACCAAAAAAATTATGATCTACGATAGGAGAACATTGGTGGAATTTATTTACACCTAATTAGAGGGAAAATGTAAATATTTATTGGGAGTGATTGAGGTCATCAATCACAAACAAGTGAATAATAAATGGAAGATTGAGGGCTTCAAAGCCATCAATCTATGATTATTTAAAACATCATCGGTTCAAAAAAGCATATGGTATTAGGATAACACATTTTTGGTTTTAAGATCCCTTCCCTAAAGTTTAAGAATTAATTTATTCATATAATTAGAGGAAAAAAAATATAATTGACAAGTAGAGTTTCATCATTCAATTAATACCTACCACAAACTCATCTTTCAGTCCAAAAGATAATAGAATTCAAAAATATTCTATTTATTCTAATCATATAGTGTTAAAAAATAATCAATTTATAATTAATTTTCCAGACTATTTTAAAAAAACTAAATTATACAAACCAAGACATCACGTAGGCTAGTGGTAGGTGATGCACCCCTATCGCCCTTCAGTTGCGGGTTCAAGTCTCGCAGCCTTACCGGACGTGACAGGTCGTCACCCGACCTCTGGGTTGTCCTTTTTATAACAATAAAAAAATAACATTAATAAATGATTTAACCTTAAAAATAGTATCCAATGTCAAACTTAATCCATTCCAACCTTTAGAATTATTAAAAATACTTCTATCCAAACTCACAGTCCAAAATTTATAAGGAAGGTCAAAACAATGAAGATATTTTTTGTCACGTAATAACATGTGAATACCTTCATCATGTATTCTTTTAAAACACGGTAACAACCTGAATTACTATAAAACCTTATTGATTACATTAATGCTCCCTTATTCCTTATATAATACTGGATATAATCCTTATATTTAAAAATTTTGTAAACTCCAACAATAATAAAATAAAAAAACAATTATTTAGTTTCAAAGTAGTCAAGAATATCAAATATAATTTATCCAAATAAATGATATCTTATTCCAAAATCACTACCTCAGTATCAGAACCTTATTAAGGTTTTTCTTTCCTTCAACCATGTATTTTCCAAAAAGTTTAACTTGATTTTGAGTCACTTTTCTTAGAACCATTTAATCTCAAATCCTCAATGAAATAGTAATGAAGTACAATCCTTATATACTCTATAATTATTATAACTTTTTCATCATCAATACAATGCTCAAATTTCACAATTAAATAATAAAAATATAAGAACACTAATCATTCCTATTCATCTGTGGTAGTATCATAACTTGATTATTATCCAATAACATCATTTGGGTATACTCTGATGATTGGGACATTGATTCTCATAGTGACCCAACTCCCTGTAGATGAAGAATTGTACATTTGAAACATTTTTCTTATCTTTTCAATCAAGATCTTGGAGTCCTTTTTCTTCACACTTATAACAAAATCACATTCCATTCGAGCATTTACCAAGGTGATTCTTTCCACAGTTATCACATATGAGAAAATTCTTCTTTCCCCTATTCCCTTTATTCATCTTTCTATCTACCATACTTTTCTTCTCTTGCCTCCCTTCAAAGCCATGGGACTCAGAGAATTATTTACTTATCTTATTAACACATGATACTATTTATTAATATGATGAGAATACGTGGAAGAATATTTTACATCTAAATGTTGTCTTAATACCATGAAAGATATTATCCTTCTTACTCTTTGGATCATGCGTATTGCTGGAATTATCATTCCTTATACTGGGTGTCATTTCTAAATAATGGCATACACTAGGTTAGTTTATGAATCACAATACATAATTCCAAACTTGTAAAATACCTAATGTAAATTGAAAAGATTATGCATATAATCTATAATCATAAAAAATGTTTTCTTTGAGGAAGTATTTACTCATAAATCCTTCATAATGGCTAGTAAAGAAAATGTGAATTATCCTAAGCATATCCTTTGGGAGTGTCATAAACAAGAGTGCAGCAAGGCCTGTTGTCGTGTAACAAGATACCTCGGGTCAAGCTCGAAACTCCTTGTCCAAGTTTTCACTCCTAGGTACATCTGTTCCAAAGCTGCCTCTACCTGCTCATATCTAGTCAGGGATGTATTTCTTGGAAAATAAACAAAATCTCTACATTACCAAAATTCTAGGAAGTTCTTCTATACTAATCCTCAAAGTCGGTCTTAGGGTATTGTTCTCTAATCAGAGTTTTTCTAAATCTAGTTTCCAAGGTTTGTACTAAACCTCATATTATACCAACTATAATTCCCCGACCCCAGAAGCCCAAAGCCGGTGCATTATTTTAATATATTGGCATGATTACAAGGAATCAAGTCCCGAAGGACCGATCAATTTAGTAGTTTTGGAAAATAGATTACATACATGAATGTTACATTAAACATTCAAACATAAAACAAAACATAAATAATCCATTGAGAATGCCATTATTCCACTAGCTTAACCCTACATATCAAACATAATACACTTCTTGGATTCCAAGGAAAACAAAACATAAGAAAGGGATGAGCTCAGATGATTAGTAAGGGTAAATAATTTAGAAGAAGATATAAAATATTAAGGAAAGATGTGTAATAAAAACAACAGCCTTTTAAATATATACTTTAACATAATATAGAGAAAATAAATCAAACATTACCATATAAAAATGCACATGGATATTCTACTGGTTGAATAGTCATATTAAATAATTAATTTCATAATGAGGGAATGCCTAACACTGGACATCATTACCACATATTCAAGGCCTCATGCCAAGAATACAAAAATTTTTTTTTGTCAAGGCCTTGTGCCAAGAAACTGGTTTTTCTCACGAGACATACCGATGCATCGAGGGGCTATAATAGGCCCCACTTGTCACTTACTAAGTCCACTACATTGCTCATATGAAAATGTTGAAACTAAATATAAACATTCGTATTAAAACTAGCATATGAAATGTCAATACTTCAATCATAAACCATGAAGGGTATAAAAATAGAAAATCCACAGTCAAACATATCATAACGCATTCGATAAAATATGGAATATTATATTATAATAAATAAACCTTAATAAAGAATAATATTCAGAAAATAATGTTGACATAGTTTAAATTGATCAATAACACTTTTTGAGAGAAATATCCCTTTTTGTGAAATCTTTTAAAAGCCACACATTTATAAAGGAAGTCATTTAAAAGATATTTTTTAATCTATTTGTCCCATAATACTTTGATTTTTTTTAAAGGAATTAACATTTAAAAAAAATCATTTCCATATAAATACATCTTTAAACCCATTTTGAAAACATGGACATTAATGAGAAATATTTAGAAGAACAAATATTTTAAACATTTAAAATGATGTTTTAGTTAAATAGTAACTTCAAAGAATTATTCTAAAATGTATTTTATGAAACATGGACATGGAAAATAAATATGTCCCAGAAAATACAAACACATAAAAAATCTTGGATAATAATGAGATTGAGGAATTAACCCTTACCTTGTACTTTCCCTTAGTCGAGGATATGTGTAACCTATTGTATAATGACCACAGTATGTTATTATATTATACCAGAACCATAGTGATATTTATGATATCATTCATGATTAATTTATGACTTTATACAACCCATTTAATTATTATTTCCATGTTAAAGTAACATTTTGTGTAATAATCGCTTTCTTTATCATAAGTGTTTTAACTTGTTATTCTTGATCGTATCACTTGTATCATGATTTAATTGCTTCCATAATATAAAAAATTATTTATATATTATATATATTCAGTATATAAATAAGTATAATTTATAGATATATTAAATGTAAACCAAAGTTTATGGAGACGGTTGGCCCTACGTATGCATAAACACTGTTTCCATTTTCATATCGTATTGAACAGAAGTTAGTTAATGAGATTTATGTTTACATATATATATATATATTTCTAGTAGAATTATTATTTCATATATTACATACTTATTAATAATATATATTTTTATAATCATCGTTTAATGGTGAACGTGGAAGCGATTCTCATCACGTCATGGAGACGGTAAGCCGTACATACACACAAGCGACGATAACATTTCATTAATGATTAAACGGTGTGGAATTGGATGGTATATTAATTATAAAAAAACATTATCATGTTATTTTAATTATTTATATAATAATATTAATCATTATATCCATCAAAATAACATAGTGTTGAATAACAAATTACACCACGACGTGGAGACGATAAGCCTTACGTACACACGCATAATGACTTTATCATTCATAGGATAAATAGAATAATGAATATGGTTGTACCATATTTATAATAACATCACAGTATGTATAAGGTACTAGAGTTATTATTTTGGTATGGAAATAACAAGGAAATAGAAAGTGGAAGAAGAAAAGAACTTTGAAAGAGGTGATAAAAGAATTACCTCTTCTTTGGGTGTTTCCTTTTTATTTGAACAAAATAGATACTTAGGTTGGATTTATTCTCAAGGGATTGAATATAGGTTGAATTTAGGGATGTTGGTAGGATATTGGAGTAGGTTTTGTTCTTTCCAAATGACTTTGGAGGTGTGATTTTGAGAGAAGGGGAAGTACCCTTTTATAAGAGAAGTTACGGTCACTTTTGGAAAAGCTTGAAATATTATTTTATTATAAAATAATTTTCGGTTCCTAATCCTTCCAAAGAGATTTAGTTCAAGGATAAGGTGTGGATGGGTATACATATTCTCAAACTATAGGTTTTAGACAAGTTTAGGTCACAATATAACCTTATCTTTTAGATTTAACCATTAGTTAAATAGTTTCACTTTTACCATGTCTTCTTGTATTATTACAATAAATGGTTAATAAACTTACTATAAAATGACAAGAAAACACCAAGTGATTCATTAATGACATATCTATAATTATACGAGTCCATTTACTGAACATTATATTTTTGGTAATTTTATATCATTTAATAATATAGTATTTGTTTTAAAAACTCATTTTTGTCAATTTTGACACTATTTAGTATTTCATTTTTGTGAAAGTAAAAAAAAACTTGATTACTTAAAAAAAATACATTTAATAAATTCTAACCTGTCAAATTCACCTATAAAATTAGTTGATGGCATCAAAAGTTTCAAATAAAATTTATTTTAATATTTATAATATCATTTATTTGATTCCTTCATTAATAAGGAAAATACTACATCAACCTTATGTCATGAATAAATTTAATTATATAATGTCTAAAAATTATAAATAATATACCATGATTTAGGAAATATTTTTATATTTCTAATGAATATTTATAGTATAATTGTTCTTATGTATAAACTTATATTAAAAATGATTTAGTTAATAAAATTTGATTTTAACACTTTTTACTCTTCTTTAAATAAAATATAATAAATGTCCTAATCTAACCCAAATGGATAAAAAAGGATCTTAATTTTATAATAAGGATGCTTTTGGACGAAATAAACTAATCAAATAGAATTAGGAGATGTGTTGGGATAATTTTAATATTTTTTACCTTTAATTACATTTTTTACTTTAAACCGCTGTAAATAAAATTCAGAAGTTACTATTCACCAAAAATTATTTTCATCCTATTAAACCACATTTTACTTACTGATGTAAACCATGTATGTCAAATTTTTAAAATTTAATTCATAGAAATGGTAAAATTATGTTTTATGAAAATTTGCAAATGTGCATAGAAGGTAGGTAAATGTGCCTAAAAGGTGGGTAAAAGACGTTAAAAGGTTCAATAAAATTTTATATATCTAATCTTATTATAAAATTACTCCAATGAATTACATTGTATTAATATTTTCATTATGAAACTATTTTTAATATAAAATAAATTTAAATTTAAAAATAATTATTTAAATAAAAAGTCGGTTTTAAACAATAACGCAATGTTTTTCACTATTCATTAATAATTGAAAGTTTTTAGAAAATACCAAAAATTCACCCTAATCTACTTTTTATATTCCAAATTCAAAAATAAAGACTATTTTACAAAATTCAAAATATAGAAGTTCCATTAATTAATTTAAAATTAATTCCAGTTGTCGAAACCAGAAAGCGTGTTTTTACGAAATGAAAACTATCAAAATATTGACCTTTGTTTATGTCCAATTTAAATGTGAAATTACTTCCGATGATCAAAATTGGTATAAATGGTAAAAATATAATCCAATTACACTTTAAAACTAATTAAAATAACAATATTACTATATAATTAAATTAGATGAAAAGATAGTTTTGAATTAAAATGATGTGTTTTTCACTATTCATTAAAAAATGAACTTTATCAGAAAAATACCAAAAATTTACCCAAATTAAATTTTGATGTCCCAATTCTAAAGAATAATTTTATTTTTTTCAAATAGAACATATAAAATTGAGAAAAAATATATTTAAAAAGGGTTCGCCATTAAATGGCGGTAAAATTACGTTTTTTTAAAACACTTATTTTATCTCAAAAATTGAAATTATTCTTATATTATGTCTAAAAAAACATAATATGTATGTTAAAATTATATGGTGTATATAAAATTTAAAATATATTTAATATTATTCATAACCCCGTTTTGAATGGCTAGTTTGGTAAGTCGTGATACACTCGACCTCGGTGTTGCATATGGCACAAGATATTGAATTACTTTAAAGAGATAATGTATTACAAAATCATGGGGTGTTACAAATATTAAGAGGATTTTTTACCTCAGTCATACCACACTTATTAATAGGGTATATATTTGGGGTTATGTCACAAGTTCTATGTCTTGCAGATATGGATCAAGACATCTGGTTGAGACAGATCCGGACATGAGGTTAATTTCACGTGGAGATAAGAATAGGGTTAATGTATCATGGGGATATGATGGATGAATCAAAATTCCCATTAGAGGTAGCTCTATAAGGTTGATCAAAACCTCCTTGAGATGGATTAGGGAGGTTTATCCCTAGGGGGGATGATTCCACACATAGGTTGAAGGGTGATAATGCCCCTTAACTTGAACCATGAATGGATGGATCAGAATGCACCTTATGAAAAATCTATATGGTTGATCAAAATACCCCTTTTGATAGATTAGGGAGGTGTGTCCCTAGGAGGGATGACGCCACACTTGGGTTGAGGGGAAAGAACACCCCTTGAGGAGAAAACTAGATTGTTAAACTAGAATCCCCACTGAGATAGATCCAAAAAGTTGGTCAGAATGCCCCTTGAGATGGATTAGGGAGGTGTGTCCCTAAGAGGGATAATTCCACTTCTAGGTTTATGGGTGAGAACACCCTTTAAGGTGAACCCTATATGGACATATTACAACTCCCCTTGAGAAAGATCTATAAGGTTGATCAAAATTCCCCTTCATATGGATCAATGTGGTATATCCCAAGGAGGGAGGATGCCACACTTGGGTAGATGGGTGAGAATTCTCCTTGAGGAAAACACTAGATAGATGGATAGAACATCCCTTGTAATGGATCTATAAGTTTGATCATAATTCCCCTTGAGACTGATCTTTATGGTTCATCCCTAAAAGGGATAACCTGATTTTACTATTGGTTGGGATGCCCCTTGAGGTAGGCCTGATTGGTTGATTATAATTCCCCTTGAGGTGGATCATAGAGGTACATCCCTTGGTAGAAGCATGTATGTTTACCATTGGGCAGGATTTCCCTTGAGGTAGACCCAAGAGGTTTATTGGAATACCCCTTGAGGTGAATCAGGGAGGTATGTCTCTAGGAGGGAGAAACTAATTTAACCATTGGTCGGGATGCCCCTTGATGAAGAACTTAGAGGTTGATCAGAATTCCCCTTGAGTTGGATACAAGTGCACTGAAGGAATTGAGAACATTATGTACGGGACTCAGAAGTTGTTTTGTGTGGGTTTGGAGGGTTGTGTGCAAGAGTTGTGCTATCAAGGTGCTCTACCACAAAGGAAGATCAGGGGGTCTCAAGGTGAAGTTTCACACAAGAATTGAGTTCATGTAAGAAATAGAGTTGTGTGAAGGATTTCAAGGTTTTCTGAAAACCAGGGTTGCACACAAGAAAATTCTTGTTCAAACACTTGATATGCATTTAGGTGTTTTCATGAGGATCAAACCACTACAGGACAAGTCAATTTTGGGTCCACAGGAGGTCTGTGGTAAAAGATTCACTACCTTGGGTTGTCCATGTTGCACAATGTCATAGAAGATCAGTTTTATATATAGAAGATTGATGATTTGTCTTATGAAGAGCCTCCCTAAGAGAGTTAATGACCTTCTATTTATATCCAAAATCCTTAGTAATGGGTGCACAAGGTCTTTGGTGTGGAATGGGATTGCGTTTGACTTTTTACCTTTGCTGTGGGAGCACCTTCATGCAAGCTACCCAATTAGACATCGTATTTGGTGCGCAAAGAGGTCTATTGAATGCATAATTTATTTCTTGTGTGTAACCCTTATTTTTCATGTTCACTTGACTTGGTGATCTAGTTATCCTTGGTGTAAAACATAAAAAATTTCATCTCCTTTGATTCACAAGAGGTTTGCGTGCGAAATTTGGTTCTTGTGCACAAGCATTGAAACTTCCACACACCACACTCATTGGACCTAGAATGCTCCTTCAGGGTGATCTAAATACTATTCTCATACAAAACTATCCATTTTGATGATTTAGTTAATATTTTATCACTAATGAATCCCCCCTTGGAATATTAGCTAAAAGGGGAACAAAAGGTCATGTTCTAAGGGAAACAACGAAGAGAGGAGATATTTCTAATGGGGGGCACAAAATTATTACACCCACGTGAAAGACTTCATTACATGTCTATGTAATATTAAAAGTATAGTTTAACATGTTTTTAAAGTATAATTCTTTTGTGAGGATATCAAGGTGGGGAAATAAATTACTGACAGTGCCGTAGAGAAGGAGTTCAGGATCGTATTGGTCGATCCTATAAAAATTGTAGCTCGAGTAGTGGGGGTATAACATGATGGAAGGCTGGGAGATGTTGGTTTTCTAAAAATAGTTTCTTGACACTTTCCTTAGCATCTGGATGTTCTAGTCAGTGACACTGGGATGGGACTTCACCCATGGATGTTGGTGATGGAAAAAATATTATTGGCCAATAGTAGAGTGAACCTAGGGGTAAACATGCTGGCCCAAATCTACATTCTACTAGGACATGTGGAAAGGGGAGGAATTCCAAGGAGGATCTGTATCCCCTTACACTTATTTCACGATTGGATCATGGAAGACTTTGGGGGTTATGAGTTCCTGAATACCATCACCCCACCAAATGTCGGTCTGCAACCATCTTCACAGAACATCATCGAGGTCAGGCCAGTGATGCTTGATGAGATCAGGGTCACCATCAGAATAAAAAATAATGAAAAATTTAACTTTTAACCCTTATCAACCTCTATTATCCTGATGGTGTATAACCTACATGGTACATGAGAACATGAGTATCTTCAAAGTTTCAGGGATGAAGTGATGGTGGCTAGGATTAAAGACCATGTGTACTATGAACCACACAAGTCATCCTTATTTTTATGGTAGTTTAGGTGCCTCTGGAGAGAGATGAAGAGAGTATACATTAGGGTCTATGAGTATCAGCAAACCTTTTTTATTTGATAATATTTGGTGGATGTTGATGTGTTTGAGCTTAGGGGAGACCATTACACTGCTGCCAACCAATTTTGATGCTAATATGTTGACGGATTATGCTACCAACTGGGTGGTAGTGTACCCAGGTGATATTTTTCATAAACATATATATATGATTGATATAGTGAGTTTGGTGATGGTGAAGTAGGGTGGTCGGTGGGATACTCCTTGGGGAGTGAGATAGGAAACAAGGATAGCTCAGGTTGGGGCTATAATGGGGACTGCGTAAGGCGTTGTTGCACTCCCACCACATGGAGGAGGGGGATCACAAAAATGATCATGGTAAAACTAGGGGGATCCCATGCTAGGATGAGCCAAGCTAGGGAGGTTCTTGGGAAGAAGATGAGGTACTTACTACAATTGACTGCTGATGCTGTCTTCCCCTCTCTCTATATGGCTTGGATAACATTACGAATGTGCATATCGGCATAGGACATGTGGAAAAATATGATCTGATATAGAATTGAGTTACCAGAGGTTGGACTCATATAGATCACATATGAAGTACAATTCCACAAAAGAAATGTGTATTTGATGGCCTTGGATGACTTTGAATTCATATGGGGGGAGTACAACCTTCCTTCCAACCTAGTACAAGTGATGTTTTGTGGAGAGAAAAGTTGGGAGTAGACACCACCTATCAATGAATCATTTGAGAAGGAAACAAAAGATGAGTCCATGTAGGGATCTAGTGGTGAATAATCCTAAAGATCATCTAACAACCAATGAATTTCCTGGGTGTGTGGTGAAATCACAAACTCCAAGTACAATCTAGTAGAAATTCTCAAGTTAAGCCTATTAATTTATCTACCTCCTCTAACCCTTCCTCTTTCCATGTTCACGAGATATAACCGAAACTTTTATTGTATAGGGGAAACTTGTAAATGTAAAAGGGGCCCCTTATATAGGTTGAATAGGTGTACCATTGAGTATTTAAGAGAATTATTTGGGGCCTATGTTAGATATTGAAGAAGCTGGTGGGCCATATGAGGTAGTAAGAGAGGCTACCATAGTGCCTTAGGTCCAACCTATCATCTAAATGGGATCAAACCCTTAAATTATAATTATGTCACCCACTATTGAATAAGTGTCCTATTTAGTGTGTCTCATTATTCAAATCCCCTTCCTCAAGAAAAGATTTCATCTCAATTCATTCATCTCTTCCAGACCTTTCAAAGATCTTTTCATCGAAATATTTATTTTGTTTTCACATAGATCCTACTCAATCAACAAAGGGGAGTCAGTGATTGTTGTTGAAGTACCAACCTGTTTTTAGGGGTATACTATGAAGATATCCCTACCAAATTCCATGGACTATGTTTTCTGATACTCATCCTATATAAGGTTCTCTCTCACACAAGTTCAACTTTTCAAGTACTGATCAAATTGAGTGACATGTTCCCATTCTAAGGATTTATCGAAAGTTTTATCACTCAAGAAGGGGATGAGGTTATGAAATCTAGGGGACCTACTTTGATGACTGCACTAACCCTTTAAGATCTATTTATTCAAGATGATATTTCCATGGTCCTAGGTGAACAGTTTACTGTGGTCATATGTGATGCCACTGGTTGAGAGGAAATTGAATCTGGAAAATTCGAGACTACCAAATAAGACTAAAATTAGTATTACCAACCTATTGACATGGATCCTGACATATAAAAGTGGACCAAGAAATAGGATCCTGATACTGCTATCTTATTAGCCTTCTTTGAGCATAGGCCTGCACCCCCTAAAGAGTAATAATACTCTGGGTCTAAGGTTGCTAAAGAAGACTATATTTTTTGGAATAAGGAATGGATAATCATTGAAATCTTAATCACCTAGACCTTAGAGTCATATCTGGTAAGTAATATGGGATATCTCCTCCCTTGGCTATGTAATATGGGCACTGGAGGGGTGGAAACTCTTAGTCTTCATGTGATGGTCCACAACTTCTTTGTTGAGTGGGTGCATGAAGAAAGTCAAAATCTTGGTGTTTACTGGCATAAAAAACTATGAAAACATTATAAATATTTAGGATTTCATCTCAGAAATCTAACATCTATAGGATAAAAAACGAGATCATACTACCCTTCTTAATGCTCAACCAGAGGTGATCAGTCAGCTGATGGATTAGCTGGAGGGGGTTAATAATAAAATGAAGCATGAAATTGATCAAATAGATAAACTCCAAGGCAATCAGGACCTAGCGTAGATCATGGATGGGGATCTTTATCCTACAGATAATGAAGAGGAATCATATATCAATAGGTGGTAGTAGGTTTTTGAGGCCACATTCCATAAGCTGGGGAAGATGAATCACACAATTGCTGGGGTGAAGTTATAGGGGTAATTTTTACACAAATCAAGACATTATCCATCACGTGGTTGACCCTCACCAAATGCCACACTTTTCTTATTTAAACTTTTTTTCAGGCATGTATATCTTTCATTTTATTTATTATCACATTTCAATCATATTTCTGAGATAACCAACAACCAATCCCTAAGTTCACATGAGACATGCTCAGTGTGAGAAATGAGGGACTCCGTGTGATTTCTCATTCATATGAGAGCATTTAAATATCATAGAGTACTCAATGATCTACTATTTTTTACTGACCATCGTGAGTGTTCAGACTGAGAGAGGTTTCGACTAGAAAATGGGGCTCGTAGAATAGATGACTTGATTTTTTTCAATGTATTCTAGTGCATGAATGAGATAATGCAAGGGGAGTTTAATTCTACCCAAAAAATGGTGGAATGAAGAGTGTAAATCATGGTTCCCAAAATTTATAACATAATGGGATTGACATCACGATATAGTATAACTAATAACCATGTTCAAAACACAATATCTATATTGCCTAGCTGTGAATGGGGATAGAAAAATGATGGTCGACTACATACCAATTTTGAAACATATAACCTATCTTAGAATGTCATCCAAAGTCTTCCAGGATTTTGGTGATCCTTTTCTAGACACAATTTCATTAATGTTTCCCTTTAGTTGTGGATGAGGACGAGGATCCAAATAAGGGTTATGAGAATCATGAAAATGAAGTGATGTAATTTTCAAATAGATTTGAGAAATTCTGAAATTAAACTATCGTGGCATAAATCACATTGGGGTGGGCATATTGGTCTAAAACAAAGTCAATCTTATTTTTTAGGGGAAGTTTCATCTTGGATTTTGAGTGATGGTGGATGCGGTAGATGACCACCACCAGAGGAAAGCGACTCTTAGGAAAGGGCCTAAGATTCCTTGTAGTTTTACATCCTGTAATGAGAAATATGAACACACAGTTTAAATTTGTACAATGAGGTTGGGGTTCAGGGAGATTATACAATGATATTCCCACTATTTCTTCCCCATGTTAAGATAATACAGAACCCTATGTCAATCGCATAAGGTAGAGTAACTATTTAACGTCATACAAAATGGGGCGTAGTGAACTGATGTGTACGATACCCAACTTCTAACAAAAGTGAGAGAAAATAAAGGCAAAACAATAGGGAAACCCTACAACAAGAAATGGAATCTTGGGTGGGTCATGTAAATTTTACAAGTCATGTCACTTAGGACATGTATTTTAGTTTAAGGCCATAAGGCTTGGACCATGGGGTTCCCTAAAGTGTTTGGTGTGGCACAAAAGAGTATTAATCTAACCTGAACAAGGGACTGGGAAGTCCCTTATGCCATGAGAAACATAATGGGTGGGTTGAAAATAGTTTATGTTCATGGTTCTTGGACTACAATCTTAGTTTAAGGACAAAGAGTTTGAACCATAGGGTGCTCCAAAAGGACATCTGTGGTATTGAGAACTGACAAACCCGATGTGAATGAGTGACAAAGAGACACAGAACCACATAATATATTCCTAGGAGGATTCACACACACTCTAGAGTTATAATGCTTTGACTTGAACCATAAAATGGTAGAATACTATTTCTAATAAGAGTATACCCTTTAAAATGAGAGTATTGAATCTTCTCATAATTGGATATGAGGCATCCAAAATTCATGCAGGTTTAGGCTACATTTTAGTGTCATGTGCAGAGGTCCTTAGTGGTTATTCATACCATATTGTCCATATGGGGAATCTTAGTTCGATACATGGTAGAATCATCTCTTACTCAGAAGCATACCAAAATTTTCCAAGTAAGACTATAGTTTAACATCATGCAATGAGGATGTACCTTTCTCACACCAGATTATGTGGGCATCCAAACACACTGATGGGTTGAGGTATTCAAATTAGGATTATACATTAAAGGAGGCATTTGGGATATTTTATGTGATTAAACTATAACTAATAGATAGTTTTGTAGTGAATCTATGGCTAGGCCTGCAGACAGAAAGTCTATGCATCACTATGTATCCCATGAGAATAGGAATCAATCCACACAATGTTATGGAGGTGGATGCACATAGTTTAAGGTTATACAGTCTGGACCATGTAAAATAGTTTAATGTGATTTTTCTTGGACTATAGGAACAATGCTTGTTCCAAGGGTATACTTGTGGAATGTGAAAGGTGAACCCAATTTGAATAGAGCCAAAGAGGCTCATGCCCTGCACAATTACAGAGAAGTAAATGAAAAATAGTCTAAAGGTCATAATTATTTGACCTTGAGGGGATATTATTTTAAGGTCATCGAGTTTGTACCATAGGGTGTTTCCCAATTGGATATATGTAGCATGGATGAGTAAACAACCTAACATGAATGAGGGCCTAAATGGCCTAAAGTCACACCACATATTCCTAGAAATACTTGCATATAGTTTAAAGTCATGATTCCTAGACTTGGACTCCTAGATTATGGTCATAGAGTTTGTACCAATGGGATATTTTGTGTAAATCAATCACATTGGTACACACCCTACCAAAAATCATAAACCCATGTGAGTCTTACTCAGTGTGGGAAACAGGGAGTGGTGAGGGAATTTCTTTAACACATGGTAGCGCATGGTGGGGGTGAGGAGATACCGTGTAGAGAATTTCCCTGTGACACCGACCTGCCTACTCGACACGTGTATATGTACGGAGGGGTGACACCAAGAGTTTTGTAATTCCACCAAGATATTGTGATGTGGAAAGCGTAGATTGATAATTTTGAGATCTAGATAAGGGACGAATGATTGGTTGGGATTGACTATGGATCTTGTTTGAAACATAGGGAACACAACCACGCCAGTTAAGAATGTGGTGAGAAAATGAAGGATCAATTATTGATCAGGTTTAAAACATAGGATCTACCATTTGTTTCTAGATATCCATATGGGTACCAGTTAAGGATGTGAGGTGAGACTTGTCTAGACATCATCACAGTTAGGGGACATGTTTATAATTTAAGGATAATATAAAAAATCCAAAATAATAATGACTCGATGTTTAGAAATGGAATGAGGGAATATCCATATGCGCTTTATCCCTCTAGGTTACATGACACAATGAATATAAACCCACCAATGGGATACATCAAGAAGTAGGATTTGAACCTGGGTGTTGAAAATAGTTTTGGGAGGTATTTCATAGACCATATGGTGGATACTAGTTCAAGGTCTTAAAAATCAGACCACGAGCTCTTAGTTTAAGGTCATAGACTTTGGATCATGGGGATTATTCCAAAAAGAGACATGAATAGTGTGGAAGAGTGAAAAACCTGATGTGGATGAGGTCCAAGGAGATCTAACACCACACCACACATTCTAGATAAGGCTCACCCACAATTTAAAGTCATAATGATTAGACTATAAGTAGGATATTAATCTAAGGTCTTAAATCTAAGACCAATGATGGGGCTAAGAGGATTCAAAATTTGATGAATTTTTGGTTGGTACTGAGGATGAAAAGTAATGGCATCACAACATATCCTATAAGGATGTGAATCAAGACACATTTAATTCTGGAAGGTGACACATGAAATTTAATATTGTATGGTTTAAGCCATTGAAAATACTTTAAAGTCTTGTTGCTTGGATTATAGGGGAATGTTCACTCCAAGGATGTATATATATGGAATTCAAGAGTTAAAACCCAATGTGAATAGAGCCATGGAGGATCCCATACCAAATACACATATAAAGGTGAACTACATAAAATTTAAGGTCATAGTTCACAGACCATAATAGGGGACAAGGGGATGTAGGGTTAATGAATTTTTAGTAGGGAATGTGGATGGGAAGTCTTGGTGTCACTAAGTATCCTATAAGGATGGGAATAAATACACATATAGTTATAGAACATAGTTTGGTAAAATACCAACAATGGTGGGAGAAATCCTCTCTGGGGAGGGAATTGAGGCATCAAATGATTATCGTGGGGTGTCCCATGTTCAGTAAATGAGGTAATGGTCATCTCTTCAGAGGTATCCCATTTTAAAATGGGGTAAGACAATGTATTATTAATAGGAATCTGGAACCTTTCCTGGGTAAGTCCACAGTTTAACTTTATGCACTGAGGATGTTTATTCATCTAGTTTTTATCATACTGGGAATGATGAACTTGTCTGAGGTAAGATTTCAGTTTAACATCATCCACTGGGAAATTTTGTATCCCAAGTTAATATGTGTGGTGTAGCGGAGTGAAAAAACCGATGTGAATGAGAGAAAATGAGGCCCAAAGCCACACTACATGTTTCTAAGGGGACTTTAATAGGATTTAAAGTCATGATGTGTGGACATGAACTCCTATTTTAAGGTCATAGAGTTTATACCCAAGGAGAAATATCAAATGGAAATGTGTGGTACGATGGAGTGAAAATCCCAAAATGAATGGGAACCATGGAGATACGATGCCACACAACACATTCTCGAGGGAACCCACTTATAGTTTAAAGCCATGATGCTTGGAATTGGGATCCTAGTTTAAAGTCATAGAGTTCAGACCTCAGATAATAGTTTATAGGTCATGTTGTATGGACCTAAAAGTTTTCATTCAAAGTTTCATTTTATAAACTTGACATTGGTATGAGGTGTGATACACTCTCCATCCATAGAGATTAAAGAGTATGAACCATTGAAATAGACCTTGTGAATGATGTAAGGTCCTTACTAATTTGTCTCTAACTTTGGAGGCTTCTTTCCAGGAATCATTAATATCATGAGAGCTAGTACCGTATCACCCCAGAGGAAGGAGTGGAGGAAAACCTTCTTTCAGAACACTCTCACTATCAAATTCTGGTGCCTTTATAGATTATTCAAGGCTTAAATCCTTTTCTATTTGATGGATTATAACTTAACTAGATGGCAGTTTTCTATATTTTCTAACGTCTATTGGTCATAGAATTTAGTTTTGAGTGATGGTAATTGAAACACAATTGGTAGGACTGATTTTTTTCTGTACACTAAGGAATACATAGTCACCTTCTTAGAATTATAGGTCATTATAAAATAATCCCAGAGGGAGTTTGGGAGATTATCCAACTAATCTTTTCTATTTTAGACCCCCATATTTTTCAGAATATTTGAGAAGGTTTTGTTGATTACCTCAATCTATCAATTTTCTTGCATGTTATAGTGGAAAGTGTGGTTTGACTGGATTTTTTAATTGGCATAGAATATATTTAGTTCAGTAGAGTAGAAATTAGTACCATTTTCATTAATAATAGCACGAGGGACTCTAAATCTATGGATGATGTGGGATCTCATGAATTCATTCATAGATTGGGCCTTGACTTCCTTGAGAGGAATCAGTTCTTTCCACTTAGAGAATAAATCCATCTTTGTCAGAATGAACCTAAAATGGCGAGACTTCATTGAATGATATGGGCATATAACCTCAAGTCCTCATACTGCAATGTGATTAGAATACTTAAAGGTGTAGATAGGTTCCAATGGCTGATTCTCAAAATTGGAATGGATCTGACACTTGTGACACCTCTTGGAGAACTCAATGCTATCATTGACCATGGTGGGATAGAAGTAGACCAACCTCTGAATCTGGTAAGATAACTTAAACCCCGCTTTATGGGCACCATAGGACCCAATATGAAATTCCTATATAACCCAGGTAACATCAACTCCTTGGATGTGATGGAGGATAATTACATCAAACCCATGTCTATTAAGGGTTTTCTCACTATTAGGTACACTTTGTAGGGTGAACTGTGATGCGCTCAAGTGGATTCTCTCATACTTGGTTCGATCTAGCAGGATAATATGACATTGGATATACCCAACAAAAGGAATTTTCAAATAATTTGTTTCCTTTATTGTGGGGGAACCTGAGGGCCCTAACATGGAAACACTATCATCCAGCCGGTTTACCTACTACAAGTCATCATTATCCAAAATGGAAGGAGTGATGACTGTCTGATGTTCTATATGAAATAATTGTTCATCCTAGTCTTGATCTATAAGAGATGAAACTAGGCTATCCATTACATCAGATCAACCATACTTTGACCAAAGAACATAAGTAAATTCCATATGAGAAGTGAACTAGGCCGTTAAATGGTGAGTGTGATCCAGTAAAAAAAAATCTCTAAATTTATAGTGATATAATCCCCATTAATTATTTTAATGACTAACTTAGTGTCCCCCTTCACATGAAGGCAATGGAAATAAATCATGATGGATTTCTCGAGACCAGTGATGAGATCCTGAAATTCTGCCTCATTGTTGGTATAACCTTACTATAATAGGAATAATTATGACAAGACAACCTATGTCGGGAAGATAAAGATAATCCCCATGCCTACTCTATTGAGCTGGGTATCATTGATCTTTCTAAAAGTCAAGATCCAGAGAGAACCATAAAAATGTATCTTTTAAAAGGTAATAGTCAGATCCACTGAGAAGGTGGCCTCTTGTAGGAAATTAACATCTAGGGAAAATTTTTTAGGAGCCGGATGAGCATAGAAGAAGTCTTCCAATTCTTAACGCTTAATAGTTTTCTATAGAAAAAAATTGATGTTGAACTACTAAAGGATCCCTTCCCAAAATTCCATTCATCCTATCAGCATTAGGAAACTCAAGATATAATTTAGCAAATCCTAAAAGGGAAACCACCTGTATCTTGTGATGCTGCAGATAATTTCGCTACTCCTACACTGTAAAAACCAACGTGAGGAAAGTCTTATTTATATAGAAGTATCTAGTCTCCATGTTGATGAGAATATGATTGAGATAGTATAAAAAATTTTCTCAATGTTCATTGTTCTTCTAGGCGAGAAGGGAACCAAGGTACCATTCTAGGGTGGTCACATAGTGGACTAGAGGATTCCCAAAGATAAGGGACATTAGAACCATAGAATATAATATATACTAATTTATTTTCTCAAACGTGGTCTGGCACTCCTCATCCCACTGATAAATGGATCCTTTCTTCATGAGACTCTAAAATTTATTAAACTTTCCCAATATATTTTTGATGAATTGGTGTATATAGGCTAAGTGTCTTCAAGGCCTTGGATCTCTAGAATATTTCTAGAAGGATGAATTTGGTTGATGGACTTGATATTCATTGGGCCAATCTCAATACCTCTATATCAGATGATGAATCCAAGAACCATCCCTGAGTTAACCCCTAATTCACACTTTAATGGGTTCTTCTTCATATCCCATGAGTGGGGGAATTAGAAGGCTTTCTCAAGGTCTTTTATATGGTCTTGACGATGGAGGTATTTGACCAACAAGTCTTCCATGCAGCATTCCATAAACATCCCTAGAATTAGTTTGAAGATGTGTTTCATGTCTTGATAATAAGTGTATCCTACATTCATTAGACTGAAGGGAATGAAATGATATAAAAATTTCCCTTACGACATCCTGAAGGTGGTATAAGGGGAAAATAACCAATCGATCAATGGTGGGTGAGGTCTCAAAAGTCGATATAGCATTAGATCTACTCATTCTTCATACTGATTAGAATAATGTTATGTAGACATTTAGGTTACTATAATTCCTAAATGAAGTTTGATTTGATAATATTATCATCCTAAACCTTGAACATATAATAATGGGAGGGGTGAATCTTCCTGGGAGACTGCTTAAAAACCTAGTGACTCACCGGGAGGCCTAGATGGTAGACCGAGATCCGAGGGTATAGTCTTGGAATCTCATCATAACTCTAGGAGAAGACATCACGATACTACTTCAGGATGGACATGTATTGTTGTTTCTCCAATAAGGGTATAACTTAATTTCTCAACATTAGCCTTAGATATTCCTTGGTAACCAAGTTCACCTAAATCAACTCACTGAAGGTTGTGGAGACACCCTATTTAAATGAAGGCGGGGTGTCTTCCAATCCTTATTCATCATATGAGGTAGGAGAATTAGTGATAGGATGTTTATCCTTATTGGTTGACTCATATAAAACACTGATGCCTACTTGGGAAGATATGGAATCCTTTCTAAGGGGATCATACTCTACTGAAACTATTGTGATAGTTTCTATTGTGCTGATTCCATCAAGCATCTGACCATAAGTTCCATGCTTGATGTCAAAGCAATGGTGGTGTGTCAACTTCTAGTTCAACCTTTACCTATGGAATAAGAGTCCATGCTGTGAAATGGTAGCCATAAGGTGAACCTCTCAGTACTTTATAGGAGTGGAGGATTCTGGTATCACCTGGGCTTATCCTGTGTAAGGTAATCCAAAGATGTTCCTCCATTTCAGGGATTCAACATCCATTTTTCTCGAAGATAACAAAAAAACTCTAAGACATGACATTGTGTGTTATAGCTAATGAATCAAGAGAATGATATCATTATCCATGTATTCCCATGGACTGGATGTAGTGGTTTGCGCTCAACCTCATTGGTTTAAAGCTGCATCCCCTCCCTCTTGTAATAGCCTACATCCAGGTAGTAGGATTCACAAGAATTGAAGGGAGACAAATCACATTGGAGTACCCATACTCGATCGTTGGGGGATTATTTTAGGCATAGTTGATACCAGGAGGGGAATATCATAAGAATATGAAGCCATGGCCTACCCAAAATCTCATTGTAGGCAATATCCTGAGAGACAAACATGGATTAAACACTTTCAATAAAGACTCTGAAAATGGATTTTTTAATTAATCCCACAACAAAGTCTCTAATTGGTCCTTTCATAACCCTAAATATTCAAGTTGGAAGGAGTCAAGTCTTCTTCAGTATCCCCAACTCAGCGAGAATCCGAGTTTGGATGATATTGATCTCAAAACCTATATCGAACTAGTAGCTATGAACCTCTATACTATTGAACTTGCCTAATATACACAGTGAGTGTATGTACCCTAAAATGAGGGTGCATCATCCTACTCAAATAAAAAGATGATGGCTTAGAATTCTTGTTTCCTAGATTCTTCTACACGGTAAGATTTTGTGTACGCTTCATTTGTTTAGAACTAGAGGGGTTTTTAGAGGCTTCTTCAAGGTCTTCACACATTTGTTTCAATAAGTGGAGGGACTAAAGGATTTATAGACTCACTGATATGTTGGAAAGATGCTTAATCACTCCATACTTTCATGATAAATGCATATTTATTCCCATAAGGGGACTCTCTTTGGAATAAGGAATAATTGGTGATGTTGGATAAATAATTGGGTTTAGGATGGTACTGAAAATACCATGGTGCGGAATGGATAACTCACCCAGAAACAATATCGGTTGACTATCAGCTAACTAAGATTTAGATCTTGTTCGATAAAGATGATTATGGCGTGGTCATGGATAATCTTATTGATCAGGTATAAAAGTTAGCTTTGGCGTCATTTTTGATAGGACAATCTTGGAGGATGGTTCCTATTAATCTCTATAGAAAACCTGTTGGTTTGTCTTAGTAGCATGCATGGATCAGTTTGAGGTACCATCCTAGACATTCTGGTGGTTCACATGGTCATGGTCTCTCCTTTGATGTAATTGACCAGAGGCACCCAAGGGGTTTTTCGAGTATTCCTCATCATTGAGAAGTGTGAAGTAGTATACCATCTCAACAATATTCAGAGATGTATGCCCGCACTCATCGTTAGAGGATTCCTCTAATTCTGTGTAAAACCTGGGCAAGATTCCCAACTCTGGAGGCATGAAGTCACCAAGAGTATGGGGTGAAATTTGAACTAGTTGAGGACTTTTATTTCCTTTGTGTCATTAACTTCTTCTCTTCTAAGGATCATAAGGCTACGATGTGGATGCAGAAGAAACGCATGGAGGAGGCACAATGACTGTAGGAGGGACTATCTTCCCTAAGTAGGAACATATAACACCATGGGCATGAGTGATTTCTCTATAATCTAACCAGTTTCCATACATTTGGGTTATATGGATGGAAGCTATCTACCATTCACTTGAATCCTCACTGTCATTTTTGGGCTTGATAGATATTTGTGTTACCTGCACTTGGAAATTTTTCCAAATTAACCAAACCATTATTCACTTAGTATTAGAGTCAATCCTTGAAAAAATAACATTCCTTGATGGAATTTCTGAGGATCCTGAGGTATGAGAAATGGCCAGGGTGATCAGTTCATCAGAATTCCTAGGGTCTTCTGCACGTTGGAAGCTTTAGAATCCCCTTTTCCAAGGAACCTATGAAATAACCCATGGCCTATGCATACTTTAAGTAATAAGTCTGATGTATTATACCTGGAAATACAAATATATAATCTCGTACTTGATGAGGGAGTAGGGCCACATTCTCATGACCACTGCCATCACGAGGTGTGGAAAATTGGAAATATTTGTCTATTCCATTCTTATCTGAATAACGAGGTAGTTAGTGGAAGTCAGGGTTGATCTAATGGGGAAAATGGAAAAGCAATGGATTTGTGCAAGTTGGTGAATCTCAATTTAATATCTAGATATAAATGAATGATTAAATGGAACAAAAATGAATAAGTGAAACTATTTTCAAAAATCAAATTACAAACAAAAGAGGTAATAGAACAAATAGAAGAATAAATGTGTCCGGGTTGAAACTAAATTAGGGTTTATTGTAATGGTCATTCATTAGTATTATATTAATTATTGAAACTTTTTTACAATGGGTATTCAAATAAATTTATGTTTCTTAGTCTGATAATAATCAATTATGTAGTTAAATGATTAAATCATTGGTCTGGTGATTAAATAATTAAAGCCCATTAAAGTTATTTACCCTGAAAATAGTGTCAAAAAGCTCACCCAATGGTCAAGGGTTCACTTATTGCAACTCATTTAGTTATATCCATTGATTTTGATCTTGGTATAACATGACACCAACAATGATTATGGATTTGTTTTTCATTAAAGTAATTGTAAAACAAAAATTCACAACAAAAGAAATGCACCAAAATTTAAATTACAATAAAACAAAATCTTTTATTACAACACAAACACAAGATAACTAGCCTCTTATGAACACGGTCATTGTGTGAAGAATGAGAAGAAACTCAGTCCATACCAAGGATACAAGAGGAAGAAGGGGAAAGGGATAATTATGCTAAAACAGAATTGAAAATAAGAAATAAAACATAAATTTGGATCAGAGGGGAGATTAATCAGTAGAGTGATAGAACCTCTCCCAAGATTGTCCAACCTAAAAAATGGAGGGATGCCTCTCTATTTATATATTTTTATACTACATGGAATGTACACTAAATTATGTGGCATGTAGTTTGGTCAACTTTACTTTTTCTCAGTTTTTCCGCCAGTAGGTGATCTTCCGCATCGTCTAATGACTTTCAACACATTGGGGGTTGGTTAGTGGGGGTATGAGGCATGTCACATTTCCCCACTTAGTGTTTAGTTTTAATTCTATCCACTAACCACTTCTAGATGGGCGTACATGGTGTGTAAATCTGTATTGCACAATGTGTTCTCTCTGGTTGGCCGCACGAGCATGTACTCAGTATGGCTAAACCATGTCGGGGAAGGTTTACAGAACATGTGATTATAAATTACACATCATGCATATCTTTATTTTCATTCTTATCACTCTCGATTTGTGAATTTGGATGAAATCTCCTAAAAATCACCAAAAACACATAAATAAAGAATTTTCTCCATAAAATATTGTGTATCTAGTGAGAATATATATATATACTCAATAAAATGTATGAACATGTTTACATTAATCAGTTACATCAAACTCACCCCCACATAGTCATTTTATTACCCTCTAGAAAAATCTCAACATCTAATTAATATAATCCAAACTCTAAAAAGGTAAGAATTTAAATAATTATACTTATAAATACTATATCCATATCAGAGGATTTTAAAAAGCTCAAAACTTATTTCAATTCCAAAGATATTCTAATCATGCCTCCTATATAATTCAATTAAATACTTTCATCCTCGTTTATTCACATTGTTCAAATTTTCATAAATACACATGCCACTTGATGATTTACCTCCCTATAAAATTACACACTCATCACT
Source organism: Viscum album (assembly GCA_963277665.1). Classification (NCBI taxonomy): domain Eukaryota; kingdom Viridiplantae; phylum Streptophyta; class Magnoliopsida; order Santalales; family Viscaceae; genus Viscum; species Viscum album. The sequence continues at coordinate 771,910,096 of OY728155.1, read as the reverse complement.
CAGGATCATTTAATCTAAGTTATGGTCAATCTCAAGTATATACACTCTTTGTATATGATTTCAAGTATTATCATTCTACACCTAGAAATTAAGTCACTTAAATCCTGAGATCTTTTAATAAGGGTCAAATGATTTTGAGTATAAGTGGTAGGAATGTACTGATGTGAAAAATAATATCACTGGATTAAAAAAGGAGGCTTAATTATTAAATAACAAATCATGATATTCAAAAACAAGGTTCAGTGAAAATAAATCCCCAATCAAGAACTCTCAAAGTTCACAATCACAATGATATTTCCTTACCAATATAGGTTCTCAAACCTGTAATAAGTGTAATGAATGAAATTTTGGTCCCTCATTTTTTTCATAAGGGACCACTAGAAATTCAATGAATAGTGGTTTAGAACCCTTCTTCCAAAATGAAAAGAGGTACTCTTCCCCACACTTAATTTTATGGTGGTTCACCAAAATATACCATGAATTGAAAAACTCCCTCCTATAAGAAAAAATGAATTGCCATGAGAAATTATTAAATAATTAGGGTAGGAAGGATAAATAGACTTATAATGTGGCTTCCTATCAAGATAGTTCATGGTTTCTATGGGTTTTATGAAGGTGAGAAATAAGGTAGGTCTCAAGGTCGAAGGGAATGAAAATATCAATCAAATGCATCAATAAATTAAATTTGATTTAAAATATTCATGTTTTTAAGAGAAAGACTCACAAGTTCTAGAAGTTATGCATAGCCAAAGAATCTCTCAAGAAATAGGATATAAGAAAGAATATGACAAAAGGATTATAATATCTATCGATAATTAGGATAATAATGGATCAATATGGTCATGAAATGAATTAAAATGGATAGTCTAATAAATTAAATATATCCAAGAATTTAAATAAAAAATAAAACTATATCAGCAATCATTTTAAAATACATTAAAATTTAAAATAAGCATGTAACTTTTAAAATTCTCATACATGTCTTAATTATTTATAATTATAATTAATAATTTTTTCCACAATTTAAATTTTTTTCATCTATTAATTATGTATCCTAGATCAAATTATGGGAAAAGAATAGCGTAGTCCAGAGACTCACCCCCACACATAATATGACACATGGTCCTCCAAGTGAAATATGAAGGAAGAGAAGAGGATTTAGGGAAACAGAAGTGGTCTAGGTAAAGGAGGAGGATATGAAGAAGTAATAATAAATAAATGTAAATAAAATAAATTTGGAAATAATACTCCCCTCATAATGAGCTTGAAAAGGTGGAAAGAAGTTGAAGATGAGACGCACATAACATTCCAGAGTACCTGTGACCGTCGATGAAATGTAAAATCTTTTTTCATGAACATAAACCATCATATCACAATAATTTCACAAAATAGATATATATATATATAATGGAAGAAATGTGTAAAAATAGTCACTGAGTAACCTTATAGGTGGAACTATCTGAAATAGGTGGATTGGGAAAAGGAGGATCAATCGTATTAGAAGGTAGAGGCATTGACCCTATACTATGGGTCATGGAATCGGCTTGTATAACTCTTGTGGAAGTAGTAGTAGTGGATTCTGGTCTAGTAGTAGATTTAAAAAAGAGGTTAGTGGATAGTTCTACAAGCTTTGACAGTGCTGCAGAAGGTCAAGAATCAAATGGAGGAGCATGCATTGGTGGAAGTGGAAAGCCCAAGTGGTATAGAATAAGGCTCAACATGCCATCCATCCATGATTGTGTCTGAGAAAAGGTAGCTTGGATGTACTCTATAGTGGCCAGAATGAGGGAGATTAGGTGATCAGTTGAGGTTGTGTGTGGGGATGTGGATGGTCCAAAAGAAGAGGCGATGAAAGGGAGGAAGAATGAAGGTCTATTGGTCGAGAATGTATGTCAGCTGGTGGTGGGGGGGGGGGGGTGGTACCTGATCAGAAACACCACCAGGGGATGTTCAATCATCTCTATTCCCCACTAGAACTAGGTTATCCTATATGATTACAAATATATCTTCCCAAATCTTGACCATTCTCATGCATATAATCGTGAAAAAGTCCATCATTTGGGATAGCCTAAGAGATCGTAAAGGAGATATGGACGTTAACCCACAAAGTAGTGTTCCAATATGGTGGAATAGAAAATACCGTTTAGGTTTTCCTGATATCCATGGATTATAGAATTAAAGTAGGAGGTGAAAAGACCTGGGAGGTTAAGGTAATCATACCGGACAATGCTTGTAAGGAGAACCATGTCATGTTCAAAGACGACACCCATGTCCTCATGGTAGGGAAAAAGGATGGCTCTAAAACACCTATGGTTGAAATGAAGGGAATTGGAAATGATAAGAGTTATCTTATGTGAAGTGGGGGTGTACCTATGTTCAGGACCAACATGCTGCCACCATATGAAAATGATATTAGAGCTCTCATGATAGGTGAGGGTGGAAACATGGGTTGTGGTGGATGGATGGGGGTAGAATCCACACCCATAGTTAAACCCTTCCATTGTTTAGGAAAAGTGACATATTAATTGCCTAAATTGTATAGGATAGGTCGTGTTGTTGGGAATTTGGTGGTAGGTGGGCCAATTGAACTTGAAAGTAGTAGCGAACTCTAAAAATAAATCAAGAAATGTCAGAGTGCTGAATTTGGAGATGTCGATCATGTGTGTGCGCCCGAGGAGATCCTCTATATACTACTAGATGACAAGATGTTAGGGAATATCGATGTCTAAAAATATCCTACTCAGTTGGATCATGTGGTGGGAAACTCTACCCAGTCTCTTTGTCATTAGATGTATCTCATCGAAAACCATACAAGGGTGCAGCCAGGGTCGAGCTTCTGATGGAGCAGGCTGTGGTGGGGCCCCATGTACCATCATAGAATGTCTTGCTAATGAGGATGTGGGTAGATATGTGGATTTTGTAGAATGATCTGAGGTCGTTCCATCTGTGTAAGGGGGCACAATGGTGTCTAATGGAGCTTTGATGTAGTTGGAGCAGCAAAACTAGATCCCTCTGTTGTGGTAGGAGGGGCCTCGATAGGGGAAGGATCAATGACTACCAGAGATGGTGTAGTGGTGTCTACTGAAATAGAATCTGATGTAAAAGATGTGGATTCCATTATGAGAGGGGATAACATCGCCTAAGCTAGATACTATGAAACTAGAGGATATTCCACTGAAGGTAAAATCGACCCCCTAATCCGAATCAGGCTGGATTTAGGTTTCCCACTAGTAGTAGCAGGCGCATGCCACTTTCCACTATTTCTATCTCCATACACCATAGTTCAAATGGAAAGAACATAAGAGAATAACAGAAAATAAAATAAAAAATATATAGAAGAAAATTGAGAAAACATCAAAATTAAAGTACATGATGTGTAGATAAATAGGACATGATGCGTCGTATCATCGTGTTTCTAACATGTTTACTCTGTATATACACACCAAGTGAGAATGTGTTTGGGCCAACAGCCAGTACGCAATGTGTAGGGTGGGATACACACCATGTTGTGAGACTTAAGGAATCTATTTGTGTTTTTCCCGAAAACAAACTTGGCTAGGGGTTTAAGAAGCAAAGTACACATCGTGTGTGAGCACATGACATCTAACTTGCATAGCTCCCTTTGACATAGATCAGTCTTTCAATAATACAGTACATGCCATGTGCTGAATGCACACACTATGTATGGGTACATGGGGTACTGACCATGTGGGACTCAATATATGTGTTTCTCCTTAATGTTGGGCAGAGGCACTGTACATGGTGTGTACCAAACATACACACCCTGTGCTTTGAAAATGTGATAACGGAGCATGTGTGGTCATGTAAAAGAAGTGAATGGTGTATTGTTCTTCAATGAACCCGTGTACTGTGGGTTTGGACCTAAATGGTCATTGAATAAAAAAATTGACCTAAATAGATGCAAAACTCTAAAATAAGGGTCATAGAATAGCGTACCTTGAATGAGGATCAAAATGAGGGAGATTTCATTGCCTGAATAAAAAAAATAGACGATTGAAGATGGGGAGGCATATAGATGTATGGAGGAAGCCTCTTGGGAAGAAAATAGGGGAGAGGTGGTGGGGGGGGGGGGCTTGACATAGAATTCACATGGTTAGGGCTCCTGGATTTTATAGCTGAGATATACGGCATGTGGGATACCGTACACGACATGTATATATTTTTTTAATATATAAATTATTAATATTTAAAATATTTTTATCATAATAAATTATATGATAACAATTATATATATAATTAATATATATATATATATATATATATATTTACATAAAAAATAAACCTATACACACAGTGCACCAGATAAATACACACCGTGTCCTCTAAAATTTTAAAAAGAGAATGAAAACCATCAGTCCAGTGCTTGGGGAATGATTCAAATCAATGACAAGATGATCCAAATACAAGACCTCAACCACTGAATTGAAGGTTTTATTAATGCATATTTTTATTAACTTTAACTATTTAATGTATAGATAAATTACTATATGGGGAATATAAGAACACACGACATGGGGTTTTAATTTTTTAAAGATTGGGATGATGTGGAAAGATTAGCTGAATTCAAACCTAGTTCTTTTGAACCCTAGGCTATAACTTTACCAATTGGCCCACATTAACCTCGACTGATTAATTATTTTTAAAAACATTTCAAATTATTATGAAATCATGGAACACATGACATCTACCAAAATACACACTGCGTGGTTTTATTTAAGTAAAAAATGATGGAACTGAACCAGTTAGTAGGACTCAAACTTGAGTCTTTTGGATCCGTGGGCTACGACCTGACCAAGAAATTTATCCCAACCATTAGTTTTATTTTATTTTTAATAGGTTTTATTTACTTTTTAAAACATGTAACATTTCATTTAAAGAAAACATGGTTCAAAAAATAATAAACATCATACCAAAGTTAGGTGCATAACGATTCAAACTAGTGTTTTCTTGGATACAATCTAATGACCCTTCCATCGAAAAAGATTCATTTTTTATTATTAACTTAATTAATATTTAATTATAATAAAATTTATATTTAAATATGCACTAAAAAGATAAGTACATGCCATGTATATGGATACACATGGCGTGTAACCTTTTTTTTCTTATTATTGAAGTAGTTCCAAAAGAAAGAAGTGGTACGCGACATGTGGAGAGGAATTCCATGACAAATTTTTATTAAAAAAAAATTAAATAAGAATAAAGTTGAGTGGTTGGGTTTCCTCCCAACAAGAAACTCTACTTTTGGTCTTTGGATTTACCTGAGTTAGGTTACTTACCCATAATCTGAAGTCGGATGTAGATTTCATCACAAGAACCACCACGTATTTCCAATAAATTTATCTTTTATCCACAATTCTTGACATTCAAATGGTATAAGAGGTGGATTATAGTATCCCTGCTCTTTGGCCAGTAGATTCTGAAGGTGGACTTATTTCTTGGTTTGATCAGGTACATCCTCCACCTCCAGGGGTTCCTACTTTATTATGAGCAAAACCTGAAAATAATTATAGGAACCCCCCAGAGTAGGTGTATACTCAACTGAGGAATTAAAAAGAAATAATTTATCAAATTTAGAATCAATATGTTGTGATGTTTCCCCATATTCAAAGTTTGAGTTTTTAAATTCAGGTTCAGAAATCTCTTATGAATGAAAAGTGGGGCCCACATCATAACCTGTCTCCTTAGTTAAAAGAGAATCATAGTACCAAATATCAAATTAAACTGGAGTATCCATATGAGCTATTATCTCTAAAAGTTGATTGACCAGAGTGACAAGTCTTACCAACCTTTCAGTTTCACCCATCTAGTGTGTGGTAATTTTTTCTATCATCGATATTAATCGTTCGACATTACCTGAATATGGTTTTAGAAGATAAGGAGGAATGGGTGGGGTGAAGAATGTATAAGGGTATTCATCATATTAAAACACATCATCCATATATTGATAATATTGTTTTGGATACTGGTATGAAAATGCTGAATCATAGAGATAAAAATATTCTCCAGGTGGATTGTACCAATTTATAGTTGAATAGAAAACCATAGGGAAGTGGGGTCAAGGGTCCCAAGAAAAGACTCAAGAAAAGAAAAAGGAAAAAATCTGGGTGAACCAAACTTAATTCATACTTAAACTATTTATTTCCATTTCCTCAGAACTGTCACCATAATCTAACCACTCCTATCATGAGGTGTAGTAAATTGGAAATATAAGTTTGTTCCATTATAATATTACTAACTAGGCAGTTAGTGTAAATCTAGGTTAATCCAATGGGTAAAATGGAAAATCAATAGAATAATGAACATTGGTAAATCTCAATCAATTATCTAGATATAAATTAATTATTAAAGGAAACAAAAATGAACTAGTAAAACTATTTTCAAAAATCATATTAAAAATATAAGAGATTATAGAACAAATAGAAGAACAATCATTTAGGGGTTTCAATTCAATTATGGTTTATTATAATTGTCATTATTTAGTATTAAATTAATTAATGAATCTTTTTACATGGTGATTCAAATAAATTGTAGTGTCTTGGTCTCATAACAATCAATTATATTGTTAAAAGATTAATCCCTTGATTTGGCGATTAAATACTTAAAACCCATTAAAGTTATTTAACCCTAAAATAGTGGAAAAAATCTCATCCAATGTTCATGGGTTCAACTATTTTAAATCCTTTAGTTATCACCATTGGTTTTGTTCATGGTCTGACACGACACCAATAGTGATTATAGAATTTGTTTCGTTTAATGAATTTGAAAAAAAATTCTGAACTAAAGCAACACACCAGAATTTAAATTAAAACAAATGAAAATATTTTATTACAACCCAAACATGGGAGATCTAGCCTCTTATGACCACGGTCACAGTGTGAATGTGGAGAGGAAGAAAGGTAAAGGGAGAATTAGGAAAAAAACAAAATTTAAAATACGAAAGAAAACCCAAATTTGGATATGAGGGGAGATCAATAAGTAGTGTAGAAACACCTCCCCATGTAGTGTCCAACCTCGAACATAGAGGGATGCCTCTCTATTTATATATTTTTAGACTATACAGTGTGTACCTTAAATTACACGACATGTAGTCAGGTCAACTTGACTTTTTTTTCAATTTCTCTTTCAGTAGGTGATCTACCACACCTCCAATTGAATTTTAACGCATCAAAAATTGGTTTTTGGGGGTACACGACATGTTATGACACCCCACATGGAATTTAGTTTCAATTTCATCCACTAACCACTTCTGGAAGGAAGTATACAGTGTGTAAACATGTATTACAAAGAAGGTTCCCTCTGGTTAGCTACATGGTAATGTACTCATCCTATCCGAACCATGTCAGGGAATGTTTACAGGATGTGTGATTATAATTTACATGTCGTGTATATCTTTATTTTTATTATGATCACTATTTATTTGTGAATTTTGATGGAATCTCCTAAAAAACACCAAAAAGACTGAAATAAAGAATATGTTCCTTAAAACATTATGTATTTGGTGAGAAAATGTTTTTCTACTCAATAAAATGTATGAATATATATACACAAATTGATAACATAGAATGACACAAATAGTGATAACTAATGGAGTTACAATATACACACCCATGAATATTGGGTGATCTTGTTGACATGGTTTTAGGGGTAAATATATTTAATTGATTTTATGTATTTTATGTTATTAATATTTTCATGACTTATTATATACTCCCTTTACTTATTTTATATTAAATGTTCATAATTTGTGTGAAATATTAATGTTTTAATACTAAGTATAATTTTTGAGCATTTTTAAATGTATTCCAATTGAGTCAGTTTACTGTTTTAATAATAACTAAAACTATACTAATACAAATTGTGTTGTTATTGTTTTTTTATGATTATACTTTAAATATACAACATTTCATTAGAAGGTACCATGATCCAATTCTGCCATTTGAAGGGTCATATGGTCCTCCCAAACAAGACCAAAGAATCTGTAAAGAAACTAAACTCTTCATGAATATTGATTTACTGAGATAAATAAAGAAGTAAAAATTCCACTATTCTCCTCCATAGTTCGGCGGACAATTTATGGAGTCTAGGATAAAACTTGAAGGGCCCAACTCTAAGAACAAGGGGCCCAAATGAAGATTTAAAGTCCAGACCACCATTCTGGATGAGAAATGAAATCAGTACAATATTCATGACATATCTCATGATGTAATAATCCAATTGAGATGAGAATTTTCGGTGTGAAAGAGGAGATATAGGAGACTGTCTTTGTTGAATAAATCACTCGTCTTTGAAGTAATCTTCCTATTAAAAATCCCTTTCACATTTTGGAATTTAAAAAGAATGGATTGAAATGGACATATTAAAATTGTTTACTCATCCGGCCATAACTTTGGCTAAGTAGGTCCAAATGCCTCCAAATTTTGAGAGGAGTCTGAAACTGTTATTATCTACAACCTTTATGAAGGATATTTCTCTATATTCGGATTTATATATAGCCAACTTGTCGATTCAAGTGGAGGAACAGATCAGGAATGCAAACAGTCCACTCCTTGGGCTATAAATACTCTCCCCTTCTCTCCTTGACAGGGGTGGGCATTTCAGAAGAGAGGAGATCATATTAGAATGACCAAATCCTTGTAAAAGGCTTAGGAGGACCTTCCATACTCATGTTTTCACTTGAGAGACCTTTCCTCCTCTCTTTGTTTTCATTTACTTTTATGTTCTTCATTGTTGTAATTTTGTATGTCCTTTCTTTTGTAATTATATTTTAATGAATGTTTCTTCTTCAATATATCTTATTCTCATCCACCTTCTATAGTTTAATATTAATTTATTAAAATAGTTTAAATTCATTTGAATCCCCTTCCCTTCTTCTTCTTCCTCATTCAATCAGAAATCTGTTTTTAATTATCATTATCGTTTGTGTGTGTGTTCGACGCACCACTCTTATCTTGCCCCTTTCTTTTTCTTCTCTTTATAATTCATCACCATAAAAATATATTACCAGATTAATAACCTTATTTATGGATGAGTAAATCTCTCATTAGGGTGAGTTTTAATTTATGTATGTTAAGCGATTGAGATCTTTCGCTCGATGAGTATTCATTGAATTAACATTGTGTATGTTGGACTTAGCATGTCATGGATTAATGACTTGTTTTGTTTTACATGTGGTTTCCATGGATTATTGGAACCATAAATACACTACCATAAACAGGATATGATCAATATTAGAACCCTAAGTTAAGTTAAGGCTTGGATTAAATCCTTAACACTTGGGAATTCAAATCAACGTCAACTTGTGACATGGGTGTTAATTTAAATGCAATATAAAGAAAAGCTCAAGGATATCACAAGCTTAACTAACCTAATGATGAACTCACCCCAATCATTATAAATTTGTTAACACAATCATAATATATTAGTAATTTCAATTAATCTCTGCAAACAAACCCCCAAATGAAAATACAATCAACTAAAAACAAACTACTATTAAAAAAGTATCATTGCCGAGGATTCGATCCGAGTGCTGCTATACACATTAGCAGAGCACCGGAACCTTGACCGGTCGATAGGAAAAAATTTAATGTGTGTTTCAAATGGAACCATTTATGGGGATAGTTATTTAAGTAGTCATTAGTTTCTGGTTATTGTAATAAAAAACCAAAAAAAACAAAATTTAAAAAAAAATTGAAAAAAAAACAGAAAAACCCATGTTCTCATAAAAATAATAAACAGACAAAATACAAAGAAAAACCCACCTTCCTCTTTCTTCAAAAATCTATTTTAATTCCCCGTAGCCTCCCAAACAATCCCTCATATTTTTTTGACCCTGAAATTGAGTGAACACTTCGCCAACTTAGGAGGAACATAAGAGATAATCAACTAATTCAAGAACCACTCCTTGTCCAACCAATTGAATTAGATATGGCCAATCCTAGGGAACAAACACTAGAAGAACTTTTTGCCCCTAATATAAATTACCAACCTCTTGTTATTCAATATCCAAACAAAGAGGATGAATTTGAACTCAAATTGGGTTTGATTCATCTTCTCCCTCATTTCCACGGTCTAGTTGGTGAGGATCCACATCTTCACCTTAAAGAGTTCCAAGTGATGTGCTCTACCATGAAACCTCAAGGGGTTTCTGAGGAACAAATCAAACATAGAGAATTCCCTTTCGCCCTAGCTGACACTGCTAAGTCATGGATTTACTACCTACCTCATGGTTCCATAACCACATGGAATGACATGAAGCGACTTTTCTTAGAGAAATTCTTTCCTGCTTCTCGTACTGCTTCTATTCGAAAGGAAATAAGTGGTATCCATCAGTTCCCAAGTGAATCACTCAATGAATACTAGGAGAGGTTCAAAAATCTTGTTGAAACCTGCCCACATCACCAAATCCCGGATCAAATCTTGATCCAATACTTATATGAGGGGTTATTGGCTATGGAGATAACCCTCATTGATGCCACAAGTGGCAGTGCTCTTATTGATAAAACTCCTACAGGTGCAAGAGATCTCATAAGTAACATGGCGGAAAACACACAACAATTCCATACTCGAGCACATTCTCAAGTAAAACAATCCCAAGATAATCAATCAAATGAGCCGAACAAGATGAATGAGTGGATGAGTGAACTTACAGGTCTTGTGCGACAACTAGCCATGGATACCAAATACCTAACCTCATCTTCTCCACAATCAATGTTTCTTGGACCTGTCAAAAAATGTGGAATCTGCAACTCTCCATCTCATCTAACTAACACATGTCCACAACATCAAGAGGATCAATCTGATTCATCTAGACCAATGGAGCTCAATGAAGCATACGCTCAGAGGAACACCAACCCTCAACAATCAGGTCAGTTCATTAGAAACTTCAACCAACCTCACTTTGAGCCCTTCTCTTCTTCCTATAACCAAGGCCTTAGGTACGGTAATCCCATATCTCATCCCCCTCAATTCCCTCCTCAAAACCCAAACCAGTTCCAATATGGTCAAGGTGTTGGTAACTTCCAACAACTTATCCTTTTATTCCTCAACCTCAAAGGAACAATCCTCCTCCTGGATTCCATTATCCTAGTGAGCCTTCCCAATTCCAAAACCAATACAATCACTTTCCCAAGAACCAAAATCAAGGTAATCCCAATTCGGGACAAGCCTCTTTTTCCAAGAAACCATGGGAATGTGCAGTGGAAGATCTTGCCTCCTTCACCTGTTCAAGCCACAAGAACATTGAAACACAAATTGGTCAACTAGAATCCCACCTTATTCAGCATCAGCCATCTAATTCTTCCCAACTTTCATCTCAACCATTACCCAACCCCAAGGGCAATGTAAGTGCAATTGCACTTAGATCAGGAAAGAAAATTTCTATGCCTCAAGATAAGTCCTCCAACCATCCTTTGAATGTTGAACTAGAAAATGAAAAGAAAAGGAAACTTGAAAAGGAACTTTAAACCATTCCCTCACCTCATTCAATTCCACTTAGGAACCCAATTACTTTTCCTCAAGATGTTTCTAAGCCAAAGAAGTCCTTTAAACCTGATCCTAAAATGCTCGACATGTTTAGATGTGTTAAGTCAACATTCTTCTCTTAGATGACATAAAACAAATTCCTAAGTATTCCAAGTTTATTAAGGAATTGTGCACCCACAAGAGGCAACTTAGGACCTTTTAAAATGTTTCCACCCAGTAGTCTATTCCCATAAAGTGAAAAGATCTAGGGACCTTTATGGTTCCATGCCAAATTGGAAGTTCCAACTTTGATGATGCACTCATAGACCTAGGAGCGTCAATTAATGTCTTGCCTAAATCCAACTTCTCCAACCTTGGTCTAGGTCCCTTGCACCCAACGGGTGTTTTCATTCAGTTAGCCAATCAATGAACAACCAGTCCTGAGGGAATCATTGAGGATGTCCTTATTCGAGTCAATGATCTTATCTTACCTATTGATTTCTATGTCCTTGACATAGAAGGTGAGAAAAACTCTTCTCGATCTACCCTAATTCTAGGAGGACCATTCCTCATGACTGCGAGAACAAAGATTGATGTCCATTCAAGCATCTTATCCATGGAATTCGTTGAACAACTGGTCAAGTTCAATATTTTCCAAGCCATGCGATACCCATCTAAGGATCACTCTGCATTCACAATCCATGCTTTTGAGAACACTTCTGAGAGTCAATTGAACCCCATTCCATCATGTTCATCCTGTTCTGATGAAAAAGGATCTTGTGAAATCTGCACCATGATTAACAGAGTCATAAATGGTGAAGTTGATGTGGACCTCTAATTCATAGACTCCATCAATCTAGAGGAACTTGAAAACTCTCTTTAATAACACATCAACTCTGATCTCTACTGCTCCACCTTGGACAATATTAAGGAAAATGAATATGAAGCAAATGAAGTCCCTTCATCCATTCCTGAGATGTCTAACCCAAAAATGAAAGATGAGATTGATCTGAAACCTCTTACTGAACACCTGAAATATGCATTCATTTTCCATGATCACTATTATCCTGTAATTATCTCTTCTTCACTTACTGAAACTGAGGAGTCCAAACTTTTTCAAGTGTTAGTGGAAAACAAAAAGGCCTTAGGTTGGACCCTAGATGAAATACTAGGAATCAACCCTACTCTTTTCATGCATCACATCCATATTTAGGAATCACCCAAACCAATTAGACAACCACAAAGAAGAATCAATACACCCATCCTTGAGGTAGTTAGGGAAGAGATCACCAAGCTTCTTCAAGATGGTATTATCTACCCAATTTCTGATAGTGAATGGGTTAGTCCAATTCAAGTTATACCTAATAAGGGTGGGATAACTGTTGTCACAAATGAACATGGATAGGTAGTCACAACTCAAGTGAAGAACAAATGGCGTGTGTGCATCGACTATAGGAAATTGAATGTTGAAACAAGAAAAGATCACTACCCTCTTCCATTCCATGATCAATTTCTGGAACGATTACTCTGAAAGTCACACTATTTCTTTCTTGATGGATACAACAGCTACTTCAAAATCCCAATCGCACCTCAGGACCAAGAAAAGACTACATTCACATGCCCCTTTGGAACATATGCATATAGAAGAATACCTTTTGGACTTTTCAATGCTCCTGCAACATTCCAGAGGTGTATGATGAGTATCTTTTCTGGATTCATTGAACACTGCATGGAAGTCTTCATGGATGACTTCACCATTTATGGTGAGTCATTTGAATCTTGTTTGAATTCTCTCTCTCTAGTCCTCCAAAAGTGTGTCAAGTGCAACCTTGTGTTACATTTTGAAAAATGTCTCTTCAGGGTTTCAAATGGGACTGTTCTAGGGAACATAGTTTCAAAATATGATATTGAAGTTGATCCAGCCAAAATTGAAGTGATCCAATCACTTCCTCACCCACTTCTGTTCGAGACATCCGTTCATTTCTTGGTCATTCCTGTTTCTATCGACGATTCATCCATAACTTCAGTAAAATTTACCTCCCACTCACTCGGTTTCTCCAAAATGATGTCACATTCCATTTTGATGAGTTTTGTAAGAGTGCCTTCGTAGAACTCAAAACCGATCTTACATCTGTCCCGATAATCCAACCCCCAGATTGGTCCTTACCCTTTGAGTTGATGTGTGATGCTTCTGATAGAGCTGTTGGGGATATTCTTGGTCAAGGAAGAGAAATGATTCCTCATGTCATCTATTATGCCTCAAAAACATTAGATAAAACTCAATATCACTACACTGCACTGAAAAGGAACTTTTAGCAGTGGTTTTTGCCTTAGATAAATTCCTGCCCTATCTCTTAGGTGCCAAAATCATTATCTTCACAGACTATTCTGCGATAAAGTTCTTACTCAAGAAAAGTGATTCCAAACTGAGGCTAATAAGATTTATTCTAATTCTCCAAGAGTTTGACCTTGAAATCAAAGATAGACCTGTAAAAGAAAACCCTGTGGCTGATCACTTGAGTAAAATTTCTAATTCTTCTCATTTTGAAATCATCGATCCTGAATTCCCCACTCAGCACCTTTCATCTCTCACTACAAAAATACCATGGTATGTACCAATTGTAAATTACTTGGTTTTTGGTTTTCTTCCTGAATTTTTTTCAAAAGAATAGAAAATGAAGTTGAAATGTGATTCAAAATACTATTTTTGGGAAGAAAATAAACTTTGGAAAACTAGGGCAGACATGGTAATTAGGAGATGTGTTGACAAAGATGAACATTCCTCTATCTTAGAATTCTGTCACTCAATGCCTGGTGGTGGCCACTTTGGACCAGAAAGGATCTCTCGAAAGTTCCTAGACTCTGGATTCTTCCGGACATCACTCTTCAAGGACTCACATGAGTTCTGTCAATCATATCCCACTATCCAAAGTCTTGGCACAATTTCCAAGAGAAATGAAATGTCCCAAAAGCCTTTAATTTTCTGTGAGATCTTCGATGTTTGGGGTATCGATTTCATGGGAACATTCCCCCTTCCCATGGATTATCATACATCCTTATTGTGGTTGATTATGTTTCTATGTGGGTCGAGGCTAAACACACTGGAAATGATGATTCACATATTTTTAGTGAGTTTCTAAAGACACACATCTTCCACAGATTTGGCACTCCTTGTGCCTTGATCAGTGACTTAGGAACCCATTTTTGTAATAAAACCATGGAATATATTTTGAAAAAGAATAGGGTTGTACATAAAACTTCAACTGTATATCACCCCAAACAAATGGCATGGCTGAAATTTCTAATAGAGAAGTGAAAAGAGTGCCTGAGAGAATTGTAAAACCCACCAGAAAAGACTAGCCTGAAAGACTTGGTGAAGCACTTTGGTCTTATCGAACTGCCTATAAAACACCCATTGCGATGTCTCATTTTAGGCTAGTTTTTGGTAAATCATGTCATTTTCCAGTTGAAATCCAACATAAGTCATTTTGGGCAGTGAAAACTTGTAATTTTGACCTTGAAAAATCTGGTTAAGAAAGATTGTTGCAACTGGCAGAACTGTAGGAGCTTCAACTTGAATCCTATGAGAATTCCACTATGTATAAAGAAAATTCTAAGGTACTCCATGACAAACACATCCTGAGAAAGGTATTCCATGAAGGTGAAAAGGTAATGCTATTAAATTATTGATTTTGACTTCACCCAGGTAAGTTTAATTCTCGTTGGGAAGGTCCTTTTATTGTTTATCATGTTTACCCATTTGGTGCAATGCAAGTCCAGGACCCCTCTTCAAAAAGGACATTCACGGTTAATGGACATCGGTTAAAGCATCACCTTGAGAGTACACACAATCCTGGATCATCATCGACTTCCACTGGATCCCCAACTTCTCTATTTGACCAACCATGAGATAGAGATGGCGACCCGCCAAATCCTAACCAGGGGGCACCTCTTTACCTTTAACTCTCTCTATCTCTACCTCTCTCTACCTCTTTCTTCTTCCTCTCCCTTTCATTTTTTACCACTTTCTTTTTCAAACCCTTTATTTTTTTCTTTATCTTTTGTGTGAGTGTGTCTTTACTAAAAACTAAAAAAAATCTAAAAAAATACCAAAAAAAAAGAACCATAAAAAAAAATAATAATAAAAAAATTAAGAGTCATGCTTACTCACCATCGAGCTTTCAAATTTTTTCCAACCATTTTCGGGAGTTAACAGACATGTTTTCATCTAAAAAATATTGTATTTTTATCATGACTTTGGATAAAGAATTTTGTGTCAAAATTAAAAAATTTTGAATGCTCAATTTTTGATTTGGAAAATGATTTTCCCAAACCGTGAGGAATAACATTTTCTTTCATGCCAAGGCCACCTATGTACATCTTTTAAAAATGTGTGTTTTCACCCCCATTTGTGAGTCTTGAGTTTGTGTACCTTTGAGCTGAATTTCCTACTTTAGTGTGCATTAATATGATAAAGGCATTTTCTGAACCACATGAGAATCACAATAGCCAAATAGCCTCCCATTTCCCATACATTAATCCTCCTTTTGAAATACCCTTCATGACTATGAAAACATTTTCATTTATAGCCACATTACAATCCCAATACCTTTTCCCACCCAATAGCAACATGGATTTTCATTGCATAATTGTTTTTGAAATTTAAGTGTGGGGGGGGGGAATGGATTTCATTTTGGGTACCCTTTGTTGATTTCACTTATGCTTGAGGGAAAGCATAATTTTAATTGTGGGGGAGAGGTAGAGGTTTTCGTTCAGTGAGTTTTGGGAATTTATGTATGTTTATGAAATCTTGTACATATATTTTTTTCAGAGTTTTCAAAAAAAAAAATCAAAATAAAAAAAATCAAAAAAATCAAAAAAATCAAAAAAAATCAAAAACAAAAAATTGAAAATAAGAATGGATTGGGTCTTGTGTATGTCAAAAATCACTATTTCTCAGCCTTTGATCTTATTATAACTATTACAATTAGTGTCATGAGGAGATCAAACATGGGTTGGGATATGAGTGTGAGATCTATTTTAAGGTCAACTTTCGAAAAAACAAAGAAAAAAAAGAAAAAGAAAAAAAAGAACATTTTCATTATATTCTTACTGGGAGAAGTTTTGTATTTTGTAAATATTCCATCTTCTCATCCCCTTAAAATATTCTTCCTCTATTATGTCTTTCTTCACACAATCATTCCCTTGTAAATATGTTTTTTCATTTCCTTCCATGTTTTATTTAAAAAAAAAGTGCATTGCTTTTTCTATGTTGGTGTTTTACCCCCTTTTTTCTATATTTTGGATATAATCTTCCAACCATCCCATAGACACAGAAACACCCCTAAACAATCTCTTGATTTTGAGCACTTTGGATAGGGATTGTAAGATGAGATCTCTTTCAAACTCTAAGATTTGTACTTTTGGTTGGTGAAAGAGTGAACCTCCACAAATGAATTTTATCATCTTGTGAGGTGTGAGTTTTGAGTGTCCACACTTTCCATTTCTAAATTTGAGCATGAAAAAATAAATTAGTTTTGGAACATTTTTTCTGTAATAACTTGTGGTGGAATTCAAAATGGATGGGTGAAATAGTCTAAACCTCCCCTGATTGGAGAAAACAAAATTTTAATATTTGTTGGTGAGTGGAAATGATTTTTTCATGTTTTTATATTTATTGCACATGAGGACATGAAAAAAATAAGTGTGTGGGATTTGATGTTATTAAAATTTTAATGACTTATTATATACTCCCTTTACTTATTTTATATTAAACGTGCATAACTTGTGTGAAATATTAATATTTTAACACTAAGTAAAATTTTTGAGCATTTTTAGAAGCAGTCCAATTGAGTCTGTTTACTATTTTAATAATAATTATCAATATACTGATCCAAAATTTGCGGTTCTTGTTTTGTAGGATTCTACTTTAAATATAAAACATTTCATTTGAAGGTACTATGAGCCAATTCTACCATTTGAATGGTCATATAGTCCTCACAAACAAGACTAAAGAATCTGTGAAGAAACTGTACTATTAATAAAGATTGATTTACTGGGATAAATACAGAAGTCCAAATTACATTATTCTCCACCATAGTTCGGGGGAAAATTTACGGAGTCCCGGATAAAACTTTCAGGGCCCAACTCTAAGAACACGGGGCCCAAATGAAGCTTTGAAGTCCATCCCACCATTCTGGCCGAGAAATGAAATCAGTACAGTATTCATGACATATCTCATGATGTATTAATCCAATAGAGATGAGCATTTTTAGTGAGAAAGAGGAGATATAGGTGGCCTACTTTGTTGAAGAAATCATTTGGCTTTTAAGGAATATTTCTTTTTAAAAACCCTTTCACATTTTGGACTTCAAAAAGACTAGATTGAAATGGACAGATTAAAATTGTGTAATCAGCTGGCCATAACTTTGGCTACATAGGTCCAAATTCCTCCAAATTTTGAGAGGATTCGTCCAATTTTATTATCTACAACGTTTAAGGAGGATATTTCCCAAGATTCGGCTGTCTTAATATCCAACTTGGCGATGAAAATGGAGGGACAGATTGGGAATGAAAACATTCCACTCCTTGGGCTACAAATACTCTCCCCTTCTCTCCTTGAGAGGGGTCGGCATTTCAGAAGAGAGGATATCATATTGGCACGACCAAATCCTTTAAAAAGTATTGGGAGGACCTTCCATACTCAAGTTTTCACTTGATAGACCTTTCCTCCTCTCTTTGTTTTCATTTACTTCTATGTTCTTCATTGTTGTAATTTTGTATGTCCTTTCTTTTGTAATTATATTTTAATGAATGTTTCTTCTTCAATATATCTTATTCTCATCCACCTTATGTAGTTTAATATTAATGTTTTTAAAATATTTTAAATTCAGTTGAATCCCCTTCCCTTCTTCTTCTTCCTCATTCAATCGAAAATCTGTTTTTAATTATCATTATCTTTTGTGTGTGTGTTCGACGCACCAATCTTATCTTTCCCCTTTCTTTTTCTTCTCTTTATAATTCATACACATAAACATATATTAAAAGATTATTAACCATATTAATGGATGAGTAAATCTCTCATTGGGGTGAGTTTTAATTTAGGTATGTTAAGCGATTTAGAGCTTTCGCTTGATGAGTATTCATTGAATTAACATTGTGTATGTTGGACATAGCATGTCATGGATTAATGACTTGTTTTGTTTAATGTGTGGTTTCCATGGATTATTGGAACCATAAATACACTACCATAAACAAGATATGATCAATATTAGAACCCTAAATTAAGTTAAGGCTTGGAATAAAGCCTTAACACTTGGGAATTCAAATCAATGTCAACTTGTGACATGGGTGTTAATTTAAATGCAATATAAAGAAAAGCTCAAGGATATCACAACCTTAACTAACCTAATTATGAACTCACCCCAATCATTATAAATTTATTAAAACAATCATAATCTATTAGTAATTTCAATTAAGCTCTTCAAACAAACCCCCCTAATGAAAATACAATCAACTAAAAACAAACGACTATTAAAAAAGTTTCATCGCTGAGGATTCGACCCAAGTGCTACTATACACATTAGCAGAGCACTGGAACCTTGACCGGTCAATAGGAGGCAATCAGCCGTGCGTTTTAGTATTTAATCACCAAACCAAGGGATTAATATTTTTTACTATGTAATTTATTTTTATTGAACCAA
Organism: Viscum album; assembly: GCA_963277665.1. NCBI lineage: Eukaryota > Viridiplantae > Streptophyta > Magnoliopsida > Santalales > Viscaceae > Viscum > Viscum album. Next base: position 771,890,909 of record OY728155.1, on the reverse strand, counting down.
GAAACAAAAATTTATTTGAATCTCCTTTGTATACAAGTTTCATTAATTAATTTAATACCAATTAACAATCATTACAATAAAACCTAATTGAATTTCTACCCCGACATGTTTGTTCTGTAACCTCTTAGGTTTTTAATTCTATTTTTAAAAATAGTTTCACTAGTTAATTTTTGTCCACTTAAATCATTCATTTCTATTTGGTTAGTCAATTGAGAGTATCTAACGTACACTAATGCAATTATTTTTCACTTTACCTGTGGGATCAACCCCAATTACCGCTAACTGTCTAGTTAGTCAGATTAAAATGTAACAAAAAAATATTTTCAATTTTCTACACCTCAGGATGGGATCTAGGTGGTGTATACACATGGAAAGGTAGAGCTTGGTAGTTTTGTGCTGGATGAGGCATAGCTTAGTAGGGCTAATTCACTTAGTAAGGCTCTTTAGGCAAATGGGTCAACACCTATAGCATTTTGGGGGCCTCTACCTATACCATGGTGGTGGTATCTACATTGGAAGGCCTTCTCATAAGAGATGGAATATTAAAGAAACATGAATATTTAGACTACTGTAAGGCTTCCTCTAGGTGCTGGGGATTTTAAAAAAATTATTGAAACCGCCTTAGAAGTTATGAGTGTTGAGGGTAGGGTATAACTCATTCTTGACATTCCCCATGCACATCATTCGTTGCTGTTCTTGAATCAGTGGCATGAAGAGAGAACAAGTGAGGCCTTTCCACCCTGCAACAAAATTTACAACTCACTTATCAGGCCTTTTCTTGCATATGAAGAGGTAAAAAATGATTTTCTTGCATGTGGTGGAGCTGAACTAGTAGGGGAACTATGTACGAAGATCATATTAGCATACGATGAACCCTATGGAAAATTAGTTGTACCAAACAAATTAAATCCCTTCCAATGTCTGGATGGAACACCAGAGTGTAGTATAATCCTATTTCTTTGTGGTTCATAACATGGTTCTACCCCTCAAGATGAAGTTTACTAAGTGAATCAATAGATCACCCATCTTGTTGAACTGGGTCTAGATAGGGTTCCCAAAATTCTAGGGTGCTCGCATGTCATCCACCCATGATAGGTACAAATTTCTATCATGTGGGATCTCCACCTATTGCATATATTGGGCCTCAAGGAGGGTGGTGATAGTGAATGCTAAATTATCTTGATTGGGGTCCTTGTATTGATGAGGACTCTTAACTACTAATGCATTGAAAAGTTCATCAACTCGGTAAGAGGGTCCATTGGCCCATAGAGAGACATGACCTAGATCTCGAGGAGGGTAATGAAACTTCTCCGGTGGGGTGGGGTGGGGGGGGGGTTATGACTCATACCTCAGTTGCTTTCCATATTACCCTGCCTATTTGTTGTCTTCATGCATAGGATTACTGAGATCGGCTTGGGGAAACTGGATGAGGAGGACTTGCTTCCCCACAGGAGGAGAAATGGGATATTTTTGGGAGATACCATAATTTAGTCATTAATCATCCATGAGATTAGAAATTATCCTCTTCATCTCATCATAATGTTGATGTAATAAGGATACTATAGTCTCATACTTTACTTTCGGTGCAACCTTGGATGGATAAAAAGGCCCAACATGAATCGTACACTTGTCGATGTTCTAATGGGTATGCAATGTTTCCTAATAGGTGGGATCATCAAGGCCAAGTAACTACTTCTAATGGAAGGCGAGGACACCTGTATGAGGGTGTATCTGGTACTACATTTCTCCTTGGGGCATGTCTTCCTTTTCAAACTCTACATCAATTCCCCTATTCTCATGCAAATCTGGAACAACCCTATCCACCAAAAGTATTCCTGAAGTAGAATTATCATCATCGATGTGAAAGTAAGGATATCATAGGATAGGGATGAAGTAGATAGAATCTTACTATCACCAGTCCCTAATCTGCGCATAGAGAGAAACTTCTTTCATAATTTGGTGGAGAACTACTGATAAATGTCTAAGAGGTTCCATGGGATTCCTGTATAAAGAAAACTAATGATCAAGGAGTCAGTGAAGTGTCGCCTAGATGGTCTGGTGGAAGCATGCAGCTTGGCCCATAGTGAGGGACTCTAGGATGTCAATGTTGGGAGTTTCTATTGGGACCACTTTGTGTATGAAGTTTTATTTATTTCCAATAGTTGTCAATGCTGGTAAAAATTAATAAGGATCTCCAAATTTAATGGAGAATGGTTGAAGTGATGATACCTAGAGAATTGTTATGGATTTATATCATTGGATTCCATGCCTGGGAAATTATCCATGATGTCAAATCAGACGATTGTAGCACAATTACTAAGTTCAAAATACATGTATCAAAGGTGATGATTTTTTACAACAACGAAGATGGTTTAGTTTAATCCATTCAAGGATGAAGAGTTCTAGGGAATTCATATTCCAAAATGATTAGAAGAATTATAGGAGTTCATGCAATATTTCATTGATTCAAGAAATCCATGGACAAGATTGAAGAAAATTTG